>OX421241.1:7460171-8660171 GCA_949125135.1 Alcis repandata
TTATTGTTTCAACAAAGACGTATCTCAGTCAAAATCCCAGCCATAATAAAATGATACAGAAAATTAATCCTATTCAATATTGCTACTCGACTCGAACCATTTTCTCAGTAAACTGTCATCAGCAAAGTAAATATTAATCTCGTCGCCGAAACTCAGTCCGACCACAGACTTTGAAGATACCCTGAAAATAGGCCTGATTTTATGTGCGTAGTACAATGAATTCTATCAATTTGTTACCGCTCGCCTAAATTGATAATGAGGCCATCCTTTAAAAGGGTTCGGAGAAGGTCAAGTGTCGAGAGGTGTGTTTTATTAAAAGCTTTTATTTAACTAGCTATGTAATAAACTATGTATCTATATAATCAACACTAATATTAGAAAGAGGAAAGATTGTATTTTGGATGTTTCTAACAAATAAACTCAAAAACTACTGGACCGATTTTAAAAATTCTTTCCGCAATATAAAGCTACATCATTAGCGAGTAGCATAGACTGTATTTTATATTTGTTGCAATAGCGATAGTTTCGCTATCGATAGTTTACCTTGGATATCGGTTATACTATAGATAGTTCTTACGAAAATATCGAAATTCAGCCATACTCTCGATACTATCGATAGTGAAAATAAAGCAATAGTTTTGAAAGTAGTTCGACAGTATCGATAGTATCGAGCAATGATACTATCGATACTATCGATAGAATTGTACAAAAAAATCGATACTATTTCTGATACATCGTCGCGTATCGATTGTATCGATAGTTTTGGTTTAGTAACTCTCGACGTATTTTTGATACTATCGACTGAGAATCAAACGACACCTGATCGGTAGCTCATTGATAGGGCACAACTATCAATAATATCGATACTATCGAAACGTATGCTATCGATAGTATCGATACTATCGATGGTATCGATAATATTTTTACTAGTACTATCAATAGTATCGATACCATTGATATTTGGCAATAGTATTATTTGTTTTTAACAATCGATACTATCGATAATATCGATATTATTGTCAAGAGTCGATACTTTCGATAGCACTATCGATAGTAGGTATGAATGATTTTCTAGGCCACAATAGTATTACGATACTGTCGATAGACTATCACTATTGCAACAACACTACTGTATTTCATACCCGTGCAAAGCCGAGGCAGGTCGCTACCTACATTTTTGTTCGGGTGGAATCTTGCAACTCAATTTTGTCCGATTGACCCGAAATTCGGTAAACGTATGTGACTCCGATGACAATGCAACAAAAGCTTGTTTTAAAGAAAATAATATAAATTATTCTATTCCTTTTATAACCGTCCACGTGGAAAGGATGATTATGGTTTTGATATTTTAAGCTTGTGTTTATATCATATTACCTAAAAGCATGTATGTGTCCGGAGATGAAATTCAGTGGCGTATGTGAATCCTCCTGCATTTGGTCAGCGTGGTGGAGAACGGCTTAAACGTCCTTTGAGAGTAAACATGGTATTCTAACCAGTGGGATGATTAATGTTTGTGTTGTTGTTACTTGGAATTAGTGAAATGACAGATGCTAGAGAGTCCTGGCAGTATGGTTTAGAGAGAGTAGCTTAAAGTTATTCACCAACAGATATAAAAAACTTTTTGAAGTGAAAACTTCTTTAGCGGCGTTGTACACTTTTTTGGAATGGGTAAAAAATGTTAAACTCGCGACAGGGTCGCGTGACCTGATCGAAAATTCGTAAGACGGATGGAGAGTAGACAGCTAGTATCCCCCTCTCTTTCTACGGCGCGGCGAAAATGTATGCCTGCGCCGGCTGTTTCGTTTAGGCGGCGCAGGGCGCTTGCGCGAATGTTCTAATTTGACAGTTATAGTGTTGTGACCTAGTGATTATAGTGGACACGATATTGATTCATTTTTCTATTAAAATAATTAAAGCAATTCGTGCAAAATTATTCCCTAACCATTCCAAAATATCCAAAACGCACAACGTTAATACTTAAGTTTTCACTTCTGCCGGCACTCCCGGAGTGCAACCCGTCGTTTTTTTTTTTTGTAAGATATGATGTATTATATCCAAACTTTTATAACGTTTCACAATAATAGCTCCCTAGTAGAATATCCTGTGTCGGGAATGCCATTGCACACACACAAAGACAACGACAACTAACACCCAGACTCAGAACAGATATTTAAATTCATCATTCGAAAAGTCTGGACGGCCGGGAATCGAACCCAGGACCTCTGGCTTATAAGGCGAATTTATTACCACTGTGCCAAACAATAAAATTTGTTACCTTATATCTTATTCTCGTTAGTGCTCAGTTGTAAATGCCTCTTGCGATCACTGACTGGTTCATTCGTTACTCAATGTTAGTAAACTCAATTAAAAATAAACTCTAAAATTTTCCACGCTAAAATAAATACCAAAAGTTCTCTTCTCATGAATGAAAATTGAACTAAAACTTGAAATTCCTAATAGCCTAATAAACTTCTGTAAAACAACAGCAGATTGCAAACGTTCTAACAAAGCAAACACTTTACCAGAAGAGTTTATCGTTGACCGTTTTCTTGGCCGTTATTTTTATAACTGTACAATTATTTTCAATTTGAACTTTTGCAACGTCTCGGAAACAAACTTAATTCCCAAGTTAACAGCTTTTAGAGAGCGGAAATCGCAATAGAAGAGAATTCAGTTGGAAACCTTTGTACAAATGTAAGTTGTTTTAGAGCTCTTGTAGCGTAGCACTGGTTTTGTTGTAGTACATATTACTAGCTGTGTTGCGTAGCAGTCATTTTCGTAGAGCATTCGAGATATTGCATCCGTAGCAGTACGAGTATGTTCCGTAGAGCACTTGTATTTTTCGATATCAAGCAGATCAGTTTTGCGTATTATCTATTAATCTACGAGTAAAGCCGTCCTGAATAGAATACCGGTAAGCTCTTCTCTCAGCTGCAGGATGTTCTTTGTGAAGCGCGACGCCTACGTCCTACATAATGCTCTACGTAAGCACGTTATCGGAATCGGTCTTCTTAATACATGGAAAATGTCCACGGGTCTTTCTTTGCTGCAAGCACATTTAAGAGGCATTTTGAGTGTTTTATATTTAAATATTTCGAAGAACTTGAGCATTCAGTAAAAACAAAAATACGCAAGAAACCAAATTTCTAAAATAATTATTTCAATTTATGGGTATTTTTGGATCATAGCTTTAAGGCTCGTTCTAATTTCGAGCTAATGGACTTAGATTTATATCAGTCACTGTCTTTCTCGTTACAAATGTCATAAGTGTGAAAGTGACCGAGATAATACCGCCCCTGAGCCTCTGTAGTCCGGCAACCGCGAACTCTTAGCGCGAATCAAAATCAAACTCGGGTTTGAGCTTTTGTCTTGCTCAGTCAGCTAGAAAAAAAACGAAATAAACGATTCTGTTATTTATTCTGTGGTTCAGAATCCCGCTATGCGTTTACAAAACAGCCCTGGACTATCAACAAATCTCATACAAACCTCAAATACTGCACGCTTGCTACCTTCAAGTGTGCGAGCAAAACGTCTCCGTTACAATAAACGTGTTAACGCAATAAAGCTGGAACTGTAATTGCTTCTGGGACTTGCGGGACAGAAAAATAAAAGGTTTGCTTGAAATGGGTCTGAAGAAATTATTCTGAACGAAATGGTTAAAGACACGCGCGTGAATAACAGACAGGAGAAACTATTTCTTCTGGCAAGTTTCATGAGCGCTTTTTTTCGACCACATTTTTCAATATTCAGAAAAACATTACAACTAAAGTACAGGCATTAAAGGTATAGTTTAGGTATTTAAGATACAGTGGCTTGAACAAAAATAATTTCATTGAGTATTTTTCGAGATTTTTTTTCTGATATCCAGAAAGGTAAGTCACAGGTAATTTAGAGTACAGGTTAGGTATTCAAGGTATAGTGACATAAGCAAAAGGCATTTAATGAGCACTTGTTTTCGAATATTTTTTATTCAATTGGTTAAACAACTAACTAAATCGAATTAACTAAATAAGGCTACAACTAAATTAAACTAACAAATACGCATTTTCTACTATTTAGTTGGTAATTCATTATTTTGAAGGCTTTCTGTTCCATTTTATCAAGCTAGGGACTCACTGAATAATCTTTCAAAGAGTAGGTACCTAAGTCAAAACACAAAGGTTCTCAAAGAGATGTACCTAAGTCCAAATACCAGTATTTAAAGTAAATTTATGTAAATTGATTCGACATTTACTTTATCCGTTTAGTGAAACGTTAACGTACCTAAATTACAGATTAAACACAAGCCGCTTTGTGTCAAATAGTTTCGTATTCAATTTGCTGAAGCCGAAAATCATCATCATCGGATGTCGTCTTTGTACTAAAGTTTAGAGTTAGAAGTTTGGTAATTAGATAAAGAAAAGTACAAACAAATACAAGTGCATATCTATATATATATAAATGTTATGTTGGTTTAAATACAGAGGTATGTAGTCAAACTATGTTGATCGAAGTAAAGCTATGGCACACATGTTGTGAGCTAATTGCTGCCAAAGTTTGCATATTAGTTTTCTCGAACATAACGAGATTATTAAAAAAAAATAACCTCAAAGTACTCATTACTGAGCCCGTTAGATTTTTTTCATATTTTTCTTTGAGCATTCTCAATCCTAATCCGTATTGTTTACAATATCAACAATTAATACCAATCTTTGAATATGCAAAAAAATAGACAATTATTATGCCTCGTTGAATTGTCGCCCGAGGCGCCCCGGCCTGCCCTCCTCCGTTTAACACGAGGCTGTGAAATAAATATCTAGAGCGGTTCGTAATTGTTAGCTACCTTGCTAAGTATATCCTATTCTACTAATATTTGTATTGTGATAATTCCGTATCTTTGAAACTTAATCACGCAAAACCAGTAAACATACCTACCTATTTGAATGATACGTTGTTGTACCATGGAAACTAACGTGGTTCACCGAAACCACGAGGTCACCAAATGTGACCGAAACTAGTCGTAGTAGACGACTTAATTTTTACGTGAGTATTCCCGTGTTTAATTATAACAAAATGATATCTTATTGTTGGTAGCTTTATACTTCGAATTTGCACTTGATTATTATTTTTAACCGACTTCAAAAAAGGAGGAGGTTCTCAATTCGACTGTATGTTTTTTTTATGTTTGTTACCTCATAACTTTTGACTGGGTGAATCGATTTTGATGATTCTTTTTTTATTAGAAAGCTGACGCTTCCCATTTGGCCCAGTTCTGATAATGGTATCCATGAGAAAACCATATAAGTGTTAAATTTGCATTAAGTACGTGCGCGACAAATAGATGAATAACTCAATAGTCGGTCTCTTGAAGTCGGTTTTTGTTTTTTTTTTTTGTAGAAATAATTAGGTACCTACTATGTATTAAAAAAATAGTTTGTGCAAGATAACATGTAAAACCGAAAAGCACCGCTAGTTTTATAAATAATAGAAAGTAACTTTTTCAAAGGGTGATGGGAGGAAATCTCCAATAAAATAAATTGGTTTTCGGCGCCAATCGCCTGTCACCTGTCAGTTGTGGAACAGCTATTGAAAGTCGTACATGGCCCATCGAGCCCTTTGTATCTCTTATCCTAAAAATCATAGCCATGAAAACAATTCTATCCGGCAACGGATTTGGAAAATGGTTGACAGTTTTTTTAAATAGATTAGCACACACAACATTACACACACACACTAGCATTTAACACTTTGCTTGATGGTAAGCTGCTTAAGAGAAGCAGTAATATGAATAATATTTGAAAATGCACGAAATAACCATCGGAGTAAAAAGTTTTGTAGTGATTTTTGTAATAAACCCCATTTTTAACCGACTTCAAAAAAGGTTATCAATTCGTCTGCATGTTTTTTTTTATGTTTGTTACCTCATAACTTTTGACTGGATGAATCGATTTTGATGATTCTTTGTTTATTAGAAAGCTGACGCTTTCCATTTGGTCCCATTTCAATTTAGTCCAGTTCTGATAATGGTATCCATGAGAAAACCATGTAAGTCTTAAATTTGCATTAAGTACATGCGCGACAAATAGATGAATAACTCAATACGCCCTATCCGTGGAAGACTGCCACACTGGCGGTTGTGGCTTTTTTCTTTTATTGCATTTTTGGAATCCTTAAATACATACGCATCTACTCACATTTTCAGAAAATCGGAAAATCCTGTATTTGATATAAAAAAACACGATTTAAAATTTTGACAAAAAGCCACGCTCCAAAATATTCCGTAGAATACAGCCACTAACGCCACTGCGTCCAAATTTATCCGGCGATTACGGCCACACTCGCCTGCGCGGCCGTGTTCGACGGTAAAAGTTGCTTGGAGAGTCGGCCGACAGAGTCGTAAGCGCATCTGTGCCATTACTTGACGGATTTACCGGGCGTGCGGGCGCGTTTGAGTAATTAAACGTTCCAGGAAATTGGTTAATATGTCACGGGAGGGTGAATAAAATTCAAATATTCTATATTTTGATCTTCATTCTTTATTTGTGCAATAACTTAATGGCTAAAAACAATGCTACTCACAGTAGATAAAATCGAAGAAAAACTTGTTTTCTAATGCTATTGGGAACTGGGTGTACATGAACTACAGTTTTTAAAATATGTTACATTACAAGTCACGCGCCAGTCAGAATCAACGCTAAATGACTAAACAAAAATAAACATCTTTGTATACCTACATTTATATATAAAAAAGACAATAAATTAAATAAATAAGTCTATATTTCTTCTACCTTATAAATACTACATACCATATAATTTTAATTAGTTTGTATCATAGAAGTGGCCTCTGCGGTGTAGGCCTCCCTTAAAACTCTCCACTCTTCTCTCTCTCTCTCTCGTCTTCCTCGTCTGGTCAGTATTGTTCCGTAAATAATATATGTCTCTCCATCTGTTATTTTGCTTTCCCTGGTTTCTTTTTTTATCTCTTGAAATACATTCCGTAACTATTTTGTCCATCTGTTGCTTTCCATCCTACATAATTAGGTATGTAGCCTGCCCATTATCACATACCACATATTTAAGTAGTGTTATCGTTGTTGTCTTACATCTTAACATACATCAGGTACTTTGATTTTGTTTCTTACAAGTTATATTTAATCTGTCTGTTTTTTTTTTATATCTGATAAACTTTTCTGCATTTTTCTCTTGTGGAACTTTTTCTTCATCCATTTAACTCAAATACCATGTTTGACACCCATATGTTAAGCATTTCTTTATGTCTTTATTTCATGATTTTTCCAGTCTGATGAAATTCTTATGTGTACCTCTTTTTCTGTACAATCATTAAAAGAAACCAAATGTCCGAGATAACATAGATGTTCTCATCCTCAATTTTTACACCTTCAATGACATGAGACTCACGATTAGTAAGGTAACCTTTATTTTTGTTGCATTTATTTCTAGACCAACCTTCTTGCTCTCTATTACTAGTTTGCTAACCATGGATTCCAAGTCTAATGCATTTTCAGCAAATACCACATTCAGCAAATCGTAAGTGGCTCAGGAAATATTCATCTATCTTCGCTTTTTTGTTTTCCCATTTCAGACTTCTGGAAACACGCTCTATCACAGCCGAGAAGGTTTTTGATGAAATAGGGTCGCTTTGCCTATCTCATTTTTCCATTGGGAACTCCATGCTTTCCCGCTCTAATCACATTCTGGCTATGCCTTTAGAGTATAATTATGTTGCAGATCACGTTAATGTAGGGCTCTTGGCTGGTCAGTGCTTTGTTATTTTAGTGCAGTCCAGATCATGTTGTGGTCTACAGAATCGAATGCTTTTGTGTAGTCTATAAAAAGCACTTACATAGCGGTTTCCCGTTTTCATTGGATTTTTTATCAATTGAAAGACTACCTGTATGTGGTTCATTGTTGAAAACATTTCGAAAACCTGCCTGCTCTCTCGGTTGGTTTTCGTCTAGAGTTATTGTCAACCGGTTGAGTAAAAAAATTGAGAATATTTTATACAAGTTTGTCATTAGGCTGATTGGTTTATAGTTTCTAATGTCACATTGGTCTCCTTTTTATGTACAAGTATAAAAATAGACTTCGACCACTGTGCTGACGTTGTTTTTATTTCAATAACTATGTTAAATAGTTGCCGTAGTGGCTTTATCAACAGCATTCATAATGATTTTAAAATTTCGTTAACTATTTTGTCTTCGGAGGCTTTAATATCCCAGTACAAATTATCTAATATTTTCGTTGGATGTCTTTATTTCCAGAGTTGTAGTTTTATCCAACACGGTTTTAAATTTTAAAATATTGTGTTTCAGAGGTTTTGTCAATAAGAACCCAACCTCGTTTCTTCCGTTTGTTCACTTTGTTCCAGGTGTGCGGAATAGAATAAAGTCCGAGTATTCTTCTATGGTTTTTTTTTTTTATGTCTGTGGTCTTCTAGTTTCGCATATCCCTAGGATGTCCCAATTTATAGATTTTATAGAAAAACTTAGTTTTGTGATCTTACTGTCTACGATTAGAGTGTTTTCATTAAGAAAAGCCTGAGTCTTCCGGTCTGGTTTAGCGGGTGCTGGCTTACTCCTCTACGGTGACTAAGCGATTTGAAAGAGTCTTTTGGAAGAGCCTTTTGGTTTTTGTCTTGGCTAGCAGTTGCTTGGGGGCTAAGCAGTCAAGGTCTTAAGGAACCTGTATGTCTTGCGTCTTATTTATTCTTTTTGGTAGTAGTTTTGTGTTTCTTTCGATTGTTGCACTTCTAGCCCCTGCTTCTTCAGGAGATTCTGACATAAATCTTTTATTGAAGTATTTAGATCCCGTCGCGCGTCTTATTTGTTTATGTGAGTCTAGTACCACTATTCGGTAATAACAAAGAGCTACTTTATACATCCACAATCAATATACATGCGTACCTACATACACACATAAATACATACATATCCCTCTTTTTTAGCTTCGTTGCAGTTGGGTAAAAAATAAATCATCTCGCGGTCAGTCGACGCTATTTTATTAAAAACTAGCTTCGACCACGTGAACTACACTTTAAAAACCGTTTATTTTTTGGGGGTAAAATTAACTTAACCCTCCTTTTTTGAGAGTATGTCAAAAGCGTCATAGTGGAATTAGGGAAACCCCCAGATACAATAAATCAGCCCCCTCGGACCATTTTGAATTTGTTATCTTGGATTTTCGTCGCCACCATTTAGTAGCTCTCGCAAACCCCTATAACATTTGGTCAAATACACCACCTTCAATAGTTTCGGAAATATAGACCCTCAAAGTTTGTTTATTTTATTTTGTGTTGTTTGTTGTTTCAATTTCCCCAAAAAAGTTTAAGGTTTTGGAGTATTTTTAGTCTTGGCGCTTTGGTAAAAGCGTTTTGAATTTTCGAGATAATTAACAATTCCAGCTCGAGAGTGTGACTTTTCGAAAATTTTGGGATTCTATTATAAATTTAGTACATCTGTGTAAAGTTTCATTGACGTAGCATCAAAACAAATTTTCTCTTCGTGCCATATTTACCACGCCATTTCACCCTCATAGGGGTTGATTTCCAGAAAATGGTGAAATATGTGATCAATATTTTCTTAAGTCATATTGTAAAATTTTTAAATTCGTGGCATCAAAAAACAAAACAAGCTTCTCCATATACACTTTTACACCCTATTCCACACCTTCAGGGGTTGAATTTCAAAAAATCCTTTCTTAGTACACACCTTTGCTCATCAAAACAAATACACCCTCCAAATTTAAATTTCTACGACCTGTGGTTTGGCTTTAAGTCGTCTGTTAGTCAGTCAGTCAGGACTTGTTATTTATATTTAAAGATTAAAATATATTCTGATATAATTAACACGGGATTACTAACGTCAAATTAAGTCGTTTATATCGACTAGTTTTGATCATATTCGGTGATCTTCATCAGGAGATTACAAGCGTGACGCGCTCGCGGTCAGGTCAAAATAAAAAAAAGTCGCGCACAATTATAATATCTAACATCCAACCATTAACAAAAAAAAAAAATACAAACATCCGAATTGAGAACCTCCTCCTTTTTTTGGAAGTCGGTTAAAACAACATTGTTTTTCATCTCTTGTACACGAACACTAAAAATTAAACCGCAAATTCTAATATTTTTGTCGTAAGAAGGCCACCACCCAGCTTTTTACGTGGAATAAAGGCGCAATGTCTCTTAAATTCACCGCGTTTCTCATTTCTCACTCGGAAAAAAGCCCTCATGGCGGTTAAGCCGACGTGATCTTGAGAAAATTCCGTGGAGTAAGGTATTAAGGGACAAAACACGTACAAATACTATCGTCAAAAATTAAAAAAAAATATGATTCACTGCCTGTTGTGTCAAGGAATTGTTTAGAATACTAAAAAACATACGTTGTCTAAGAAATTTCCGAGATAATCAGAAAAAACCGCCTCCTGGAAACCTAGGGTTTTGCAACTGTGGCTGTCTTCCACGGATACGACGATTATAGTCGGTCTTCTGAAGTCGGTTTTTGTTTTTTGTTTTGTAAAAATAATGTTCTTGTCTATCTAAATAATTTTTGGATAAAAGTTGGTTAGAACTAAATTATACGCCTATCCAAGGTATTAGCTATAACAGTACGAAATTTTATCCAAATCCGTTTAGCTTTTTCACCGTTGAGAAATTAGAACCTCTGTTTTTATTGTTACTAACCTTTTACGTGCTAAAGTTGTAAAAGTAAGTAACTACATCCTAATATCAACAACAAAAGTTAAAAATATCTGAAGACGCAGAAGGTCCCTCTCTCAAAAATATTTCTTCTTAATTTAAACTTTATCAATCTGGTAAAAAAATTAAAGCCATTTGCCGCAGATATATTATGTATGGTGCGCTGGCGTCTTTCTCTTCTACCTCTATAATGAGTCTTTTACAAGATGGCCGCCCCACTTCCATAGACACGGCGCACCTCTAGAGTGGCAAAGACAACCATTCCTGACGTTGACAGTAACAATATCAACTTTTATCCAAGCGCAGTCATATCTTTGTTTCGTCATAATAAAACTCTATCTTACTTTCCCAGCTATTCTGGCAATAAAAACATAGCAAGTGTTTTATAACTTCCTTAATAACAGAACCCGCATTAAAGTAGCCACTTATAAGTTTCTTTACGACTAGCACTGTAATAAACCAGATGGAAAACTATAAAAAGATAACCTATTTCATCTTTTTTCCTAAATCAAAATGATGGGGACAGTATGGACTTAGCCGCCATTTGCTATTAAGATACCTATTCACACATTTATAATTCTAAATGCTTGCTGTTTTTAACCGACTTCAAAAAAGGAGGAGGTTATCAATTCGTCTGTATGTTTTTTTTTTTTATTTATTTTTTTTTTATTTTTTTTTTATTTTTTTTATGTTTGTTACCTCATAACTTTTGACTGGGTGAATCGATTTTGATGTTTCTTTTTTTATTAGAAAGCTGACGCTTTCCATTTGGTCCCATTTCAATTTAGTCCAGTTCTGATAATGATATCCATGAGAAAACCAAATCAGTGTTAAATTTGCATTAAGTACGTGCGCGACAAATAGATGAATAACTCAATAGTCGGTCTTTTGAAGTCGGTTTTTGTTTTTTGTTTTGTAAAAATAATGTTCTTGTTCAGATCCAAAGATCATAAACGAGAAGGTTACTCATACATAATTATACATAGGTAGCAGTGAATATAAGACGATGAGATAGTATGTTAAAATTATTAATCACAGCGTCGCGTCGCTTACCAACAGGCAAGTTGCTGGTCAAACGCGGATTCAATAGTAACAAAAAAATAAATTGACAAGAAAAATGCTCCGCTTACCTTTCGTTAATGTTCTCACAGAGAGATAGGTCGACGATATAGTCAAAATTGCAGATCAAACACCGAAGTCAAATTACTTGATCAATGAGATCTAACGACATGTTTGACACCCGATTGATTGACCCGAGGCAGATGGCACAGCAAAACTACATTATCAACAATAGTCTACATAATAAAGTTAAAATCATATAAATCACTGAAACACGTGAGCCAAAACTGCCATAAGTAGGAAAAAAATATACTTAAATATCGTCAATCGTGATTTTTAAACTTGATTCTTTTTGGATAAGATTTTCATATCACCGCTTCAATGGCTTCAGACTTTATTTCTTATCACCAGTCCAAAGATTCCATACTGTCTCTTTTCAATTCCTTCGGGGATGATGATGGCTGCCCTTACATTCGTTTTATCAAAATAATGGATCGTTTTAAGCCATTAGGTCCGAGTAGGAGGAAAAATCGACGTTGGACGTCAAGGGACCGGCTAAACTAAGAGCCATTCCGGGAATAATTTAATTCTAGATTGCTGGTGAATTCAGTTAGCTGGAAAATATTCGCGCTTCATAAACATTATAGGGTAATAAAAATAGATGATAAAAATATTGTAGTTTGGTTTTTTATTTTGAATCTCAACAAAAAGATAATTGTACATATTGGAATTTTCAGTCCTAGAAGTACATTATTTTTTATAGTTGAAGAAATTGGAAGAAAGTTGTCCAATATAAACTAATGGAATATATTATATATTTGAATAAAGGGGAGAAACCCTTAAATACAATAATAATTACTAAAATAAAAGAAGTAAAAGTTAAATATATCATCATCTGTAAACAACTTTTTTATCTATTTGATTTTGGTGAACATATCTCTTGTTTATACTATCTGCTGTGGTCACAAGGAAAAACAAAATATTTTTTAAATCGGTCGAGCCATTTTTAAGAATTTTCGAGAATAACGCATAATAGAAAGACAGTAAGTTTTTCATACACAACTGAATTTTGAACCACTTCCAGATGTCCAATTGATCTGAAATTTGGTATCCCTATGTAACTCCGATGACAATGCAAAAATAACTAGTTTTTAAAAATATTTTCAAAACATCTTGTTTTTACTTTTTGCTTGGAAATCCACTACATTTCTCGCGGCATCCACGTTAGCGTGTATGAATAGATTTGTACAAAAGAAGAAAAATCTTGCCCACCTGTAAAAGGCATTTGTTAAGTATAAACCGGGAACCGGGACGCGTATTGTTGTTCCAAGACAATGGTACGTTTTTACCGAAATTTCCTCCGTTTTACCGTTCCTGCTTGATTATACGACTTAAGCAGGGTTGCCAGATGGCTAAACTTTTTCGTACTTACTCTAGTAACTAGGTCGTCATATGTGGTCCCGGGGATCTATCCCTCGAGTACTACCACTAGTCTCAAGGGATGGGAAATACAATAGAGAATACCAACAAATGAGATGAGAAGGTGATTTAAAACTCACAGCTGAACACCATACGAGAAAGAACACCATACGCTTTGCCTGAGTGGGTGTTGTGATTGATATAATCTAAGTGTCTTCAAGTCGCGAGTGAATCGGTTTCTTCTAGGCAAGCATGCTCCATCGTAGACCACATTGTTGCTTACCATCGGGCGAGATGGTGGTCAAATAAATGCAGGCCTATTACTAAATAAAAAAAAATATATAAAAAAAGATATGACATTTTCATAGCTAAACATTTGAAACACAACCATTATTACTATCCCTATCACTGGTGTTATAATAAAACAGTAGGTATTATAATATTATAATATACCATTTGATTTTAGTACTACCAGGTTAATTAACAACAATAAGTTACATTTCAATTATTAAAGCCATTAAGTACGTAAACAACTTGTACAGACTCCTAGAGAATAAGTTCTAATCCAACGAGGTTTTAATCTCGTATTTATACGAGAATATTCATACATCTGGCAACCCTAGCCTTATGTAATGTTGGAACGGTTATCTTTACGCAGATAATGGCAATAGGTTCGTTAGGTAATGATGTTATGGTAATAGACGAAAGTAACGTAGATAAATAGCTACTTATTCTCGGTGGAAATCTTTTCTCTTGCAAGTAAGTATGGAACTGTGAGAAAGATGAAATGAAGAAGGAAGTGAATTTAGATGTGTCGAATGATAGAGGTGAAAGAAGCCGTGGTAGCTCAGTGGGAGAACAGCCGGTGCACATTCTTAAGGTGGCGGGTTCAAACCCCGACTCGTATTAATGGGTTCTTCGGAAATAATGTATTATTTTTTATGTCATTAGCTTTTTGGTGAAGGAAAATATCGTGAGGCAATACACCAAAGAAACTTAAATGCGTATGTGAATTTAACAACCCGCACTTGGCCAGCGCGGTGGAGTACACCCTTAGAGGGTAGTAAAGTACAAACTGTACCGACCCCACGTAGATGGTATAAGTGTAACAAGATGATAGATAGTTAAACTCTTCATTGTTCCTAACAAAAATTACAAACATAGCACCTAAAACTAGTGCAAAAACTGGCAATCTTGTCACTAACAGCGATTTTTTCAAGGCAGATAATGATGATCTTTTTTATACGCATTTGTTTTATTTCTTTTGAATACAAAGCCCTGTCTAACCACTTATTGGATGTAGGTACCTAAGTAGATTAGATTACAGCATTCCAATACAATGCTAGGGACTTATTTCTTTATTGTCTATACTAAAATGAAAATTTTATTAAGGAAGACCTATTATTTGGTATGGATATAATATTTCCGAGACGTGCTTTCAATAAAATGTTTTTAGAATATTAAAGAAAATTAATATATTATTATATATTATATATTGGTTGGTGTGTTTTATATTATAATACTGAACAGTGCTGTATAGTGTATAATACTGTATTTTTAATTATAAGCTTGTATTGTTTGTATGTAAGTATGTACATAATGTATGTATGTTCGGGTCAAATCGTAAAACTGAATTCTGAACGACTTCCTGATGTCTGATTGAGCTGGAATTTGGTGTTCGTGTGTAACTCTAAAAAAACAAACGGACACTGATTTTTTTTTTTTTTTTATATAAACTTATTTAAATACCAGCTGATGCCTAGGATTTTGTGCTGAATGTCGTATTGTTCGGTTCGGGACGTAGCGAAACTATCATTTAGTTAGACGGATTTTTCCAATTCGGTCGAGCCGACAAGTGAACGATTCTCTTATAAACGAATAGTATTTAATTTTTCATAGAGATCAAAAACTATTGTATAAAATATCGTGAATAAAGTGTTCTATAGAATTTAAGTAGCACTGATAGTTTATGTATAAAGGTAGTTAAAAAGCTCTGCTCTATTTTAAAACAATTTTCTTCTCAAAATGTTATTTTGGAGCATAATTTAGAACAAACTTGATGCACTGCAGCGGTGTACTTACTCCAAAGTTCCTTCAAAACGATTACATTAGCAGAGGCCTTATTCTAGACCGTGCGATATTGTTTCGGTCTGTTATTTAAATAAAATAAATGGGAAACAAACGACGGTCCACCTGAAGGTAAGTCACCGCCGCTACTGCATACCTTCATACCTTCAATACTCGAGCCATTTTCAGTGCGTTATCTACTTTTGAAGACAAGATTTGTTCGGATAAAAAATCGAAGGTACAGAATACCAACAACCTGTTTGGCTCAGCGGATATACTGCCGCCTTATAAGCCAGAGGTCCCTGATTCGATTCCAGGCCGGGCAGATGTTAGAATGATGAATTTATACATATATCTGTTCTGGATCTAGGTGTTGTCTATGTTTAAGTTACGAGGCATCCCCGACACAGGGTATCCTAGTGGGGAAGCTAGAAGCGTAAAACGCTTATTTTTTTATACAGGTGCGCGGAAGTTAATACAATATACACTCGTATTCTCGTTCTTTCTCTCTCTTTAAAAATTCACGAGTGTAAGAGAGACAGAGGTAATATCGCACGCACGAGAATAGGTTCTCAGGAAGTGTGCAGCTCACGTGAATACCTAAGTTATTCCGTATTATTCTTACCCTTACTTAAGTCTAACTTCGAAGAGATAAATGCAGGGTACGTGAGGAAGTTTACTGTCTATAACTCGGTGTAGTTCAAGATAAATTTAAATATTTGTTCAGAATAAACATTTTGCTTTGTGTAGAAGCGGTGCCCGAGTTCTACACAAAGAAGTGTTGTACTTCACAAGGTGATTTTAAAAGCAACACAACTATTTTTAATTATTTTTGGGTCACATTTAGAGTAGTAAAGTAGAATCAGTCATGTCAGTCGTTAGTTGTTGAGAAACTGAATTTTAGTTATTTACATTTTAGTTCAAAGCGAATTAAACTAGATGGCGCTTTTAAACTCTTACATTGTTAAATTTATACTTCTATGCCTATTAATTTTGATTAATGAATATTCCGAAGAAGTAGAGTCTGAATGTATGTTTGTGGAAGCTAATCTTCAGGTCTACAGGCTTGTAATTAATATTACCCATAAATTGATTATTAATTTTAAAATACTTTTATCAATGAAGCGACGAAGTGAGTCAAACCAGCGACGTTAAAGGTCGATCAGTGCTAACTCTCGAACAATTAACCAGTCAAATATTATTTAAAAGATAAACGGACCACTCTATGTAGTATTAGAACGCCCCCAACCAATGAACTGTATAGTAACTTTTAGTTAATTAACTATTGGCACCCCGCGGTTTCACCCACGTCTTCTAAAATAAAATTTAGCCTATATGTTTATCCAGGATATAAGCTGATTCACATTATATTTCATCCAAATCCGTTCAGCCGTTTTTGCGTTATTGAGCAACAAAAATCTAAACTTTGACACCAGTAGAAAATAGAATAGTAAGATACTAACAATTATTGATGACATCGTGTACGTCACGCTTGCAACTCTTTGAAAAACTTTTTAAAAAGTCCACTGGATACATTCGAAACTAAAATTCGAGTATCCAACTCAATAATACGTGAGGAGCCGTATTATTATTACATAAATACCAGTTCCTTGATAAAATTCGAAAGTTAACAAAATACATTCAATCGTAATGCGTCCTGGCTGTTTGCCAAATCGTCGAGTCGTTCTTCGGTCACCGGTCGACTTTTGTTTCATTTTTATTGCGTGTATCCTGTTTTGATAGTCCTTTTTCGATGTATTGCGAATGATTTGTGGTTTCAATGTAATACAAACTGTGACTTTTGTAATAAACGGTTTTGTTTCAACAAAATGTAGGTTTAAGATATTTTTGTGCACATAAGAACCCGGTTTCAGTTTTATGATAATCGAGTAGAAGAAAGCTTAAAAAAGTTAGTTTGTACATAAAAAGTCGAGTGACTACCTTCCGTTTTAATATAGCTTATACGCTGGATTAAAAGATACCTAGTTACTTATTTGTCTTGAACAACAAACATACAAAAAACAAAATACCTCTACAGTCGAATCGAGAACCGTCTTATTTTTTAATACGGTTAACAATTAACGGTAGGTACTTCTAAGATAGCGGGTGAAACCACGAGATGCAACTAGTTTCTGATACATAGGTAATTTAGGTATCTGAAACTAATTTCTGATACCTATGTTTACTTAGGTATACATTGTATAGCTGAATATTCTAAAAAGCCAGTCCAAAGTTAGTAGTAAGTTTGATGGGACCTGAGTCAGAGCCAATTTAAACCTTGGCAAGACTACGACGCCAAAGCGATAGCTTGACGTCGATAGAACCAATCACAAGATGACGTGTGAATTATGTATAGTATATTAGGTATAGTATAATAATATAGTATAGTAGAGCGAGCATAGTTAAAAAAAGACCAAGTAAAGACTAAAGAACCCTGACTACAAAAGAGCTTGTAATTTTCAAACGGCCAAACAGTTTTCTGAAACCAAAGCTAAAAACAGTATCAATTAAGTCGCTTTTCAAACAAAAAAAAAACTAAATCGAAATAGGTTCACGGCGAAACAGATTTTCTTGAAGAAGACCACTCTCAATCAGGTCCCTTTTCAAATAACAAAAAACAAGTCAAAATCGATTCATCGATTTGGGAGCTACGATGAACTACGATCCGACAGACAGACACACAAAAAAACAGTAACACACGTTAAACTCATAAAGCCCTTCTGTATTTCATCGGATTTTAAAAAGAGAACCAAAGACTTAATAAATTGTCGACAAAAAAAGAAGAGGGATCAGAAGCAACGACCAAGTTAATCTCGTAGTTTTATAAAAACTTTTCCAATGAAAATCCGCTTTAAAACTTCACAATGAAAAGGACATCATCGATATCGCAGCACAGGGGACAGATTTATACGTGAGCGCAAAACCCACGGGTCTTCTCTGTTAGAGATGATCGAAATGGAAATTTTGCATTCGAATAATAGGGATTTTAGTATTCGCAGCTGTTAATTCGAATGCTGAAATAAAAATTTACATCTCACATTAGGTGACAGCACTGAGATGGCAGGTTTAATGAACTGTCAAAATATCAGTAAAATAAACAAAAGTGTAAAATATCAAAAATTATTTTTGTGTCATAAAACACATTTAGTTCATTTAAAAACACGAAAAAAGGCCAGGCTTCCTAGAATGCCATCCTGAGAAAAATTTAGTTATGGCACGGCAGAAAAAAAAATAAAACCCTCATTCGAGTCACTTCATCATGAAAAATATTCGAATACAAAATGTTCATCTATCATACAATACAATACTAATTTTTCAGATTTTTTTCATTTACGAGTTCATCTCTAAATAATCCATGCGTTTCTTTTTTTTTTTCGAAAGTTAAACCGTCGTTAAGAGTGCACGATTCACTAAAAATGCTGGGCTAGTCGAATTGTAACGCGATTTTATGGTGTGTTACGCGTTAAAATAACTGAAAACGTTCCTTTATTTAGTAAAACATGCTGAAGTTATCTTAATCTCGAATAAAAATTATAATTACAAATAATATAATTTTTGTAACTGGTCTTTGCATAAATCTTTTTAGATTAATTCATGTTAAAAAATTATCCCATTTCGTCAAAATGTGCTAAGGAATTTACATAATAAAAAAATTTATTATACGTTATTACTTATTTATAATTAAATCGGATACTCCGATTATAGTTTTTATACATTCAGTAAAACTAACAGAATTATGAAATGTGCAAATGTCATCGATCAAATTCGACTTCAGTGGCAAATATCAAATCCACGCTAATAATAAAAAAAAGTTTATACCTACATTAATCATTTTGCCTAAATATTTTGGTACCTAACTTTAGGTCAAATAAAATAATTAGTCAGGGACATACTCAATACTACATAAACTTTTTTTTTGACATACCTTTTTTATTCTGTTTATTCTGAGTATTTTTTTTTTGTCATGTTCAACTTTATATATTAAGCAAGGTGGTTAACTTCATCTTTCGCCAGCTCTCAACAATGATGGCCGTTAAGGGTAAGTTTACTTCCTATTAGCAGGTCTGTTTTACAACCTGACCCTTAAGATCCTGGTGTTTATGGTACAGTTTGTCGCGGTTTATGACTAGCTTCGTTAGCGGTGCTGAGACCTCTTAATGTTTTATAAGGAGGTAAAAATAAGATTTAAACATAAATAACTTGATAAAAAAAATTAATGACTTCAAAAGAGGGTTTTCTTTATATTACATGTTTTGGTTGTGATTTTTAAATTAGGTTTGTATAGATTTAGATGGTTTTAGGTTTAGTTTTTACTATTTTGACATTTTAAAATTTTAATAACGCGTCACTCGGCCTATCTTACTAACAATATTATAAATGTGAAAGTTTTTATGTGCGAATATTTCTTACTACCTATTTCCGTAGCTACTAAACCAATTTTGATACAATTTTTAATAGATGGCTTGTGCCCTAGATTAACACATAAGCTATTTTCATCATCAGTTCATTCTTCATGGTTTTGTTCCTCACTGCGTCGATATAAACGCAATGTGCAAACTAACTTAATTAATCTCGTTTCGAATATATCAATCTTAAGTTTATCAACCCATATCAATGCTCTGTCAAAATTAACACCAAAAATTAATCACCCAAATGTTTCATTTCGCCGACACCTAAAATCCCAACTTATGAGAAGCTACAAATCTCTATTGACTTCTGAAGCCGATTCTACGCTCTCACAACAATTAATAACATTTATCACATACCCCTATCATATTCTTTAGGTATATACTCTCATATGTTGTATGTAGAGGCGGGTGACCATACGTTCGTTCTTAAAATAAGACAGAGACGACGCGTCAAGAAGAATGGCCAGAAACACCGAAGTCTTACATACTTGATCGATGGCCAGAAACGGCAAGAAAAAGGGGTTGTACAGTGAATTTTAAATGTGTGCTTAAACTGGTCGGACTTGGCTTTTGTCCTGCTCTGTTAGCGAGACAAAAACAAACGCGATTCAGTTCACTCTCACGATAACAGCTCACGGAATCGGTCCAGAAACAATTTCAATTTCAACCGCTCATTATGGACACTCGGACAGGTGGCGTTATTTATTTTTTGTTTATTACTAAAAACGACTTAACTGACCGATAGTCATATTATCTAACTGATTATTTTAATCGATCTTGAATCGCGCTTGGAGTTACTTACTTTGTTATAGTTATAAACGAAGCCAATACAGATCACAATCGAAATCAACTTCATTTTCACACTTCCTCTTTTAATCAGTCAGTTAAACCAATAGGGGCACAGCTAGGTAACTTCTTCAGTAAAAAGTCCTGTAATTTCCCAAAACCCTGGCGGCTCTACACTGAACTATTCTCGTATTCCATCGTACATGATTAGCAATTTTTGACGTCAGACTTTGGAAGGCCACAACTTGACCAACCTACATCAACTTTTTAAACAAAAATCCCAATAATTTCACAAAACCCTGGCGACCCCACACTGAACTAATCTCGTATTCCATCGTACGGGTGATTAGCAATTAAATTCGACGTCGAATGAGGGTCGGTATGTATCCGACTCGATACCTGCTCCAGGATTACAGAATACGACCGCGGGTGGAATATCAAGTATTGTTTTGGATGTTAACGGTATAAATGCTTGTATAGGTTATGTTTGACATTGTGTAAAGACAATAGATACGTTACCAATTGGGAAGATGATCAATCAATACGAAATGAGGGAGCTTTATTTGATGTTTCGAATTTGGAATGAAGAGTATTGAAGTAACGAGAAATAAATCTAACTATCGCATCCATAATTATGAGGCAATTTAAAACGTTTATACGACTTACTAGTGTGCAATGCGGATACGGAAACAAAAATTTAAAAAGTTTTAAGTTATCTGTTAATTTTTCTTCTACTCGATTCGTATTCCTCATGTCTAAGGGTCACGATCACGACCTTCAAAAACCTTTCTCTGACATTTGCATTTACGTGAGTTGGTCTTTATGACATAGTATATAAATATGACACAGACATAGACATGGTCTATATGACATTTATGACTAGCTGCGTCCGCGATTTCACCCACTTCCCTTCAGAAACCGTTATTTTTCCGAGACAAAACGAGCTCAATGTGAATTCATTGTATAAACTACCTCCATAATGATTGCATACAAATCCATTCAGCCGTTTTTGTGTCATTGAGAAAGAAATATCAAATTTTGACTTGTAAGTTCCTACTTATGGGCGATGTAGGCCAACTCTAAGTTAAAATATTTATTTATTTATTTATTTATTTATTTACAAAAGCTTACAACTATCCTTACAGGGAATCCCCAATTCGATAGGGCACATATAGAGGGATAGAACAATTAAAAACATCCGTCTCAGGCGCAATGAGGTTTAGAGTGCGCAGTGCACGCGTCAGCGGCGCCCGCTCGAGGAGAGTGGTGCGAGCGCGCGGCACGGCCACGAGCTTCGGCCGCCGCCGCCGCCACACATACCTGTCCGGGACGTTCAGACATATTTGCGCTAATATGTCGCCATTTTGTATCCTGCCCCGGAGCACCTTAAATATATAAGAAACGAGTGTGAGCTCCCTCCTGACCCTCAGTTCGTTATATCCGACCATGCCTAACACAAATAGAGTAGGGTACATCAATGGATAAAAAGGATATACTCCATACTGCCTCAAATATAAGTACCGGACGAACTTGTTCTGTATTTTTTCTAGCATTAGCACATACTTAGTTTCATGTGGGGACCAAACGACTCCGTTAAATTCCAGTTGACTTCTTACTAACGCATTGTACAAAGCTATAATCGCATTAATATTTGTGAAACCGCTTGACATACGAAGAATGAAACCTAAATTTCTATAAGACCGCTTACAAACTTTAACTATATGGTCCCTAAATGTGAGTTCGGTGTTAAGAGTCACTCCCAGGTCCTTTACCTCTGTGACTCTGACAATAGGAACCCCATTTATGTTGTAGCTGTGTTGAATCGCGTTATGTTTCCGAGTGAAAGAGATTGTCATGCACTTAGAGACATTAAATTCCAATAGATTCTCCTTGCTCCAGGCTACCACCCTATCTATGTCACTCTGGAGACGCTCGCAATCTCTTACCTCTTTTATTTCTAAAGAAAGTTTTAAGTCGTCGGCGAATAACAAACATTTGGAGTCCCGAACGACTGTAGGTAAATTATTTATCATTATTATAAACTCCAAAGGCCCAAGGTTACTTCCTTGGCTCACCCCAGATTTTGTATAATATGGCTCTGATTTACACCCCCCATATTCCACATACTGCTGTCTCTTCGTCATATAACTGGCAAAAAATTTTAGAAGGTGTGGAGTGAAACCACAACCGGCTAGGTTCTTTAATGAATGAATATGAATGTGATATTTATATATGAATATGAATATGAATGAATATAAAGAAACTGGGCCCAAGTTTGAAAGAGCTTTAATTCACAGATCTATTTTTTCTTAAAGTATTGATGTCCTTGTTAGGTTGCAATTGCAACGGCAAAGACAAATATATATTATATTTATTTACTTTAATTCTGTCAAATAAAGTCTTCAAAGTCAAACTTGCGCCTAATGTACAAATGTAGGTACATACATAAAGCATAAAGGCCTGTTCCTTGTGTATGATAGTATTGCATGTGTGCGTATATGTAGGTACATACATACCCTGATAAGAAACAATTTTCGCTCTCCACATTCACGCGTCCCGCATTTTGTTTGAAATTTTAGCGGGATTTAGCCCGGATCATTTTTGCGGAATTACTTTCTGAAGTTTTGGGACAAACATTTCATTGGGACTTTGAACCCTGTAACTGTGGCAACAAAGTCTTGAATTTCAAAAGTTTTTTGGGTTTTGTTGTTGGGGTATTGTAGATTTTTGGTCTGCAGAGACATTTTATTTTGAACGGTGTGTTTTCCTATTTAAAGTTAAAAATAAAAGGTTTCATTAATAATGTTTCCGTAGTTCAAAATGTTATCGAGTTTGGCATAAGTATATTGTAATTTTGCGATTAGAAACGCTTTTATTGACTTTTTTAGAGTTATGCTTTGCAGTTTTAGCTGCTATCCAACAAAACTCTTTTTTTCAAAAATAAAAAATACAAAAAAATAATCCAGGGTAAGCTATCTTCGAACTAAATTTTAGCCAAATCCAATTGCTCATTTTTGCCTGTTTTTTTCAAGCCGATTCGAGCCAAACAATAAAAAATTAAATTTACAAATAGTAACAAATTCTGTTCATGAATTTTAACCAGGCTCTAGGTCATTCCATAAGTCAGTTTTGTGCGTAGGAAACCTAGAGATATTACCCAGGCACCTATTGAATAACCTAGACCGACCGTAAACTGTAATCAAACTGTCCGAACTAGCCGCAAGGGGCAGTCAAATTATTAGATTGCCTTATGATTTGTTGCAGAGGTTTTGGAGCGCTTTAATACCTTTATTGATCATTTGGTCCGAAAATACCTTAGATAACTATAAATCACAATTATTAAGACTCATATCTATTATTATAAATGCGAAATACCAAAATATCGTGGTGGATTATATTACATTTTTAACCGCCTTCAAAAAAGGAGGAGGTTCTCAATTCGACTGCATGTTTTTTTTTATGTTTGTTATCTCATAACTTTTGACTGGGTGAATCGATTTTGATGATTCTTTTTTTATTAGAAAGCTGACGCTTCCCATTTGGTCCAATTTCAATTAAGTCCAGTTCTGATAATGGTATCCATGAGAAAACCATATAAGTCTTAAATTTGCATTAAGTACGTGCGCGACAAATAGATGAATAACTCAATAGTCAGTCTCTTGAAGTCGGTTTTTTTTTTTTTTTGTAAAAATAATTATTACCCATAAAAACTCAAGTCTGCCCGAGTATGTGTTCCCTGATAGATATAATCTGGGTGTCTTCAAGTCGCGAGTTAAGGTTTCTCCATCTTTGACTACAATATTGAGTAGGTACTACCACAGACAAGATGGTGGCTAAACGCAAGTCTACCTTTGAATAATAAAAACCACATTTTTACATTATCTTTCATATTTAAAAAATCTTTCATCTCCTGCCTTCTAGGTAGACATTGTTTATTAGTATAACAAAGATAAAAAGAAAGACTTTTCTCGAAATGAAAATAGGGTTTTCCTTGTAACGTAATCTGACTGTTCTAATTGTTTTGGTATCTTTCTGTTGATATAAAATTGCGTTTTATTTGTTTTACAAAGAAAGCTTTTACATATACTTTAGAGACTGTTCCCGGTTTGGGTAACCTAATTGGACCACATATCCAACGAAAATAATTGTCAAAACACCACCAGTACGGACGGGATTCTGTATGGAAAGTATGGCAAGTTGTAGGCTCCTAAAACATGAACAAAGTACCATACTAAACGTCCACTAAAAATCACAATGTCTTGCTCACAACTGGCTTTATCCTTAACGATTGAATAAACATTTTAGACGCGATTAAAGCATTGCTTTGTTGCCAATAACGCGACATTTAAAAACACCATCGGTTCAGGTGCATAGGTTTACGATAAGTCGTTAACCGGCTTAAACCGGTTATTCCCGGCTATATTCTTTGACAAAATTGCTATAATCTTTATGTGTCCGCTGGGTTCTCGAAACAATACAATGTGACTCGTGTGTTACAGTGAAGTTATAAAGGATTAACTGGATTCAAGTTGGCCTTTTGTAATGTTAAATTTTTATTTTTTACGCTATTGAGTGACGAGACGAGTAAATCATTCGCCTGATGTTAAACGTCACGTTTGCCCATAACAGATCTACGCCACCTAGAATTCAGAATTCTCAGAATTCAAGACCCTGCGCGGCACAGCACTGCGCTCGATACCCTCGATGTTTAATCTCCTATAAATTAAATAAATATTTACTAAATAGGATCAGGGAAGCGTAATGTTGGAAGACGTAAGATGTAATGGCTACGTAACATCAGTGAACTGGCATAAAAACGGTAGAACAACAGTAACTGTTCAGAGTCGCACTGGGCAAAGATAACTTCAAGAAGCTGATTCGACTGTCAACCCTTATTAATGGAGAGGCACTTAGAGAAGAATAATAATCTTGGTGAAAAAGGGAGAAAAGAGAAATTATTATAACGAAAAGCTTAAATTCAACAAGATAACTAAAAATATTTATAAGTCTTTAAAAACGAAGCTTTTATTGCTTTGGCACATCGTCGCTTCCAATCAGGTGAGATTGCGGTCAAACGCATGCCTAGTCCGAGTTGGTGGTGAAGTGCGGATTTATCTATACTAATATTATAAAGAGAAAAGATTTGTATTTTTGTATGTTTGTGTTGAATAAACTCAGAAACTACTGGACCGACTTCAAAAATTCTTTCACCATTAGAATGCTACAATAGGCCCAAGTTTGAAGGCATTTTAAGACAGATCTAAATTTTCTAAAACTACTGGCATCCTTGTCTAATGGCTTGCAATGATAAAGACAGATATATTTTTAGTTAGTTTAGATCTGTCTTAAAATGCCTTCAAACTTGGGCCTATTATCCCTGAGTAACATAGGCTATATTTTATACCCATGCAAAGCTGGGGCAGGTCGCTAGTTCTTTATAAAAAAAAAATGTAAAAAAAATTGTCATCGTAGTTACACTTAAGTTGCACAGTTAAACTGGACCACAACATGTCAAACGTCCATTTCATTTATTCTCGAACAAAATTAATTTTCTTCTGGCAATTTTCATAATCGAAAATTATAAATTGTAATCAATTGTTTCAGATTGCAAGACCCTCCTCACTGCTCTCCAATGATACTGTGAAAGGTAAGCTTTAGAAATATAATAAAAACCACAGTAGACATCCTTATTTTTAACAAATGTAAATAAAAATGAAATGCTGTTCGTTGGTGAGGGCTTCACTGAACATCTGGCGTTCTGAACCCTACGAAACTATATGAAACCGAAAATCATGCACCAGGTACAAAGTCTCTCAACAGCTAGTATAAAGAAGTCTAATTGCTAATGCCTTAAAACTCTAATTCTATTATCTTTATTTATCTTAGAGCTGCGATGCCCGGTAACATGGCAAGCGACCTAAAAACATCAAGCTGATCTTTTACCAAAGTTAAACTTAATTTCTAATAATTTTATCTACATTAACTCAATTTAACAAAAAGCTTGACTTACGAGTATGCTGTTTGAAATTAAGAGGACAGTAGATAGATAGATACCGAAACTCTTTATTGTTCACACCAGAAATAACAATCAGAAGGATAATAGCACTTAAAACCAGTGCAAAAACAGTCGACGTTATCACTAAAAGCGATCTCTTCCAGGCTGTCTTTGTTCTAGCTTCATTTTAACACAAACGACTAACATTAACTTTGTAATGTACAATGTTGCATCCCCATTTTTCATCGGCCATAAGGTACCTGCACACAGGGTTAGTGGTTATAAAACAGTCTGAGCTATTTCACTATGCACAACAGATTTATGGCTCTCGTTGCGTGTGCTCCCACCTTTATGGCGTGTGTTGAATGTAGGCCAGCCTCGTATGACGGGATGTAGCGCAATGTTGTAGAGAAATGGTTTGAACTGAATTTGTAGGTATGAAAACTGTAGGTATATATGTATAATTTTGTCTATATGTATAAAAATGAATCCCTATTTCCCTTGGTCACGCCATCACGCGTGAACGGCTGGACCGATTTCACTTTTTTTTTTTTGTTGTTTTTGTTATTGTCAGGAGAAGGTTCTTATGAAAGAAAAAAATTAAAAAAAATAACCGGGAAAAATTAGAAACTAAAGAATACTTAAACCATATATTTAACTTTAGCGCTTTGGACAATGTAAACTTTTTTAATGTAACATTTGTCATTTCAATATAAATAGAAATAAAAAAAACTACCTATTTCCCGCATCAAGACACATTTACTCTACGTTTATCCATAAATGTTTAAAAAATGAATGTCTACCTGTGCGAAGCCGGGACGGGCCGCTAGTAATATATACAATACTAGCTGACCCTTGCCCACTTCGTTGGGCGTAATGTTAATTAAACCCGAAAACATCGCGCGCCGTCCGGACCGTTTTTTCTCCTATTCACTTTGCAAAACGGACTACCACGTAAAAGCCTTTTTATTTTTCGGTTTTTTATATAACCTATGACACTCAGCAATAATGTGGCTTTCTATTGGTGAAAGAATTTTTAAAATCGGTTTAGTAGATCCCGAGATTACCCCTTACAATTTAACAAATATACAAACACACAAACTTTACTTCTTTATAATATTAAGTATAGATAATACAACTACTCTTTATTGACACCAATATACTCCAATAATAACAGAAGTAATTATATTATTGAAAATCCATCACAAATATTGTAAAACATAAGAGAAAGACTAAAGATCAAAAAAGACAACCTTTGGATGAGAAGAAGAAGACAGAAGACATTCCCAGAGTGCGGACGTGGTGTGGGGTGGTGTATTATTTAGGTTCATATAACACAGATTTTTCAACTATTGCAAACCCCGTTTTTATCTCTTTAAGGTCGATAGTAGTTACTCTAGTTTTTTGTGTTGTTATCCTTCTGCTAGTAATTTATGGTTTAAACAACAAAAATATTAAAACATAATGCTTTGGAATGGTGGAAAAAAGTATTTATACTCCTACGGTATCAGATAGGAATAATGAATATTCTAAACTATTCTCACAAAATAAACTTAGCAGTTCATAGCTAGTTAATGGAGAAGTAAATTTCCTCTGACAATATACCTCCTTAACAGTCACAATTTTAAATTTATCGGAGCAATTTCTTTCAACGTGCGATATCAAATAGACTTAAGAACTCATAAAATAAGATGCATGCGCTGCAACCGTATAGATAAATTTAGAGCACGCTGTATACTTTCAAACAGTAACTAAATTCGAACTAGAATCCAAACCATGTGAGGGTAGTACGATAACATTATGCATGCATCTTTTGGTTAAGGAACACTGTACTTGTGGTGTATTAAAGCTTGCAGCACTGTTACGTAATATCGTAGCAGTACTACGAAAGCTATAGTAATGTATTACTACGAAAGTTGTAGAGTTGCTACGGGTACCTACATCGTTACATTAACGTTAATCTAGGTTATTCTACAGAATCTGTTGATCTTTTTGAGACATAAAGTAGCCTATATGTTTTTCTTGAGTATAAACTACCTCCACATTGAGTTTCATCCAAATCCGTTCAGCTGTTTTTGTGTGATTCAGTAACTAACATCCAAACACACTTTTCACATTACCATAATTTTTCATTCGGACAAAAGTAATCCGAAAACCTTCCCTACTGTTGGTATAATACCTCACCCTTTTACAGCTCCAAAGGCATTTAGCAATTATAGCTTCTTGCGCTTGTTACTTCCTACATTTTAAGGGGGATTTTAAATTCTTTATGAGTTCATTATAGCCGGAAGTTACATTGAAAGTGTTAAATAATTTAAACGGGAGCTTGAAGAAAGTCTTATTGGCTATTTTGTGAAACGGTCCAATTGCAGGGAAGCTCTCGAAATGTTTGAAATTACAGTAAAATTTAATTGGAATTCGGAGATGAAAGTTAATTTTTGGACATAAAAAACTTAGTACAAATGATGAGAAATATGTATCTACCTCTATAGAGGTAGAAAATCGTTATCAGTATTCTGAATGTGAAATACTGTTTGGTAGCAAGCGCTTCACTTAACAATTTGTTTTTTTAACCGACGAAAAAATGGAGGAAGTTCTCAAGTCGACGTATATATTTTTTGATGTATCACGCATAATTTTTTACAGAGTAGTCCGGTTTTGATTATTCTTTTTTAACAAACTTTTATTTGACTTGTAACAAATGTTTTTTATTCGATTATGTTAAATCTTGCTAAATATGTCAATAATGTCAATATGTGTCGTGTATACATACGTGAGAAAGTAAAGGAATTCTTGACTTCACCAAAATCTAACTGTAGGTTCAACTGTTCAACTTTCTCTGAAGGTTTATTTAAGCAATAAACCAATAAACAAACACAAACCAATAAATCGTGGCAACACACAGTTGACGTGACCGTTAGTGCAACCGTCACCGACGTCGGTAAGCCACGGCACTGCCTACGTCAGGATTATTTCCTATCTCCGGCAGCAGAGTCCCAATAATCTGCAAACGTCATGCATATGCGCATTCTTGGAGTGACTTACTTTGTAGTGGTTTAGTTACTTGATCCAGCTACTTTTTAATGAAATTTGGTTTTCGCTGTTTTTATTTCTACATCTTTAATGAATCCATCAGAAAATATAACTGGAAGAGATGAGTCTTACCGACATGTCAGTTAGTTGTTAGGTACTTTTTTAAAACTGGCTTATTAATACGTCATATAAATAAATGGCTTATCAATTCTATGCAAAACGAGTATCTTTGATGAATCTTATTTGCATGCTGTTTGTATAATTAATGTGACATTTCAGTTTATTTTACTTAGTGCATCGTCATGTGCAACTATGCAGGGTTTGAACTGAAGGAGTTTTATATTCTGAGCAGCACTATAGATTGTATTTCAGCGTGTCGCTTTCCATTAGGCGAGTTACTTGCTCGTTTTTATACTCAGTTGCACAGTAAAAAGCTTTATAAGAATGCATTTTTTTACACAATATAGGAGAACATAAATTAATAAACGAACTTTTATATTGCTTATTCTTATTTGATTTTAATTAACAAACCCAATTTTTAAAATGATCTATTTAGTCAAAAGCTAGGCCAGTAACTGGTCAAGTTAGCTAAACCATCTGAACGCTGCCTCGTCGTGGGCTATATCAAATATTGGAGACACGGCGCCTCCGTATGCATATCTGGGTGATATGTTTATCCATTTCTATGCAAACAACGGGCAGGTGGATAAACAGCTTAGCCTAACTTTAATGTGCTTCATATTTTGAGCTGAGCTGTCTGGTTAGTTTTGTCAGTTCTGTTTTATTTGAACGATTTATTTGAATCCTAGGTATTTATAAATAGATAATTATTTTCAAAAAAAAAAATTATTAGGAAATGTATAGCAGAGAAGTCAGATATTCAAAAATCTTTGGAAAATCAAAATAAATGAAAATAGGTATAAATTACTAGTTTTCTTACTTTACGGAGATTCGATCACCAACCTTTATCTACAACCTCCTTCCCACAGCTTCTTTCTTATTATACCATCTGTCTCGATTCTGCAACATTTGGGGCCTGCCCCCCTAGCCAAGTTTTATTTCTATAATCGGAACATTTCAGAAAATTTGGAATATGTATGGGAATGACATTTCTATAATAGAAAATTATAATGAAAAATATATTACAGAAATGTCATGTTATCCCATAGATTGTCCTAGTTTTCTTTAGCGTTTTGATTTATAGAATTTCAAGTTAGCTAGGGGGGCTGGCTCAACTCACGACTCAGACTATGTCGTCGACGTATCGTTTAATCATACCCATTTTTAACTGTCAAAAAAGAAGCCTACGAGAGCCTCATAAATTATTTCCCTTCTCATTTCCCCAGTTGCAAACGAGTTACACCAAAACAAAGTGGGGTTCTCCTCAAAAATTAATAAGAAAACTTGTCAGTTGGGACCCGCGAACACCTTGGAAGTTTGAACAAACTTGCTACCTTTTGGGGAGCGGGAGATTTGATATTAATTTCTTAGGCGAACCTCGAGGCTTGGCTGGAACGCTATTAAACAAGGTTTAGCTGAACAAGTTTGTCCGCAAAGTCAACAGACGCGAGCCAAGGAAATTACCTGGGTGGATATGGGTAGGCATCTTGATCTAATTTCTGGACGTTACAGCTGACGTTCACACGGAATTCTAAGTAAGTTGTGGTAATATTTTAGATATTACTAATAGTATAGTAATCGTGATGGGATATGCCCTAAATACCCTCAGACCTAGTATCCCCGCTGCGGAATGATTAGCTTTAGTTGATTGATAGATAATATTCTTATTTTTTATGTTACTAGAACTTTCAGATCTACTTCTTATTATACGCGGAAAACGGCCTAATCTACTTTAACTTTACTACTTTTACCAAACCCAGTGTAACCCAACCCAGTGTACTTTTAAGTAGTAACCCAGTGGAATGATTAAAGATTTAGTTGATTAATGGATAATATTCTTATTTTTGAAATACAGGGATATTCGTAAAGGATATGCTAAGTCGAAAAGGGCTCATAGTACTCATCATTTTGAACAACTTTTACTATGGCACCAACCCGAAATTCTCGAAAAAAAATCAGCTGTGCTATAGAAAAATGTCAATGTCACTCGACAATATGTATGGAACAGCTGATTATTTTTTCGCGAATTTCGAGTTGGTCCCATAGTAAAAGTTTTTCATAATGATGAGTACTATGAGCCCTTTTCGGCTTAGCATGCCCTTTATAAATAACCCTGTATAATAGCTAGAACTTGCAAGTCTACCCTCTAAGAGTGATTAGGTAGATTTGGTATCCCATCAGTGGGATGAATAAACGTTGAGTTGAGAGTTAAAAGAACTTACAGAATATAAAATGACCGATTTCTCAAGTCTTTTTATCGAAACTTAGAAAAGTAGCAAAAATAAATACAGATCAATTTGAAAAGTCACACTCGCTCTGAACTATATCACAACTCTGACTTAGACTCTCTGCGATACCTACTCAAACTTTTAGAAAGTTTAAAATCGAGAACGTCCACAATACTCACGTCGACTATTGGAAGCCCATTTCAAAATCACAGAACATTGTGCGATGGAAAGGATATTATTTTTTTAAGTGAAAACTTCTTTAGCGGCGTTGTACACTTTTTTGGAATGGGTAAAAAATGTTAAACTCGCGACAGGGTCACGTGACCTGATCGAAAATTCGTAAGACGGATGGAGAGTAGACAGCTAGCATCCCCCTCTCTTTCTACGGCGCGGCGGAAATGTATGCCTGCGCCGGCTGTTTCGTTTAGGCGGCGCAGGGCGCTTGCGCGAATGTTCTAATTTGACAGTTATAGTGTTGTGACCTAGTGATTATAGTGGACACGATATCGATTCATTTTTCTATTAAAATAATTAAAGCAATTCGTGCAAAATTATTCCCTAACCATTCCAAAATATCCAAAACGCACAACGTTAATACTTAAGTTTTCACTTCTGCCGGCACTCCCGGAGTGCAACCCGTCGTTTTTTTTTACTGTCAAAGGTTATATTCACGTTTTATTTTTGATCATACATGATTATCCCACTATATGGAAACTGTTCTCTTACATTCAATCGATAGCGTTTATTGGGTTTTGTATGTATTGAGACTGATGTAATTGACATTTCATTTCTTAAGTATAATATAGGGTTATTCATAAAGGGTATGCTAAGCCGAAAAGGGCTCATAGTCTCATCATTATGAACAACTTTTACTATGGTCGAGGGTCATTGACATTTTTCTATGGCACAGCTGATTTTTTTTCTCGAATTTCGGTTAGACCTTTATGAATAATCCTGTAGTTTGACGGACAGGCGTGTCTTGCTATGAAGCGAAATGTGGACGTAAACAGATAGCTATTATAAATTAGCCGCTTCGGTGATTTTATATCATCTTCGTACACCCGCGGCAGATGTGTTTGTTAGGTTTCTATTTATATAAACCATTCATCCAATTAAGTCCAAACCTTTTACTATGCAAGGCCAAAGACTCGCTCAGGTAAAAGACTCAAACCTGCTCAGCTGTTAAGACGATCACCGCAACAAGTTCAAAGTCCTGGGCAGTACGAACATTAGGTAAGAAAAAAATGCGCTTGCATTGAAGACACCATTGAAAAAATTTGCTCATACTTTCTCCCTCTACTTCAGCTCTTACTTTGAGCTCTACTCCATCGATAAAGATGCCTATTCCAATTTCCGATTCACGTTCAGAACGAAGTCACGCGGACCCGGTATTGTGTTCGTTTTATAGACGGAGACGTAGCGACTATAACGTATTGTCGCATCGCTCAATTCTAGGGTTGCCAGGTGGCTAGTTGCAGTATTCAAAAGCCGGTGAATAATTGCTTGTTAAAATTTTATTGTTGGCTTGAATTTTACGAACGAATAAGAAAATATGCTAGCAGGATTTTTATTAAATATACTCGTAGTTACGATTACATCGGTTGTCCGCGTAGCCTTAGTAATTAAATTATAATTACACAAAAAAACATCGAATATTAGCTATATCAGCCAATGTGACATCTTTTAATAAAAATAACTACTCGTTTAAGTCTTTATTTAAAAGACTAATCATTGGTGTTCGGTTACAATTAATTTATTTATTTATTCATTTTAGTCAGGCTACGCTACCAGCTTTGCTTCTAAAGTAAGGTAAATAAATTATTGTAGCAAAAATACTCATCGATACATCTTTAAAAAACTGACTGTGCTGTGTGTGTGATCGTTTACGCACAGCTACGCAATTTAATATTAAAAAATAACTGTGCCATGTGTGTGATCGGTGATGTACTCGCGCTACTTCTGTAACGAGTAAGGTAAACAAACGATGGTGGCAACCCTGCCTGTTATCCCTGTAGTAGCGAGAAATAAACCGTACAAGACATACAATGCCGCCTCTATTAGAATTTCCCATATGTCCCAGGGTTTCCATGAATATTTTACTCTCGTTTTTTGGACGACATCTTGAATATTTAGATTTGTGTGAAAGTATTGGATCGTATTACAAGTGATATTAGTTTTGATTAAAGTCACTCCGTTTTTGAAGTACTACTGAAATTCACATTATTGACATAATTTGTTTAGGCTTATATTTTTATATATTTTTTTTATTACGAATAAATCCGCGCTTGACCGCCAACTTGCCTGTTGGTAAATGACGTTGTGGTCGAAGTTGAAGCACGCAGATTAAGAATATACCTATTCATTCTGATCTTGAATAGATCTAGATTCTCGGAACAGGAAATATATATAATAATGTGGATAATTGATAATAAATTATTTACAAATTTTACAAGTGAAACCTACTAGAAAATTCGTTAATAAACTCGAACAAAGCTCGATAAATGCTGGTTTCAATAGGAACTAATTTGTTTGTTAGTACTATAGCACTTCCCTACATATAATGTTTCAAAGAAAATTAATTATTAAGGGGTGAACTTAGTTACTACGTACATTTGTAGGAGGTTTTCTACACCTCTTTTTTTTTTTTTATTTGATTAAGTGACGAAACGAGCAAATCGCTCGCCTGATGTTAAACGTCACGTTTGCCCATAACAGGTCTGCGCCACCCAGAATTTTGAACTCGCAGAATTAAAGACCCTGCGCGGCTCAGCACTGCGCTCGTCACCCTGAGATATATATTGTTTAATCTCCCATTTGCCCTGTAATTTCACTGGAAACAATGCCCTTCCAACCGGAACACAGTAATGTTTGACCTACGCTTCTAGAACAAATTAACTGATTTTAAATACAGTGTTATAAAGAAAAGGTATGCTGAGCCAAAAAAGGCTGATTGAACTCATCATTAGTAACAACTTTTACAGTACTACGGGGCCATCGTAGAAGAAAAAACAACTGTTCCATAGAAAAATGTCAATGACACTACAAAATGTATGGAACAGCTGATTTTTTTTTCTTGATTTCAGTGTTGGTCCCATAGTAAAAGTTGTTCGTAATGATGAGAGTACTATGGGTCCTTTTTGGCTTAGCTTACGTTTTCTTTAAAACTCTGTACAACTGTACTGACAAAACTAAACGCCCCGCGGTTTCTCCCGCGCTCTGATGAAAATAATGATCATCGTCATAATCATGATTAAAAACCTTATTACCATTTCTCTACCCCTGCCAGCGTGTATGCAAAACATGATGAAAAAACTACTCGACGTAGTCAAGACAGAAAAACGTATCAAACAAACTCACATTCGCATTTACACTTTCAGTTAAGACCTTCCACATGGCTGTTTAATTAAAACTATTAATTAATTCAGCCTAATTATTTCACGTCCTAATATATTATCTTAATAATGACGTAATACAATATTAATTACATCTAACATCACCTACAAACACATTCCAAAACCTGTACAACATAATTTCGCCTCAACATAAAGTAACAATTTCGTAAGCTTGTCCTAATTTATCGTCAAGAATATTTTCGCGTACCAAAATATATACTGTCTCTAGCTATAACTTCATTTAAGGCATTATTTGCTTCACTTGTTCTTCACTGAAGGGAAAATAGACTTTCTCACCTTGGGATAGAGTAGAGAATGTGTTGAAATGTTTCGTAACTCTATTTCCTTGGTCATTACTCTTTTTCACTGCTGTGTTCAGGAAAGGCTACGGCTTTAAGAAGTACAAAAGGTGTTCGGTGACTGATTGTACTTGAATGGTACTGTAATGGTTAGAAACGATGCAACGTTTTGTATGCTAAGGACATTCTGTAGTTTGTTTGGTTTGGTATTGGGCTCTAGTTTGAAGGCAGCTGACAAATCAATTTTTGTGTAAAGTATTGATGTCCTTCTCTAATAGGTAGCAATGATAAAGATAGATAGGTTTTAGTAAGTTTAGATCTGTTAAATAAGGCCTTCAAACTTGGGCACAATACAGGGTTATATTAGGTCGGGTAAAAAAATCTTTTCGCATTATAGTATGTATGAACTTGTAATAAAATATCTTTGGCTATACTATTTGTATCGGGCTGGTTTTGGTATCATTGAAAGTTTAAATTTTAAAGAACATAATTCCAAATTCAAATTAGGAAAATGTGTGATTTTCATTTCTTTTTCGTACTGTCAAGATGAGTGAATCTAATGAAGAAATTCGATACATTTTAAAATTTTACTACAAAAAAGGTAAAAATGCAAAGCAAGCCGCGAAAAAAATTTGCGATGTTTATGGACCTAGTGCAGTGTCTGTGAGAGTAGCACAAATTTGGATTAAGCATTTTCAATCCGGAAATTTTGATGTCAAATATGCACGTCGCTCTGGTCGCCCTATTACGGATAAAATGGATGCCATTTTTGAAAAAGTGGAGCAAGATCGGCATATCAGTAGTTACGACGTAGCTGAAGAACTGGGAATTGACCACAAAACAGTTTTGGCGCATTTGAACCAAACTGGGTACACAAAAAAGATCGATATTTGGGTACCTCACGAGCCCACTTTAGCCCACTGAGAGAAACCTAATGAACCGTGTACTCATTTGTGATTCTTTATTACGAAGTAATGAAACCGAACCGTTTTTGAAGAAGCTGATAACTGGTGATGAAAAGTGGATCACGTACGACAAGAACGTGCGAAAAAGGTCGTGGTCAAAGGCCGGTCAGGCTTCACAGACTGTGGTGAAACCCGGGTTAGCTCGCAACAAGGTGATGCTGTGTGTGTGGTGGGATTGGAAGGACATTATTCATTATGAGCTGTTACCATCAGGCAGGACCATCGATTCTGAACTCTACTGCGAACAACTGATGAGATTAAAGCATGAAGTTGAGAGAAACCGGCCGGAATTAATCAACAGAACACACATCTTTAGCCACTCAGCAAAAATTAAGAGAGTTTAGCTGGGAGGTGTTAATGCATCCGCCGTATAGTCCTGACCTTGCACCTTCAGATTTCCACCTGTTTCGGTCTCTTCAAAATTCTTTAGGTAGTGTCAGGTTAACATCACGAGAGGACTGCCAAAACCACTTGTCGCGGTATTTTGATCAGAAGTCCCAAAATTTCTATAGCAATGAGATCATGTCCCTACCTACAAGATGGCAAAAAGTTATCGAACAAAATGGTACCTACATACTTTAGTTAAATGTAAATAAACTATTTTAAAAAATGTTTTGAATTTTCTCAAAAAATGCGAAGGAACTTTTTACCCGACCTATAATGTTAAGGAAAGAGTATCATGGATACGATGCTGATTTTTGAGAAGAATTGGTACTGATTTGAATTGAATTGAACAGGCGAGTTGGTCAACTGCGGATTTTTTTTAATAAATTAATTTAAAAATAAACCTTAACACAAACCAACATCAGCGTCAAAAAAACTCATAAATCAGCTCTCCATTAGCTAAATCGATAAAATTCAAATAAGTAATTAGAAAGGTAAGCCAATACGCTTAATTGATTATACCTTAACTTGGCCTTAAAAGGAAAGCGCCGTAACATTATCCCCTAAACCTTTTGATTTATGGGATTTATTCTGAAATTAATTAAAAGAAGATTAAGGTTATATTTTCGGGATCACCACATTTTTTTTTTAATTTGGAATGCGGTTATATTGGGTTTTGCTAATTGAGAAAAAATTACCTGCTATTTTTGGTATGTTTTTTATAATTGGAATACGAAAGTGTTTTTTTTTTGTTAATTGAAAACAAATCGAAGATGAAATCCAAAAGGAAGTTTGCAGGTTGGATAAACGTTGATTCGTTTTTAAAGCTGAGTATTAAAGGACTAAATCAGGACCTATCCCGCCAATTTGTTATAAATACACGGGACTACCCACGTAAACTTGAGTCGGATGCTCCGAATACAGGGCTATTCATAAAGGGTATGCTAAGCCGAAAAGAGCTCATAGTACTCATCATTATGAACAACTTTTACTATACCAACCCGAAATTCGCAAAAAAAATATCAGCTGTTCTTGGCTTAGCATTCCCTTTATGAATAACCCTGTATAGTTTCAAAACCGCGTTAGTTTTCATAGTGCCATACAGCCACGATCGTTAACAGCTACCGGGGCTTATGAAACTACTAGCTGACCCGGCAGACTTCGTACTGCCATGAAAAAAAAACACTGACATTGACAGTTTGTTGTTGTTTCAACTTTTTTTTATTCAGTTGACAAAAGCAAACTCATCCATGAAAAAAAACACTGACATTGACATTTGGTATAAAACAAATGAATGAACTATTCGATTTCGTTTTCTTTTTTTTTTTTGTTTTATCTGTGCTCCAACGCACACTGTTTTGATAGATATGATTGAATTTGAACTTTGTACAGAGGTAATAAAGTGCAAATTGACTCTTGGACGTTAGGAACATACCTACATTGCTTAAACAACAGTGAGTGCTTGCAATTCAATATGAACTTTATACAATAGCAATAAAGCTCGTTTTAGTTAGAAAACGTTTGTATGGGAAAAAGAAAAGGGCTGCTTTTAGGGTTTTTCAATATTTCTGAGAGATTTTCTTAATATTTTTTTCCGTAAGAACCTTCTCCTAATAATAACAAATACAACAAAAAAAGAATTAGTGAAATCGGTCCAGCCATTCACGCGTGATGCCGTGACCAAGGAAAACGGGTTTCATTTTTATATTTTTATGAAACTATATTTCCCATCTGTACCCGGTATTGGGCAAAGGTATCGGAATGGATGGGACTAAGTCTAATTCCATTTGTATTTTATAAATGTATTTTACTCTTCGTTTTCTCGGAAATTGAAAACGATTTCTGAGAAGTTTCTGAGAGTAACACAAATTAAAATCTCTGTCATCTTACTTATAAAATACTGCTTAGGCTGACAAACAGATTCTGCGAAATACGAAATAGGCGTGACGAAAGATTTTAAAATCCTCTTCCATAATGTGAGTACACATTTACTATTTACAAAAAAAACCTTTATTTCGGTAATAAACTTAAGTTTAACGAAGTTTGAAGCCATTTTTCACATATTTTTTCAACAGTGCCCGAAAACAGCTTGCTTGTGTCATGGCGTCGATTTGACGTCACGGCTAGTAAACATGTCATTGTGTCTATGCGTGATGAGCGGCGGATGACCTGAGTTCACTGAGGCGTGACGTCATACGCTGTGATTGTTGTTTCTGACAAGATGGCCGATTGCTGTATTTTAATGTTTTAATTTATTGAAAATCTTAATAATCTGTTTTTTAAAAATAAAACTAAACATGTGTTTTAAATTTTTTTAATCTGGCTAGTCCCCTGAAAGCATTGAATCGGCGATTTTTTGATACTGTGGTCATGCCTATTCTGGGAAACGAAGTGCGCAGTACCTAATGTCAACTTAACTTACAGTAGCTTTTATGAAAAAAAACATACAGTCGAATTGAGAACCTCCTCCTTTTTTTAAGTCGGTTAATAAGGTCCCGAGGAGAGCCGTGGTAGCTCAGTGGGAGAACCGACGCTTCGCATTCTTGAGGTGGCGGGTTCAAACCCCGACTCGTACCAATGAGTTCTTTAGGACTTATGTACGAATTTACATACCACTGGCTTTTCAGTGAAGGAAAACATCGTGAGGAAACCCGCATATGTCACGCAAAAAGGGCCGAATACCGGCCTAGTTGCAGAAAAAAGAGACCGCTCTTTAAGGTCCCGAATTTTGGCCCACTCTTAAAGAATAAATAATGTGAGTCTTTCATTGTTGGGTAAACAAAATGTAACGGAAAAATATAGTAATAAGAAGAAATAGAAGAATACCTTGAGGGCATTCTTCTATTCTACACGTGAAAGTAAACTACTTCTAGAACACAAGTTTGCCAAATTCGAAAAAGAAAATATCGAATCTCCATAGAAAATTGATTAGGTGACTGATTATTTTGTATGGAGAATCGGTATTTTTTTCTTGAATTTAGCAAACTTAGGTCATAAAAGTTGTTCACTTTGACGTGTAGAAGAACACACTAAGAAAAATGGCCATCAAAATTCCGAGGGATTCACCTAAAGTTCGGAGCATGCTGAAAATCACCAAAAACTACGATGATTAGCACCAGTTTTTACGGTGACAACTATCTTAAATATGGTTGTCACCCTAAAAACTGGGTATGAACAACCTTAATTACACATTTCATGTAAATCCGTTCAGCCGTTTTTGCGTGAAAGAGTAACAAACATACATCCATACATTCTAATATTTAGTAGGATAGTAGGGCAATGATCTAGATCTGTTCAAACTGCAATTTTCTAATAAACAATAACGTGAATTTCTATTCTCTAACCCTCAATAACGGTCTTAGAAATACGATCACTTTTATTCGCCGATATTTTATCACCCCAAGCAATTTTACCCACCTGCAATAAAATAAGTGGCTTTTATCGCCGTTTTGACATTTCAATCCGAATAAAAACGTTTCAAATCATTTAGTTGCGTTATTGAAGATGCAAGGTGTGAAATCAAAGAAACTTAATTGTAAGTCAGACGTGATTTGAAAGTTGTAAGTGCTGTAAACATAACTTTATAGGTTTTAGTGTGAAATTGTAATTATTTTGCAAATATAGGTTTATTAGTTTACTTTATTTTAATTTCCTTTTTAGAATAGTAAAATGTTTTATGTGTGCCTTATGTTATCTTTCACTAACAAAACTTACTAATGAAGTAGAGTGCAAAAGTAAAATAAAGCAATAATGATGAAAAAACTGTGGGATCAAAACGTATTTTTATTTATTTATATTTTACTTGCTGCGAGTGCGACCCGCAGAATCACCTACATCGTGTAGGTGATCATGATAAAAAGTAGTCTATGTCATTGTGTTAATCGACTTTATAAGCTCTATTTAAAATTTCTTCTTAGTAATTCTGTCCAGTCGTCTCTAGGCATTCCAGCGTGAAGAAGTAACACACAGAAATTCCTTAATATGCATTTGTAATATTAGTATGATTATTTATTCAACTCGTTTCTTCTAAACTCTTCTTAACAAAATACAGTGAAAAGTTTCGATCGCTACAGTTCTAATCGATCAATGTTTTCAGACTTTTAAACTTAGAGAGTGTCGGATGTTCAAGAAATTGGAAGCACTCCGCGTCTTATTCTCAACTTGGTACAAAAAATCTGTCGACAAACTAAAGTACAAACAAAAAGCGGAGTTTTGAGATACAACTTTGGCTTGAAACTTGTGACTTATTCGAGATTGAGACACACTGGTCGAAGTATTTGCCAACAAGACTGTAACGACTTGCTTGGCTCTGTAGATTCGACTTAAGGTCCTGGGTTCGATTCCCGGCCCGGCAGATGTTTAAGTGATGAATTTTTTTTTTTTTTTAACACGACTAAGTCCGCGTTTGACTACCAACTTGCCTGATAGTAAGCGACGATGTTGCTCTGTGCCTGGATGTTAGTTGGCTTTATCTTTGTGTGTGTTCCATGGCATCCCCGTCACAGCGTCCTAGTGGGGAGCTGTGAGTGTGAAACGTTATTTTATTATTTATTATTATGAAACAAAGTTTTATAATGCTTCTTATTTGGCAGTGAAAAAGTCTGAACATCAAAAACGTTTTACAAGTTTGTCTTATCTTTTTACAAGAATTTTGGCTGAAACTTTGCTAAGGTTAGGCCTGTGTCGTTAGATGTTTTGTTACTAAATATTACAACAGTTAGCTAAATTATATTTAGGCAGGCGAAATTCTTTAATAAGTCTTAAGTAGTCAATGGGCCCAAGTTTGAAGGCATTTTAAGACAGATCTAAACTAACTTAAAATATATCTGTCTTTATCATTGCAATTCATTAGACAAGGATGCCAATAGTTTTAGAAAATTTAGATCTGTCTTAAAAAGCCTTCAAACTTGGGCCTAATAAGTCTTTAATAAATTCCGCTTTAACACCCTTACATCTGCTTTCAAATTGCATTGAGTTTGAGCATTAGGATCTTTCGTTACCCTTGTTACTACCAGTCATACTACCTACCAGTAGTAACATGGGTAGTTTTTTTTGTCCGTGTTACTACTAACTGGTCTAGTAGTAACACAGGACAATTTTTATTTCTTATTTTACTACTGGCCATGGATTATTCTGACTGTTAGTAGACCATGAAAATACTTCTAACATTCTGTTAAATAAAACCGAGAAATCGTCAGTAAAATTTTCATAAATTATTTGATAGAAATTATCTAGCGTAAGCCAAAAGGTCAAGGATAACGTGAATTAAAATAGAATCATTTCTAACTAATACTAGAACTACCAAAACAACAGTGACTCGGATGAAACACTCAATTTTAGGTCCCGGGTGTTAGTCCTTTTTTTTTTTTTTTTGTTTACCCAGTGGAAATCCTTTATGGATACCACGCCCGCCCCGGGGGAGGCAGGGTAGTTATGTGGGAGTCTCCGCCCTGCGGCGGCATACCCACTAAAACCACTGGGGTGTTCGGCATCAGCCAGAGATGGGGCAAGGTGGGGTCGCGTTAGCAATCGCCACCTTGCCCCGGCGACGGACCCGATTAGGGCCCCCTGCACCTATGAAGGGGTGACCCTGTTCCCCAGGATCACCCCCCAGACAGTGTGGGGTCGTGCAGGCCGGGAGAGTCCCCCGACTCTCCCGGCAACCCCACTGCCGAGGAGCGAGGAGACGGGCGAACCGCCTCCTCGCTCCCTAGTCCCGCTCGCTCGCACGTGGTGGGCAGTGTGGTTAGCACCACCCACCCCGCCTTAAGCCCACGTTCCTTTCACACCCGGCCGCAAACCTCACGCGGCGAGGTGCAAAAGGAACCCTCCTCTTTCCCTTGCACTCCCGACCGCGACCCGCACGCGGCGAGGAGTACAAGGAAAACCCTCCTGGTGGCACCGCTGTCACCGCCCGAGCGTGGAGCGCCGTTTCCTCCAGCGTCCACCACACTCGTCACCGGCGGCAGCAGTGCCACCGTCCAAGTGTGGAGCGCCGCATCCCCCGGCGTCCACCACACTCAGACCCTCCTCCTTTCCTTGCACTCCCGACCGCGACCCACACGCGGCGGGGAGCACAAGGAAAACCCCCCTGGTGGTCCGAGCCATCGCTCAGACCCCGGCTCATCCGCTGTGCCCTCTGCTAATCAGCCCTCTGCTGCCAGAGGGACACGCGGAAGGCCCCACCTCGGGTTCCTCTTCGTTTCACCGGGCTCAGTGCCACGGCTACTTATCCCCCCCGCCACGGAAAGGCGGGAACCCATTCGGGGGGGCCCGGGTGTTAGTCCTAAGACAACACTCGCCAAGCCACTAACACCGACCTTTTGGAGTTTGGCACTAGAACCGAATAAAAAAAACAGATAATCTCACATAAAATGAAAAAGTTAATACATGGGGCTCATTTATGATCTCACTAGCTGCGCCCCGCGGTTTCACCCACATTTTTCGGGATGAAAAGTTTTATTATTATTATACTTTCCTACCAAACATTGAAATCCGTTCAGCCGTTTTTACGCAATTGAGCAACAAACATTGTAACTTTAACGTTTATAATAGGTCGGGTAAAAAGTTCCTTCGCATTTTTTGAGAAAATTCAAAACATTTTTTAAAATAGTTTATTTACATTTAATTTTAACTAAAGTATAATAGGTACCATTTTGTTCGATAACTTTTTGCCATCTTGTAGGTAGGGACATGATCTCATTGCTATAGAAATTTTGGGACTTCTGATCAAAATACCGCGACAAGTGGTTTTGGCAGTCCTCTCGTGATGTTAACCTGACACTACCTAAAGAATTCTGAAGAGACCGAAACAGGTGGAAATCTGAAGGTGCAAGGTCAGGACTATACGGCGGATGCATTAACACCTCCCAGCTAAACTCTCTTAATTTTTGCTGAGTGGCTAAAGATGTGTGAGGTCTAGCGTTATCATGATGAAAATCCACACCCCTTCTGTTGATTAATTCCGGCCGGTTTCTCTCAACTTCTTGCTTTAATCTCATCAGTTGTTCGCAGTAGAGTTCAGAATCGATGGTCCTGCCTGATGGTAACAGCTCATAATGAATAATGTCCTTCCAATCCCACCACACACACAGCATCACCTTGTTGCGAGCTAACCCGGGTTTCACCACAGTCTGTGAAGCCTGACCGGCCTTTGACCACGACCTTTTTCGCACGTTCTTGTCGTACGTGATCCACTTTTCATCACCAGTTATCAGCTTCTTCAAAAATGGTTCGGTTTCATTACTTCGTAATAAAGAATCACAAATGAGTACACGGTTCATTAGGTTTCTTTCAGTGGGCTGAAGTGGGCTCGTGAGGTACCCAAATATCGATCTTTTTTGTGTACCCAATTTTGTTCAAATGCGCCAAAACTGTTTTGTGGTCAATTCCCAGTTCTTCAGCTACGTCGTAACTACTGATATGCCTATCTTGCTCCACTTTTTCAAAAATGGCATCCATTTTATCCGTAATAGGGCGACCAGAGCGACGTGCATATTTGACATCAAAATTTCCGGATTGAAAACGCTTAATCCAAATTTGTGCTACTCTCACAGACACTGCACTAGGTCCATAAACATCGCAAATTTTTTTCGCGGCTTGCGTTGCATTTTTACCTTTTTTGTAGTAAAATTTTAAAATGTATCGAATGTCTTCATTAGATTCACTCATCTTGACAGTACTGTACGAAAAAAAATGAAAATCACACATTTTCCTAATTTGAATTTGGAATTATATTCTTTAAAATTTAAACTTTCAATGATACCAAAACCAGCCCGATACAAATAGTATAGCCAAAGATATTTTATTACAAGTTCATACACACTATAATGCGAAAAGACTTTTTACCCGACCATTAGCAAGATTTTTTACAAGGGCAATCTTTCTGCCTGAAAATGATGACCTCCAGACTTTTATTTACAATATTTCCAATTTAAATTACAGCCAGGATTCAAACCAGCTGAAAGTTTCTTAAAAAAAACACATAAAAAAATTAAAAAACGAAATAAAAAAACAACAAATTAAAAACAAATAAAAATCAAAAATCAAATATTCGACAATCTATGTTTTCTTATGTCTTTCTCTATGGCAACAGTTTTTCGCTTCAAACCAGATATCCGAAGTCCTGATTGGCAGCCGAGTACGAAAGTTGCGCCTTTCCAAGAGCATTGTTATGTAAGTGCGGTTTCAACTTCCATCTTCTATTCTGCAACATAGTTTGGGTTCTGTCGACTTAATTGTTAAGTTTCCTCTTTTTGCGACATGCTAATTTATTTGTTTATATAACGGTCAAAAGTTAAGATACGTTTTAGTAGTGGAAGAGCCTTTTTTTTAAAACAGAGCAAAAAAAACAGCGACAGGCGACGGTGATCGCTTACTATCAGGCTTATTAACCGTGAGCCCAATGCAGGTTTTTACCCCATCACTCAGCATCTTGAAATGGCTGGCATTTGGCTCACGGTCAATTAGCTATTTTATGAACTAGTTTATTAACTATGGAAAAAGAATAACAACTAAATCAACATATCTAAAAATAACTCTTTCCAAAGACCATGAAGGTCACAGAGCAAAAGCGTGGAAACTACAAAAACCGTTCCAGACTCCAAACTTCGTCCGTTGTCGTGTCAGCTCATTTGTAAAAGAAATGCCTCACAATAGAACGGCAGGGATGACTAAACGCTCGCTTGCAAGGTAGGCCAGGATACGCTGGAGAGTTTGATTACTGGACTAGCTGCGACTCACAGTTTTACTATAGCTTTTTGGCTGTCATGCAGGAAAAACGCATTTTAAATTCTTTTTAACCAGTTTAATGTAATACTGGATGAAATTTTTTTTACAAATTCAGGTTTTTATATTTGATTGCATTTAATTTTCTTCTTTGCATTATTCATAATTATAGTTATGTCTCATTTAAGAGCGGGTCATATAGAGTAATAATAGTCAGTCTTGTCTATCTTTTTTTTTTCAGCTTGTCGAAGTTAAGATTAGAATTTTTAATATCATCACTTTTTTTATTGTTGATTCGTAACAAAATGTTCCCATCGCTCTCCGTCTTGAAACGAAAACTGGGATATTGCGTTATAGTTGCGAGACGAAATTCCTTTGTACAAGCACAATAGCAGCTATTGTGACTGGAGACAGTTACTAATTTCAAATGTTTTGCACATTGTCGACAAACATACAGAATTACAGACGGGACGAATAATGAATGTGTGAGGAATTTGAGTCTCTTTGGGCTAGTTAATTAGCGTCGCTTCGTTATGTTTGGTCTTTAGTGTTTTAGAACGTCAGGGTAATTTTGATCGTTAGTGCTGCTGGGATAAAGTTGAGAGTAGATTGGTATGTGTTTGATCATTCAGTACTTAATTGGATAATTTGATCAAAATTTTATTTATTTTTAGAATTTTTTGAGTCACGAATTTGATTCAAATTGTAAATTGTTTTGAGTTTCATTGGACTATTTTTTTAACCGACTTCAAAAAGGAGGAGGTTATCAATTCGACTGTATGTTTTTTTATATGTTTGTTACCTCATAACTTTTGACTGAGTGAATCAATTTTGATGATTTTTTTTTTATTAGAAAGCTGACGCTTCCCATGTGGTCCCATTTCAATTTAGTCCAGTTCTGATAATGGTATCCATGAGAAAACCATATAAGTCTTAAATTTGCATCAAGTACGTGCGCGACAAATAGATGAATAACTCAATAGTCGGACTCATGAAGTCGGCTTATGTTTTTTTTTTTTGTAAAAATAATTATTTATCTAGGAGTTTTAACTGATTAGCTAGCCATAGTAGCTACTTAGGTTTCTTTACAGGCTTCAGATAACATTACAGTCTATTTACTGAATAGGCTTTTGATTAAAATTACCGAAAATATCGCACGTCTTATAAAAGTCTCAAATACGTTTGATTTCGTGAAGTGTTTGAAAAAACAGTTGTGTTTAATGTAAAAATATATCCTAGTCACTGAAAATTCAGGCTTCTAGCTTTATTCACAGTGAAATTACAGAGGCTGAAAGTGCCGTAAGTAGCTTTGAGAAAAATGAGGTTGCCTTTGCTTGACTTAGCTAAGGAACTGCCGTTCCCCCTAGATATTGTAGGACGCTGAAATAACAGACCCTGAAATACTTCAGAAGTTGTTGTTACTTGTTTTACAACAATTTGAACTGTCGGGGCCGTACTATCAGCTCTTGGCGCAAGCCTGAACTGAATCACGTCAGTTTTTATATCGTATCGTCACCATAACATTTAGAAAATAGCCTAACCTAAGGCCACATGGGTCATACAAGGTTAGCGCAGTTGATTCAGAGTTAATTATGAACTTTTGGTTAAAACCAGAAAATTCGACGAGTTATAACCCGGTCACAATATCTGTGCACCTTGACTCCGCGCACTCCCCGGTGCGACAGTGCGACTATATAAGGCTATACGCATTCCAGCGAGGTGCACAGATATTGTGACCGGGTTGTAAATATTTACACTATTAACCTATTGAGTTGGTAGGATACATCTCAGGCTCATAACTGTCAACCAGTTTGGCTCAGCATCCCCCGTATGAGCCAAAGGTCCGGATTTCGATTCCCGGCCAGGCAGATGTTTGAATGAGGAATTTAAATATCTGTTCTGGGTCTGGGTGTTAGTTGTCCTTGTCTTTGTGTGTGTTCCATGGCATCCCCGACACAGGTTGTAGTTTATTTATTTAATATTTTATTTATAATAATATTGACTAGTATGCCAGTGGGTTTCATTAATTAGAAAAACCATAATTTAAAAAAACATAAAACAAATTGAGCACAAAACATCGAAAATCAACGAGCAGAAGAACAAAAGGCCAAACGAGCTGAAAATAAAAACGGGAATAATTATACAGAAAAGTTCGAAATGAATATAATTCAATAAAAATGTTTATAGAAAATATGTTCAGTTAAAACGTTTTCCGCAATCGTTGTAATAAAAATAAATTTGCAACGATGCGAGTGAAGCTTGCACGAGGGTTCCGAATTAACCATGGTTCTTACTCGTACCTGCACTTAGAAAACATATCGTCATTATCACTGTAATTGCCAAGTTCTGAACATATAGGCGTCTCAATTCTTGAAGGTAACTATAAAAAAAATGTCTAAATTTTCTTTATTGTATTTCAGTTTCTGTTTCTTAGCGCTTGTTCTATTTTTAAATTAAAAAATTGTAAAAAAAATCTTGAGATCCAAGAAGAGCTGCTAAACAAATTTGTGCCATTGAATATATAATTTATAATACCTATAATATGTCATTTTTATTCAGTCATAGTATACAACTCGAGTTGTATCATTTTGCAGAGGAGGCACAGAAATATTATTTTCAAATATTCTGAAAAAATAATCTCAAAACGTCCTGTGACATAAGACTGGCGCGTAAGTTTCCTCATTTTGGTTCCTATTTTGCCTTTTTGGTACGGAACCCTAAAATCGAAAAAAAAAACAATTCATAGCCCCGCAATCACAGACGCAGAAGTAAAATAGAATTCTGTTGCTAGAATAATTTTCCGTGGCGTAGGTAATTAATTATGAATGAATTTATTACCTTTAGGTATACCGCGGAAAATTGATGATTTTAGTCTTTGAGATTCTACTTCCTACTAATATTATTGTGAACATGAAAGTTTGTGCGTTTGGATGTTTAATACTTAATTACGCAATGATTCATATGCGACCTTTACTCCTCCCACTGCTGGGATACAGGTCTACCCTCGAAGGGTAATTAGGCCGTATTCCACCACGCTGGCCAAGTGCGGGTTGGTGGATTCACATACGCCATTGAATTTCTTCTCCGAACGTATGCAGGTTTCCTCACGATGTTTTCCTTCACCGAAAAGCCAGTGGTATGCAACTTCGTACGTAAGTCCCAAAAAACTCATTGGTATGAGTCGGGGTTTGAACCCGCCACCTCAGGAATGCGAAGTGGCTGTTCTTCCGCTGAGCTACCACGGCTTAACGCAATGATTAATAGTTCAAAAAAACTAAAAAAACACGCTTTGTTTAGTGTATTGTCATCGGTCCTCGATATACTCGTATCCACAAAGTTTGAACTAATTCTGGCCGTTTAAAGTTGGTCAAAATCGCGCCCAAAAAAGTCAAACATACAAGCAAACAAACATACAAGTGAAGCTAATAAAAAGCGTGTAAAAACGGCTGAATGGATTTGAATGATTGATAAGGAGGTGTCAAACTTTTACATATAGATTACTTTTTATTGTAAGAAAAGTCCTTTTCATTAGAATTTTCTAGAAAAACGGTTCCTGCAACATAGTGGGTGAAACCACGAGGCGCAGCTAGTATATTATAATGAAGAACCGAAACAACTTGCTTTCATTAGATGCCATAAATAAAATAGGCGAGTCTAAAACTGTAACCTTAATACGATACCTCAGCGGTTGGACTTGGTAAATTAAACGTTTTGAGAATTTCGACTAATACTGGTTTATAAGAAAACCGTATGCTGAGCCGATAAGACAAAACACAAAAACACACAACACACTCACACACACACACACACACACACACACACACAAACACACACATAATACTTCACACACACACACTCACACACATAATACTCATAATACACACACACACACACTCATAATACACACACACACACACTCATAATACTAATCATCATAATACTGTCTTATCGTTATGAACTCTAATACTATGGGAAAAAACCTGAAATCTCGTTAAAAAAGCCATTGTTCAAGATCTGACTGTAATGTTTAACGTGTCAAGGAAATTGTATGAAAGTCATTTTTACAACATTTTACAAAAGCAGGAAATTAATTTTATGCAATAGAATTGATTTGATTTTGGACGAAGATAATTTTTTTGGGCAAGTCTTTGTTATTTTTTTGTTATAGATTTTTTTTTTTTTTTTTTATGTAATTGAGTGACGAGACGAGCAAATCGCTCGCCTGATGTTAAACGTCACGTTTGAGCAAAACAGGTCTGCGCCGCCCAGAATTTTGAACTTGCAAAATTCAAGACCCTGCGCGGCACAGCACTGCGCTCGTCACCCTGAGATATAAGTTGTTTAATCTCCCATTTGCCCTGTAATTTCACTGGAAACAATGCCCTTCCAACCGGAACAGAGTAATGTTTGCACATTACTGCTTGGCGGTGGAATAACTGGCAAAGGTGTGGTACTTCCCCAGGCGGGCTCTGCAAAAGAGCCCTACCACTACATAAAAGAAAAAATAAAATAATAAAAAAGAAATATAATTTTTGGCAAGTCGTTGTTAAATTTTTTCGTCCCAAATGTTTCTATTTTTCGTCCATTTCTGATCCATGAATTTCGTGAGATGAGTATAGATATTTTAAATAGGATTTATTTTTATTTTTTTGGTGAAACACGATTACGTGCCTTGGACATAAGGAACACGATTTAAAGATAAAAAATATTAAACGATTATTTAAAAAATATTGTTACATATTATTATTTAAAAACATGGGAGAGAACCGGAAAACTTAAGAATAGCATTTTAGTCAAGATATAAGAGAAGGCAGATGTCATGTAGTACAAAAAGGTCTTTGGCTAGTGCCAAAGACCGCTGAGCCTGAAAATTACTTAACTGATAAGTGCAACTCCTTTAAATGCAATAGAAATTAATTTAAAAACGTTGACATCCAAATTTATAAAAAAAAATCTGAACTAGGCAGACCTGTACCAGACTGCACCTACTCGTAACATATGTATCGGAAATCAGTAGTATGAAAACACATTTAATTCCACTAAAATTTTGAGGTTTAAACCAAAGTTTTGATCATTACCTTATTTTTAAAATCAAAAAGTAGCCATGGCAGCGTTCTAATACTTTAATTTGTTTACATACATACATACATACATATTATCACGCCTCTTTCCCATTGGGGTAGGCAGAGACTACATCCCTCCACTTGCTACGATCCTGACATATGTCTTTCGCTTCTTCTACTTTCATAAGTGTTTTCATACAAGCTCGTCGGTTGCGGGTACTTTTTACGTGGCCTTTACTGAGAACGTCTTCGATTTGATCGTGATACGTTCGCCTACCCGCTTGAGGCACCCCCTCCCGCGGGTTTTTTTCCGTAGAAGCACCGGCGCGTCATCGTTTGTTTATGTTACGTCACGCGCCGGGCGGTCGACCACTTAAATGGTTTTTATGACTTAAACATTCGAACAAGGACCCACTTGTAATTGTTATCTTAGAGCTGTTGTATACACGTGTCGAATGACGAATGTTATCATAACATTGGTTGGCCTGGTATAGATATAAATCAGCGTATAACCGCTTACTTTACAAAAAAACATGGACTTTGAAGTTTACATATTTTTACTAAAAAAAGTAAAGCGATAATGTATGTTTTATACTATTTAGATTTAATAATAGACTCAATCTGCACTTTGTCACAAAATAAGAATACATTACTCACCTTAAAAGTATTTAATATCAGGCATTTAAAAACCAGCGAAAAAAAAATTTTCCGCGATTTTTTTTGTTCCCACTTCACAACACTTGTTTACATCTTGTCGTAAATTGTCATTTCACAAAAACAACTGCACACAACACTTCTACGATGATTGTTTCACTATATTTTAAATAGATCATAACATCTAACACAGTAAATAAAATAAACTTTGAGAAATAAAAAACACGGCCGTCTATGATGATGACGCAATGAGGCCTTGGAAGAATGACTGAAGTCGAAACACTAAAACACTTGTATACCTTAAAATATATTGTTATCAGCCTTGTTAACAAGTATTTAAAGCATAATAACCAAGAACACCACCAGAACCAGCATAACTAACGTTTTATTTACGTAAAACCCGTCGATGCACCGCCGACCGCGCAAAGTCAACACAAACTGACTTCGACTGACGGAATAATATTTAATTTTTAATCGAATATCCACCGAGTTTAAAGTTGTTCAACTACGGCATAATGGCACATTCAAGCGGAACGAGATGGCATTCATACTTATAAGTCTTTTGCCTTAGTAAAAGCAGGATAGAGACTTTTTCTGAGTCTGGCGCGAAATAAAAGTTTGGGTACTACAGTACCCATGGTGCTACTACCGACTTTGCGATTTTGGGTACTGTAGTACCCAAGGTGCTTCAAGCGGCTACGTCGACCTCTACCAGCTTGTTGTTTGTTAGTTGTTGTAATTTGTTTATCTTGTTATTTATTTTGATTTTGATTTGAACTTTATGTTACTGTCATTTTTAATTTTGATTTTTAATTTGTATTTGTTTCATATGGATTTCCTATTATCCGAAATAAATATATTAGAATTTGAACTGAAAGCTACTGAAATCCTAAACAACCATTGAAATTCCATTAGACGGTCAAAACAACTCGCTTCGATACAAAGACAGTCTCCCCTTCCCAAATTGTCCCCTCAAAGTCTCTATTCCCCATCGACTAAACATTATAGACATCACCTCAAAACTATTCTAAATACAAAAATCAAATATAAAAATGCGCGGTGCGATTTGCTCGTCTACTCACTCAAAAGAATTAAAAAAATACTGAACGCTGGCAGCGTTCAGTATTTTTCAGCGCGCTGATTGGTTTGCTCAAAAGTACATCGATAGTGACGTGTCATTGGCTCCTGATACACAATATTTTGACTTGTTTGGAAGCCCCTGGGATTTTATACAGGGTTATAAGGAAAGGGTATGCTAAGTCAAACAGAGCTTATAGTTTATTATGAACTACTTTTACCATGGGACCAACCAGGAAATCGCAAAAAAAGCTGTTCGATAGAAAGTTGGTAATGAACTTTGACAAAATATTTGGAACATTTGAACATTTCCGAATTGGTTCCATAGTAAGAGTTGTTCAAAATGATGAGTACCTACCATAAGCTCTATTCGGCTTAGCGTACCCTTTCCTTTTAACCCTGTATTGTATATTGTATTAAAATGTAAAAGCCCAAATAAATAATTTGTATTTGCATTAATTTTGATTGGTAGGGAGTATTTTTGTAGCGACTTTTCATGCCAATGTGTTGACTGATATTTCTTACTCTAAGCCAAGGGTCTTTCCTTTTTCCAATACTACCCGCATTTGTCGCATAATTGACTTTCGGGAATTCAGCTGATGGATTGTTTCCTTCGGTGGCAAATTGTTAATTATGATAATTTACGCCCCCAATTCAGCCTTAACTTGTTTTCTATTGAAGTTTGAAGTGGTTTAAAATTCGAATTTTGTTTGCCTTTTTAAAAAGTTGTTAACGTGATTGGCTTGGATGAGTTATTTACTTACAAGACTTTGTTTAGCTTCGAAGTTGTCTCGGAACGTTGGGCGTTGTAAAAGCTTTTTAACTTTGATTTTGTTAATAAATGGTTATTTTAGTATTTTAAAAAGTAATCAAGCTTAGTGAAGTGGGAATATTCGTTTTTTTGGGCTATGTTTGGGGAAGACCGAATTTAGGCCGCTACGAAAGCAATGTTAGTTAGTTTATTCTAGAATTGCCCTGAGGCAACATATTGATTATATTCGCAACATATTCACTATATTAAAACTAGCTAAAGGTCCGAGCTCCGTACTCGGTGCTGCTCGGTTTAGACCTTGCAAATTTGGGGCTATAAAACTTAGCTTATACTCGTACTTACGACCTATAGTGCTCATCAGATAGTGTAGCTTTCCAATATGAAGAAAACACCTCTTTTCACGCCAGGATGGTATATATTTATAAAACACTTTATATATTACAATTATATTCACAGTAACAGTATTACCTCGACGTCTGATCGAAACTAAAGCTCAAACCGAATTGCCTTTCACTTCTCAACATGCCACCTCGCCAAGTCTTATCCCCTCTACTTTACAATCGTTCTTCCTTTAGTGCTATTGCGTTTACTGGGCGGGGCGAATGTTTCCGGTGACCATTTTAATCAAAAGACTGTTTATCAAATTAAATACCAAATGATATAAAATCGAGTAAATGACATTAAGGTAATTAAATTCATACTATATAGGTACATAATTAAAAATCATGACACCAATAGTGAAAGAATTTTCAAAATCGGATCAGCAGTTTCGTAGCATACCTTCTACAAACATACATATTATGTAAATTGATCATAGTACACATTTTTTTCCAGCAAATAATACAAGTAATAAACTAAACCACAACACTCAATTGTGTAGCTTGGACACAGCATCTGCAATTTATATTGCCACTAAAACGGAAACATCGCCAGTTTTTTTCCCAATTCCATGCAAATTAAAACAAACACTGCCCAAAAAACTCCTGAATTACTTCATTTGTTATCTCTCTTTTAAATTATGCAATCTTTCCATTAACACCTCTTGTTGCCTTCTTTCGCTTCATTAAGCTTCATTTTGAGAAAGAAAACATGAAAATTAACAACACTAGGGCAGAAAAACATCTGTTTCAACTTCTAAACGTGCTAAAGAAACATAATTCTTTCTATAACGCATTTACAACAAATAAGCTGGAATAACGGGCCAAGTTTTGGAAATAAAAAAATGTTTTCTTCAGTGAACATTTTATTCTGCTTGGATAAATTGGGCAAACCCTTCTTATAAATTTAATTTGAGCTCAAATATCCTAAACTAGATACAACCAACCAACTTACAAAACTTTAACAAAAACTTCATTTTTACCAATAAATCTGAATTTGAATAAAAAAATGTTGTTCGAAATAATGATGTAACGTTTTCAGGGTTCCGTACCAAAATGTTAAAAAATATCCCTTATAATGAGTAATTTCACCCACGTTGTGATGATAATTAAGATGAAAAGTAGTCTTTATCCTTTTCTGTACACCTGACAACGTGTAGGTATACCAAATTTCATTGTGAGCGGTTGAAAAGTAAAAGCGTGAAAGTGTAACAAAAAACAAACTTACTTCATTCATAATATTAGTTAGCTACGGAACCCTACCTCAGCCGTGTCACGACACACATTTACCTTTTTTTCTCCTCAGATTTTTCTGTTTTTTTTTTCAATCTTTGCTTCATTTTCATTATTCATTTATTCCTTATTGTTTTTTGATAACATCCTGTATCTCAACAGCTCGTAAAGTATTGATTTTAATACTGACCTAATTTATTTTCCCCGAGGACATTTAACCGGTTTCTTGTCTCATCCAGCATTGCCTCATCTGCGTGCAGTAAATAACCGGGTATACCTTATCCCGCTTGATAAGAACGCCCCGAGTTCTCTCGGATATTAATCATCCACCCAGTATTGGATTTATTATTTTTTTCTTGCCCTCTTACTCGAGTGTCATTGAATTTAATCGCGGGTGTGGATTTTCTTTTTCTTTTCTTTGTTTTTTGTTCATTATTAATTTTGTTATTTGTGGGGTATAGGGTTGATGAAATGTGGTATTATTTGTTGTATTACTGTATCTTTAGGCCTAATAAAAATACGATATTTAATTTACAGCATATAAATTACATAATTTGCAAACTAAGACTAAATAGAATAACATTCGTTAGTAGTACAAGAGCGACTTTAATAATTACCATTTCAGTAATTTCTTCCAATTAACCTTTAGATACACCATTGAATTGCCAGACTATCTTAGTCACAAATGAGGTCTTAAAAAGTTATTTATTTCTCTGAACAAAGTTTTTTTTTTTTTGCATTCGATTCCAAACTAACCTGATAGAAATCAACACTAAAACTTTCAAACAAATTACGGCAAAAAGTCTTCTCCGAACCGAACTTGGCCCAATAAATTTTATCAAAATAAATTATTGCCTTTCATAAATTAAACTGACTCAACACGTCTGAAAACTTTTTATAAATTGCTACGTGTAAAATAAAATTCCTCATTTATTTCGACACGGGACTAGAGAATAAGAATTACGGTTACCGGTTACCGGCACAACGTCTGGGATTTCGGACCCTAGAATAATAAAATGTTACCTACAGGTCGGAAAAGTGGGTTTGGGAATCCTAAAAGTTTTAAGGTAAATTTAGGCTTAGGAAATCTACATGTATTTTTAATCAGACCGTGGTACCTGGAATTTTACAGGTTTTCCTAATTAACCGGTTAAAAACTTATCGTTTTGTATTCATTGTCATGATGCATTTTTTTAGCAAGTTTCGTCAAGATGCTAAATCAAAAACTAACAGGAAGTTATCCAGTTAGTGTCTTTTTATATTTACCTACTAAAGTAAGTACGTGATATATTTTATTTACCTACTTATTAGCTTGTTTTATACTATTTTTATAGTAAATAGACAATACTTGAACTAATGCATAGGTCTAATAGTAAAACTTAAAATTTATCACGATTGGCGCTACTTTGCTGTTTTTAAATGTATCTCAAAGTATGTAGGTAATTTGATTATCTTACGATTTTGAAGTCAAAACTTACTTAATATGCTGGTACTTATTATTGAATGAATACGAGTACCTGTACTCGACATCAGCTAGCCATTCGCTTCATACGAGCTTGCTTTATTTTCAACAAAAGTACGCTCAAAAAATAACAACGTAATAAATAAAACCTCCATCTATCATACTGTCCACATATTGACCCAGAATTTTCCACCTCCAAAAAAAGTTCTGAATCAAAAAAAAAAAACAAAACAAAAAAAGTAGAATCTACCTCACCGCCTCAAGTCCATACATCTTAATAAGCCCAAAACTTCGCAGCACAAGTTGTTAGGTAGCCATAATTTATAAGAGTAAGAGCTACAACACAGTACCAAGAAACTTATTGGAAAGAGTTTTCTAGTTTCCTAGGTAAAACGCAATTCTTGGAAGAAATAAATTATAGGTACTCAACGATCGGGAGTTCCCCTGGCACTGTATTCTGGCCAGTGAGATATTATCTCGGTCACTGTTGCTCTCATTAGAAGTGTTATGAGAGTGAGAAAGACGGAGATAATCTCGAACTCCCAAGAATAGGGTGTCTGGAGAGTTATTTGATCTATGATAGGTCTGTGTCCAATATCGGACAGAGAGGGAGTGATCGTTTGTGGAAATGCTAGTTTTCTAGGAATCTTTGTTAGCAGCTATTTTTCAAGCTTTTATTTAGTTTCTCCTATCCCGGTGTTTGTATATCTCTCGGTCTGTTAAATTTGACCCACTTTCCGGTTTCCGATTGAGCTGAAATTTTTCATTCAATGTGTAATTCGTAAGTGTGTTATTTATAATTTAGTTTGTAACTAATTGAATCAGGCGTTACTTCGCGGAAGTTCATATTCAAATAAATGTTTTCTAATTTATTTCTGCCTCTAAATCTTGTCGGGTATAAACATAAATATAAATCTCGTCTCGTCACTCAATTACATAAAAAACAAGATAGGAATTACTAAAATTATTAAAATAAATATAAAAAATAAGTAATTCACGTCATGTTTATACCCGACGCGATTTATTCGTTGAAGAATTCGAATAAAATCTTTAGTTCTAAACAAATAAATAAAATTGACCTGATAGATAATTTATTAGTTAGTTCTGCACACTTCATACTACTACGAAAATGTTACATGACGTTTGTAAATCTAAGCAACGTTCTGAAATAAATGCGTACGAAAAGAAAACTCCTTATCCTACGTACCTACGTAGCATACGAGTATGTAGCTGTAAAATTTAGTTGATGTAACAAGCGAAATTTAGTTTTAGCATTCGACACTAAGAGGCCAAGATAATACGATTGACTACCTATCTCCCAGCAAACAAACAGAAACCAATTAAAAATAAAATCTCATAAAAATTAAACAACATTTCCAGTTTTTTTCGATACAATCAACGCAGCTACGAGTGCGTCCGAGGGTCATTCAATAAATCAATGCATGAGTTCCGAGGTACGATTTATTCGAACGGGCTAACAAGCTCCCGGGGGAACTGGGGAACTGGGGAACTTCAACTCAATGGGACGGGGGATATGAAAAGAAATATCGAATATTCGAAAGTTTAGGAATTAATAACTTCGCTTGTAAAATAATCTTTTTAGAAGTAGTGCATGGATGAAAGACGAAACATTTGATATTTTTTTAATAAATTTTAATAATTAATGGATGTCTATGTTTCAATTAGTTAAAAAAGTCTGCTAAAAAAACTCTGAAGGTCTATTATTTTAATGTTCTTATTTGTGACATTATGATGAAGAATCATAATATTTTTTAGCAGCATAATAAAATTATAGCACCTACTACTTATTTAATAGCCTCCCCTGGTATGAAATAAATTACCATATTTTTTAAATAAAGGAAAATTTCACTCTAGAAACGTAATGATATAATGAAAACTCACATCAAGAAATTCTGGTATGATAAAATTCAAGCACCCATAAAAAGCGGTACCAATACCTTTTTATAAAACGCCATTTAAGACTGGAGCTATTGAATATTTTTTATGATTGTGCCCTTAAACGAAATGGAGTTAAAATGAAATTATCGGGAAGGGAACCCGTGATATTTTCTTACAGAGTTGATATTATTTAGATGTACCTCGAAATACGAGTATAATTATACTAAGGACATAAAAAAGATTCAATTTTACGGGTTTATTTAAGGCACGTGTTGTATCACAGTCACTTAAGATACGGTCACACATAGGGCTGGTTTATGGTACGCGTGGTGCGTGTAGAATCGTGTCACGCGTTTAATCAAACATGCTATGTATTACTAATGCATGAGAGTGTCATGTAGAAGTATGTTCCGTTAAAGTTATAATACTTATTTTCATCTTTCGTGCTAATTAAATAATGGCACAAGATAAAACAAAGCTTTTATATATAGTCATAGGTATGTGAATTTATAATAAAAATTATATTTTACAGTTCAAAGCTAAATGATTGTAAATTAAAAATCGTTTCAACATCTCTGCATGTAGAGATAGGTAAATTATTTTAATCGTGCTACACATTTTCTCGCTCTGAAATTCTGCGAGCGTGGAAAGGGATTTAGAGAGCTATAAAATAACAACGGTATACTGGAATCCTCTTCCTGTAAGAGTGCATTATACGAATCCTTACAAATGGCGGGCATTAATACCGGTTTGGAGATCGAATCGGTTATACGGTCCATACTTACGGACTTTTACAGTTTAGACTTAATACGTACTTATTAAAGGATTTAAGAAAGTATTTATTTATATTTAGATTTTTATACAAGTATAGTTGAAGTAGGTATTTATTATTAAAAGTCGTGCTTTAATCCATTTAGTTGTTAAATCTAAAAAGTTTTCAAAGGCAAAAAGTTTGCCATACGCATTGCTAATGTTATATTCTTTGAGGAGCCCTTAAAAATAATTAGTATTTACCTTAAAAATGTATGTCTATGGAATCGACTTCGTATCAAAAATTATTAGTTTTTTTCCTAAAGTAATTTAAAGTTGAGCTGTAAAGTACCATTATGTATTATTATTTTTTTAGAGTGTCAAGACTAGCAAATCGCTCGCCTGTGAAATCTTTTGTTGCCTTGAAATTTCGCAGCTTTAATAGGTACTTCATATAGATTTCAGTTTCGCATGTTCACATAATAATTATATGCAGGCATTTGGCGCGGATCATATTTTAATGATCATAAGCCATCTCTCACATTCTCATTTTGGCTTTTGTTTCCTTATTTATCAATTTAATTCACTCAGTGATTTTACGTATTATTGTCTAAGCGTATTAAAAAATAAAGTAGGTACGCAAATCATGGTTCTATTGACTGTTTCGCCTCGTCAAAATGTTTTAAACCGAGTAACTACTCGACCGAGGGCGCTGTCTCGCCACTGTATTCGTTACATGTAATCAACCCATAACGACAGATTTAATTTTTTCTCCGCTTTAAGAATAGATATAAATTGATACACACTTTTCTAGCGCATCATAATTCTCTATCAAACTCGACCGTCCATTCCTCTACATTCTTTATCGCGATTCGATTTCCAAGTTCTCTACTGAAAGGAAACTTCCCTTTTGTTGTTAAGGGTGGTTTAAACACCATCCAGTTACGTTTATTACATTACCAGTTTAAATTTCTTAGAGCTTTGTAGCGAACCAACAATTTGGAATTGTTAGAATATCGTTAAAAGTTGCGTTGAATTTAGTGGCCATTGTGTAATTTCTTTAGTTCTCCTTTTGAGTCCATTAAGTCTATAACGAGTGTTTTTGATTAGAAATTCGCTTTAATTTTGTGGAGAAGCTTTTAGAGTTCTTAAAGGTGGAAGGGACTAAGAAGGGACTTAATAGTCTTCAAATTCATGTTAAAGTTTAAAATTAAAAATATTGTATTCAGAAAAAATGTACATTACTTTTATAACCACTGTCTTCTAAGCTGGGTGTGGGTAAGTCAATAAAAGTGAAAAATGCTTCTGGTATAGCTTTTAATAGTACAAATTCAGAAACTTTGTTTTTATTTTTTTATTTCTACTCAGTAGGTAATATTAATAACATGAAAGTTTGTATGTTTCGGTTATTAAATGTTTGGTATTCAATCACGCAAAACGTATTTCGATAAAATTTAATATATTATAATAGTATGACCTACCTTATATAGGGTTATTCATAAAGGGTATGCTAAGCCGAAAAGGGCTCTCATAGTACTCATCATTATGAACAACTTTTGTTATGGACCAACCCGAAATTCGCGAAAAAAAAAATCAGCTGTTCCATAGGAAAATGTCAATGACACTCGACAAAATGTATGGAACAGCTGATTTTTTTTTTCGCGAATTACGAGTTGGTCCCATAGTAAAAGTTGTTCATAATGATGAGTAGGTACTATGAGCCCTTTTCGGCTTAGCATACCCTTTATGAATATCCCTGTACTCTGGCTTAACATGTGAGCTACTTTTTACTCCAGAAAATTTGAGAAAACCGCGGGGCATAGCCATATTTTCAACCCCTAATATCTTCGCAATCCCGTCGCCGTTCTATCTCATCTTCAAACTTAAACTCACTTGCCTGCTTCATGAACATCGAGTTATCGTCAAACAAACATATAAACAAAGAAACATATGAACGCTGTTAAGTAGACTGTGAGACCTCACTTCACTCGTTCAATAAAAGAGATTAAAAAATGATGTAACCCTGATCTGAAGCCGCATTAAAGTTGTAAAACAGTTCGTTTTCCTTAACTAAATTAATCCATCTGCTCAGCGATATCTCTGTCGCTTAATGGAACCCAAGGCGATGGTACCATTGAATTGGCATCATCCATTACTCTAGATCACCATCGGAGGAGATAATGATCCGGTATCGCCACATCAATCTTATTGGCTTTGCGAGCAGATTTATCGATTTGAAGAATCGATTGTGGATAAAAACTTAAAGAATCGCCTTAAAGACTACCTATGCCCTGCGGTTTCATTCGTACTACAAGAACTGTGAAATTTTTGGGAAAAACAGGGTTCGGAAAAATCAGCTGTTCCATATATTTTGTCACGTGTCGTCGTTGATGTTATCCTATCTCCTAGCTGATTTTTTTTTTGGGAATTCCTGGTTGGTTCCGTAGTAAAAGTTGTTCATAATGATGAGTACCTACCTAATATGAGCTCTTTAAGCTTAGTTACCCTTTCCTTATGACCCTGTATGTTAATTTTGGGTATAGGTACAACCTTCTCACGAAATTTCCGTTCAGTCAGTCATTAAAATTCGTTCAGTTGTTTTTGCGTGATTAACATTTAAACATACCTAAAACTTTCACATTTACCCATAATAATAGTAAAGTATTTTGCGCGGGGGCGTGGGATTCATGCCGGTGGGGTTTTTGATAGAAGACTATAAATAGATAGATAGATAGATAAACTCTTAATTATTGTTCACACCGTAAATTACAAACAAAAGGATTATAGCACCTAAAACTAGTGCGACAATGGCGGCCTGTGGTTATTGTTTGAGAAAAGCGCCATCTAGTTTCATTCACTTCGAACTAAACCACATAGCTTTGTTGGTATTTCTTACCGACCCAACTATACAGAGTTATTCAGAAAAGGTTTGCTAAGCCGAAAAAGGCTCATAGTACTCATCATTAAGAACAACTTTTACTACAGGACTAACTCGAAATTCGCAAAAAAAAAAAAACAGCTATTCCATCCAATTTGTCGAGTGTCATTGATATTTTTCTATGTAGCAGCTGTGATTTTTTTTTCGCGAATTCCGGGTTGCTCTCACAGTAAAAGTTGTTCCTAACGATGAGTGCTATGAATCCTTTCCGGCATAGCATACCCTTTCTGAATAACCCTGTATTTGTGTAGACAGTTCTTTAAATCTAGTTAGCATTGTTTGATTCTCTATTTCTTTGTTGCACCTATTTCCTACGCAAAATACAATGAAAAATCGAACAAAGACTTGACGCGATCGTTTGTCAATCGATGTAGGCTGTAGTTTTTCCAAAAGCATCCTTGTTGGCGTCGACATGAAATATTTCCTAGCGTGATGGACCGTGACTAATTGACTTACCTGACAATATCAGTATTACTTTAACGGAAACAAACGTGGTTTTGACACATTTTGTTATCTTAATATAATATAAATTACGTGTCACGTTGTTTGTCCGCTATAGACTTATAAACTACTCAAACGATTTCAATCAAATTTGCACACCGGGTGCAGTTCGATCTAACTTAGGAGATAGGATAGCTCACATCTCAATTTATAGTAAAAAAACATGAAAAATTAGAAAATTTAAAAATACTTAAACCATATAGCGCTTTGGACAATGTAATTTTTTTTAATGTAACTTTTGACATTTGACATAGAATTGACGCAATGGCTTTTGACAGGACAACGTTTGTCGAGTCAGCTAGTAATAGGCGTGACGAAAGATTTTAAAATCCTCTTCCATAATGTGAGTACACATTTACTATTTACAAAAAAGCCTTTATTTCGGTAATAAACTTAAGTTTAACGAAGTTTGAAGCCATTTTTCACATATTTTTTCAACAGTGCCCGAAAACAGCTTGCTTGTGTCATGGCGTCGGTTTGACGTCACGGCTAGTAAACATGTCATTGTGTCTATGCGTGATGAGCGGCGGATGACCTGAGTTCACTGAAGAGTGACGTCATACGCTGTGATTGTTGTTTCTGACAAGATGGCCGATTGCTGTATTTTAATGTTTTAATTTATTGAAAATCTTAATAATCTGTTTTTTTAAAATAAAACTAAACATGTATTGTGTTTTAAATTTTTTTAATCTGGCTAGTCCCCTGAAAGCATTGAATCGGCGATTTTTTGATACTGTCGTCATGCCTATTATACTAGACAGGAATACTCACGTAAAAATTAAGTCGTTTACCACGACTGGTTTGTTTTTTTTACGTGAGCATTCCCGAGTTAATTATAACAAAATCAGTAGTATTATTTGTTATTTTATTTATTTATTCTATTGTATTACCTACTTGAGACTTCGTAACTCCAATTCGAGACTGAGGAATTTTTGCAAATACTTACTTACGTTACACATTACAACTTTTCCAACCGGTTTTAAATGCGTTAAGTTGACAGGCTCAAAATAATGATAAACAAGTATTTCGTGGCAACGGCACCAAGACCTTGCAGCACTATATGTTCACAATACCAAAACCGATTTTGTTAAAATTTAAATTAGTAGGTAGCTACTTTTTTAAATTAACGATTCGCCTCTAAATTTTTTTTGAGATTAGATATACCGTTCTCAAGTTTTCGTCGAACAGACATACAAACATACACATACTAATTGTTTCCCCATAGACTCTAAAACCTCACTTCGCTCAGCCAATAAAATTAAATGTAAGCAAAGAATGCTAACAATTTCAAAGCTATCGAATTTCATTTGAATTTTCTGAGGAAATGCTACAAAACGCCAAAACCTATTAGACACAGTGTAGCTGTCAGTATGTCACTCAAACGCCAAGTTAACATTTTCTTTAGCAAACTTAACTCCTACGTAAGCAAATTCAGAATTCTCGCAAAGTTTCAACGTAACTTCTGATACGAAGCCAACAATGGTTAAGGGTCACAGATGCTCTCGCATTATCTCGGAGACAACTTAAATCTTTGTCTGCGAACACAAAGTAACTCCTAATTGGATAACTTGAAAAGGTGTGTGCGACAAAGAACAATTGAATTTCCCCTTTCATTTTATGTGTAAACAGTAGGGACTCTTTGAGGTGACGTCTTTGATGCCGTCTGGGAGATCCATTGTCTGTCATCACTGTCTGTCATTGTGTTGGGACTGTCGGCAGAATTCTTCATTGTATTGCAAAATGTTAATTTGAACAATTCTATCTAGAAAAATTAAAGAATATGTCAGCAGAATCATTACGTTTAAAAGTAGACAATATGTAGGTAGGTAGATGACGTTCATCACTCACCATCTGCGTAAGTTGTATGTTCCGCTTTTCTAGCAGAATATAAAAGATAGAATAGTTTACTTGTAATATGCAAGTAATTAATCTCAAGAACTACGACGCGTAACGATCGCCATCCAATGGTGAATTGACAAGACTATAATTCCTTGAGCGCATTTTTTTCGTGTAACGGAAATGGATAACATCTGTCAACAAGGTATATTATGATCTGTGGTCGTATACAAATTAAATTAGCGATAAAACCAGTCTTCCCTTACCGTTGACGATCTGTATTGTCTTCCCTACTTTCGTTTATACTCGTGGTTATGTCTGATAAATGTTCCACAGATACCATGTATTGTGATGTTGAACATGTGTTGAAACTTGTTGTTGCGGAAATTGAAATATTTATAACAGATATTGTGGAAATTTGGTTTGGAGTTCGGAGTTCTGTGATGCTTCCGTCTACCCCGATATTTTGACATGTACCTAATTTGGGAAATGAGAATGTGTTAAGTATATTAGAATAGTTGGTTTATGAAACTATCTATCGTATAAATATCCGAAGGTTATCTTAGTAACTTAGCATTTTTTTTAGGATCAACAAACAGTACACAACAAAAATAAAATTAAGGAATCTGGTAAGAAAATACAGGGTTATAAAGAAAGAGTATGCCAAGCCCGAGACGGCTCATTTCATCATAATGAACAACTTTTACTATGGGACCAACCCTGAAATCGGAATAAAAAAAAAACAGAACAGCTGATTATTTTCTCGCGATTTCAGAGTTGGTCCCATAGTAAAAGTTGTTCATAATGATGAGTGCTATGAACACTTCTCGGCTTAGCATACCCTTTCCTTATATAATATTGTATAATATATTATAATTTATTATCATACTAGCTGTTCCCTGCCACGCTTTGCTGTGGATAAAAAAAAAATAGCCTATGTTACTTTGGGATAATGTAGCATTCGAATGGTGAAAGAATTTTTGAAATCGGTCCAGTAGTTTTTGAGTTTATTCCACACAAACATCCAAAAATACAAAAATACAAATCTTTCCTCTTTATAATATTAGTATAGATTACATTATTATTATTTATTGTATTGAAGCTTAGTAGCTGTTTCCACTTGCAGTGAATGTGACCGCATCTGTGGCTCTCGTATCGGTTTACATAGCCACGAGCGCAGATGTAACCAACCGGACGGTACGGAATAATCATCTCCTATTGGATTACATAACGAGTACAGTGGCGAGACAGTAAATTGGCACACTCGGCACTCCGGCCGAGCAAACAAATCATGGTTTTAGTGACTGTCTTGCTTCGTCAAACTGTTTATACAAACCGAGGAATCGGCTGAGGGCACTGTCTCGCCACTGTACTCGTTACGTGTTATCAACCCATTGCAAATAATGATCGTAGTAGGTATGCTAGTTTTAGTTTAGATAAGAATTTTTATTTTATTTTCGTGTCGCTACCCACATTTTGGTACGGTTGTGTTCATTTACGGGTTTTTTTTGTGACGCTCGCGCGTTTTCCTATTATCTTACAGTAAACATGTATCTAATTTTATCACCAGCGGATTTTTTTATTTAAAATATTTTCACGCCATTTCACCCCCTTAAAGGTTAAATTTTGCAAATCCCTTTCTAAGCCCCGCTTGCATCATTCTTGATTGAAAGTAAAAATACTTAACTCTTCGTTTTTTGTGGATTTTTACTAGGTTAAATAACAAATAACTCGTTGATTTTGGTAGATTATAACTTAGAGTTAATAATTAACGCGGAGTTAAATGCGCTAACCTAGTATGACGCAAGTGGAATTTAGTAGACACCTTGTAGGATAATACCCTCTAGAACTAATGGCCTAGGCTGAGTGTACATACGTCAGTAAGTATAGATAAGTAGTAGATTCAATGATATAAAAAAAAAATTACAATTAAAATATGAAAGACTAGCTGTTCCCTGCCACGCTTTGCTGTGGATAAAAAAAAAATAAAAAAATATATAGCCTATGTTACTTTGGGATAATGTAGCATTCGAATGGTGAAAGAATTTTTGAAATCGGTCCAGTAGTTTTTGAGTTTATTCCACACAAACATCCAAAAATACAAAAATACAAATCTTTCCTCTTTATAATATTAGTATAGAAGTATAGATTACAGTTATGTAAATAAATATGTAATTAACACTGTACTAAACTAATTCAAACAAAGGAAGACACTGACTTCCAGGACATGGGTTCTCCACGCCCAGTTTCGAAGGCTGTGATTATAAAAACAATGTATTTTTTTTCTGAATAAAATACTTTCAATTTTGAAGATTTGTTTAAGCAAATAAGTATTTTTTTGGGAAACGCCAAAAGAGCATTTCTTAGTAAAATTGCAATCCAGCCTCAGCTAATAAGTTGAAGTCTAATTTAAATTTCTAGGTAACTAATTATTAAGAATGTGTCTAATAACACTTTTCTTATTGTTTCTATTAAGGCGAAGACGCAATGTTCACGTGTTCTTTATAAGCCAATGAGTAATAGTTAAATGGGTAAGACTGCATATCACTAATTAACCAACTTTTGGAATCCACCTCTTACAAAAAATAAGTATTCAAACGAAACTTAAAAAAAACCTCTTGACAATCTGTTAAACTTCAACCGTCTAAACAGGTTTTTTGAATCATAACTAAGAACACCGTAGATTAAATAACATTAAAAAAAAAAAAAAAAAATACTACATCAAAATTGGTTTAGCCGTTTGGGAGCGACGTTGCGACAGACATATACACAGGTTTCTCTTATAACACACAGCTTAAAAATAGCTTTTTTTCATGCAATTCAGTGACGAGACAAGCAACTCCCTCGCCTGATATCAAACGTCATGTTTGCTCATAATTTTACCTAGAAGAACTTTCTCTCACTATTCCGAGTGGACACACGACACAGTAGTGTGTAGTTAAATATGAAAACTGGGCTTTTACCGTGACCGCAGATTTAAGCTATTCTACCCCTGCCCCTTGTGTGTCCTACCCCAAGTGTCTACCCCTTTGACCATCTACGGCTAGTGGCTACTGTGCATGCTAGAACGAAATACGATAGCAGTATGGGCGTTATTTCAAATGATATGTTTAAAATTATTGTTAACAATAAAATATCAACATTAAACTTATCGCGGTTCTACAGGCTTAGCAAAAGTCATGCATACTGCCTTTTCACCATTTATATCTCGAGAGAAAGAGACACACCAGTGGGGCTAGCACAACTTTGACGTAAAAGTACGTAGCGAGTATTCGATAGAAAAGTGTACGCTATTTACGCCTGTCAGAAGCACACTTGACAGGCGTAAATAGCGTACACTTTTCTATCGAAAACTCGCTACGTATTTTTACGTCAAAGTTGTGCTAGCCCCACAGGTCACACTATATCTACATGCGGATATAAATTTAAAATTTAAAAACACCCGACAAATCATAACTAACAACACTCCCGAATAATTTACCTTTCTAACAAAAAAAAAAAAAACAAATTCGAATACTAAATTAAATAGGTATTGTTATTAAGTAGCAGATAAATAAAAAAATTGTTAGATCATTCTTCCATCCGGGAAATTTCCACATTGCTTATTTTTTAATTGCTCAAAGAGTACCATTGAGTCTTTTTCGGCTTACACACTATCCTTATAGCTCAGCATAATCCACATACTTACTTACAACCCGGTCACAATATCTGTGCACCTCGCTGGAATGCGTATAGCCTTATATAGGCCTCTCCCGCTTCCCCTGTCACCTCTCCGCGCACTCCCCGGTGCGACAGTGCGACTATATAAGGCTATACGCATTCCAGCGAGGTGCACAGATATTGTGACCGGGTTATACCTATCAAAGTCGAGATTTAAGTTTTCTTTACCCTCGTTAATATTGTGATATTGCCTCGTCCATACCACAGCCGTTTTATATAGACCCGGACGGTAATTTGGAGTGGCCGCCAGCACCATACCCTTTGACGAGTAAATTGCGACTCCGCACTTCGGATTAAACGCGGATTAGATTTGTCTGATGATATATTCCACGTTTGCCACTTAGAGCGATGATATGGGTGAAGCTGCGAGTTTGTTGATAGTTTCACGCGCCGATGTTTGGTTTGGTTTGAAATTTATGACCAGTTGCTGGGTGATGCGGGTACGATTTTGACAGTATGTGATGCTGAAATGGGGTAATTGTTTTCGTTTATTGATTAGGAGTTGATTACACGTTACGAGTTCAGTGGCGAGACAGTGTCTGCGGCCAAGTAGATACTCGGTTGGTATAAACAGTTTGACGAAACGAGACAGTCAAACCATATAACTCGCAGGACGTTAGTTTTGAAAAGTTATAAGGAAGAAATGGAGGAAACACTTTTGGCGATGAGTTTACCCTTATATCACTAACAATAAAAAAATAACAATTTTGCTATAAAAACTTATGAATAGTTCCGCTTAAACTTATCAAGTTGGTTGTTAACTTATCTATTTAATAGTATTTGTACTTTCCGTAAGAAATTTGTAAGTTTTTAACCGACTTCAAGAAAGGAGGAGGTTATCAATTTGACTGTATGTTTTTTTTTATGGTTGTGTCCTCATAACTTTTGACTGGGTGAATCGATTTTGATGATTCTTTTTTTATTAGAAAGCTGACGCTTCCCATTTGGTCCCATTTCAATTTAGTCCAGTTCTGATAATGGTATCCATGAGAAAACCATATAAGTCTTAAATTTGCATTAAGTACGTTTGCGACAAATAGATGAATAACTTAATAGTCGGTCTTTTGAAGTCGGTTTTTGTTTTTTTGTTTTGTAAAAATAGTTATTTACCGTACTTTTGGAAAATACAGCTGAAAGTATTTAACAAGAATGTCCTTAAAACCTATTTGGAAAAACTCATTTTTATATCATGGTACAGAAAATGTTAGCAAACATTTTCCTGTGTAACTACAACTAAAATTCTCAGAAAAACGCTTCATACGGTTTTCCCCTTATTCGTGCGAATAAGTTTACCGATCAGTAAGCTAAACAAATTTGCCCATACAAGGCCAAAGCCGAAGCTAAAGGTCGAGGCAAACTTGACTAGCGTGCCGCAAAACCGTTTTTACTGCTTAACAAAATAAAATGATATGAGCGTGGGCACACATAAAGAATTATAACTTAAATTTGGACTAGTCCAAAAGCATAAAACATATGTTTTGCCTCCATCGAAATCATTATCATCTTCTTACCCTTATCCCACCTACGTGGGGTGGGTACAGTAGGTATGTACCACCTACATGTAGGTACTCCTCTTCCATTCGTCTCTATCACTCGTCAAATCTGAATGCTCGCCATGCCTCATTGCATCACTTTACGTAGGTATTTTACAGCTCCGGTCAACTAAAGTGGACAAATCAGTGACGAAAATTGAGAACAATTCCAGAGATTCCAGGTTAAATACTTTTTAAGTTTTTGAATTAGTTTCAGCGTCTGCAAAGCAGCAGCTGGTGTTTCACTATGCTAAATTTGGTGCACGTTGCCTATATTAAGTAAAATGTACTAATAGGTGCGCCTGCTTTCGGTCCACTGATGAACACTTACGCCACTGTGTAGTGAAATTAGTTCACCTTATTTAATCATTTTGCACATAGTGGCGCAATCAGGCGTATAAAACCAATTTGATTAGACAAAAAAAAGTAAATACCTACCATTATCTCCTCCCGTCATCCCTAAAAACTGTAAAACAATAAACGAATCCTGATTCGAATACGCAGTGAAAAACACGCTGCGATTCTCTCAGCCAGGTGTGCGCTGTCCCTAAAATGCGCAGGGCCAAGTACGAAAAAGAAAAAGGTTTCTCTTGTTATTCAAATGAGTGACAAACTCGGGTAAAAGTGGGCACGGCGAGATTCCGACTTTTGCACTTGAAATTTTTGAAACTTCTCTGCGAATTTTCTACTCGCTTACAAAATGGAGATTCGGTCTTTACCCGACCGGGCGACTGGTAATTTTGTGAAGTTCTGCCACGGAAATTTTATTTTATTCAGTTTTTCTGCTGACATCAAACTCGTTGTAATGTAAAAAAAATTTTCTTCGGAGAAATAAAAAAATACATATTTATTTCACGCAACCAAAACGAAACCACGACTCTTTTATTACTGTTATAAACCAAATCAGCTAAGTAAAAAAAAACTTAAAAAAAACTTTTTTAAAATTAAAATCTAGTTTCAAGCGCCCCGTGTCACATTGTACAGGTTCCAAAAATAAAGTAGTATAGATTACCATTAATGTTACCGTAAACTACAAAACGTTTTCTGTTTTTTTACCCACCATGCACCAGGACTAAATAAAATAGCTAAAAATGCCCGTTTCCATAGATTTGGCAACCTATAAACTGCTGGGACATGAAAAACCGCGTCAAACGTTCTCCGACGCCATAATCGCTCTTTGCTTCATCAAAGGAGGGCGCAAACACGGGGTAATCCGGGTATCCGGTCACACGGACCCGGACTATGTAAATATTTGCCCCTTCTAAGGTTCATGGAGGAATTGGGCAGTGACTGAGCTCACGCGTTTTTCATCAGGGGGTAGGCAAGGTCATATGGGCAACAGCATGTCATAAGTAAGCATGTTGTGTGTTGTTGAAAGTACGAGTATGTTGTAGTGGTAGGGCTCTTTTGCAGAGCCCGCCTGGGGAAGTACCACACCTTTGCCAGTTATTCCACCGCCAAGCAGTAATGTGCAAACATTACTGTGTTCCGGTTGGAAGGGCATTGTTTCCAGTGAAATTACAGAGCAAATGGGAGATTAAAAAACTTATATCTCAGGGTGACGAGCGCAGTGCTGTGCCACGCAGGGTCTTAAATTCTGCGAGTTCAAAATTCTGGGTGGCGCAGATCTGTTATGGGCAAACGTGAAGTTTAACATCAGGCGAGCGATATGCTCGTCTCGTCACTCAATATCATAAAAAAAAAATTAACCCTTTATTGAAACCACAAATTAAGGATACCACAAATATGATGAGGGAACAGATGAACATACTGTAACATATTAACATACATAAATATAAGACATATGCGCAAAAGGCGATCTTATCGCTAAGAGCGTTATCATTCAGACCACCTTTGAATGACAGGTGAAGACATTTCAGGACTTTCTAGTTGATATTTCACTTAAAAAAAGCATATGGTTTACTTATTCACGACCACGTCGTCGCTTCCCACCAGGCGAGATTGTGGTCAAACGCATGCCTAGTTTGGCTGACCCCTTATCGGGGGAGGCCAGATTGCTGTTCAAACTACTAATATACGCGTGCAATGTGCGTTCAAAGATTGTGTGAGATTTAAGATTTGACCAATGAGGGTGGCATGGTCATATTATTTTGACCATAATTAAAGATTTAAAAAATAGGCCGAGTAGCTAGTCTTGGTCTCAGAAGGTTCCATTTTTATTGGTGCTAAAACTTAAGGGGTCAATTCGAAAGACAATCGTAAAAGCCCCCTAACTTAGGTACTTATTATATAAGATTCTGCAATAACCGATTTTGCAAAACCATTTTTTATCGATTTACTTTATTTGGTATTTTTGTCGACAGCAACCACTGTTTTAAATTTTAGATTTGTTGTTCGACAACCACCGTACTTTTGGCACAGAAATAACAACTTTAGCCGCTTTTATGAGAGGGAATCGGTTCATAGTATTCGTCTGAAATATTGTCTTGACCATGTCCTCGTTATTACGGCGCTCACGTATTTACTTTAACTTTTGTGCCCTAGACAAATGGATTTTCTTTATTATTTTGCCCACCACTCCTTTTTTATGGACTCCAGCTAACTTAGTTCCACTATATACCTATTTACTTTTTCCATGACAGAAATAATATCACAGTAACGTCACCTAAACATGTATCACTGTGTCAAAGTGCACTGTATCTTACCTCAGTACAGAACAAGCATTCGGTTGATTCGATTACAGTTTTATTTGCGTGTTTTTGTGCGGTTCCATTCGATGTAATAATCTGGGTAAAATATGTAGGGAACCGAAGAAACTCTAGTCATTGAAGAAGTTACTAGTTGAAGTGTTTTATCTTGTTGCTGAGATTTGGAAAAGCTTGCTGAGATCGCTAGCATTTCACGTTCAATGTTCATTATACTCGTATTTCTTTAAATATAAAATAGGGGCAAACAGGCGGTCAGCCTGATGGTATGCAAAACCACCGCCTATGAACACATGCAACACTAGCGGCGTCAATGATGCTTTGCTAGCCCAGAGAGGTTTTCTTTTTCCCACTTCCCCCCATAAATTACCTACATTTCCTACAGAAAGTAGTTAAAAAAAAGTAGACTTGAAAATCAAAAATAAACTTCTGTTAAAATTGTACTTCTGCTTTCATGTCACTTATATTTAGAAAAAGCTTAATATGTACCTACAAATAAACTACTTTCTGACACACTGACGAATTTACTTTTAGCTATCATAATAAAATTAACAACAGTTTAAAACCCGCCAATAGCTTATGAATTACACCACCATTTTTCATCCAAAATCCTTCCCACTTCATTCCCTATCTCCGTCACCGAAACCTCAAATTTCAAACGAAAGCAAACAGTCTGCGAAACGTAACATTTATTTTGGTATAATTTAAAAACTCCACATTCGGACCGGAGCGTCGACAAACCGTCTTGTCGTCGGATTTCGTATCTCGGAAAAAAATATATCTAGTTTTGGTTGTGAGCGTAATGGATAAGCCGACGCGAGTGTAGGTGACTCTTTGCGTGTGAGAATAGATAGATAGATAAACTCTTTATTGTTGTTTTAGAGAGTTTTACAAGGTTGGTATAAAAACCAGTTCACACTCAAAGCTTTATATAATTAGGTTTCCAGAGTGAATTGCCATTAAGCCCACACGAAGACACCCTCGCACGTATTGTTTCTAGAATTTACTGTGAACATAAAACACTTATGAAAGAGCATCTTTCAAAGAAAACCTCCGGATCTGTCTTATTTTTTTTCTGTTTCGTTTTTATTTGTTTTTTCTTTCTTTTTTCTTCTTTTGAAAGGGTATATTTCTCAGTCAACTAAAAGTCAGTGTAGGAGAGGATAGCTCAATTAACGAGAAAGTACTTTCTATGGGGACCCCGACATAAATTCCTCAGTCGCTGAAACTTTGTAGGGTGATAAAGTAATGTGTATAGATTACTGTGACGAGACGATGTGATTAAAGTGTGGCGATGTTCCAAAAGAGTAAAATAATAAACGTTTCACACTCATAGCTCCCACTAGGATACCCTGTGTCGGGGATGCCATCGAACACACACTAAGACAAGGACAACTAACACCCAGACCCAGAGCATATATTGAAATTCATCATTCAACCACCTGCCGGCCGAGAATCAAACCGGGGACATCTGGCTTATAAGATACATTACCGCTGAGCCAAACAGGTCGAAGATACTAAGGTACATACAAAGATCTTTCAAAATCTTTCTGTTTCATAGTATGGTGATCTATTCGATCTGCGATGCCGCGACCTCTCCCAACTCGGGCTCGACACTTGTGCATGTTTTTACAAAAAAGTTATTCCTTTTCACCCAGTCTCGCATACAAATTGCTTTTTCATTTGAGTAGCCCGCCGCTTGACCGTTGATTAAGTTTCATGATATTTCTTTGAAATATTAAACGGAGTCTGTTTGCGGTACGGTTTCAAAGTTTGTATTGACAATGATATTACTTTTTGGAATGCGGAAGGTTTGGAGTTCGTTGTTTTTTGTTACCTGAGTGATGTTATGATAGATGAACTGAACTGGGGCTCTTTTCTGCGTATGTGATATTATATCGGTCGCTGTCTTTCATGTTAAAAAAGACATGAGACAGAGAGAGACCTAGAACATAGCGCAAGCGTCTGTAAAAGCCGAATTTCAAAGCTTCGTTGTGGACTTAAAGTATCTATTTACTTTGGTGATTAATTTAAGTATTAAACGTATCAAACATTGACTTGAAAACAACTAAGGTCAATTGTCTGAATCGTCTTAATTGCCTGAATGATGAATAGTCACACAGAAGCCTTAATTTTAATCGTACAAAAACGTGGATTCTACTTCTGAAAACACGAAAAAAACCATGATGGATTTCCGAAATTTCTTCATAAAAATAATATAAATATAATATAACAATACATTTTATTAAATTTAGGGAAGAACACGCACGCTTCCCGAACAACCGTAACCTTATAAATGTACCGGAAATTGCCTTTTTAGTCATTTCCCCGGAATAATACAAGGAGTTTGCTGTATCAGTCTATTTTCCAGAAAACGTTAAGCCCTTTCTTATTTACATTGTGACGGAAATTTATTCTTAAGAAGAAGTTTTTGATGATTTTCCTATCAAAATCAAAATTGATATTTTGGTCGAAAATGAAATATTCTTCTATCGAGGGAATTTATCTGATTTAGCTCTCTGTATTTCGAGTCACGTGATAATGTTTTAAACTAGAAGTGCCCCGCGGTTACAGCAGCGATGTGATGAAAAATGGTGATGGTGAAAAGTAATCCAGGGTGTAACGGAGATAAGTGGTAACAAACAGTCACACACACACACACATGCAATTTCGCATTTAAAATATTAGTAGGATTGTAAGGTACCTATTTGATACGAATTTTATAATTTTGGAAACTCATATGCAAATTTTAAGATACTACCAAAATTACTTATAATTGAAACATAAGGCCCTAAATTTTAAATTTCAACAAGTAAAGTAAAGTAAAGTAAAAATTTATTGCTTATAACTGTGTACAATGGTGGAATAAATTAGTGTAGTCTCAACAGCCTGTCCTAGCGGACATACGATGTGGTATTTGTTATGTAACAATGGGCAATTTTTTAGAACCAAAAAAATAAATAAACTAAACATTTTTTAAACAATAAAAAGCTAATAAACAAACAATAAAAAGCAAGCAAACAAACAAAACTGTACTTATTTTGTAAATAACCTATATAAAATAATAAGCTGAGATCAGTTCTTAATGACTATGCTGAGATCATTTCCTATTACAAAAACAAACCCTAAAACTAAAACCAAAACCCAAAACCAAACCCAAAAAACCAAACCCCCTAAAACCAAAACCTAAAACCTTTCCTAAAACTATTATAGAAAGAATTTTTTAAGAAAAACTACAAAGCTTCACTGTACTGTAGTACTCCTCAAATGTCTTCACCTGTCATTCAAAGATGGTCTGAATGATAACGCTCTTAGCGATAAGACGCCTTTTGCGCATATGTCTTATTTTTAAGTATGTATGTGGTTATGTTCATCTGTCACTCGTCATATTTGTGGTTTCAATAAAAGGTTATTTTACTAGCAAATGTACAAATTTACATTTCCGCAATTGTAATAATAAATAATTAATACAACAGTACTCCCCAGTTCCCTTCATATAATAATTTGCATTAACCACTAACAATATGAACATTTACATAATAGCAATAAAGGATGTATAATTTACATTCACTACCATGTAGTAGCGTGCGGTACATTTTATGAGATTGAAGGGGCTTGCGACGTGCGAGCTTTCGTGCGAGCTTTCTGGCAGATTTGTTCTACCAATAATATTTAAACATAAAGATTACTTTACGTTCGAAATTTTACTACAAGTTGAGGTGATTGAATCATCTAAATGAAACAAAATGTAGATTGTAAACTAAGGACACAAAAAAACCGACGCTCCAAATCTGTCAAGCTATGAATAGACTACATAAAGTAATTTAGAAATATGTTAAACATTCACTTAAAGAACCAACATTATCATAGTAACAAATGCTTTATCCAAGTAAAAATGGGCCCAGACTTAAAATAGTTTACAGATAGTTGCGTAAAAAAACTTCCAAAACCTTGCCAAACTTACACTTTACACTTTTTAAAAAACTTCTGATAACAGCCCTTCAAATCTTTTAGTCAGTTAGGCCAGTTCAAAATTTACGAACTGAGCGATCTGATTACTACTAAGAGATCAACACCGTAATACCTATACCTATATGTAAACTTATATGTATCGCATTCAATCGCGCACGAAAGCCCGAGCGTGGAAAGCGCACGCTCGCAATATACTGTAAGTAAGTAGGTAGATATCCCTCAACCTCTTTATTATGCCATGATGCATTTTGAGCATGTTTGTGCCCATTTCATTCAGGCGCAGGGCTGCTACATAAATTTCGGTAATGAAAATCGTCGTGGCCCATATTGTAGGGTATATTGGACCCTTTTGAAGGTTTATGAGTGCGGTTTCGGTATTGTGTTACCTGTTGAGAGTTATTGCAAGTTGAAGGTGCAATTTTGATGGTAGTAACGTTAGCGTTTGTTAATTTTATTGGGATTATGAAGATTTTCTGGTACCGTTTTTGAACTTTTGAGTACTCTTTTTGAGCCAGTAGTGAGATAGTACTGTAGTAGGCAGCTAGCATTACGGCGTAACCCATTTTCTCCTTCTGTGTCATAACGTAAGCTAACATACCGAATTTTTTTAAATATTTTTTTTCTTCTTATAATACCTACATAAATGTATAATTGTCATAAATTATTACGTATACGAAATAATTCAATAGTGAAATATATAGTAAATTATTTAAGGCGTAAGTGAGATAAGTCCGGTATTAATCTAATCACTGTGATACTAGCACATGACAAGACACGTAGCTTGCTACAAAAAAGAAAATGACTTTTAATTTGAAATGAGCTTCTAGAGCAACAAGAACATTATTTTTACAAAACAGAAATCAAAAACCGACTTCAAAAGACCGACTGTTGAGTTATTCATCTATTTGTCGCGCACGTACTTAATGCAAATTTAAGACTTATATAGTTTTCTCATGGATACCATTATCAGAACTGGACTAAATTGAAATGGGACAACACGGGAAGCGTCAACTTTCTAATAAAAAAAGAATCATCAAAATCGATTGAGGTGACAAACATAAAAAAAAAAAAAACATACAGTCGAATTGATAACCTCCTCCTTTTTTGAAGTCGGTTAATAATTACGTAGCAACATTTATCAGACATCACACAGGTCGACGTCAAGGCTTAAACTGTTTGTAATTACGACTTTGTCGCAATAATTACTGTTGCAAACTTTGTATTTAAGTTCCCAAGCGCTAGTGTTTTCAAATTACAGTTTATAGGGAGATGCTTGTGACGTCACAGGGATAACTTCGAATATACCTAAGTTAGGAATTTGACGTGAGATCAAGACACATACAACATTAACATATTATATTTTTCTTTGTTGCAGATTAAAAATATCGGATGGCTCGTTCACGAATTCAAAGATAAGGTAAATATTTATTGTTTCAGTCTAATTAAAAAAAATATTATTATTAAAAATTAAGTGTTTTCACTTATATAATTCCTAACTATAATTATGTTTAAGTTTGAAGCCAATAAAACTAGATGGCACTTGTCTTTACTCTTCATTTCTTACACTTTATTTCTATTTAAGTGCAATTTTGAATACTAGTAATAAGAAAACTAGTGGCACCCCGCGGTTTAACCCGCGTTTTCCAGGATGTAAACTAGCCTCTGCTAATCCAAGATATAAGCTACTTTCGTACCAAATTTCATTCGAATCCGTTCAGCCGTTTTAGCGTAAAGGAATAACAAACATACTCACAAACTTTTACTTTTATAATATTAGTGAGATGAGCTGGAAGTTACCCACTTAGGTAAAACCATAATAAAATTTATCCAAAAAACCCAAATGAGCTAATCGCTTGAGATAAAAGTCAGCATTTAACTTTCCACCCCGATAGACATCAAAAGCTTTATTATCTAAGAAAATGAATGTAAACATCGAAGACAGAACTTTTTGGAGAAATTCGGACAAAAGCCGAATTAATCTCGAGCAAATTATTAGTACAGAATAATTGGTTTAATGAGAAGATTTCTTTGAAACCTGTGGAAGTAACACGAAATTTAATTTAATTTTACCTCGAATTGTTTTCTCATAATTTTTCTATGTACCCAGAACTAATTAGGTTCATTTTAACTGAAAAACTTAGTTATCTATCTGTTTTATCTGTCTATTTGTTTTACTTTTTAAAATAAAATGCTGAAAAAATTCTAGGAAAAATTGGAAAATAAGTAGTAAGTAGGTACAGTACAGTGAACAAAATGTTTAAAATTATTTTTATCTACAAAAGCTGTTATATATTGTATTTGAAACAAGGGTACCTATAATTAACGAGCCTGATCTCTGAAACCAAAAGTAAAATACGGACAGTTACTTTCACCGAAACCATCAGATGGCGTGACTATGTATTAACTTTAACACAAGGGGTCTTACTTGTCAAGCCTGTTTAAAGTTAAACTTTAACTTTTTCTTCCTGGCTTCTGCGGTGTTGCCACAATTCTGCCAATGTCCTGTGTGTTGGTGGTTGGTCGGTATGATCAGTTTTTGGTGAGCAGTGGCTTTTGTTCCGATGACCAGTATGAGTGGTGGTCGAGGCAAGGCAAGCGGAGCGTTGGTCGTCCGGCGACGAAATGTGTCGACGACATAATCAGAGTCGCGGGTCGAACCTGGACACGATTAGCAGTTGACCGAGGCAGATGGCATAACGGGAGAGAGGCCTATACCCAGCAGTGGGATAGAGAGGGCTGTTGATGATGATGATGATGATGATCAGTATAATCTGGGAGATAGTCTTCAGGATCTTCAATGCAGTGTTTCAAGTTTTGTTGTGTTGAGTTTTTTGTGGCAATGCTCGTTCAAATGCTCTGTCAACTTCTCGCTGACGTCACATGCAAAAATTTTAAGCAATAATGAATTTTAATGCTCTAAAAGTAAGGTCCAAATTGTTTGCAGAATGCCATGCCATCTAGATTAGACGAAATAAACTGACATTACCTGTCAAACGACCACTTATTCTAAAAAATACCCCACCGGAAGGTAAAATACCCTTTTAAAGGTAAAATGTTTTTGAGACTCAATTTTCAACCAAAGTACACTGCCTCATTTAAACCAGTTAGCAGCTGTTAACTCGATAAAATTTTAAACTGGCTTAATAGCATTATAAAATTGGGATAAATCTCCACTGAGTCGCGCAGGTGTGAAAGCTGTGAAAAGCTGTTAAAATCGCTGAGAACTGGTTGAAACTAGTGTTTGCCGCCGTTAAAGTTGGAGCGACAGAGTATTTGGTAGACAGTGATTGGTGTTCGTGGAATTTCAAATTGTAGCTAGTCGACGTCTGGTCTACACACTGTTACACTACAGGTCAGGTCAGGTCAGGTCAGGTCAAGTCAGTCGTATATTGAGCTTAGGTGGGTTGACCAATTGATCTAAGGCCTAGGCTCAATTCATAGACTGGAATCAGTCTATGAAATGGAATGTGGATGTCAAAAACAATAGGTATTTTATATATTTACGTAGCAAACAGACAGTACAGTAGAAAGCTCACCCGTGCCTACAATATCCACAAAGACGCATAGGTATAGATTAGCATCTTGTAACTATATAACTACTAGCTGACTCGACAGACGTTGTCCTGTCAAAAGCCATTGCGTAACTATAGCAACCGTAGTATGTTGATGCTAACTTGTCAATTTATAGTAAAAATTATCAGTATATATATAATTTGCAATAAATTAAAATTGCGACTATAATTTGAGATTTAAACTATCCTATCTCTCAAGTTGGATCGAACTGCACATGGTGTGCGAATTTTATTATAATCGGTTAAGTGGTTTAGGAGTCCATTGAGGACAAACATTGTGACACGAGATTTATATATATTAAGATTTGCAATAAATTAAAATTGCGACTATAATTTGAGATTTAAACTATCCTATCTCTCAAGTTGGATCGAACTGCACATGGTGTGCGAATTTTATTATAATCGGTTAAGTGGTTTAGGAGTCCATTGAGGACAAACATTGTGACACGAGATTTATATATATTAAGATATAAACCTCTCTATCTGTTTGTATCTTATCTTGCTAGTGGACTACCATGGCATGCTAATAAGCTTGGTCAAAATAAAAAACTGATGGTTAAGTGTAGTTTCATAACTATTACGTAACCACCTAGAAATTATTCATTAAAATCGACTTGTTTTTCTTTGTCAGGCCCTTAAAATACTCCAGAAAGCTACATTACATTGTTAAAATCTAACTCAGCTACTAGCACATGTGAGCACTCCAGCCAATTCGACCTCCATGCAAGCGGCTCATTAGGGGCCGATAGCATTATGTACGCAGCCTAACGATGGTGTGAACAGGCCTTTAGTCGCTGAATGTTGGAAACCGTAAATTATTGTGATTTATGGTGCTGTGGCTTGGGGTGTACTGCAGCTTAAATTTTGGCTAGTGACGGTTTGAAGTGCTTCATTAGCTTGTTATGGTCTGGGTGCGTAACTGGGCTGGGACATGTTCCTTGTACTCATTTAGCTGATTCAAATTTTGTGCGAAATGTTTTGTGATGATTTTGCGGTTCGCGGATTGAGATGGTGGAAAGATCAAGCAAAATATAACTATTCAAAATATCATGCTATAGACGACACGCATGATATTTTGACAATATTTCAGATTCAATAAGCCTAACAATCGAACAGTTCAACGAACGTCAAAAAAACTGCGTAACACCGAGATCAATGGCGTTGGCATCAAAGACCCAATTTGTTCCATGCCAGAGATGTACCTACCTAAGTACGTAAGAAAGTACATTATGTACATTAAGTATGCCGTGCAATCCGACCTGCGCAAATTCGGACGCTGAAAAAACAGCTAAAGATCAGAATCAATGGCGTGATTGTTGAAAACCATGTTGAGCGAGCATCGATCGAGCATCGAGCATCGAGCCATCGGGCGAGCAATTTACTGTTCTCGTCACTCAATAGCATAAAAAAGCACATTATCATAATGCACTTAAAATATTGAAAAAGAATACACAAGATGCTACAATAGATAGATAAACCGATACGTGCTGATGTTCTATCTCGGATTATACCCGCGCGCTGTCGATAGCTTGAGAAGGGTTCACTTATTACCTTACTTACTGAAAAGGGTCCGCGCGTTAACTTAGTACGTAACGGTGCCAATATTTTGTATTACATGGGCTTCTTTTGTTTTCGTAGAGTGATTTTTAAATTAAATTCGGTTTTATTAGGTTTGTGACGTCGACATGGAACCCGAATAAGGATAAATAAAATATTACCGCCAAATCCCAGTTGTCTTTCCAGTTGAATTACTAGGACTTTCCTTCTCAATAGACCAGAGATGTGAAAAATAGTTTAGTAAAAGTATTTAAATACAAAATGCAAATGCATAGTTGTTAGCACTATTTCAAATAGAAATACAAAATAGTTTTAAATAAAAGTATTTAAATACAAAATGCAAAATACGTATTTTAAAAATAGGTTTTGAAAATAAAATACCTTGTTAAGCATATGCACTTATTTTTATTTAACTGATTTTAAAACTAGTATTTGTTCAAAGAGTTCATCTTCATCATCATCATGCGGCACGGGCCGCAATGTTGGCATTATTGTCTAGTCTAGTCTAGTTGACAATGACAACACTACGATCACGATCAGTGCGTTCGTAAATAAGGTAATCTTGGATTTAAGAATGAAAAATAGGAAAAATGAATTAAAAATGTAACAAAACTATTTTGAATTTTATAAATACTAAATATTTCTATGAAGTATTTCAAAAAAATACAGAATACATTTAGAAAAAAAGTATTTCAAATGTAAAATAAGAATAGGTATTTTGCATTTTGTATTTGCATTTCAAATATATTATATGTATTTCAAATAATTCACATATTCTCTGCAATATACATACTAGTAAGAGCAATGCGAACTTTGTATCGCCAAATTCCAGTAGTTTTATCGAGTAGTATATGGTACCCTCATAGGAAAAAAAAAAAATTCCAAAAAAAAAAAAAAACAATTTCGGTGGAAATTCCATGTAACCGTATTAAGCGTTTTCATTCGTCTTTTTGAATCCGAACGGCAGAGGTATGGAACTCACTGCCCGCGTCTGTTTTTCCTAGAAAGTACAACCGGGGATGTTCAAAAATAGAGTGAATAGGTTTTTCCTGGGCAAGCGTGCTACATCTTCGACCACATCGTCGCTTCCCATCAGGTGTGATTGCGGTCAAACTCATGCCTAGTCCGATGTAAAAAAAAAAAAAAGTAGTCTTACTTATTAGTTGAACTACTGGAAATTTTCCTTCCAGTAAGTATACTGGCTGATAGTGAGAGTTCACGGGTGTTTTTTTACGGATAAAGTTAGCTCACGACTTATTTCATGAGCTCTTAGATCACTCTAGCTCTCGTCTTATTTTATGTTAAAGTTAGAAAAAAAGTGAGACAACAGCCAACGCGATTCAATTTAAGCTTCCACTAAGAACTCACGGTTGAAGACACGATTCACGCTAAAAATGAAGAGTATTCAAAACAGCGCCATCTAGTTTCATTTGCGTTGAACTAAAACAAATTGTTGGTTGGTAATTAAGCAACTCTGCCGTTTTTTTATAACACCGGTTTGGCTTTTTGTTTGTAATGTTGCAGCTCGGTTGTAAATGTATACCAGTTCGATACAACGCCAAAATTAAACAAAAAATACTTCTAACAGAAAAACTAAGCCCATGTTTTGGAAGCGGAAAAATATTCCACCCCTTACAGAATGTTAGGAAAGTATCAGAAGTTTCGGAGAAAAATTCACACGGCTACAAAGGAACTAATCCATCAAAGAGTCGATTTCAAATCCTCCGGCCCCATAACCGGTGAAATGGGCTTCCGGACCCTTAAAGTTCCCGTCGGTTTGGTAGATTTCGTTGTTATTTGGATAAATCTTGAAACGATACTGCCGCTTTAAGAACATTTTTTTTATTCTTTTATTTATTTAAACATGCATTTATTAGAATACCCTTGTAATACATGCCATGCATACCATACATAATTGCACTAGTCAAGTTCGCTTTTTGAGAGCATAGCATAATTTCCGTTCGCTAAGTTACTCTACCTCTAAAAGGACGTACCTATAATTGTTACGCTTTCACGCCTTAATTACTCAACCGAAAATATTGAAATTTTCCATGAGTACGTTGTGAGAGATACAGAAAAGGACATACGTTACTTATCATCGTCGTTTTATATCACGTGCAGGATAGCTGCGGAGCCGCGCTGTGCCATGCATAGATATTCGATTGAGTAAAAATCAAAAATTAGTTTGCTCAATTTATTTAAAGATAAAGAACATATTTTTGTAAAAATAACTTACCTGTAAGATTTAATGTTAATAGACCAATAAGGTTTTTTGATTTCTGTTTAAAAATCTAGTACTTTTTGTACAATGGCGAAACAATCGAAATCTACCTTCACGACAGCTACAATGGACATTTTTTATTCATCACGCGTTACCAGAATTTCACATCTTTGGAAGGAATCAAACCGAACCTACGTGTATGGAAAACAGAATTATTGTAAACAAAATTTTTCAAATTGATCCGAAACCGATGTGGTATTGAAATGTAAATAAATCAAGTACAAGTAAGTGTAAAATTGCCTGTAAAAAGAGTTTATGTAATACCTACAAAATATAGGTATAATATAATCTGTACAAAGAGTTTGTGTTTATGAGGACGATTTAAAAAATGAGTGAACATTTTCAATTAAAATTAATTTTCGTAAAAGCTTAAAAACTTAATTAGCTGTGACATACAGACAGACAGACAACGAAGTCTCGCCTTAAGGGTTCTTCCCTGAAAGAGGTTCAGAACCCTAAAAATATACATAACAATATAGTCTTAACATAGACAAACATAGATAGTCTGGTATCATATAGACTATTTTTTTATTTCAGGGAAATTTTTAGATTAATTTCCAGCTAAAAATCCAAAGGGCATTGCCAGTTCTTAGTAATAAAAGTATAACTAAAGGAAATGTATGCACCAATGCTTTGCAAACAATTTTAATTTCTGAAACAAGCTTGTAATTTTCACAGAAAGAAATTTTAAAAATTCAAAATATGTATTCCTTTTATTAAAAACTGGCAATGCACTCTTCCAAGCTTATCGCAGTAAAATACTTAAAAGTTACATTTTCAATGCTTTCAACTTTAAAAGAAAACAAATATTACAATACTAATAGAACTCTGTAGGTAATTTCACAATACGGGCTTCAAAACCATTCAAATTCAAAGTTTTATAAGACTGGGTAAGTGGATACAAAACCACACGAAAATGAGGGAAAAATTCTACAAGAATTACCTACATTTTATCTTAAAACATTCTCTTAGGCTCTTGTAAGAAAATCCGCAAAACGTGTCATCAAATTCTCGCTATTTCGTTCGAAAACACCAAAAGTTTAAGCAGTCGTGTTCTTTTTCGTTTAAAATTTGGGCTATTATGTTCTAAGTACTAGAAGAGACAGTAGGTACACTAAATTACGGTGTCCCATTGGATTTGAGTTACTGTGCTACACTTCACGCAGTTACTCACTAGTTTCCACTCGCTTTGCTTTGTCATGTGTTGTGTTTTATTTTCTGCAAAATCATGCTGGGGTGTGTACTTATACATCTTCTTCATCATCAGATAGTCTCTTCATACTGAAGTTTAGAAGTCTAGGTACTAAACTTTTCCGATACCAATCTGCGTTCTTTAAATTCTAGTGACGCACTCTGGGTTACTTCATGATATCATCCAGCCAATTTTGTCGCTAGCGTTTGAGCTACTCTTTCTCTAAATTCTACCCTTTAGTGGAAGATAAAAAAATACTACATAATAACAAACCTTGGGCTTTTCCATGCTCTTTTTTCTTTAGTGTCACTCGGTCACTAAAGAAAAAGAAAAAAGAGCATGGAAAAGCCCAAGGTTTGTTATTTTGTACTGTACAGTGTCTCTTCTAGCACATAGTATGAAATATCAATGTTTGAAACCTCATCTTTTTTACACTTTTAAAAGACGCCATTAAGCCTGTCGTTACTTAAATTATGTTTTCCGATAATGGTTTTAGATTCATCATTTTTTCCAATAATTTTCTATTATGAATTCGATAGCTGGGACTTGGTAATTTATTATCCAATTTACGTTTTTATGAAAGTTCTCATCGAGTCTTTAATCAATTTTAATTTAAAGATCGAAGTAAAGGTACCTTTGTTTGATCTTTTAGACAGGTACTCGATTAAGTAGTTGCAAAAAAATACTTCGATGATAATGAAACATTAATACTTACTTACTCTTTTTTTTATATATATATATTTTTTCATACAGGGCTTAGATACCCTTTTCTTAAAACCCTATGAGCTACTACTACTACTGAGGCTCATAGTACTCATAGAAAAAAAAACGGCTGTTCCATAGAAAAACAAGCTAATGCCAAACAAAATGTACGGAACACTGTTACGTGAGTAAAAACTGTGACGCTTTTGGGTATGACTTCTTAGGAACCCACGCAATTTAATTAGTAGCTGTTTTACTAAATTAACTTGGCGAAGTAAATCTGTTTTATGACGTAAAGTTTTCAGGTCTTAATAAAGGTACTCATTAAACAAAATGGCAGAGAAAATGACAACCTGCTAAGACCAAAGTTTATCGACATTATTAATCAACTGTTTTAGACAGGTATTCAATAAGTTACGAGTTACGACAATAAGACGATTAAAATTAGAAATACTGGGTCTAATTATATTTATAGAAGCTAAAATTTATCATTAAACATAGATATCCCAGAAAATTTTACGGTTCCTGTAGAATAGCGGATGAAACCGCGAATGTATATTAAATATAGAAGTTGATTAATTATTTGAAGAGGCATAATCGTAAAATGTAAAAGTGTTGTTGGTGATATAAAAATGTATTTTCCTAGCTCTTAGGAAAATGTATTCTCCACCGGTATCTATTCATCACCAGCCTTTATTTTTACTACACTTTATCCATAACATGAATTCCGAAATCATCAATCATCGCCGCCAACCTTGGTGGTCCTTCATTTGTCATTTTGTTTCCTTCAACTAAAACGACTTTGAAAAATTACAGCCTCTTAAATATAAGGGAAATAAGGGGAAAACGTTCACGTCGCCCTAATGTCAATATTCCTTGTTTCAGATAAAACGCGAGGATGACGTCACTGCATAAAGGTAGATAACAACAGAGCCCAAAATGGAAATAGATCATGTGGTACTGGATAAAGAAGCAATCAGCCGATTCGAACAGTATACCTTGGCAAAGCCCGCGCTAAATGGAGGCATACCCTTGGACAGATGCCAAGATGCCGACTCAATGGTATCTAATAGCAGAAAGAGAACGCAAACAACACGACAGAAAGTTATTTGCTGCTTTTGCTTCAAAACTACGAAGTATAGAAGAAAACAATTCTACGTCGGATCACTCACTAATCTCGTGATATTCACCGTTTTGTTGGCATACACTTTTCTCGGGTCCTTTATTTTCTTAGCTATTGAAGGCGGCGCGGAGATGCCCGCCAGACCTCGCATTTTACCCGACCGACACAAATTAGGCCAAAGGGAGCAGAACAACACGAATAAAAAAGTCGCAGATGACGATTACGAGAATGGAAACATGACTTTGTCGGCCAATTATTTTTGGGACGCGCGAAGTCGGGCCGTGGAAAATATTTGGGAGATAACGGTCTCCCTGAATATATTGTATAGAGAAAATTGGACGAGGCTGGCTGCACAGGAGATTCTTAAATTTCAAAATGAGCTTGTGCACAGGGTGACGACAGAAATGGCGTCGCAATACGGAGTCAGTTACCGGGAGATGGCGCTCGGGGAATTTGGAGGCAGCGACTTTAGTAATCATTACGAGGAGCACGAATGGAATTTGGCGCTCGCGTTTTTCTACTCGCTGACAGTATTAACCACTATAGGTAGGTCTTCCTTTTAAATAAATTCTCTGTTTAAAGCGACCGTTTAGGATAAAAAATATTCTATGCAGTCGCACAATTATTCTGTTTATTTCCTTTATTGTTTAGATAGTGTTACAAACTTGCCCCTTTCATATAGAAGTGTTGGATAAACGCTATAAATATGTACAATTAAAATGCTCTGGAAACTTTCTTTAGCCAAAATATCTCACACATGTACGACATGAAACAAATTCGATTTCAAAATATGATTTATAAATACATTTTGGGAAAGAGCCAAATAATTTAGTGCCTTAATAGTCACATTAGTTCAATTGAAATGGTTTATTGTAAGGGTCAAAATCCTCATGTAAAGTGCCCTTAAAACTATGTAAACAAATATTTTCTATTACAGGTTATGGCAACATCGCACCAAGGACCTTCCTTGGTAAAGGCGTGACTATGATCTACGCTCTCTTTGGAATACCACTCACACTCCTTTACCTCTCCAATGTAGGATCTTTGCTCTCAAAAATGGCTCGCAGCGTCTTCAGTAGGGCCTTATGTTGCTGTCTCTGCTCAAACTGCGGCTACTGCTGCTACGACGAAAGAAGAATGGCAGAGAAGGAAAGAAGAATGAAACTCAAACGACAACAAGAAGAAATTCTCAACAGCCAGAACACGAGCAAAACCCCAACAGAAGAATGTTACGTACTCAAGCCTGATAGCCAAAAAGATTTGTCTATATCAGAAAGACCGACGACGAGTACCGCTAAAGATGATATTATAAGCTGGCCTGATACAGATTCGAAGCTATCCATGCGTGGGTTGAGCATCCTAGCCCCAGTCCTGCTCTGCCTCGCAGCAATTTTTATCTACATCATCATAGGCGCTTTAGTTCTTTTCAAATTAGACAACCTGAGAATCATAGATGGCATTTACTTTTGCTTTATGACGCTAAGCACTATAGGCTTCGGTAACATAGTTCCTGGAATGAACTACACCACGATTCACGGTGTAAGGTATTACACAATAAATTCCACGACGCTGTGGTTCTGTTCTGTGTACACCTTAACTGGATTGGCACTAACAGCAATGTGCTTCGGTGTGATACACGACGAAATAATCTACAGGATAAAGCATCAGCAGAAAGAGTGGTCGCAGAAGGGGAATACCGTGAACGATGAAGTGAACCTAAACGATCCTTTTTATATGAACTCCTGACAAATGTTTAATAAGGGAAAGAGTGAGAATTTGTATAGCATAATGGAGGACAATTCGGTTGTAGAGCGTAAAGTAGAGAGTGACAATAGGGAAGTACTTTTAAGTGTAGAAGATATGACGACTGCACTGGATTCTAGTTCAGAGTTTCCTCCACCGCCACCAGAAGAAGAAATAATTGCGATTGTTACAAAGAAGGAACCTAAGGGATTCGGAAGTATGGTAGCATATAACGCGCTACCAGAAATGTTAGAACATGTAAATACATAATCTCAAAGACTTGAAATTTTTTCAACATTTTATACTGATCAGTTTTCATTCTTTTTATTGTCTGTGTGATTTACAAGTTTATTTTTAATGTGGAATTAAAATTTTCGAATTTACTTTCTTTTTCATAATCTGTAAAATGTGTAAATATTTTGTATGATATATTATTACATAATGTGAATATTGTAAATTGTAGTATTAGGCACCGATGTCTAACATCTTTTATCTAAAGATACCTAATTGTCAAAATGTTAATATCATAATGTGTAACTGTAACGATTTTCATGTGAAAAACCTAGTTTCTTTGTAAAATATCAGTTTAATATAAAATATCAAAAGTAATGTTGCATTTTTATTTGTCATCTTTTCAACAATAATAAGGCAGTTTAGAGTGGTGGCCGAGGCAAGGCAAGCGGAGCGTTGGTCGTCCGGCGACGAGATGGGTCGACGACATAGTCCGAGTCGCGGGTCGAACCTGGACCCGATTAGCAGTTGTCCGAGGCAGATGGCATAACGGGAGAGAGGCCTATACCCAGCAGTGGGATAGAGAGGGCTGTGGATGATGATGATGATGAAGGCAGTATAACTTATTTTTTTGCAATTCTTTTTCTAAAACTATTTAGTTGTTCGCATTGTCTGCATAGACATTTTAACAACATAATAAAAAAACCTTAAATTAGCAAGTTTATTTTACATTAATTTTTTCATCTAGCCCGAACCTAATAAATAATAGAAAACACGAAAAAACTTCAAGGCAGACTACAAACGTGACAAACAACACTTTTATTATTAAGGCGAAGATAATCATATTCACACAAAAAATAGGACACCCGAAGTAACTTTTCACCTTGTAATAGATTTCTTTATTCTAACGCTGTTCTCCTGTGGGATTTCACCCAAACAAAAAGGAAAATCAAATTCATTTTATATCAGCTAGTCTGAAAAAGACATCCCAGCAATATCCAGTGATGCTGTCTACAAAGAAGTAATAAAAATAAACCGCTGTAAAGAGAAAGAGCTACATTTCTTGACTGCAATGGGCGGAATGTATGCGAGGCACAAATAGTGATTTATATTGAAATGGGATTCCTTTTGATCATGCGTTCATTCAGAATATTGCTTTCGTATGGTAGGTAAGTCTTTTGCAGTGATTTTGTAGACTCGCTTGTTTCAAAGTTCAAACGATGGGAAATCGGGATGTGTAAAGATTTATTTATTCATAGGTAAATGATTGTCATAGTAATAACAACGTGGTGTGTGACAAGCGTAAACAAAAGTTTCCTACTTCTTGGCACGGCCGTGGAGAACTTTACTATTTTGTTTTATCATACACGGGACTATTCGCTTATGATAGAGTTCGGTACTTTGATTCTACGTATAATTATTTATTGATAAGACTAGCATGGGACTTAAAAAGAAGGTGCGCTGAAGAAGAGACCTATACTCAACAGTGGATAGAAAACTGTTGATTATGATTATCATAATGATTTGATATATTATTTCATATTTAATTTTGAATAAAAATGGACTGGCCGTTAAACTTCCCCTTAAATATAATTTTAACACACACAGAAGGATCTTAAGAGGAGACCTATACCCAACAGTAGTGGGTCGATACAGGCTGACGATAATGAGGCCCTTATTTATAAAGCCTGCTTAAAGTTAGTCACTGTTTAAAATACTCCAGCAACTTTTCGCTGACGTGAAACTTCACGTGAAAAAAGACGGAGAACTTTAATCAATGTTTAACTTTAAGCAGGTTTATACAGTTCATCACATCAAAATGGCCCAGCAGGAGTGTAAGAATAAAATACAAAATTGTCTCGACGCGCCGATAGCGGGTGAGAATCGATTCAAATCTCCTAGATTGGATCTCAGTATACGTGCATGAATAGCTGATAAATTGCATTGCATTTGCAAATAATACAGGGTAATACATACGGAACACTTCGGCAAACTTCGGAATACTTCGCAAGCATTAGAAGACTGCAAAAAGCTGGCTTGTTGTAATTATTATGACATATTTTCGAAAAAGGAGTTCTTTTCTATTACATGCTTGCGTTTCACCACCATCTTGCCTGATGGTAAGCAATCAAATCAAAATGAAATAAAATATTTATTTATTACAAAAAAGAGGAAAAATACCTACTATTCTTAAAAATTAATAGGTACACTATGAAACATTCAAAAGTACACAAAAAAGGAAAAACAGTGAGCCCCAAACTAGGCTCAAGGTCTGTTATCTTGCGGCTCAAGTGCGAACTTAATAAGGTAGCAATGATGTGGTATATTGCATTGTCATCGGAGTCACACAGGTACATTCAAATTTCAGGTCAATCGGACATCGGGAAGTGGTTCATAATTCAGTTGCAAGATTTGACCCAAAAAACAATTTTTCTTCTATATTGCACACCCCGTTTTTATATATTTTTTTATCTATCCTCTCCCTCCAAAGGTTGCTTGGAAGAGATCGCTCTTAGCGATAAGGCCGCCAGTTGTTGCACTAGTTTTTAGGTGTTATATTCCTTCATTTATGGTGTGAACAATAAAGAGTTTATCTATCTATCTATCTAAAGACAAGGACAACTAACACCCAGACCCAGAACAGATTTCTTCAGATATAAAATGCATTAGTGGTTTTCTAAATTCAAAACCAATGTTCCAAAACTTAAATTAATAAACAACAAGCAAAACTGCAGTACCAGGAACCAGCAAACTTTTAAAGATTGACTCATCTTGCTGCAACTTCGGAAGAACTCCAAACTACGGGACACTTCGGCAAACCTCGGGAAACTTCGAGAACAATTGGAAGTCTACAAAAGGCTGGTGTAAGTACTTGTAATTAAAATATTGTCTGCAATAAGTACTAATTGAATACGAAAGTTTATCTGTAAAGTTTGAGAATCTGTTTGAGAGCCTAAAGTTTGAGAACACCGAGGTTCGGTGGTTTTATCTGTAATTTATCAGTTTCTTCAAGTTTTTACGATGTAATATGCATCAATCCGAATTTTATGATGCGCATAAGAATTAAATGGCTAAATAACTGTCAATTAAAGAATAATTGGCTGTGAGATACAGATGGACAGACGCACGAGTCTGAAACTGATCATAATTTGAACGGCTGAATATGTTTCCTTGAATAAGCTCATAACACTCGGTCAAGTCACTTTTCGATCAAAAATACAATAATTGGCCGTGAGTTGTGACATACCTATAAAGAAACAGCCATTGAAGTCTCAACGCAAGGATTCTTCTTTACCATTTTGGTACGGAACCCTAAAAGCTGAACCACAGTCAATTCCACCATTTGAGAGCTACGATACCACAAATAGACAGATACCTCCGTCAAACCTATAAAACCCCCTCTGTTAGCGTCGGAGGTTACAAATACGTCATCCGTAGCTCAGACACGAAATAAACAATTTTCGTTCATAAATAAACGATTTCTGTTCATAAATTGCCCATTTATGCCGTCATAAAGAAACCTGGCCATTGTTTCGGCGGTGATCAATCTTTTCTAATGTTGTTTTTAATGTGGAGGCTTTGTTTTCGATGGCCTACACTTGTGTAATAGGTACAGTGGAGTGTGTATGCGTATTTATATCTGAGTGTTTAAAGTTATGATAAAGCTTTGTTTTATTGGAAGTTTGCAACGAAATTTTTGGTGTAGAATCGTGGGATGATTCTATAGCGATGGTTCTTCTATTCTTCTCAAGCGTATTCTATAATGTTTTGTTCTGTTACTTAAACAAAACAGTCTAAGCATCTTGTATTTTTAGTTACTATACCAGGTTTTATTTTTTTACAAAAACAGTTGCTAAGTTTTGATTATACGAGCAGATTTGTTTACAAACTTACTTACAATCCCAAACTTTTTTATTTGGTGACATGATCGATCAACGAAAATAGATGCGATTCAATAAACGGGATTCGGAATAAAGGTTGATAAAGATGGGTCTCCTTTTATAATATAATAATAATTGGTATCTAGATAATTACTAATTTTTTATTCTACTATTTTACTAATATTTTCTTTGAATTTAAAATTGAATCATCCTTGTAGTAATTTAAAAAAGACATTTTTGCTATAATTAAACACGGGAATACTCACGTAAAAATAAGAAGACGCAACCGCGAGCGCGTCACGTTTGTAAACTCACCTGATGAAGGTCACCGAATGTGACCGAAACTAGTCGACTTAATTTTTACGTGAGTATTCCCGTGTTTAATTATAGCAAAAATGTGTGAAAACCACGTTAGTTTCCATAGTATAATTTAAAAAGATTCATAAATAAAAATCAATCAAAACATTGTGAAACACACCCAAAACACAATCAAAATCGAGAACCCTTTTCAAAACCAGTTAAAATTTCCGAAACCCCAACCAAGCACCTCTAACCCCTAATTTGAACCTACAAGTAAACCAACATACAAAACCAATAAATACCCTACTTTATCCGCGTTGTTTCGAACTTCTTCCGATAGTGGCTATTAATATTCCAGGACCACTTTTCTACTCAGATGATTTTGGGGCGATGCTATCCGAACTCATATTTGCCCCTATTTTCCCTGGGGCGCTAGTGAATTGGAAAATATATAGCTAAATAGGGATGGGGTATATTTGAACACGATTTCAATCGGCTCGATTATGCTGTAGGATAGCGGAAGTCTTGTCTTTTGAGATCAAGCGCCACTAATGATAAGTGGGGCCTAGATGGACTTACCTACTTTGGGTTGAATACACGTAACAAGTACAGCGGCGAGACAGTTCCTCGGCCGAGTACTCGATTTGTATAAACGTTTTGACGGGGTGAGACAGTCACTAGAATCATAATTTGTTTGCTCGTCCGAGTGTGCCCATTTACTGTCTCGCCACTGTACTCGTTATGTATAGTCAACCCATAACTTACTAATGATAGTCATGGCTATCGTTCCAACTTTATGCTATGTAACACTTGTCAGCGATTGGAATATAGCTTTGTAATTTCAATATAAGTAGAATAATATGGCTCTACCGAATAGTAACTTATCAAGTTAATCTTAGTTAGTCGGTAAGATTTTCATAAACATAAGTTTTAGGGTTCCGTACCAAAAAGATATAACGGAACCTTTATGATGAGAGTTTAGTGTCTGTCTGAGATTAAGTCTATTTTTTATGTAGAATGATGCCTGAAAAAACGACCTCTATTTGTTTATCTGTATGTCACGAGTCACGACCAATTTATTTGGTATATAGTAAATAGTTCTAACTTTCAGTTCGAAGTACATAGTTCAAAGAACTACTGGGGCTAGTGACAGTAATCTATATCTATACTAAGCTTAAGAAAATATTAGACACTTATTTTTTTATTTTTTGAAAATCAACCCCTAAAGGGGTGAAACGGAGTATTGAAGTTTGTATGAAGAATTTTTTTTTGATGCTGTGGTTATGAAACTTTGCAAATATACTAAACCAAAAAAAAAATAATAGACACTTGTTTTTTTGTTTTTTTAAAATCAACCCCTAAAGGGGTTAAACGGAGTGTTGAAGTTTGTATGAAGATTTTTTTTTGATGCTTTGGTTACGAAACTTTGCCAATATACTAATCTTAAAGAAATAATAGACACTTATTATTTTGGTTTTTGAAAATCAACCCCCAAAGGGGTGAAACGGGGTATTAAAGTTTGTATAGAAATATTTTTTTCTTAATGGTACGATTTAACTTTGCAAATTTACTAAGCTTAAGAAAATAATAGACACTTATATTTTCGTTTTTGAAAATCAACCCCTAAAGGGCTGAGACGGAGTATTGAAGTTTGTATAAAAATATTCTTTTCCCAATGCTACGATTATTTAACTTTGCAAATGTACTAAGCTAAAAAAAATAATAGATACCTGTTTCATTATTTTTGGAATATCAACCAATGTGGGGGTGAAATGGCGTGGTAAATATAGTATAGTAGTAGTGGTTCTAAAGGGGTGTAATAGGGTGTTAAAGTTTGTATGGGGAAGCATTGTTTTTGACGCCACGGTATTGAAACTTTACAAATATATCAAGCTTAAAAAAATAACGAACACCATTTTTTACCATGTTCACCACTTTTGGAAAATCAACCCCTGTGGGGGTGAAATGGCGTAGTAATTTAGTACGGAGAAAGAATTTGTTTTGATGCTAACTCAATGAAACTTTACAGATGTGCTAAACTTAAGGCGTGTAAACAACATCCGGAAAAAATCCAAAACCTTCGAAAAGTCACATCCTCGAGGTGGAACTGCTAATTATCTCGAAAACTAAAAATATTTTTACCAAAGCGCTGAGACTAAAAAGTCACCAAAACCTCGGACCTTTTTGGAGCCATTAAAAGTAACATAGTCGCCTCAAAAACATGGCCGCCATACAAACTTTGAGGGTCTATATCTCCGAAACGGTTGAAGATGGATGGGTGTTTTACTAAATGTCATAGGAGTTAGCAAGGGCTACTTGATAGTGGTGGCGAAAATCCAAATGATTCAAAATGGCTGCCATTTTTCAAAATGATTCGAGGGGGCTGACTTATTGCATCCGGGCGTTTTTGGGGTCTCTGCTTCCATTGTATGACGCTTTTTACATGCTCTCAAAAAAGAGGGATAAATTAATTTCATCCCGGAAAAAAAATCGGTTCCCGAGGTATCGTCCACGCGGGCGAAGCCGTGGGCGGAAGCTAGTGAGTAATAAACAAACCAACTAGTAATGTATACACACAGGCACAGGTTACTAACTGGTTCCATTTAACTGCTACCTAATTGGACAACAGGAGTTAAACGAAAAGTTTCAACTCTCGGCTCATCGCTTCGTACTCTAAATGCAGTCCAATGTTCTCTGGCTGGTCTAAGCAACATGTAGAAGGATTATCTTAGGACTTAACTGGCAACAAGTTTGAGCCAATTAGGCTTGGTCTTCAGCGGCTCTGAAATGCAGCTGCAAGACAGATATTGCTGGAATTGTTGGTATGTAATGCTGGTATTACAATTTTACAGGTATTTGTAACTCTTGAATAAGTATCTAGTCTAATATTTAAATGAGACCTCGCTAAAAAGGGTAGTTAATAGAGATATCATTATCTCTACATCGTTACTATCACAACATATTCATTTCTATGCTGAATGTAGGATTCTGATAAGCCAAATTAAGAAAACTTTCCGAAATCCCAACCATTAAGTGTAACTCTTTTGGAGTGACTATGAGAGAAACCAGCCCTATTTCGGAACGATAAAAAAAAGATTCCTAACGAGTAACTGTGCGACTCGTTTGCAGTGACTGTGTGAGAAGAGATCCTATTTAGACTTAGCATAGTCACATCACTAAAGTCACAGGTGAAACCGCTGCGATGCAAATACTCGCATAGGCACAAAGTCTTTTAGACCCAGCTGCAAAAAAAGTAAGTAAAGTAGTTCTTTAGCCTTGGTCGTAGTGAGATCATACCCTAAGACGAAATCGAATGAAGTTACAGCATTCTATCCCCGTTTCAGGGTTCCGTACGTATTCATGAATGTTAAAGTAAGCGAAACGGATTGAGGTTTTAATTTATTCCGTAACGAAAAAAACGTATTTTCCGGACGTGATGCAAATTAAGAGGTAGTCTTATTTGGTGTAAGTTTATTTTTGCGGTTACATTTACATTTCCGAAGGGAAAATTTGGAGTCGAAAAATAAAAGGCTTTTTTCGTACTCAAATATTATTTGGTACGAGGTAAACACAAAAAGGTGTCTATGAATAGGGGGTTAACCAAAGTGTCCATAATGTTAAAAAGTGATGTGCAAGTTTTACTCTCAGATAAAATACCTTTAATCTGAGGACTGACCTAAAAAGTTATCTAGTCTATGGACTTCAAAGAGAGTGAATAAGAAAGAGTCTAGTCTATGGACTCAGAGAGTGTGACTAAAAGAAGTGTATATAGACTTAAAAAAGTGCGATTCAAAAAGGTAATATTCGACTTAAGAAGAGGTGCCTCAGGATGTGTCTATGATATGAGAGAGGGGGAGGAGGGTTCGATAGAGTACAGTAGGTACAGAACAAACGAGCTGCGTCAAATCTGCTGAAAGTAGAGTACATCCAGACGAATTTTTCAGGACTTTTTCATATCCAAAACGCCATCAAGTCATCGACCTTACCAAATTTTATTTCACCTCACAGGCGAAGCAAATGGAAAACCTATATAAATAATGGCCCGAAAGCCAACTGGCCGTCCGCCCACACATTCATCTGTGAAGGGATGGCCTATTATTAACTTTACCTCCACTTTCCCACTTTAGCCGTCAAAAACTGGACCGAGATTCTTCGGCCGTTGGTTAGGAATCCCGTATTTTACACAATCTGTTACGGTGGCTTACCTGAATGTTGATCGCTATTATACCTATGCAGGGTTTTTTTCTATAGAACAGCTTTTTTTTTAAATTTCGAGGTTGGTTCTATTATACACCCACACCACCCTTTTCTTATAAACCTGTATAAAACTATATTCTTCACTAAGTTTTAATCCAAGTACCTACTGTGTCTGAACTAAGCTTAGAACCTAAGATCAGTATTATAGCAAGATTCTTGCGAAAAACTTATATTTTCTACCTTCCAAGTGTTTCATAACAAAGCAGATTACAGCTGGAGGCTTATCTATTTATACAGGATGTAGCAAGAAGTGGAAAGATTTGAAGAATATTTTAAATTGACGATCGCGATAGTTCAAGAATGCCAACGTACAAATTGCATCAAAATTTGTCTAGAGGTTCAAGAGTTATGACGTTAGTAATTAGGAAACTCCCGTACATGCATCCTAAAATAAACCTATCTTACCTCTTAACCTATAATTAAGTGTATGTAGTTAAGTATCCTAGACTAACTTCGATTTTTTTTTAAATATAGGTACTATAATAAATAAATTAAAAAAAAAAGTAAATTCATATAGGTCAAGTAGTACAAAAAGGGATGCCAGTAACTCAAAAAGAGACCCATGTCATTTCGATCATATCAACGCTTACCAATACAGGGTACAAGGAAAAGGTATGCTAAGCCAAAACAGGCTCATCATTATGAACAACTTTTAGTATGAGACCAACCCGGAACTCACAAAAAATAAAAATCTGTTGTTCCATACATTTCGTCGAGTGTCATCAACATTTTTCTATGGAACAAGGAGGATCAAGGAGGCATCGTAGATATACTTATCTCATCGAGTACCAGCAGAAGACTGTTCTTAGGAGGAAAAAGACAAAAAGTTATGTCTAAAAAAGCAGAGCTACCAAGGTTCAGCGTCTCCAGTTCGATTAGTAGACGATTTGGGCTCATAATAAGGCAGATTTCGTCGCGAAAAAAAGTTACCAATGTAAGCCGTTTCGGATTAGAGTCTCGCGACAGCCTGTATAGCTTTATAGTCTCATAGGATAGATTTACTATTTCCCCTTCTATTCCAATAAGAGCGACGCCAAAAACAGAAAACGAAATTGAAATACGGTTAAGCTCGTAAACTCCGAAGAGCTCCATTTCACGTCGGCCTAAAACAATGTTAGGTAACTGTGAATAAATGGCCTCATCTTCTATATAAATACCATAAAATAAACCTTTCTGAAACTGAAAACGGTGAGGTATAAATACCCTATTTTTATTCATGACTTCGTAAGGCATGTTTTTTTGCTTATTCCGGGTGTCGATTGAAAATTATGGGTATTACCATGATAAAGGCATGGGGTCTGTTTTTATTGGCGGAGGCTGTTTTAAGGAGTGGTAAGGGGTTATCATAAGAAGTCGTTAGACACCTGGTTTTTATGGATAATGCTTCTAAGAACGGTTGATATCTGAGAGTGAGGTGTCTTCAAAATTATTAGCTGCGCTTCGTGATTTAACCTGCTCTCCTACAAGAACGTTAAAAACTGAAATAAAAGTTAGCCTATGTGTTAATTTAGAGCATGAGCTACTACCAAATGTGATTGACTTTGCCACTTTTGCGTGATTGAGTAACAAATCTTTCTAAGTGTTAACTGTTAGTTCATTCAAAAGTACATTTAATGTACCTAATATTTGACTAAATTAATTGAATTAAACTGAAAGGACATTCACTCTTGGTGGAGTAGTCGTGCTTGTAATGCACACTTGATACGGAGGCTCGCTCATCGGTCATCGACGGCCTTTTCTATGGCTGCTGCACGTATCGAAATGCTTCTCCATTTTTGACAATTAAATCTCGAGCACACTGAACTACTGCACAGTTGACCGCGTGTGAGCCACGCTGGACTGTGCGGCCTTTTTTATGAGGTCGATTCATCGAGTTGGTGGCCGACCAGGACTGCGCTTGGCTTTAGCTCGACCTGAGCTACAAGCCTCACAATCTACACAGAGATTTAGTTCTCAGGGATATGCTTTACAAAAAATAATGTCTGGGACATACAGACAAACAGACGCCAAAGTCTTGCCATAAGGGTTCTTCGCCGAAGGAATTTCAGAGCCCTAAAAAAAAATATCCCAACATCAAGACATCCAAGCTAACTAACTTTTAAATATATAATAATTATAAATATGATAGGAACTCCGCAATCTTTAATATTAATATTTTAGCCTATTTCGGGATTATGCTCAGGTAATGAGTCTAACTTCTAATAGAACAGATGACTAGATACTGTATATTAAAATCACAAATTCAACCCTTTACCTAAACCCACTGGTGTTTTTAGGGTTACATCAGATTAAATCAACTGAAAATAGGACTGCGTAGTATCAGATCAGAAACCCTGTGTAGTCAAATGATACCTACGCCAAAACTTATCTACGTATGAAAAGTCTATGACCGTATTAATTTTGACCTTTTGTGCATGTTTTACTATTAAATTTTAAATAATAATTGCTTTGTTTATTCATATACGTCACGTTTGCCCATAACAGGTCTGCGCCGCCCAGAATTTTGGACTCGCAGAATTCAAGACCCTGCGCGCCACAGCACTGCGCTCGTCACCCTGAGATATAAGTTGTTTAATCTCCCATTTGCCCTGTATTTTCACTGCAAACAATGCCCTTCCAACCGGACCACACTAACGTTTGCATATTACTGCTTGGCGGTGGAATAACTGGCAAAGGCGAGGTACTACCCCAAGCGAGCTCTGCAAAAGAGTCCTACCACTACAAAAATAACTAAAGAGACCAAACTAATGACTAAAGAACTAAAGAGTCTTGGATATGTATTTTATAAAAACAGAATAATCATTGTACCACAATCGTGGTTAAAAAACTTCACCGAAACACCACGGTACACCCGCCTTTAGGCATACAGTGTTAATAATAAAGTAGTAAACGTTTTTATGATTGTATTCCTGTCATAATGTTGGGATCGTAAAGAGTTGCCAGGGCTCCTGATGTTTCGTGAGATATTGCAAGATTTTTATGTGCGCCCCCTTTAAAATATCTACGTATTGTACATTCAGAACCTGATTCATATGTGATGTGACGAACCTCGAGTTTATTTTTATGCTGAGTAAATCGATCGCCTCAGGTTAAATGTTACGTTTACCCATAACAGGTCTGCGCCACCCAGAATGTTGAACTATTCAAAACCTGCGGCACAGCACTGCGCTTGTCATCTGAGCTGAGATATAAGATGTCATCAAAGGAATACCTAATCAAATAATGTGTGTTTGGGCTTATAGCAATGACTTTTTTTTTACTATATGATATGAGACCAATGACAAAAATCGCGAAAAAAATCAAGCAAGCGAAGAAATTCAGCAGTTTCATACATTTTGTCGAAAGTCATTGACATTTTTTATTGAACATTTGTTATTTTTTCTAGATTTCAGGATTAATTAATGACAAATAGGCACTAAAAGCTCTTAGCATCCGATTTCCATAAAACTTTGTTTTAACCATTTTAAAGGAATAAAAAAAACATAATTCAAAAATGATAATTATAGAGTAAGTAAGTCATAACAAATTGTACTGCATTGCCAAGTTTTAATCTCCTACATTTGCATTTCTCCCAGTGCCTACAAAAAGTGCCATCTCTTTACAACTCTTTGCTCTTTACTTATCTTAGGCACTTATGAACGGCTGCCAACAGTATTACATTATTACATTATGCAAAATTGGGTTTTTGGACTTTTTTAAAGAAAGAGACATATTAAAAGGGCGTGTTAAAATTAATAGCCGTACTTAGATAAACTACAGCTATTATTTACTAGCTATGTCCCGTTAATGCTAAGCCAAAAAAGTCATATTATGTTAAATCAGGGTTTACGCTGCCTTCATACCAAATTTCATCCAAATAAGTTCAGCTGTTTTTGCGTGATTGACAAACATCAAAACAACCAAACTCTTAAGCTTTGACATCCCTACTATAATCTTCTATATATATTTTTATAATTATATATCTTAATCTTAATATATATATAAATCTCGTGTCACAATGTTTGTCCTCAATGGACTCCTAAACCACTTAACCGATTATAATAAAATTCGCACACCATGTGCAGTTCTATCCAACTTGAGAGATAGGATAGTTTAAATCTCAAATTATAGTCGCAATTGTAATTTATTGCAAATTATATATATACTGATAATTTTTACTATAAATTCACAAGACGTTAGCATCAACATACTACGGTTGCTATAGTTACGCAATGGCTTTTGACAGGACAACGTCTGTCGAGTCAGCTAGTATATATAAATTACGTGTCACGTTGTTTGTCCGCTATAGACTCCTAAACTACTTAACCGATTTCAATCAAATTTGCACACCGTGTGCAGTTCGATCTAACTTAACAGATAGGATAGCTCACATCTCAATTTATAGTGTCTACCCGTGCGAAGCCGGGACGGGCCGCTAGTATTTATATATAAATGAATCACTATTTCCCTTGGTCATCGCATTCACGCGTGAACGGATGGAGCAATTTCGCTAATTCTTTTTTTGTTGTGTTAATTATTGTCAGGAGAAGGTTCTTATGAAAGAAAAAATTAAGGAAGTTGAGCGGAACATTAGAAAATTTAAGACAATTTGAATTCAATACTTATAGTTAAGACAGGACAACGTCTGTCGGATCAGCTAGTATAATATTATAAATGTGAGAATGTTAGTTTGTTTGTTACGCTTTCACGCGAAAACTACTTAACCGATAATCATGAAACTTTGTACACATATTCTTGGAGGTATTAGAAGTAACATTGGATACTTTTTATTTTTTTCGGATGAACCCGCGGGGCGTAGCTAGTTTATAATATTAATATATAGGATATTTTAAGACTTATACAACCTAAACTATACTCGTAGTACAGGAAATAAGATCCTAATTATTAAAATAAATTACGGTAATCAGAGCTAAAGATAGTGCAACAATTAATTTAAGAAATATAACCCAGTATAGTAAAGGAAAAAAGATCGTAATTAAGAAATTGCGATCATCAGAGCTAGTTAGAATTAACAATGAATGTCAGAAACAATAACTCGTTATTAGAGAAGTACTCACTTCCTGGAATAAAAACCTAAGTATTTACCTATTCCATAACAAAACAAACCACGTAACGGCAGTCTTGAGACTCCCTTGTAATTTCCCATGAGATGCGCCACGCTGTACTGGAGTTACAGTACCTTAACTCCACCAGTTCATATATGAGTATCATGTGTTTTTATAATTAAAACGGAAATACTCGCGTAAAAATTAAGACGTTTACTACTACTAGTTTCGATCACATTCAGTGATCTTCATCAGGAGATAACAAGCGTAACGCGCTTGCGGTTGCGTCTCGCCTGGCACTGTGAACCGCGGCGCGTCGCACGCGTGAGTTTAACGGTACCATGTATATTTTTTTTTTTGTAAATTCGCAGTCGAGCCCTAAGATACAGGCCTTCTTAGATTACTCACAGCCAATCCTGCTTTACAATTTGCACAAAATATAATACGATGTAAACTTCAATAAATAGATACTTAAATATTCAATTTAAATTTTCTCGTTAAATCTGTAGTTTTTTCTTGAAAAAGTAGCAAGCATAGTAGATATAACTCGGGTTTGTCACAAACTGAGAGCTTACCAACCCTTATTCTTTATTTATTTTAGGCAACTACTCTTTGATCAATTTGTCGCACATTCATTATTATATTCCAAATTTAAACATCAAATTTCACTCTTATAATATTTACCTATTCGTTTCCTATTTGTTCAGAAGTAGTTTATTTTATATTGTTTTAATTTGTTTTCTATACTTATGATTTTATATTTTTTTTTTTGTTAATAACATTGTTTCGCTTCTGAGTACCTATCGTCCTGTTCTTTTTATTTTATATATTGCATATAATAATGGCAGCTTGATTGGTGTGTGTATATTAATTGTGTCTATTATTTTAAGTTTATTGTAAACCGTTTGTGCCTTAATACAAATAAATAAATAAATAAATATTTTCATTCACATTTATAAACTTTGAACTTTCATATTCAAAATATTGGTAAAATATATGCAACAGATTATGTTTATATACCAGGTAAAACACCGATCTACAACACAGAATCATACCTCTTACGCCAACACCGAAATTAAACCTCACACATATACACCGCAAATTCACTGTACATTGCCGCAGACGGAACGGCATAACTTACTCAGCTGTCAAACAGTCTAGTGTGCTCGCGGGAAGGTCGGCTGAATCCTCCAAGGTAGTTTAATCAGCCGTGCTAATGCTTTGAAGATTATGCCGAAGCGTAATGAGACTGAGGCAATGCCAGAGTCGATTTATTTACTTCTTGAGCCTTTCAAATGAGGTTGAAGGATGAAGCAAGAGAACCCCAAAAAAAATTAAAAAAAAAGGTCTTTATTTAAATAAAAAGTATAAGATGTACTCGCGAAGACGAATTGAACGGGCCCAAATACGGTAGGCTTCCTTCTTCTAGGATCACCTTCAGGCTCCATTATCAGATCAGTTACAATTGTCATCAGAGCTTATACGTGCAAAATTCAGCTTAATCGGAAACCAAAAGTGGAGCTATGCAATAAGCTTATCAATTTGGGCTAGATAAAGATATGAAGGCAAATCCAAAGCTGTCAAAATCCATCCAAGTCTGATTAGCTTTTAAATGGTAGGTCTCATGTAGGAACATAATTCTGTGTGTAGGCACATTTGTTACAATTCGTAAACACATCCCTAGAAGCATTATTTTCTTCTGTTTTTTTCTTCCTCTATTGTTTGGACGAGGTTTTAATATAATGGCATCCTAATAACTAAAAAAATTGGTTGCCTGTAAAGTCGGTATACGGGCGAAAGTTTTACGTGACAACGACTTTGAGTGGTAAAATAATTTTAATGTGAATATTCATTCGTATAGTAGGAAGAAGGATGAAATAATAGTAACAATTTAAAACATTTATTTATACAAAGAATTATATTTAAAACATTAATTTATACAAAGAATCTCGCACTGAATTTCATATTAACAAAATTTTATGTCTGTCTCTCTCGCTCTTAGGCGGGCTAACCATGCCCGAGTGGAAGGGACGCGTGCCTCTCACTCGCTCTCATTGTGAGCGCATAACGTGAGCGGAGCGTAACGCAGTTTCTTGAAGTGTCACCCGGCAAACCAATTTATAAGACGTTGTCACGTCAAGAATGCTTGACTACTACAAGAGTTGACAAATACTTGTAGTTTGTAGTTGTATAGTTGTATTGTACTTGTAGTTGTACTTATTATGACCTTCTCTGGTAAAAACTAGAAGTCGGTAATTAAATTATTAATAGCGGACACACAATAGGATAAGAAATTGTTTCTATTAAGACGTATTTTTACAGACTTAAATTGTTTCCGACGTGAATCTCGACTTGATTTCTGACACGCATTAATCACGCCCAATTTAATGTAAATCAATCTCTCACTTCCTGACTAGGGAACGTCTCGAATCCGATATTATTTCTACATTTCGCAGATTTTCGCAGCATCGTAGGGATGAGAGAAGAACAATGCGTTTACAAGCTTCAAGATTCGAATGACTTATTCGATTGTGGAACATTGTGTTCGAGTAATAAAATACTTTAGAGGTCTTTGAGTAATTTGTTCTGCGATAAATTCTTGAATAAGTTTTACAATCTTATATTTCAAAACTTAAATGACATTTAGAAGTCCTATTTAGAAGTATTATTTAAAATTATTTATTTGCCTAAACTGAAACCTAAAAAAGTTCTAGGAAACGAATGTTAAATATTGTAAAGCTTTAATTAGGGACTAAGTTTGAAATCGTTTGAATGAATTGTTTGTAATTTTTTTTTTCAATAAAATTTCGACACAGTTTTTTTTGATGTCATCAAGCGGTCTATAACTAAAAAAAAATTGTACGTATTTGCTCTCTTATGCGTCAAAAAAATCGCAAATATAATCCGAACAATTATTCGAACTATTTTATGAAAATTTTTGCAACTTTTTTGTTGCCCTCATCGTTTATTTCTACATAATGCCTTTAGCAGCTGTATTTGGAGCCAGTGAAGCGTTGCCTCCTTTTTTGTCAGGAGCCCTTTCATTAGGTCTGGCCTTTGGCCTTTTTCCGGGCATTCACAACTTGTATATAGTTATAGGGATGTCTGGCATTGTTTATCAGGCCATTGTAGTTTTATTGAATGGTACGGGTCATTTAATTTATGGATTTTGTTAATAAATAGGATTAGGTTTGAATAGCGTTATAGTCGTAATTAATCCTAGGTTTTGTTTGGCTATATTTGGAATTATTGCTTTTATGTTTATAGTGAGGCACATTGCCCTAATTACAAGCTTGAACAAAATCGCGCTGGAGTTTGTCTCACTTTTTCTTAAGCTACCAGAGTAAGATAAAAGCGAACATGATTTAATTCAATCTCGCGCTAAATGCTCACAGTACGGAACGAGCCTTGGACCCGATTGTCCCGATCAGCATGCTTAAACAAATAGAGGCCTATACCCATAAGACAGAAGGCATAAACAGAAATAAGCCTATATCCATAAGGCAGAAGGCACAAAGAGAGAGAGGCCTATGCCCATAAGCCAGAAGACACAAACAGAGAGAGGCCTATATCCATAAGGCAGAAGGCACAAACAGAGAGAGGCCTATACCCATAAGGCAGAAGGCATAAACAGAGAGAGGCCTATATCCATAAGGAAAAAGTTATAAACAGAGAGAGACCCATACCCATAAGGAAGAAAGCATAAACAGAGAGAGACCTATGCTCATAAGGCAGAAGGCACAAACAAAGAGAGGCTTACACCCAGCGGTAGAAGAGAGAAGATTGTAGATTATCCTATAGTCTATACCCAACAGTAAGAGAGAGATGGCAATAGTCGATACTGAAATTCAACTCGTAAGCCATCTCATAACTTCACCCCACTATCACTTGCCTAAAATAATTGAAAGGTCTCGCAGTAAAGTCTCAATATTAAACACGTAATCATCGCGCTTACTTGAGTAGAAACTAGTTTACTTTATCAGTATCATAGAGGCTCGCAACTCGCACACAAATATTAAGGGGTTCAAGGTGAGGCGTGGGTAGCGTAGCGGGTAGACGTCTTATCTTTTTTATTTATTTATATTTAGGATTTTACACATGTTGTTTGCTGTATATATCTGTGTAAAAGAAAATAAGAAGGGTAGAAAGGACTAATCTTGGGTCTAGAACAGAATTTCCGAACAAAGTGTACTGAGTTGAATTGGATAATGAAATGATAATAGTAATGAAAGTACATTAATGGCAAACACACATACTCAACTTTTAGTTTATTAGTTTTTGACTTATTCCTTAAACATTCTATTAATTTTGAAAACATTTTTTAAATGGTTTTCATCGTTTGTTACGTATCCTTTGGGTACTGTGTATGCCTATGGGGCATTAGCAGGTGTAGCTGAGCTGAAAATGTGTGTTGTTTTTTTAAGCATACTATTATACCTACTACTAAACTATACTGACAGCTATAGTAGCCCGTAGTCTTTCTTTTTAACCGACTTCAAAAAAGGAGGAGGGTCTCAATTCGACTGTATGTTTTTTTTTTTTTTTTTAAATTTGGCTACTGACTTGGGCCTCTACAGCGTACCGGATGAGCGTCGAACACAGATGGCGTTGAGAAGACTGTAGTCTCCAAGTATGCCGCGTCTATGAACTTGTTAGTCGTTGCCACCCGACTCATGTTGCTATCTGTTGGGCGTCTTTTCAGGCAATGTTGATAAGATCGTTGTCAAAGTTTGTCAATTTGTGAGCTAAATTATGAGTTTATGCAGTAACTAAGGGCTTAATAGAATAGACTAAGGTTAGGGGAATAGGAAGGGTGTATTGTTATGCCGTAGTTGATCCTTTAAGTTGATGTGATCTTTTGTCACCAGCTTTGACGCTTGGAGACAAATTCTGTTTAAAATAGGTGTAATGTACCGGGTTGGTCGCGGGACGAGGTGAGTGAGCGCGCTTACAATTAGGCAGCTCAAAATTTACAGCTCTAGGATTGGCTGGCGTGACGCGAAAATTGGTCAAATAAAACTACCGGCCAATCATAGATCAGCAAATTTGGAGCTGCCCAATCATCAGGCATTTACTTACCTCGTTTCGCGACCGAGACAATGAGTTTGTACCTTCCTAATTGTCTACGAATGGCTATGCTACCCTGCTCGTACTGCTTTCGTGTAAAGGACAGACAAAATAGACAGGATCTGACAACGGCCTATAGTTATGTAACTTGCATAGGTTATAAGGTTGCATTGTATTTTATAAAAACTCAAAGTTATTTTTAATATTTTCCACACAAAAGTTTTGCCCAAAACTTGTGTGGAAGACGCTTCTCACTCTAAACGTTCAGACAATATTGTTTCCAAACAAATTACCCCAGCCTTAATTAAGGTTCATATGACAAAATACTCGCTACATTATCTTATGCGCTTACAAAAATATGTGAGAGCAGAAATCTTCGCCCCATGATAAATAGCGCACCGACGGGTTTTATTAAAACGAGTAGTTCGGGAGCTACTGGTAGGTTGAATTACTTGACAAAATACGGAAGCTGTGTTTACAAATCCTTGACAACAAATTTACAAAATAAATAAGTAAGAATAATCTGAATATGTCTCACGATATTAATTTTTGAATTGTAGGGAAGGGTCATTTGTTGCAGTGATATTTTTTAACAATATAAATATTTAAGTACTAAATAAAATTTGGGGAGACCTTTGCCCAGCAGTGGGACAGCATAGGTTAATTAAAAAAATATATATATATAATATACACAAACACAATAAGTATCGTTTAGTAGGATAACTTAATTTAGTAGTAGTTATTCATAGATTGAATGTTATTATAAAAATAATTGTGTAGGTTATTATAGGATGTAGGTAGGTTATTTATTTTATTATGTTCATCACGCTACTTTGGAAGTCATTGGAATTTAAATTTGAAATTAATTATTTCAAAATGTATCATAGTTTGTATGTTTTTGTTGATGTGCTCGTATAATTAGTTATTTAATATACAATAAATTATAATAATTACTAACGTAAACACCAAAAAAATACGACCTAATATGTTATATAATATAGGTATTTACGTACGAAAAATTATTGAGATAATTTACTACATAAACTGTTTAAATTAGTGGTTCCATAAGGTTTGACAATACGTAAAAAACTCAAGGTAATTTTTAGTGTGAATAGGAAGTCGCGATAAAAATATTAAAATCAGTTTCATAAATTTTTTATTATGAATTATTTGCCGATTTAGTTCATAAATTTAATGAAAAAAAGGACTTGTAATTTATAATGGTAGGCTCATTAAATGTAAAAATAATATATACTAAACATACTTACTCTTTTCTTAATTCGAATATACGAGTAAAACAGTTAATAAAAATAGGCATATCTAAGTTGTTGAATTATCTCTGCAGGTAATAAGTGTAGGTGGTTGTGAGAAACCAGTATGATTTAACATTAAATAATTGCATAATTGTACTAGTTTTAGGTACCCTGACAAGCAATCCAAAGATATAGTTGTGTATGTTTTTTTTTGGTTGCTATTATCGCAACACTGCATCAGACATGTAATTATTCATTTTAATTTAATATTGCAGACAGAAATGGCTGATCGATATCAAAAAAGTGGGGGAATCGCAAAAACTCTAGTGAACTAGTGAAAACTAGTGAACTCTTAAACTTCAGTAATGTAAAGCAAAGTAAAAACTTATGTGTGATGTGATGACGACTGTATGAAGATGACAAATGACGGCACTATAGTCGTCACAAAATAAGAAGCCCGTTTGGACGTTTGTCAATGCCACGTAACTAGTGATGTAACCATACGACTCGGTACTCGATACTCACGATAAATCATCGATTTGATTTTGTATTGTAAAGTACATTGGATTAAGGTTACGATTCGAAAATTTAACTTAAACTTGAATATTATAGGTATATTGAAATGATACGATATGGTGTGAGAGGTCAATTTGTCTTTAATTTAATATTTTTAGTTACAATAACATTAATTCAATCACAAAAAAAAAAACAAGAAAAAACAAAAGTGATTGAATCTTCATTCAATAATTTTCTTCGGATGATGAGCCAAAATCGTCAGTTGAGCTATCGTCAATTCAACTACAAGTTACAACACTAATATTTGAAAAAAGAAGACTGAGAACGTAACTGTTTTTGAGAGTTTCGTTATAATTTGACATTACATGCTACCATAAAGTATGCGCGAAAAGCGTTCCAAGTTACATTCTACGGTCTTTCTCAAGCGTCCAAACGGGCCTCTTATTTTGTGACGACTATAGCCATTACAAAAACATTCACGATGAAACAAAAAGCTACCGCTGTCTCCCGTCCTAAAAGCTATGAAATTGATGTTCGCATTAATTCTGAGGAAAGATTTATTATAAGAGACTCTTCGGGTCAATTAGTTCGCGATTCATATAATTACTGTCTGTTTTATAACCTGGCATAAAGGCACGGAAATTAAACGCTGTTTCGTTTAGTCATTTTGTTTATCTCTAAGATTTGAAAAGATGAAATGTATGGAAATAATTATTGTGATGTTTGAGATTGTTAATTAAGGAATATGGTGTTTATTTCACGTTGTAAATATGTAGAATTGCTGGCAGCGTATCTGTGACGCCTCCATTGTTACAGGTATTCATATAGGCGACGGTGCTCGCTTACCATCAGGCTGCCCGTTTGCTTGTGGCATCAATGGATGGCATAGCAAAAAAATGGTATAGTTTCGCTTTACCTGGAAGGGATGATAGTCGTATGCACTAGTTTTTAAGCGTTGTTATTCTTTTGTTTGTTACTTTTGGAGTGAACAAGAAAGAAAATATCCATCTATGTTCCAACATAGCAGCTTGTCATTGTTATAACTATTCACACAGAACTATAACTTTGTGACCTAAATCTTTACTAACCCACTAATTTTGCTCTTATTCAAATATAAAAATTAAAATAAGTGTTGGCGTGACTACTACCCTACTTAATTTTATGACGATCAGATCATCGTCATCAAACCTAAACCTTTATCTACCTCATAATATACCTCTATGATCTACCTCGACTCGTGCCAATGAGTTCTTTGGAACTTATGTTCGAATTTTCATACCACTGGCTTTTGGGTGAAACAAAACATCGTGAGGAAACCTGCATACGTACGGAGAAGAACTTCAATGGCGTAAGTGAATCCACCAATCCACATTTGGTCAGCGTGGTGGAATATGGCCCAATAACCCTTGAGGACTCTTCACAACAGTCCCCCTGCTGTCTTAAAGGTTGAATATGATGATGATGATATTGTCTATACCTATTTGTTCCTGTAGATCCAAAAACCTTCACCTAACCAAACCTTAATTTTTTTTAAACTTTAATTTTTTTTTGTTTTTACTTTTCTTCGTCAATAAACAGGCACCAAACTTTTAAAGTAAGTTCAAATCGTCAATCAAGTTTTTACAATCAAACTCTATATTACAACTCTCACATCAACGCCAGTTGTTTTACTCCCAAATAAAATGAATCAAACTAAATCGATCCAACTCCAGACCTGAACTAAATCGATTTCAATCTACAGAAAGAATCTTTACTGCACCGTAAACAAAAGCAATATAAGGAATTGTCGATACATGTAACGTCAGAGGATATCACGATTTTACTGTTTGCCTATAGTCCCAATAAAATGAATTCAATAAAAAAATTCAATAAGAGAAACAAAGAAAAGCATAAGCTTGCTATAAGGCTCATCGTCGCGTAAAACTGTTGATAACGCATCTGAAAACACGCTCTGCCGCTTTGAGCCTCGCAAAGTTTTCTAAGCCGCTCTACTCACATCGGCAGATGCGATTTCAAACGTTTGAAGTACGATAAACGATCGCATGGTTGTATGACTACTTTTAATAATCTGATAGGTCTTATAATATTCTGCTGTTATAAGCCCAAAAGCTGTATCTAAAAAAACAGTTTTTTCTTGCATCTTATGGCTTGGAAAAGTAAACGCATCTGATGCGTGAATAAACTGAAATAACTTTTTTTTTTTAGATACCGCTCTTGGGCCTATGACGGCAGTATTGTGCATAATATTAACTAATTAATAGTTAAGATACAGTTATACAGATAATGACAGTTATATACAAGTTATAGTTCCCTGATTGTTTGTAGTTGGTTGTCATTTTTTTGCTAGACTGTTAATACGTACTCATAGGATAGATAAACTCTTTATTGTTTACAACATAATTACGTTGCAAGCAAGAGGTAGGAACGGTTAAAACTTCTGCACCGTTATCGCTAAGAGCGATCTCTCCCACGACAAAGGGAGTAATGCTCTTCAGAGGTATGTCTAACTGTTTTTTTTGTGATCTCTTAGAATAAATGAGTCCTTCCAATTTTCCAAAACTGCTTGTTTAATTCTTGCTTGCGAGGCATCGTTCGTTCGTGAGGGTCTGGCTGGTTGTGTTAGGTCTGGTTATATGTCAAAGACTGCTAAAGTCAATTTCTTCAAATAATAATCGGCTGTGACATTTACAGACTGCAGACACCGAAGTCTTACCCTAAGGGTTCTTCCCTGAAGGAGGTTAAGAACCCTAAAAACACAAATCGGGTCTGACGTAGTAAGTCCTCCAAAACCGTCTCAAAGAGTGTCAGCATAACCCTAGACTAGCAAAACAGTAAGCACAGTTGTAAAAAGACCCCTATTCTCACGAAACAGAGTCTATTTCGAGAAACGCTGCCAAAAACAGATGTAAATGAAGTGACCGTATCAGCCCAGTGACAAAACACGAATTTCGATCAGGGGCCGTCAGATTTTCTTTATGAAATTGGGGTAAGGGGCCAACTTCAAAAGGGAACATGACTAAAATATTAACAAGATGTTTTTTGTCGGTTATCGACGAATATTTACGCTTAGGCACGTTTGAACAAAGTACCTAATGGTTTAACTTCTTTACCTCTTTAGGATAGCTCGAGAATTGTTAAATTGCGAGACGATACAAAAATGGGGAAAGAAGGGGCAAAGTAAAATTTTATGGTACCTACTAGGCTTGTTATTATCTTAATATATATAAATTACGTGTCACGTTGTTTGTCCGCTATATAGACTCCTAAACTACTTAACCGATTTCAATCAAATTTGCACACCGGGTGCAGTTCGATCTAACTTAGGAGATAGGATAGCTCACATCTCAATTTATAGTAAAAAAACATGAAAAATTAGAAAATTTAAAAATACTTAAAGCGCTTTGGACAATGTAAACTTTTTTAATGTAACTTTTGACAATTGACATGGAATTGACGCAATGGCTTTTGACAGGACAACGTCTGTCGAGTCAGCTAGTTTCCTATATGTATATCTTAATTTGCTCTTTTCTTAAAAACGGTCCTTTTTCTTCAAATCCATTGTTTTGATGAACCTTGTGAATTTATACAATCAAGTGTCATTTATTTAAAAGTCTTGTAAGTTTGGGGCTACAAAAAGTAGTTTTATTTAGCAATCAGTCGATGTTGCGTTGTTCAGTTAATAATTTCTTTAATTCATTTTTTTTATTATTTGTAGTTCCGGAGATTGCTCTCAATATAATAAAATACAGGGTTATAAAGAAAGGGTATACTGAGCCGGAAAAGGCATAGTACACATCATTATGAACAACATTAACTATAGGACCAACACGGAATTCACAAAAAAAATATCAGCTGTCCCATACATTTTGTCGAGCGTCATTGACATTTTTCTATGGAACAGTTGATTCTTTTTCGCGATTTCAGGGTTGGTTCCATAGTTAACGTTGTTCATAATTATGAGTTGGTACTATGATCTATTTCGGCATTTCTATTGTACAAGTATGTATTTACTTTTTATAATATTACTACAGACTGTCCATAGACATCTAATACTTATTACGTTTTTTTTTAATTCTGCCAAAAATGCTCTCTCGCAAAACGATGGAGAATTTTCCCCCAATTTTTCCTCGAAGCGTGAAACCTTGCGATAAAATTAAGCTTATTTTATATTAATTGGCGATTATAAGCATTAATTAGTGGGCAATTTTATTCATTTATCTATTCAAGTGATAGGTACTAATGAAGATTGGATAATAAGGCAGAATTCCCTGGGGAAAAAAATGCGTATACAGGACGTTTACTTTGGGCGTAGTAATACTTTATTATAACTTATAAGACAGTAGTGAACACTCTGTACAGTGAAAATTGGTTTGCTGAAGCGATTCGAAAAGTAACAGATACCTACAGGTTTAGTAAAAATATATTATGATTTTACAGGGTTTTAATAAAAGGGTATGTTATTCATACAATTCGTCAAAAGCCAATTCACTTTTTGTATGAAACAGCTGTTTTTTTGCGTTTCCAGCTTGGTTCCATAGTAAAAGTTGTTAATTATGATATACCTGACGTTATTTTCAATATTTTCATATTTAAAGTAATCGCCCTGTATACTCGTACCTATCTTTATAATTAGCAAATTTGAAAGTTGTTTGATAAATCAAAATCAGTGAACTTTTACAACAGACTTTATTTCTTTTTAACAATCAGTACACAGCTTAAGAATGTGGTTTCACTCTGAAACGCCAAGCTCGAATGATCTTCCAACTAAATTTTCACTGCGCAACGACTAGCCCCCTCCATCGTATGTGCTTGACCGCCCGAAAACACGCGGGAAACCATCTCGTTGGCTAAAGGCTGTTTTTCGGTCGGTCAATCATACACCGGCTAGTCTTGCCATTACAATAAGATAATTAAAATGTTCCACGGACTAAAAATCATAACAGTTGGTTAGGTGATTGTTTTTTATTTTACTGGTGAAACCGCGATAAAGTCGTATGTTATCCCAATTTGCTTTATAAGGGTCAGTATTCTAGCTAAAATTTGCTCGTTTTTAACGTTTTTTCGTGGTTATTTTAAAGTATAAGTAGGTAATGCAATGATTTAAAGAAGAAATAATATTTTAATAAAAAATTAAACCATATGTCCTAGTTTGAAACTAATGAAACAAGATGACGCTTTTTATAATGCACTTAATAAATTGAACTTCAAAAAATTTATAAAATCAGTAACCATCCCACCTATACCTACTATCCTATAAAATTTACTATTAGAACTTCTCTTAAGCAATATACAAAGCCCTTCTAAATTAGTAATCAAATCTTATGTATAAAAGGGTTGTAACCAAAGGGTAAGAAAAAAATTAGGCAATCCACAAAACGGCCTGTTTGGCTCAGCGGTAGTAATATCCGCCTTATAAGCCAGAAGTCCCGGGTTCGATTCCCGGTCGGGCAAATGTTTGAATGATGAATTTAAATATCTGTTCTGGGTCTGGGTGTTAGTTGTCCTTGTCTTTGTGTATGTTCCATGGCATCCCCGACACAGGAATTTATCCTAGTGGGGAGCTATGAGTGTGAAACGTTATTTATTTATTTATTTTATTTATTTACATATCAACAAAATGTATGGAACAGCAGATTTTTTTCGCGATTTCAGGGTTAGCACCATAGTAAAAGTTGTTCGTAATGAAACTATGAGCTACGACACTAACGAACTATGATGATTACTATGAGCCCTGTTTGGCTTAGCCTACCCTTTCTGTATAACCTTTATACAGAAAGGGTATATATAACCTTTTCTACCTTTACTTACAAATATTTTAATATTTTTTTATTTTATATTTTAATTGTTATTTTGGATATACTAACAAATCCTTTTTCATTATACACAGTGTCCAGATCCAAAACTTTAGTTATGAATCTCTTCAGAAACGAATTTTGATTATACAGAGTGTTCACAACTTAATAAGTTATCATAATAGAACTTTTACTTTACCCAGCAACTGACGAAGTTACCTCGTTAAATGCACCAAGAGTTTGCAAGGACAAGAGCGCAAGTTTAATGCCCGCCAGCCATCATAAAAAGAGCCCGAGAAGTAGTAGTTTCACGGCCATTTGTGCGGGAAATTGAAAACCGGCGGGTATAGCTTGGCTGGTTGATTAACTCAATGGAGAATTTAAGGTGCTTCATCATATTTGTCTTCGTTTAAACGAGCTGAGAAAATTGGAATCTGACGCTTAATTTCGTTTTGAAATAACATTGAGAAATAAGGTTAGGTTCGTCAACGATGTTCATGATTACAATAAGATTACATCCTGGAAGAAATCACTCTTAGCAATAAGACTGACAATTGTTGTACTAGTTTTACGCGACATTATTTATTTGTAATTTCTGATATGAACAATAAAGAGAAAGTGTCTGAGAGTGAGAAAGAAATTTTGACGATTTTGGCGCTTTTGACGATAAAATCGCTCTTGTACTACCGAACGTAACTCTACTAAACCATAGGTTTTTCTTGTAACTGGTTTGGTGTGTCATTTTCCATTCTATTATACTTGAAAGAGTTTTTTTTTCTATCTTTCTATTTTACTGTTTTTATAATATAGGGTTATTCATAAAGGGTATGCCAAGCCGAAAACGGCTCATAGTACTCGTCATTATGAACAACTTTCACTATGGGAACAACTCGAAATTCGCAAAAAAAGAAACAGCTGTTCCATAGAAAAATGTCAATGACACTCGACAAAATGTATGGAACAGCTGATTTTTTTTTCGCGAGTTTCGGGTTGGTCCCATAGTAAAAGTTGTTCATATAGTTGTTGTTGTTCTATGAGCCCTTTTCGGCTTAGCATACCCTTTATGAATAACCCTGTATAATGTTAAATGTATAAATATAATGTTCGTATATAATATAATATATTTATCTCTTTCTCGAGGGATAAAACGGTGAAAAGACAATTTATCCACGACCTTGCTAAGCGGGCTTGTGGGTATAGTGGAATGTTGAAAACTCTATAGACCCTGTATAATCTGAGACTGTTCAATAAAGTACATGCGGTATTAATAAAGAACTAACTACTTCAATAAGTGTCGGTAGGCCAAGTAATTTGTTACGTCAATTATCTACTCGTATAATTATCTCCATTAATATGATAGTTATAGAAAAATTAAACCATCTAATATAAAACATTATTATGTGGGTATCTCTATCTATGGGGTTATTTTTAAAGGGTATGCTAAGCCGCAAAAGGCTCATAGTACTCATCATTATGAACAACTTTTAATATGGGACCAACCCGAAATTCGCGAAAAAAAATCAGCTGTTCCATAGAAAAATGTCAATGACACTCGACAAAATATATGGAATAGCTGTTTTTTTTTTCGCAAATTCTGGGTTGGTCCCATAATAAAAGTTGTTCATAATGATCAGTACTATGAGCCCTTTTCGGCTTAGCATACCCTTTATAAATAACCCTGTATATAAAAACAAACATCTGACTAACTGACAGACAAATATAGCACAGCCTAGACTTATAATAAAAAGCCTTGAGAAGTCTCGAGTTTTGAGAAGCGTGTGTTTTTTAGAGATATTTAGAAATTTAACCCCTGTAAGGGGGTAAAAGTTGGGAAAAACGTTTATATCAAAGTCCTCTGTTTTTGAAGTTATAATTGTGAAAATTAGCATTTGGATAGTTCACTTCAAATAAAAAATGTGTTTTAATATCTTTTGACAGGGATGTTTCAGAAGAGGATGATAATGTTAAATAAAAAAAATTCGCTCCGTGTAAAATATTATATTGTTAACCTTAGGCTACGCGGGTGAAACCGTGAACAGAAGCTAGTAATACATTAATTATTTTTATTGTGTGAACTTAACACAATGGGTGCAACAGTGCAAGTATACATTATAGTTATTAGATTAATTACTTTTATGCAGTTAACCTTTACAAGAAACTATAATTTATTGGCGTTTAAATTGTTCTCTATTTTATCTTTTTTCCTATTAATATTTTAATCAGGCCTAGAATAAATTCTAAAGTAAAATAAGTAAAGATTATTCGATTGACAAACGTATGAAAAATGATGTCGGGTGTAAATGTCAGCTGCAAATGTTCATTTTGTTCGCAACGTATTTTTAAGTATTTTTCGACAAAATTTATGCTATGCTTACAGAACGTTACGGCGTCTTAACCTGTTTTTTTGACATGGCTGTTATTTTTACAACCGTTTTGCTATATTTTTTATTGAGTTAATAATTATATAACACAAATCACGTCAGTCGCTCCTCTAAAAAAACTTTTCTTCTTGTAGGTATTTGTACCTATACGTCTGTGATCACTTAATTATTTTTTCAAGTTTTTTTATTGCATGTTTAATTTATATGTGTACCGGTGTTGCTATAATTAAAAAGCTATTGAAGCCCCATAAGTAAAAAAATACAATTGTTTAACCGTACCAAGTCTGCGTTTGACCAACTCGCAACTAACTAAATTGTTAGGCAACGAAATGGTCAGAGTATGTATGTAATACATGTATATATTAATCTACAGTTAATGTCCTAAAAGACCCTGGCAGGCCCATGTACTGTTCGTTGAACTTGTCCGTATTTCTATGCGACTCGTCTGTTCCAGATGCTTTCATAACTTCAAGGTACTTCTCGTTTTCTTCAGAACATAGCAGTTCCATCCACTCGGCTGTAATAGTTCATAGTTTTTATTAATAACAAAAATGTGACATAAGTATAAATATCAAATATCAAAACAGGTTTACATAGGCAAAACAATATAATAAAAAATTAATAGAGCAAAAAATTTACAAAACAACACGCAATTACATCAATATTATTTATTAATTGTACCACGTGGTTTCCCGCTTGCGGCGAGGATAACGATAATAAAAAGTAGCCTATTCTGTATATATGGTTGTCACCGTAAAAATCAGTACAAGCACCAGTTTTTAGGGTGACAACCATAATTATATGTAGTTGTCACCATAAAAACTGGTGCTAAACATCGTACTTTTTGAGTAGGTACCGGGTAAAACGGGGTGAATAAAATCTCAGGGGTGAATAGATACAAAACTAAAAATGATTTTCTACAGACAATAGCCAAAAATTTCGAAAAAGAACAAAGAAAGGTGAAAGAGGGTGAAGGTTTCGAAACTTTCGGTACTTTTTTCTTTCCAAATATTTGGCTTTAGTCTGTAGAAAACATTTTTAGTTTTGTATCTATTCATCCCTGCGTCACTCCGTTTTACGGTACGTAGGTACTCCATACTTTAGGTACTACATACTTGAGGTGATTCTATCGGAATTTTGATGGCCATTTTTCTCAGTGTGGTACCAGCGCTATGACTATCATTTTTCCTTCCGTCATTACATACTTAGACCCCTGAAAGATCGCCATACTGGTACAAATTACAAGGAAATTGGTGTCACCATCTCCCGGCCTATCAGCCAAGATGGCGGACACGTAACCAAGCGCAAACCTATCATTGAATTAAAACAGCCCTAGTTGTCTAGTGTAATTTTGTTCAGCGTTTACTTTAACACTTTAACTGCTGCTAATAATCATATGCGTTTGCTATAACTGCGGCTAATAATCAAATGCGTTGTGTTTTACGCGCCTGGCGTTTGTAGCCGCATTAGCGTTGCACAAAGCAAAAAAAACACAAGGAATTGAAGCTTTCTCATAACAAGCTATTTAAACTTACCTTGTAGTTTTTCAACTGATCTCTCTTCCCCATCGTAATCGACAGGCAATATTTCTCTCTCTACTATCTGATAAAGGTCTTTGTTCTCTGCATGAACATGTATTCTGTCAGCAATTTTTTGAGTCAGCACCGGTTTCAATGTCTTGATGAATAAGTCGACGGCTTTGGATTTGCTGATTATGTGGATCCCTTTAAGTCTTGCTCCGAAACCTTCCTAAAAATTAATTATATAAATTAATCATATATTTAATGAAATAAAATTAATTGTTATTAATTTGTTACTTTAAGTTAGTATGTCGCTTAATGTTATTTGGATATGGAGCTAGATTTTTCAATCGCTCGATTTTTAATACGAAACTAGCTGCACCCGGCGGTTTAACCCGCTGTTTTTTTACTTCTTAAACCTTCCCTGAAAATCCACAAAATTTTAAAGATCAAAATTAGCGAAATCGGTCCAACCATTCTCGAGTTTTAGACAGACAAACAAACGATTCATTTTTAGATTTAAGAGAAAGATGAGTGGCTTTCGAACGAAGTCAAATAAGTTGCATTTTGTTTTTGTTTGACGTCATTGGCTGACGCAATGAGTGGTTTCAATTTTCATTATGATTTTGTTTTATCAATCGAAATTCTGTTAATTCTGTTCTGTTATCAATTTACAATATTGACCATGAACCTAATTACAAAATAAGTTTTACTTTTAACTTACGTTTATTGCGTGCAAAAGTTACCGGTTTACCTTGCGTGAAATTAAGAAAATTAAATGTTTCGTAAATAATAATGTAGGTAACTAACTATTCGAATGATATAAAACAAGGCACTCAAAATTAGGATCACTGCGTTGCATTTCACCAGTTATTGTTTTCGAATACATTAAATTCATTTCAAAGGATTTCAAAAATTGAACCCCTGACGAAACGGACCTGAGGGGCTGGAAACAACTAATAATAACAAACGTATTTTGGTCATTGATATTTTATGCTTATCATCGGAAAACCTTTTCTCGAAAACTCTTTTCTACCTTTCAAGAACAAAAAAGGATACAAAATTATCTTGACAACCCAAAAACTGGTTCTAAAGCAAAAAAAATTTAACGTCTTGCAAAAACAAAACAATTTGTATATTTTTAACTTTGAACTCAACTAGGTACCAAACGCAAAACACGTTTAGGCACAACACTAAAATATGGTATTTATATCATCCCACTAAATAAGATTGGCCGGCTAGACTAAATGACAGGTTGCGCTGCTCTGAGCGTACTTATTTCGTGAGAGGGGGATTAGATAGGATCTGTCACCGGGTTCTATTGTCTCTGGTGTGTGTTAATTAGTTTTATTATTTTCCAAAATTTTTTGCTACGTTTGTCTATTGATGCGTTTATCAAGCATTTGAGTGATTCAAAACAGGATATTCTTGGGCGCTCGAGATTATCTCGGTCACTCTCACTCTCATGACAAATGTAATGAGAGCGACAGGGACTGAGATATATCACTTGCCAGAATCGGGTCCCAGTTTTTTTTCCAACTTACCGTGAGAATGGACATGAATTGTTGAAACTCTATTAAGTTTATTTTGGTCACTAGATCTATCAAATTAACTTCTCTAAAGTCATCGATGATGATGAACCCGTCGACATAGTCATGGGCTTTTAAATATTCTGAAAGCTGAAAAAAAATATCATTGAGCTATTTTATAGGTACTCTAAGTAGAGTAGATAGGTATCTATTTGTGAATAGGTTTTTAATTTCTGGCACGTTTTTAATGTTTTGTTTTATAAAATGGGTCAGGCCATCGGCTCCTTAAATTAAAACATTAATGAAATATGAAATATTTCTAAACATAAACTTCTATATTCGAAACATAAAAATTTAAATTTATGTCGATTTTTTATCTGATTTCTTATTCTTATTCGACACGGGGCGGCGTACCGCCAGGGGTGCATTGTGCGGCAGTTTCTTTTGATTTTATAAGTACCTACTACAATAAATAGGTAAATGGGTCTCCAATGACATACTATATAAATCAAATTATAGATATTTGTAACAAACAAAATTAACTTACAACCAACGCCATTCTATAATAATTTAGATATATCGTAGAAGGAAACGGTTTATCGTTCATTTTTAGTATAAACACTCTTTGATGTTCCTTTGTCATTTTCGGTAGGACGACGAAGTGTCTGTGAACAAAATGAGTTACATTATTCTAGTCAGAACCGATTTTGCAGGGGAAAGCAAACGAGACAGACATAGGGCGCAGAGCAGGACCGATACATGTCTGTGACGCACATGCCTACAGCGCAGTACGCAGCTCTCAGTACTTTCTTGCATAAAGCCGGGTCCAGATATGTATCATTTGCCCGATCCGATCACCGTATCCGTATCGCTGACGCGTATCATGATCGCATATGTGGACGGGTGATGATACACGTATCATGATAGGAGATCTCGATACGCCGTTACGATACGGCCCGACCCATGTATCACTTGCCCGGTGATCGGATCGGGCAAATGATACATAATCTGGACCCGGCTTTACAAAATGAGGTCTGGTCGCTGGTGACCTGCGTCACCTGCGCTGCGTCTCAGCATATGCTAAACATCAGTGAAAACTGTATCTTAAATACTTGGGAAACGCGGAATCATAATATTCAACCTTTAATTCTCCCGCTGCTGGGATACAGATCTACCCTCGAACAGTGATTAGGCCGTATACCACGACGCTGGCCAAGTGCGGATTGGTGGAGTCACATACGCCACTGAATTTCTTCTCCGGACGTATGCTGGTTTCCTCGCGATGTTTTCCTTCACCGAAAAGCCAGTGGTATCCATGTAAATTCGTACATAAGTTCCGAAGAACAAGAAAGGCGAGAATAGCAGGATTTAATTCGATCGATTCGATCACTAACGCAATCAAGAAAAATTTTAAAAGCAGATTATGGTAGCTGTTTATTACACTTTGTTGGTTATTTCCCTCTTGTGTTGTCAATAAAGAATTATTGTGTTGTATTGTACCAATGAGTTATTAGGGACTTGTGTACAAAGTAACATACCACTGGCTTTTCGATGAAAGAAAACATCGTGAGGAAACCTGCATACATCCGGAGAAGGATCTTAATGGCGTATGTGAATTCCAATAATCCGCACTTGGCCCGCGTGGTGGAATACGGCCTAATCACCCTTCAAGGGTGGACCTGTATCCCAGAGCAGCGGGAGGATTAAAGGTTGAATATGATGATTGTATTGTGTACTTACGCAAACTCATTTACTTCCTTGCATATACTTTTTACATCACTGCTAATAAAGAATTTTGGCAAAAGAGTTTTGAAAGTGCAAAGCTTGTCGATTTGCTTCTTAGCTTTTTCTACGGAACCCTTGCAAGAGATAATTGTTAGTTCCAAGTACCGCCGACCTGTAATTGATAAAAAAAATAATAACGTTTCACACTCATAGCTCCCCACTAGGATAAATCCCGTGTCGGGATGCCATGCAACACACACAAAGGCAAGAACAACTAACACCCAGACCTAGAACAGAAGTTTAAATTCATCTTTCAGACATCTGCCCGGCTGGGTATCGAACCCGGGATCTCTAGCTTATAAGGCGGATATATTACCGGTGATCAACAAAATAAAATAAATGTATGCAAAAAAATGTTGATTTTTAGTTTTGTAAATTTCTTTGTTCTAATTATTTTAGTTTATTTTTATTTAAAAAGTAAATATAATAAATATGTCAATACTTATGAAACTAAATAATAATATATGTAAATTTAATTAATAAAAAACAAAAACAAACTTATTGGCTTTAATTGGGTACTTCAAAATTTAACAGTATTAATTATCTTTTAATATATAAGTCGTTTCATGTGTGGATTTTGTTTTTGTTTTTTCGAAGACGTAAAGACAAGGCCAGGGTTAAATTATGAGGACATAGTAAAGTTTATTTTGTAAAAGTAACTTTGTATAGGTCGACTGGCTAGCCCTGAGAACAAAGTATTTTATGTACAATATAATTTTATAGTACAGGGTTATCAGGAAAGAATATACTAAGCCTAGAAAATGTCAATGATGTATCGAACATCTGATTTTTACACGAATTTCGGGTTGCTTCCATTGTGAAAGTTGTTTATAATGATGAGTACTATGAGCCCTTTTTGGATTAGTATACCCTTTCTTTATAACCCTGTGAAACAGTTTTTTGATTATGTTTAGTTTTTTATTAAAAATGGTTAATCTATGATCCACCTATCTAAATATCTAGATACCTTTTTATCTTTCTTCCTAAGAAATAAGTTGCATAACTTATGTATTCTGTGTGTATAAAAATAGATACTTTGTTAGGTTAGGTATATATTTTTAAGTAATTATGTTTTACGTCATATCTTTACTGTCTAGACGGCTCGACCGGTTTCGAATTGCTAGGTTTTGGTTTTTGCTCAGCTACACTTAGCAGCTAAGTTTTTTCACTAGTGCGTGGGTAAAATCAACATAATCTTCTATACATATAAAAATCTCTATTTCATATAAGAATATAAGAATCTCTATTTCCCTTGGTCATCAAATCACGCGTGAATGGATGGTACAATTTTTTTTTAATTCTTTTTTTGTTGTGTTAATTATTGTCAGGAGAAGGTTCATAAGAAAGAAAAAATTAAGAAAGTTGAGCGGTTTTTTTATTAATAGTCAAGACAGGATAACGCCTGTCGGGTCAGCTAGTACAACATAAATTATGTTTACTGTAATTAAAATAGAATATAATATTAAAACAGAAATTTTGAAAGCTACAGGGGGTTTCAGGAAAATAAAAAAAGAAATAGAAATTTAATTTTCAGTGAAAAATAATTACGAAATTACTGTTTTTAAATATAGGTAGTTCTTTTCATCTTAGCTCTCTAACCTAACCATTGGTTCGTTAATGACAACGAATCTTCACACATTATAAAATTATGGAATCGAAAAAAAATTGTTTTTCTACCGAAAAATGTTTTTCAGTCTGGACTATATGGAACAGGTGATTTTTTTTGCACGATTTCAGATTGGTTCCATAGTGAAAGTTGTTCGTAATATTAAGTTCAATGACACCGTTGCATAATTTTATATGTCAAAAAGTGTCAAACCGATCGACCCGTTTATTAATTTACGATTAAATTGACTGCCGCTACGAACATTTTCAAAACTGCAAAATCACAATCTTTTTATTGTGCCACAACGAATATTTAATAAACTTTTAGGAAAACAAACAATTAAAAAAAATGTCCTTTTTTCATCTATACTAATATTATAAAGAAGTAAAGTTTGTGTGTTTGTATATTTGTTAAATTGTAAGGGGTAATCTCGGGATCTACTGAACCGATTTTAAAAATTATTTCACCAATAGAAAGCCACATTATTGCTCAGTGTCATAGGTTATATAAAAAACCGAAAAATAAAAAGGCTTTTACGTGGTAGTCCGTTTTGCAAAGTGAATCGGAGAAAAAACGGTCAAGAAGGCGCGCGATGGCTTCGGGTTTAATTAACATTATGCCCAACGAAGTGGGCACGGGTCAGCTAGTATCGAATAAAATTGTAGCTACACATTTTAACTTATTAATCTAGGTCATTTTTGGTCTTTAAATTATTGCTCTCCTATAAAAATACTACTTAAACTTTCGATACTATTCGTAGGGGCAGTCGAAATATCAACAAAATAAAAACTCACTGAAATCCTTGTTCAGGAAATGCTTCTGCTTTTTCACCCAGTCCTCCAAAATGTCCACAGATTGCACTACTCTCCCATTGTCCAAATTATAAGTCTTTCTAATATCCTCTACTGAATTCGGTAAGAATTCGAGAAAAGGGTTTGTAATATTCACGTCCATTTTACCGTTCCGGTTCAAGCACAGAACGCAACTGGCGGTGTTTACAATAAGAGCTGATTTTAATACTCAATGAACAATGTTACTATATACCTAAATGTTTAAAAAAGTTTTCTTATAAGGCTGATTGCAGTGTAAGGTCAAAGATAAAAAGTATTTGGTTACATTTAACGTTTAATAACTTAATTACATTAAAAAGATAATAATTAATAACAACACCTTTGATTTAAAAATCTGTGTTGGAGATGCCATGGAACACACACAAAGACAAGGACAACTGACACCCAGACCCAGAGCAGATATTTAAATTCGTCATTCAAACATCTGCCCATCCGGGAATTGAACCCGGGAAGGTCCTTATAAGGCGGATATTATTATACTACCGCTGAGCCAAACAGGTCGTCAAATTGTTTATTAATTTTGTTTTTCTCAATTGGACATGCGCGGAACACTTGGCCAGACGGGAAGAAGGTCGGTGGACCAAAGCAATCATAGAATGGTGGCCGAGAAACCGAAAGCAGACCTTCGGCTCGTTGGTCGGATGATATTGTAAAGGCGGTAGGAGGGCAGTGGATGAGATTGGCACAGGACCGGAAAGGATGGCGCGGTGAAAAAGATATTATACTCAGCATTCAGTGGAAAAAAGTTAAAGATAATCAAGATGATGAATGTATCTTATCTTGTATAATAAAATTAAAATAAGTATATAGTTAACATAATTATTTTAATAATTACTAGCTGCGCCCTACTGATATAAAACACAAAATGTATTTGTAAAACTACTTACTCGTACTTAATGAGTTTGATGATAATAATATAATTATGTAGTTGTAGATAGTATACGAGTATATAAGTCACTAACTAACTAGGTAACTGATAAATAATTTATTATTATCATTTAAAATTTAATACTATGAAAATTAATCATTTAATATTAATTAATTAATACAGTGAAATCAGTTTCTACGAGAATACACCTAAATTAAAAATAATATAACAATTTTTAGTTTATTTTTTTAGTTGTTTTTGTGTATTTCTTTTTGTTTTAAATTTTTGTTGATAGTAGGCAAACGAGCTATCTCCAAAACAAATCATCGCGAAGATTTATAACGGTAATTAAACTACTAGTTATTCTGTGATAGTAATTAATATTTTATACCTAATAGATGTAATTAACCCATTCTGATCCATTGCTGGGCAAAGGTCTCTCTTAATTATTATAAAACTTGTTTAACATAACTTAATTATGATCAATCAAAATAATAAACATACTTTTTAAAATCTAGATTTATAATAAAAGTACATGATAAACCTAAAGGGACTTATACAAGGTTACAAGGAAAGGGTAGCTGAAAAAACACATAGTAGGTACTCATCATTATAAACAACTTTTAATAAGGGACAAACCCGGAATACGCGAAAAAAAAAATCAATGGCACTCGATAAAATGTTTAGAACAGCTGATTTTTTTCGCGAATTCCGAGTTGGTCCAATAATTGATGAGTAGATACTATGAGTCCTTTTCGACTTAGCATACCCTTTTCTTAAAACCCTATATTGCGTGGTTTCACCCAGGCGGTGAGAATAATAAAAAGTAGCCTTTGTACCTTTCTGCAGCCCTGACAGCGTGTTTGCATCATTATGATAACCTGAGTAGTTAAGACGAGAAAGCATACAAACAAACACAAAAAACTCACTTTTCGCATTTCGTCAGCTTATTGCAAGAAGTCATCAACTGCAAAATCAGTGCTAGGCTGGACGCAACTTCGAGCGCATTCTTTTAATCATTTCTTGAAAAATGTGATATTTTTCATGAAATTTTACATGAAATGTGATCGAAACTAGTCGCAGTCGTATTTCTGTGTTTGTAACAGCCAAAATGTGTCAAAAGAGTCAAAACTTTACTATTCCCGTGTCAATAGTAGCCAAAATGTGTCAAAACTTGAGTATTCATTCCCGTGTTAATAATAGCCAAAATGTGTCAAAGAGTCAAAACTACGATAGTTTTTACTGCAGTTACGTACTGACTTATGCAATTAATGACTTCTTGATGACTTATAAAATTAGTTGGGAAGAAGGATAGTATAATTAATAAGACTTCCTTATTCGTTTGTTTGTGAACAATGTGCTTTTATTACTATTTTTTGCCTATAAAGTAAATTGAGTTTCACATCATCTGCGTCATTTCTCAATAGGTAGGTATTTTTAACGATTCAATTAATTGCAATTGATAGTTATGATGGTGTGTTAATTGTTAAAAGCGGATGAAATGGATACAATTTTTTTTACAAATACATATAATTATTTTTACTTCAATTTTCCCTCAATTTAGGTGTTTTTTTAACCTTATGACGTCTTATCACATGTTATAATGCCTAAAAATAACCTTGAACACCTACAATCATAAAAGACGTCCGAATAACAACTTCGTAGAGTCTTCATATGATAATAATAGTATTTATTTAATATAAATATAAACACAGCTTTTCTTCATTTAACTTGCCTTGCCCAAAAAACCTTTGGTCAAGGATAATTTAAACGACTATAGATGTCAAAGCAGTTTCAACTAAAGTTTAGAGAAAGGTAAGGAAAGGTAAGTTTTATAAATATAAGGGGCATTCCCAGTTGTCACCCCCTTTAACGTTCTCAATGGTGACAATGGTGACAATGGGTGTGAATCTGTACTAAACTCAACTAGTGTGACTTGTATTGTGTGGTAAAGTTCAAGTCAGTTGACTTGGGGGACTTGTGTGGTAAGGTTCAAGTCAGTGGTACTGAGTGACTTATGTGGTAAGGTTAAAGTCAGTTGACTTCAGTGAAATGTGGCAACGTTGAAATCAGTTGACTTCAGTGATTTGAGACAAGCTTGAAGGAAGTTGACTTGAGTCACTTGAGGCAACGTTGAAATCAGCTGAATTCAATGACTTGAGGCTACGTTGAAATCAGTTTACTTGAGTGATTTAAGGCAGGTTTGAATCTAGTTGACTTGAGTAACTTGTGGCGACGTTGAAATCAGTTGACTTCAATGACTTGTGGCAACGTTGAAATTAGTTGACTTCAGTGATTTGAGACAAGCTTGAAGGAAGTTGACTTGAATAATTTATAGCAACGTTGAAATCAGTAAACTTGAGTGGTAAGGTTAAGGTCAGTCGACTTGAGTGACTGACTGTGTAGTAACGGCAAGATTGAAGTCAGTTACAATTTTATTTTCTTGTACAGGGTTATAAGGAAAGAATATGCTAAGCTGAAAAGAGCTCATAGTACTCGTCATTATAAACAACTTTTACTATGAGACAAACCCTTAAAATCGCAAAAAATAGCTGTTCCATATCTAGTCAAGTATTATTGTAATTTTTCTAAGAAACAGTCTTAACGTAAAAGTTGTTCATAATGAGTATTAAACGCCCTTTTCGGCTGACCATGTCCTTCCTCATAATCCTGTAGAGAGTAGTCATCGTATCCTTCATTTAATCAACACTTAAACTTCTAAATGAGCCCGGCATCCCGACATATTCCTCGCTAAATTTGCCGGTTTGTCTGCACGACTCGTTCGTTTTGGCTTGATGTACCTTCTGCAGGAAGTCCTGGTAGTCTTTTGAAGACACGACTTTGAACCAATCGTCTGAAAAAAAGAGGTTGTTAAGTGCCTTCTTCTACTCAACCTTTTCCTCCCACTTCTGGTATACAGGTCTATCTCTTAAATATACACGTAATTTTATTATTTTTCTATTTACGAATAGTGAAAAAACTCGCGCTAGGCACTCTGAGGTGTAGTGTTTAGTGAGTTAATGACGTCATCACTGAACATGTCAATTCTTGGTACTTACCTTGCATAGTCTTCAAAGAGTTTTCCTTCCCTCCGTATTCCTCAGGTAGGATATCTTTCGGAACGTGGTCATACAAAGTGTCCACAGTCTTGTGGACGTGTATCCTTTTGTTTATCTTCTCGCTCAGCACAGTCTTGAAGATGGAGATCACTGCATCAACCATTTTGGAAGGCGTTAAGTAGTGTATGCCTTTTATTCTCATGCCGTATCCTTCCTGAAAATCGAGAAAATTAAGTAAAGCATACACAGGTAGGTGTCGTGATGTGGTCGAAGATGAAGTAGGTACCTAGAACCTAATCCATCTGACCATGAAAGCCCAAGATTACATCTCAGGAAACAAGGAAGCCGGTGTTTTTTTAGTTGGTGTGGTCTGTGTTTTATATTTCGACCACATCGTCGCTTATATGGATTGATTATACGTAACGAGTACAGTGGTAAGATAGAGCTTACGGCCGATTACTCGGTTGGTATAAACAGTTTGATTAATTTAAATTAGTTTGAAAGCTCTTAGAAAATTATATTTATCTTTCTCCATTTAATTAGATGAGACCAGTTTTGATGTTTATTAACAAATAATATAATGCTGCATAATATTATTATGTTAGTGTGGGAGTCCCCCAAAGCTGCAACCTTGGTTAGATTGAACAATCTTAATTTTGTAAATAAATATTAAATACACGAAACGCAAACAATTATATATTGTATACTAGCTGCGCCCCGCAGATTCACCCGCGTTTTCCGGGATAATAATTAATCTATGTGTTAATCCAGACCATGAACAACCTTCATTCCAAATTTCAAATAAATCAGTTCAGCCGGTTTTGCGTGAAAGAGCAACAAACATACTCACAAAGTTTCACGTTTCTAATATAATAAGTAGGATGAATATGCGTACCTATAATTCTTGTTTTTTTAATTAGATGAAAAGGTCATCCAAAAATTTATGATTTTTTGTATTATATCAGCATTATTCAGAATGTTCAAACTAGTAGTTCTGCGAACAGTAGACCACGTGAAAGTCCGGATGTTTGTATGTTGGTACTCGCGCATTACTCAACAAATCTCAACGAAACTTGGTGTACGGGTTTAGTGATTTAATAGTTTTTATTTGTCGTCTGGATTTTTTGATTGGGGTGTTTTCCTCAAAATGGGGGAGACCTCCTGCAGCGCCATTTACCGATCGATTTTGACAAAATTTGGGAGAAATATATTATATGGTATCCAATTCTTAACAAGAATTAAAAATATCGAGAGGCTGTTGAGTGCACTGTGATGACACACATAATGTGTTTATCTAAAACTAGCGACCTGCCCCGGCTTTGCACGGGTATAAAATATAGCCTATGTTACTCAAGGATAATGTCGCAATCTAATGGTGAAAGAATTTTTGAAATGGGTCTAGTAGTTTTTGTGTTTATTCAACACAAACATACAAAAATACAAATCTTTCCTCTTCATAATATTAGTATAGATAACGTCCAGGCAACTATAGGATAGAGAGAATACATAGAAAAGAGTTTTTACTTACCATCAGGATAGTGAGGGCTTGACGAAATTCGATAAGATTTACTTTGGTAACCATACTCATAATCGATACGTCCGTAAAATCCATAAGTATAACAAATCCGTTGCAATAGTCATTTTGTTTGACGTATTCACTTAGCTGAAATAATTAATAAACTAAATAATTATAAATAATAATTAATTGTATTTATTGATTATTTATTTATTTATTGTGTTTATTTATTAATAAAAACAATATTTTAATATTACATGCAGTATTTGATATAAATAGTTATATACCTAGGTATCATAAAAAACACTGTAATTTTGTAACAAATAAAACAAATCCGTTTTTTAGCCCCCGACGCAAAAGAGTGATGTTATAAGTTTCAACGCAATGTGTGTTTGTGTGTTTGTCAGTGGCACCATAGCTCTTAAATGGAGGATCCAATTTGAATGATGTTTTGTTTATTTAAAAGCATGTTTCCTAGCGGTGGTTCTTAGACATGTTTTAATCAAAATTGGTTCAGCCGTCATCATTGAGGTTATTTTTTTTATTAAACCTTGGTATCAACTTAATTAGTTACTTACGGCAAGTATGTACTTGTAGTATTTAAATAGGTGTACAGAATCTCCGTTTTCTGAGAGAAATTTTAAGCAATAAACCCTGTAGTTGTCTGGAGTCATTTTAGGCAAATGGGCATGTGTGCTGAAAAAAACAAACAAGATTATTTTTAAGACATCTAAATACACTACACACACACACACACACACAACACACACACACGCTCACCCACACACACCCCATACACTTGTACTGTATAGTTCATACACTTGAAAACTGCACTCCTGAAAACCCCCTTTCTGTAAGACAACAAATACCGGGGAAGCGTAGAGTCGGAAAGTCGGAAGACGCAAGTTGTCGTGGCTCCGTAGCATCAGAGGTGGACAGGAATAAAGACAGTAGAACAATTATAGTTCAGACTCGTACCATCAGTGACAAATACAATTTCAAGAAGCTGACTGCCAACCTTCATTAATTAGGCACTTATAGAAGAGAAGAAGTAAAGACAACCACTCAATAACCTTGATACATCCTAAAATCCCACATATACTTAAAGGTTGAATAGTTGTTGCTGTTTTGTTGGCATGCTGTTTTCCTTACTATTTCTTCACCTCCTATTCCTGCTGGTTTTCCTTCACCGAATAGCCAGTACCTATGCAAATTCGTACCAAAGTCTCAAAGAACCTATGGGTACAAGCCGGATTTGAACCCGTCACCTCACGAATGCAAAGCGGTCGTTCTCCCATTGAGCTATCATAGCTGCAAAGGAAACAAGCATAATAATAACTTACATAATTCCACTTAAATCTTTAAATGAGCTTTCAACGACGGCGTCGGCGAAGAAGTTTGGCAAAATAGTTTTGAAAGTGCAGTATCTGTCAAGACGCACCTTGGCTCTCTCCACCAAGCCTTTAGTAGAAATAAGGGTTCGTTCTAAATAATCTCGCGCTGCAAAAAGACAATAAAGTTTTGACTTGAATATACCTACCTATTTATATTTAAAGCTTCCATAGTGGAAGACAAATCGGTGAACTGACAATAACAAAATTGGGAGATGTTTTTTTTTATGAGTGACGAGACGAGCAAATCGCTCGCCTGATGGTAAACGTCACGTTTGAACATAACAGGACTGCGCCACCCAGAATTTTGAACTCGCAGAATTAAAGACCCTGCGCGGCACAGTACTGCGCTCGTCACCCTGAGATATAAGTTGTATAATCTCCCATTTGCCCTGTAATTTCACTGGAAACAATGCCCTTCTAACCGGAACACAGTAATGTTTGCACATTACTGCTTGGCGGTGGAATAACTGGCAAAGGTGTGGCATTCCGCAGGCAGGCTCTGTAGTTTGATGTTGCTGCTATATACAGGTTAATAGGAAAGTGTATGTTAAGCCGAAAAAGGTTTGTTGTAGGTACTCATCATAATAAACAACTATAAGACCAACCGGGAATTTGTGCAAAAAAATCTGCTGTTCCGTCGAAAAGTTTTAAAGATACACGACAAAATGTTGTAGGGTTTTCTGTTTCCATAACACTTTTTACTCTTTTCTTTTCATATCCTTGTAACTTTTATTACTTTCCTTAATCAGTTTTATTCCTGTCCTTGCGTGCCACTATTTATTTCGTGTTCTTTTATAATATCCTTTCTAAATTATTCATATTTCTGTATATTTTCTATTTGTTTGTAAACATTGATCTGAAAGCTGTCTAGATGTTTTTAATGTCATGTAACTTTTTAAATTCTAAATCTGTCAATGCATTCTCATACAGTTCCTATTTTCTTTGTATAGAACCTATTTTCAATTTTATGATTAGTATCTGGCTGCCTATATCTTTCTTAATATTCAAATTTAAATTTCAGAATTCTTGAGATCAATTTGGAAGGGATGCCAGAGAACCGCTCTGACAGCGGGGAGTTGGGATTTGGTTTTGGATCGAGGAGGACGTGAATTGGCTTGGAGGGCCATAGTCTGAACACGCTTGAACCTTGAAATCTGAAACAAGAAAAAGTCCTCAAGCCTTACATCTTTTCTACTTAAGTTACAGTGGTGAACAGGTTTGCAGTGCAATAACCAGAGTCCCTTTTACCCAAATTGATGAGCTCGTGATCCTCGGCGAGCTTCACGACTGTCTCCAGGCCTCAGTAGCAGGCCTAGCGCTACACGTGGGCTTGGCGGACTATCATCCTGCGGGCTGTATCTTAAGCCTTTCTCCAGACCTCCTTCTCTACCGTATAACTTTCCTTGATCAGTGCATCCCCGAGTGTGACACCTTCAACATTTTTTATAACCTAGAGACTTTAAACTAATATATGTACTTTTAAGCTGTCTCCTATCTTTCCTTTTGAATCTTCTCGTAGGAATAGGGAGGTAGCCTTTAATAACTTGTGCATTACACCCTTTTGCCGTAATAAGTAAAGGGGTGTAACGTTACAATGTCTGGAACAGCTGATTTTTTTTACTATAGAAACTAACATGGTTTTCTATAACTACTACGACTAGTTTCGGTCACATTCGGTGACCTTCATCAGGCGAGTTTACAAACGTGACGCGCTCGCGGTTGCGTCTCGCTTGGCACTGAAACTAGTCGTAGTAGACGACTTAAACTTACGTTAGTATTCCCGTGTTAATTAGTATATCATACAATAGCTGATATTTTTTTTTCGCTAATTTCAGGTTAGTCCCATAGCAAAAGTTGCTCATTATGACGAGTACTATTAACCTTTTTCGGCTCAGCATACCATTTCCTTATAACCCTGTATGCATCATCTATGTAAATTTTGTAAATCCAAAATCCAAAAAAAAATCCCCATTCTACAACTAAACAAGAACATTATTTTTACAAAACAAAAAACAAAAACCGACTTCAAAAGACCGACTATTGAGTTATTCATCTATTTGTCGCGCACGTACTTAATGCAAATTTAAGACTTATATGGTTTTCTCATGGATACCATTTTATCAGAACTGGACTAAATTGAAATGGGACCAAATGGGAAGCGTCAGCTTTCTAATAAAAAAAGAATCTTCAAAATCGATTCACCCAGTCAAAAACTAAAAGGTAACATCATAAAAAAAAATTAAAAAAAAAACATACAGTCGAATTGATAACCTCCTCCTTTTTTGAAGTCGGTTAAAAAGAGATCATACCTCCTACGCCGTAAGAAATATTACACGCATTCACGTGAAACACACGTGTCCTTGACATAGCCATATCCGGTCTTTTTTCATCGTTACGTGTATTCCAAATTTCAGCTCAATCAAACATAAGGAAGGGGTTCAAAATTCAGTTGCAAGATTTGACCCGAACACAATACGCTCCTTTCCCGTGGTACACCTATTTTGTCCACCTGGTGGACCACGGGTAAACATATTCTTCCGTGGTCCACCTTAAACTCTCGTAAATTATTTTTATTGAAATATATTGCCTATTGTCCAACTCTTTTCATTGGCTAGATTAAATCTATGCAACATTGATCCCGACAAATTAAGAAGTATACCGAATGAAATTTTTTTTTAAAATTCATTTATTGAAATTAATTTACTTCAATTAAAATGATGATTACTTAAAACTAAAATTGCTCTCAACGTAGTTTCTCCAATGCGAAATTGATTGGAATTTCACCATTATTATATTATTAGGTTATTAATCAAAACCTATTGGTCGGTAGTGCCACGGGTAACTAAGTAGATCACGGGAAACGATCAATAGGTTAGGTTATGTTAGAACATGAAAAACAACGCACGAGCCGAGCGAGCGTAGCGAGCGTGCCGCGGCAGCGGCCGGCGAAGTGCTAGAAAGCCAAGAAGCGAAAAAAGTTAGGTTATTAATCAAAACCTATTGGTCGGTAGTGCCACGGGTAACTAAGTAGATCACGGGAAACGATCAATAGGTTAGGTTATGTTAGAACATGAAAAACAACGCACGAGCCGAGCGAGCGTGCCGCGGCAGCGGCCGGCGAAGTGCTAGAATGCCAAGAAGCGAAAAAAGTTAGGTTATTAATCAAAACTCAAGGGTGGACCACGGTTAAATAATAATTTCCTATGGTTCACCTTAGTTCACCTGGTGGACCACGGAAGAATATGTTTACCCGTGGTCCACCAGGTGGACAAAATAGGTGTACCATGGGTTAGCACTGACACAATACATACAATAACACGGTCCACCTACACATTCGAGGTCGATCGGTCTGACTGTAATTGCCACCAATGGTAGGGGCAGTTGACACAATGTATAATATTAATCCTAACGACCCCCAGTGGTGGCAGTTCAGTGGTGGCCGTTGAGACAAATATTATTTGGAATGTCCCAACGTCCGCCACTGATGGCCGTTGGGACAAAAAATAATGCACTGATCTAACGGCCACCACTGGGGCCAGTTTTAGTGGTGGCCGTTGGGAGTATACCCAAACATTGTAAGTTAAACAAAAGCTTGTAAAAAAACTCACAAAAATCCTTCTTCTCAAAATGATTTTGCTTCTTCACGAAATCATCTAGGATGTCAATCGATTCGGCCATCCTTTCTGGTTTATCCAAATTGACCTCTTTTCGAACAGCTTGCAATGTGTCAGGATTAAATTCCAACATCGGCACGTTTGGTAGAGACTCCATTTTAAGACTTCTATCCCTATCAAAAATCCCACAAATACTGGCCACAAAATGTAGTAAATACGTAATTATTATACTGGTTTTAAAGTTTTTTTTTTGTCTTACGACATCTGTATTTACCCTCTTTATAGCCGGAATTTGCTTAACACTACAGTAAAGTAGTAGTGTATGTACTATATTTGAAATAATTAAGCGTAAATCAGATATGCTGAACGTGCTTCAAAATTTATGAAAATAGCCCCGTCACACGTAGCGTTCGGACAGCGGGAAACACCACGCGCCGCGCCATCCCTCGTTCCAACCAGGAACGCAAACAGCGCGGCGCGCGGCGCACGGCCTATGGCAGTTTGATGTAGTTTGGAACTAGAACTTATTTTGGAGTAGTTTGCTAGTTACCCCAATAGTCTCTTAGCTTTCATCACCAAAGGTTGTCTTCTACCTTTATCTTGAGTAGGAACAGTTCTGAATAGTTTTCGCACTGAGTCGATTTCCGTTCAGTAAAAGTGCAAATAGATCAATCTCTTGGCAAAAAAATATGGATTGTAACATTATTACATGCAATATTACTTTTTTTGTTTTGGTCATAGCGTTATACACCGTAGTAGTACCACCGTACATCGTAGTTACCGTTCAAGGGTATCCGAAAAATAAGATGATTAGAGGTTGAGTTGACTTATTGACCGTAGACCACACATTGCTTACCATCAGGCTAGATGGCGGTCAAAAGCCAGCCTAACACAGAATAAAAAGAGGTACATTAAATAGTTACTCATTTGATGTGCGATAATTATAATTTTTTCTTACCATCTATTTAATTTTATTTGGTGTGCCTTATTATATTTTTTTTCTTGACCTAATTATAATATAGATAGGTAATAATGAGTTTTACGTTGAAATAAATTAGTTTTGATATAAACAGACAGGCTGTTTGTGTGGTATTTGTATAATTAGGTATGCTCGTAAATAAAAATAACAAAAACAGATAAATTGGGCCCTAATTAACTAAATTCCGTATTTTAACAAAAAACTTAATTTAAACCAGTTAAAGACATTGTTTTTAACAAAAAATATTTACCTAGTTTACTGACCATGAGTTTGCGTTTATTACACCAGTAATTACATTAATTCATCAGTTTACTTGTTAATAGCATGGATTTCTGCTCATAAACTTTCGCATTAAGTATTGGTGTGAAGTGTGATTTAGTTGGTATCAATTAGTAGGTAATGATAATTTGCACAAAATATGAGTGAGATAATAATAAAATATTGCTCCTGAACTTTAAAATTAAATACAGGGTTACACTAAAATCGAGTAAAATAAACGAGCTATTCCATATAAAGATATCAATGGGTACCTAGGTACCTACTTACTACTCGACAAAGTGTTATAGGACAGCTGTTTTTTTTCGCGAATTTAGTATTGGTCCCATAGTAAAAGTTGTTCATAATGATGAGTTTTTTTTTTTTTTTTAATTTTTTTTTTAATGTAATTGAGTGACGAGACTAGCAAATCGCTCGCCTGATGTTAAACGTCACGTTTGCCCATAACAGGTCTGCGCCACCCAGAATTTTGAACTCGCAGAATTCAAGACCCTGCGCGGCACAGCACTGCGCTCGTCACTCTGAGATATAAGTTGTTTAATCTCCCATTTGCCCTGTAATTTCACTGGAAACAATGCCCTTCCAACCGGAACACAGTAACGTTTGCACATTACTGCTTGGCGGTGGAATAACTGGCAAAGGTGTGGTACTTACCCAGGCGGGCTCTGCAAAAGAGCCCTACCACTACTATGTGCCCTTTTCGGCTTAGCATACCCTTTTATTATAATCTTGTATTTTGTAACATAGAGATAAAAGTGTTACAAATTATTAGCAAGCCGCCCCAGGTTTGCAACTTTGCCCGGGTAGCAAAACATTTACAGGCACTTGCCATAACTTAAGTAATTTATTAATTTGATAACTAAAACGATTGCACAGGTTCCTGATTTCTTTGCAGTTATTCGATCTCGTATTGCGTCTTTTTGGGATAGAATACGGAGATCGAATAACAGCATACTGCAGTGCCTGTCAAATATGCGCTGGCTTGTCGAGCAGACTTTCTACAGCTATGATGAGTTTATTGAATGCATATTTTGACTGATTTATTATGAATAATATTATTTTTACACAATGACTACTTATACTTCATATATATTTTTTTGACATTTTTCCTTTGACATTATGACATTTTATTGTAATATCATTGCGACAATTTTTAGACCATAGTTAGTGAAACAGGTCAATAAGTTGACATGCTTGTTAAGATTTTATTTTGTACATTTATTGTATAATTTTATGTTTTGTATTTTGTAATGACTTGTAATGAATATTGCCAATAAAATGATTATGATTATGAATAATTTGTGCTGTCCGATTTATAGATCCTGGATCTCTGTCCACCAGAACATAAACCGCAAATACTTAGTAGTGAGGTTTAGATCTATTAAAGATATATTTTAGTAAGCATTGACTGACTTACTTAAATTTGAAGTAATTCGTTAGATTTTATTTTATTGTATTTTAATGGGTTATACCTATATGCCTGAAATAAACGATTTCATTTTTTTTTGTTATTATAAAACCCCCAATAATCTTATCTGATTCTGCGTTAGTTACTCGATGCACAAAAACTGTTCAACAAGCACTCAACAGTTTGACGTATCGCAGCCAAGGTGTCAAGTTCAACAGCCAATCAAGTCGAGTCAATATTTAAATTGCTTTTATTACTAAATTCGTCCTAGACACAGATTGATTTTTAACCTTCATTATTTTGTCAGATGACAGATATAATAAACTCTTTATTGTTTAAATAAGAAAATACATGCAAACAGAGCAAGAATTTGCTTTTTCGCTAGGAGGGTTGTCTTTCAGATGATGAAGGTCCAAAGGTCATCCTAAGGTTGCCTTTTTCGCTAGGAGGGTTGTCTTTCAGATGATGAAGGTCCAAAGGTCATCCTAAGGTTGCCTGGAACAAGTGCCGTAGCGTGGGTGTCGGCCGCCCGGGGCTGATGACAATTTCGCCGCCCTATTATTTAGATATTTCAATTTAATGTAAACTATACATTACATACATTAATGCTACAAAACATCATTTAAAAAAAGGAGATTCCCCGAATTCGTCACAGAATAAGTAATGAACAATTCCGTGCTGTTTTCAATCGGTCCGAATACGATAAAAATATGAAATGGTTCAAATATTATTATTATTTGTTGTGAAATTTTGCCGCCCCCTAAAAAGTGCCGCCCGGGGCGGGCAGCCCCTACTGCCCCCACTACGCTACGCCACTGCCTGGAAGAGATCGCTCTTAGCGATAAGGCCGCCAGTGTTTGCACTAGTTTTAAGTTTTATGATCCTTTTTGTTTCTGATTTCTGGTGTGGACAATAATATAAAATATCTTTCTATTTATCTAAAAGCAGCAGATTGTAAAGTTAAAAGCTTAGTTATGTTATATTGCTATTTTGAATCTTATGTAAATAAATGAAAATATAATTATGTTATAAAAGTTGATCGTTATGGAATTTACTTAGTATATTAATTTTGAATTATTTATTTATTAAACTATTACCTACCTAAATTTAGATCCTTGAATTTAATAAACCTTCGCGTAGATACTTATACATTCATACAGGGTTATAAAAAGGCTCATAAAATATCACCTTATAGAACAACAGTAACTATGGGAATAAAGATGAATTCGCAAAAAAAAACAGCTGTTCCATAGAAAAATGTCAATGACACTCGACAAAATGTATGGAACCGCTAATTTTTTGTTTACGAATTTCGGCTTTAAATTCAAAATTCAAATTCAAAATAATTAATTAATTATTAAATATGGTTACATCAATGGTACACATACCCGTAATATGAATTCCTTATGTACGCTTTGTTCCAATGTAAAAGTTGTTCTTTATTATGAGTACTTACTATGAGCCCTTTTCCGCTTAACATACCCTTTCCTTTTAACCCGTTAGGTATACCTAAGTATTATAGAGATTACAGACAGCGCAATTTTCCCTCAAAGAAAATAAACCTGACTTCCTAACAAACTCAAACTAGGAAAAATTAATATATACACAAAATACAATCAATAACCAATCCATTTTATTATCATACATAGCTGAGTACAAGAATAGAGTTTTAACATAATCTTTCTTTATAGAGATTAAATATTATATTGTATTATTTTAATTTATATTATATTTTCCTTTCCTTTATAGAGATTTCTAATCAAAATTTAAAGTTCTAAAAGTACCCTCAATTCCTAAAAAGTCATCGTTGATTTTGGTCGTTGTTCTCATGGCTTCATTAGTTCGAGCCTTGCTCATCTCTTTTAAATATTCTATGTTTTCTTTTGATGCCAACGCTTGTTCAAATTCATCTGAAAATAATATATCGTATTAATTATTGTCGAGGTAATAAATTTTATGTAAAAATCATAATAATGATATTTGGTGTTCTCAATATTTTCAAGTATTTTTTAAATTTTGATATATACGAGTATCATTAATAAGTAAGCTGTTGTTTTTCAAGCTTAAAAATTTAGTATCAAGACAATACAAGACAACAGCTGTTATCAAGACTGTAATTAACAAAGATAAATCGATAGTAAACTTCTACAATTTTTTTTTTCGGTATTAATGTGTTTAAACATTATTTTTTCTTTTATTTCTTAAAGTATGTACTCTTTATAAATGAGGCTCTAGCCTCATTTATAAAGTTTCTTTAAGGTCTAGTGACATTAGTTAGTAGGTAGGTACTGCGAACTACATTTTTGTGTTTCACACAAGTTATTTTTCAAGGTGACGAGCGCAGTGCTGTGCCGCGCAGTCTTGAATTCTTATTATGGGCAAACGTGACGTTTAACATCAGGCGAGAGCTTTGCTCGTCTCGTCACTCCATAGCATTTAAATTACGTTTGACAATCTAAACCATTGCTAAGCGTTTATAAGGAATGCTCTAGAGTCTAGAGGTTTCTAATTGGTACATTTTTAAAATATCTACGTACCACATATTGTTTCTAAAGGTTTCTCATTGCCACCATAATCTGAAGGCAGCAGTTCTTTCGAAATATGTTTGTAAAGCTCTTCAAGATCTCGGACCACGTATATTCTTTGTCCCAACTTATCGGGAAGCATTTGCTTCAGTATCTTGATTACCAACTCTATTGCGTTGGAGGTAGAGATCAAAACAAATTTCTTAACTCTGGTGCCATAACCTTTCTGAAAAAAAAAAGTTATTTGACTATTAGAGGTACGTAAAAGACGATGACCAAAATTATAACCATCGGGTGGACCGTAGTTTGCTTGCTTATTTTTTTTCTAAAATAAAATGGCAACGCAGTTACGTGCATTTGTTTCAGTTCTTGTAGAATGTAGACCTTCAGTTTAGTGAACTCTTAACACTTTAACTGCTGCTAATAATCACATGCGTTGTGTTTTACGCGTCTGGCGTGTGTAGCTGCATTCGCGTTGCACAACGGAAACACAAGGTATGTGTTTTCAGCAGCTAAAATGTCAAACCCACTTCGAGAATAACTTTTGAGCTGTTTCCTTGATTTTGTCCATTGTTGCAAGTAAACATAGTACCAGTGCAAAGCAGTGCGTCTTGTCGCTGTGACAGTACTACAACTAGAAGCAATAACAGACTACGGTCGACACAGTGGCAGATTCACCAGCAGGCTGAGAGCTTGGGCGGCAGATTTTAGTTGCGGCAAATTCAGGGCCGACGGCTATGTTTTTTATGCCGCACATGTTTTGCAAATGTGTGAATTCGCCAATGGGCCAACAATTAATTATCACCGTGTGCAAAGTCTCGAGTATCGGCTAGTATTTCTGAACTCCTGAATTTCATGAACTCCCCACTAACTTAATCGTAGGCGTTTTCCTGAAAATAAAATATAAACTAACCAGAGTAATGGTATCCATTTGCTTCATCTCAAACAAATTTATCTGCGTTGCAAAGTCCACAATACTGTTTAACTTTCGAAAATCAGCAATAACAAAAAGTCCGTTGCTGTAGTCGTGGGCTTTCAAGTACTCGCAAACCTGGAAATTCATTAAATTGAAAATGTATTAAAATCCTAATTATTTGCACTAGTTTTAGTTTTACCTGCAAAAATAATTTAGGGACATGTAAAGTGAAGGGTTTCATAACAAAATGGAACCTTTAGTTTTTAAGTGTTTGTCTATTTGTATTATCACGATTTTCATGTCATGTCACGAATTCACGATACACATTTGACAATTTATCAAACAATATCTAGAGGTTATATGTGTTGATGGTTAAAAAAAATCCTTTGAAGGTGATTGATAGATCGATTAGTAAAAAAAATAATGATTGATGTGGGTTAAGATTAAGAAGGTGACCTTTTTGATTTTAATTTTTTTTAGTTTTTAAAGACTTATATAATTGCAATAATAATAAACGTAATGCCGGAAAAACACATGTTTTATGTTAAAAAACTTATAGTCAAGCGCCTCACGGTTTTGTTTCGGCAATTCAGTTGCAAGCTACGAGGTTATTGAAAGGGTTTTTATTGTTCATAGTACAGACGCCAAGGACATTTTAAATCTGTACCTACTATAAAACAAGAACATTATTTTTACAAAACAAAAACCGACTTCAAAAGACCGACTATTGAGTTATGTTAACATACAGTCGAATTGATAACCTCCTCCTTTTTTGAAGTCGGTTATAAAGAATTTAATGAACTTAAACCCATGTTCACTAGCATTTAAGGTTATTTATTTTTTATTTAATCATCTATTTTTCTCACATTTATTTAACTTATTGAATAGTTCTGTTGGCAAAATGAGTTGGTTAAAATTTCATCGTCTTGTCAATTTCCGGTGAACTTTGCTATTAGTTTTTCAGAAATTAAAATCAATCAAAGTATTAATTATTAATTCAAAATATTCTTAGTAGTGTATTATTGGGCATTCTGGAACAGGTTTTGTATGAAAATTTTGTGGCTCACTACGTTCGCTCAAAAATTTTAATTCAAAACCTGTTCTAGAATGCCCAATAATGGAACGATTTCTTTGCAATAACGTATTGGAAAAATTTTAAGGAATCTATTGCTAATACCAAAGTTGGTCGTTTGCTCATACCAAACTTACGACATATAAAGGCGATAGCTTTGTCACAACATAAAATACAATAGTGTATTAAGTGGTTAGAATGCTGTATATATAAGAAAAAGTTAAAAATTTATATCATTATGTTAAAAACATTCTTGGTAAATACTACTCTTACAATGAAATTTGTAAAGCAATCTCAAAAGTTACATTTGGACAAGATATTTCCGGAAGCAGAGACACTTGTAAGCCGTCATGGGAGTCTTTTACCTAACACAATCAGATGTATAGTTTGTGGACCATCAAATTGCGGAAAAACGAATGTTGTAATAGGTCTTTTATTACATGAGAGTGGTTTACGTTTTAGAAACGTATATGTGTATTCTAAAACATTGTACCAACCTAAATATATATTTTTAGAGAAGGTGTTGAGTTTGGTACCTGGTGTATCTTTTGCAAAATATAGTGCTGGGGAACATATATTGAGTCCACATGAAGCAAACTCAAATTCGGTAATAATATTTGATGATGTTGCTTGTGAAAATCAATCAAATATGAGGGATTATTTTGCTATGGGAAGACATAAAAATATAGATTGTTTTTATATAAATCAAACGTACAGCAAAATTCCAAAACAACTCGTCAGAGATAATGCAAACCTTCTAATATTATTTAAGCAAGACGATATAAATTTACGTCATGTATATGATGAACATGTTAATACAGATATGACATGGACAGAATTTCGAGATATGTGTTCTAAAATATGGCGAGAACCTTACAACTATTTGATTATAAATAAAGATTGTCCAAAGAATAATGGTTGTTACAGAATGAAGTTCGATACGTTTGTCAAATTTGACTAACAATTATATATAAAAAAGGTTTCTATTATTAAATAGTTTCATTGTAATTTTTATATTGTTAGACATATAACGTAAAATTAAAATGGAAACAGAATTAAAGGCGAAAGTAGTTCAAGTTGCAGAAGCTGTTAAAAAGAAAATAAAGGACATGCGTTCTATGGAATCATATAATGATAACATTTTGGGAACTGTTTTTAAACCTATAACGGATCCACTAAAGACTATAATCAGAGACACGAAGCATTTCGAACCTTCAAAAACTAAATTTAATGCAGTAGATGAATCATCTGTAATGAAAGACGAGTTCATTTCTCCATCATCATCAAACAGTGGTAACCAAACTATTAAAAATAATTTTGGTACCGTTTCCGAAATAGATTCCTCTGATGATGAAATTGACGCAGATGACGTAGATAATAAAACTGAGAAAATAAACGTCAGTAATAGTTCGTTTACATCAGCAAATTCTACATCGAGTGCTCCTGAAGATTTCTCATCTTGGTCACTTTCTTCAGAAGTGTTTGAAGATGTTCCGTTTGGAGTTAGAAGCGAACGGGGTAAACTAATGATGGGTTCGTCACGTGTTATCGTAAATGATGATACAATATCTATAGGCGGACATAGTTATAACAAAACACTAGGACTTTGGGAACTATTATTTAAAAAGATGCCTGATCCAAATTTAATAACAAAGGAGGACAGTCAAAACTACAAAGCTATATTAAAGGAAACGAATGCTCATCGAAGAGATTTTGACTCTAACAAACCGATAAAGTCTATTAAGGGACGAAAGTATTTACAAATAATCAAACCTCTTTTTAAGCATCGTAAACCTTCCACATCTTCTATGTCATCATCGACTAGCAATCTTGATGATTTTGCAGAAGGGAATGGGTTAATACTTAAGAAGAAATTTAAAAAGAATACAGATTATATTTACTGGGATGATCCTAATGAACTTGTAGAAAGGCTAAAATTGCTTATAGCCTCTAAAGATGCAGGCAACACTGGTCTTGACAATGAAATCATATCAATTATTGAAGAACTACGTGAAAATGGTATTATAAATTAGTAACCATTTTAATGTTTGTTTTATTCAAGATTTTGAGTTCAAACGAAGGAGGTCGAATTATAAAAAATGAATATTGATAAATTTGGCCATCATGTCCATAGAAGATTACGTTTATCTGAATTACTGGATAACTCAGAAAATTATTTAGTTAAAACTAAAACGGGAGATTTTGATTTGCAATTATCGTCCCGATTAACCGGAATTAAAATTCCTGTGAAACCCGACGACGCCGCGAGTAAGAAATACGTTGATAGCAAGATTGCTGCTGAAATCACGGCTTTTGTAAATTCTTTAAAAGCAGATGTACAAAACCATTTTACACAGTTTGAAACAAAGTATTGCACTAAGGAGTATGTCGACAAATTACTAAAGAAACCACAAAATGTCCAAAGAGCAAGTAGTAAATGAAATTCATCGATCAGCACGCAGAAATTTTCTCCGACGTTCTGTTATACTAAAAGGAATAGACGACTTGTGGCAAGCTGACCTCATTGATTTTAAGTCTCTACAAAAATACAACAATGGATTTACTTTTATTTTAGTTGTTATGGATTGTTTTACGAAATATGCATGGGCGTACCCATTAAAAACCAAAACAAAAAAAGAAGTTATTGATGCATTTAATCATATTATTAAAAATAATGGTCACATACCTCGAAATTTGCAAACTGATATGGGAACAGAATTTTATAACGACATGTTTCAGAAACAAATGCATTTATTAAAAATCAATCATTATTCATCATATTCAACTAAAAAGGCGTCCATAGTAGAAAGATTAATTAGAACATTAAAGAATAAATTATACAAATGTTTTAGTTATAATGGCACCTATAAGTGGATAGGCAAATGTTTAGAAAACGTTTTGATTGCTTATAATAACAGTAAACATCGCGTGACTAAATTTAAACCCATCGATATTAATGTGCAAAACGAACCACTCGTGAAAAAAAACATAATAAAATTTCAGGAAAAAAGAGTAAAATCAACTAAGAAGTTATTTAGAGAAGGTGACAGTGTTCGAATAAGTAAATACAAAAGTAGTTTCGCAAAAGGATATACACCTAACTGGTCAACGGAAATATTTACTATTAAAACTGTTAATAATACAAATCCAGTTACATATCATATACAAGATCAAAGAAAACAAGATATATTGGGTTCATTTTACCAAGAAGAGTTGCAAAAGACTAAATATCCCAATATTTATTTGATTGAAAAAATTATAAAAACAAAAGGAAACAAACTTTTTGTGAAATGGTTGGGCCTTCCTGATCATGAAAACAGTTGGGTGGATAGAAGTTCTATTGTAATATAAACGATATCTACAATATGTTATAATCATTATATATCAAGAAATGCAAGGCGGAGGACTTGTTAACAATTTAATAAATAATTTACCGTTTGAGCTTCATTTGCCAGGATATAACTACTGTGGACCAGGTACTAAATTAAAAGAAAGATTATTGAGAGGTGACAAAGGAATCAATAAGCTGGACGAAGCTTGCAAATACCACGATATCGCATACTCCAATTATAATAATTTAACTGATCGTCATAAAGCAGATTTAGAGCTATTAAACATGGCCAAAAATCGATTAGATTCCAAAGACGCTGGAAAAGGTGAAAAATTAGCGTCATGGTTGGTCAGCAAAGTAATGAAAGCTAAACTTAAAACAGGCTCAGGAATGAAGAAATTTAAGACAATTGTATCCAAAATAGGATCACATATAAAAAAATTAAAATGTCACGATAATAAAACTGCAATTAAATATGCTTACGAAGTTGCTAAGAAACTTATACCTAAAAAATGTCATGTGCGACTACCGAGAATCATACCAATACCTAAGACAGGAGGAATTTTACCTTTGATACCAATTTTTGCTGGTCTATCAGCACTTGGGGCTTTAGCTGGTGGTGCAGCCGGTGTAGCAAAAACTATAAACGACTTTAAAACAGCAAAACAAAATTTACAAGAATCTGAACGTCACAACAAAACCATGGAGGCTATAGCTATAGGGAAAGGTCTTTACCTTAAGCCGTACAAAAAAGGCCATGGGCTAATTATAAAAAACTCAAAAAACTAATTGACAGGCTACCTCAACGAGCTCTTACAAATATTGATATTATCAAACACGCAAAAAATATACCATTTTTTCGCGGTGTTTATATGAGAGATAGATTACCAAACAAACCACAAGCAATAGAGTGCGCTATTGTTAACTTAGACGATTTTAAGAGTAACGGAACTCACTGGGTAGCCTATGTAAAAATAAATGAATATTGTGAATATTTTGACAGCTTTGGTGATTTAAAACCACCATTAGAAATATTAAAATATTTAGATAAAATTAACGTTTATTATAACTACACTCGATTTCAAAAGTTTGATACCATTATATGCGGTCACTTATGTCTACAATTTTTACATAATTTTTGGAATAAATATACTATATAATAATAAACTGTTTTATAAGTGTGTTATTTCTACAATGTCCTTCACACTGTCCATAACTGGAAACAGCTCTCAATTAACAACTCTCTATACACCTCCTTTGGACCTTGAAGGTGATTACGAGTGCGCTCTTTTACATTTATCTACTTTTAATTCTATACCAAATATAACAGCAAATAACAACAAGTTTCATTATGATAACGATAAAGTTATCGAAATTCCTGAAGGAGCTTATGAGCTCCAAGATATATGTGACTATATACAATCTAAAATGACCAATTGCGTCTTTAAGATGTATTGTAATAATAACACCCTTAAGACCTCTATATTTTGCAGCAAAGACATTCACTTTTATAAACCTTATTCAATTGCAGCTTTACTAGGCTTTAATAGAGTAGTTCTGAAAAGTAATATATTACACGAGTCACCTCTTCCAGTAAACATTCTGCCTACAACTGTCCTCAGGGTCGAATGTGATATAACAAGTGGTTCATATATTAACGAGAGACCAAGTCATATAATTCACGAATTTGCTCCTAACGTACCACCGGGTTACAGGATAATAGAAATACCAAAAAACACCATTTATTTTCCTGTAAACAGAACACGTATCTATGCTTTAAGCATAAGGATACTAAATACAAACAACCAATTAGTTAATCTGCGCGGTGAAGAAATACAGGTGTACTTGCATTTTAAGAAAATATGATTGATTATAATAAATATACAACTGTATGCACTCAGAAGACTAGTATCAATCGAGCTGTTCGAAAGTTAACACATACCCGAGCTAAAAAACATAAATTGTCAGCTGTCAATAAGCAATTTCTAAAATCAATTGGATTAATAAAATGAATGTTCTAAATATTACAAACACACCGGCATATGACAACTCTATAGAGAGTGTGGAATTTCATTCATATAAACCGTATATTACTAGTTTCAACAGTAACGATGAAATCCGCATCCCAATTAATCAGCAAGATGTCAATATTTTACCAAGTGCAAGTACTTTGTATATAGAGGCTGTAGTCAAAGTTAGTAAAAAAGATAGTACTGATTTGACATCTGTCGTTAACTTCACAAATAACCCCCTGATGTACCTATTTCAAGATATACGATATGAATTGAATGGTGTTGAAATAGATAAAGTGAAAAACGCAGGCATAACGACTACTATGAAATCATTGTTATCGATGAATGATGCCGAATCAAAAATATCTAAAACGTGGGGCTGGGATATAGACGGAACTAAAAATAATATCGGAGGACATTTTGCTGCGTCAGTACCTCTCAGGAACATACTCGGATTTGCAGAAGATTATAACAAAGTTATTATTAATTGTAAACATGAACTTGTTTTGTTGCGAAGTAATACCGACCTTAATGCGTTGAAACTATATACTGGAGAGAAAGTGCAAAGCATTGATATACACAAACTAATTTGGCGAGTGCCTCATGTCAAAGTTTCAGATAAAGAAAAAATAAATTTGCTTAAGCTTCTTGAGAAAGACCGACCAATTCAGTTAGCTTTTAGAAATTGGGATCTTTATGAGTACCCTATGTTGCCTAAGACGACAAAACATACATGGTCAATTAAAACTTCAACTCAAATTGAAAAACCTAGATATGTTATTTTAGGGTTGCAAACTGATAGAAAAAACAATGCTTCTAAAGATATGTCACATTTTGATCACTGCGATCTACGTGACGTCAAAGTTTTCTTGAATTCTACTTATTATCCGTATGAAAGTTATAATACTAACTTTTCCAAACATAACTTTGCATTAATATATGAACAATATGTAAACTTTCAACAGTCATATTATGGACGTAGACCTAGTTGCTTGCTCAGTGCTCAAGAGTTTAAAGACGTAGCACCATTGTTTGTAATAGATTGCTCTCGACAAAACGACAATATAAAAACCGGACCTGTAATAAATATTCGTCTTGAATTAGAAAGTGATAAAGAGATACCTGATCATACTTCAGCATATTGCCTTATTTTGAATGATTGTATCGTTGAATATAAACCTTTGACCAATATTGTTCGGAAGATATCATGAATCCAACAATTTTTGTTGATATACAAGGTTTTAAAGATTCTCTAAACCAGTTTATATTAAAAGAGCTTGCAATCTCAACCGCAAACTTTACTCAGGTTTTTTTAATAAAACCTCCATATCCATATGCAAAATTATCAACCGAAGAAAAAAGAAGAGTTGGATGGACTGAACGAAATAGAGGTATTACGTGGAGTGAAGGACATATTGACTATAGAGAATTCAAAAGAATAATTAAGCAACTATTGAAAAACAAAACGATAATTATGAAGGGTCTGGAAAAACAGAAATGGTTAAAGGAATTTTGTGTAGACTGTTTTTTGATAAACGTTGAAGATCAAGGTTGTCCTAATTTTTCGTTATTATATACAACATATTGTGAAAGTGAATTGTATTACAATTGTTTAACCCATAGCAAATTTTGTGCTCTCAAAAATGTTATATGTATAAAAAAATGGTATTTTGATAACTGTATACAAAAATAATTATTATTAAAAATAAGGAAAACGTCAACTCGTTGTTTAATTTTATTTTTATAAACCTTGAATATCTTTTAAAGAGAAATTAGTTAGTTTTTCAATGGTTTTACTAAGGTAATAGAATAGGGAATTAAAAAACATATTGTTTAAGAATTATTAAATTTATTTACATACATTTAATTAACATTTTAAATCATAGCAGTATTACGTAATTATTACTACAATCTTAGAATTGACAAATTAAAAATTATTACCCACTAGTTTTCTTGAAATTTTACTTATTAAAATTTCGGTGAGATTCATTATTTCATCTACAGAGTCTTTGACTACATATTGAGCTGCAGTAAACATCACATCGGAACTGTCACTGGACGGAGCACTCATAAAATTCACTGGGTTATTTTCTAATTCAAACACTTTAATTTTTATTAATTTTCTTGCTTTTGCACCGTCTTTACTTATGACGTAAGAAGCTGAAGAAAGTTCATTCTTTTTTGTTGTTGTATCTCGTTTTTGTTTCGGTTTCTTATTTGAAGCTTCCCGATTTCTTGTCACATTATAGGCTTCCATATAGTCATCGAAATCATCGTCTGGATTTTGCGCGTATTGAGAAAACAATAAACAGGTGTCCTGGGAGTCCGTCATAGTCTGTAAAAATAAAAAAATATTAGTATCAATTAATTCACAGATTCATTTTGACTGTTTGTGTAATAACAAATAGTTTTTAAATTAAAACTTACATGTTAAAAAACGTTAAAAACGTACGTAGTGTAGATGCAATGTGCCTCTTTCGACTGCCGATGCGCTAATGCTAATGGACTAATCTAAATAATCAAGTACGGACACGTTTGAATTGTCGAACACTTGTGTGGTATCATATTACATTTTCGCAAATGTAATTAGAATGAGACAATGCTTTGCGAGCGTTAGAGGACTATTTAATAACAAATAGTTATTAAATATTTTGTTATTTATCATTGTAAATCGAATGGTATGCTATAGAATAGAGGAACTGAGAAATGATACAACTGCAAAGTAATATAAAACATATTTATTTACAAACAAATCTTATTATAATAATATATCGTAAAGTAAACATGCAAATCTTATTCCTATAACCAGATTTATTTTAAAAGTATTTACTGACAAAAATTAACATTCTATTTATACAACCGAATTCTATAACTATATTAAATAGAAAACGTAATTACAAACTTAACTTAACCTTAACTTTCTAAATTATAGTAATTCTAGAATTGTGCTAATATAAACAAGATTTATGTCCCCAAGACAAAGTGCATATTTTGTCTTTGAGTACAATACGTTTGTCGTCATTTGATGATAAAACCACTTTGTTAACAGCTTGAGTAAAAATTTCATGTTTTAATGACTTAAATAGTACATTTCTTTTGCGGAGATACTTATTATGCAGTAATGCTTTAGTGTAGTCATGAAAATCCAGTTTTTTTACAACAGACTTCTTCACTCCTTTTGCCTTTTTTATTTCATTATCTAGAGTTTTCAAACAATATAGTTTAGATCTTAATCCTACGAATTCACTAATGCATTGCCCTCCTAGCTCATCTTTAAATAACCCAGGAATTTTCTTGTTTCTACAAACAATGTTGAATGCATTATTTTCAGAAAAATTGCTTGTGTCAAAATAAGATTCCAAATTTTGTTTTATATCTTTATACACGTTTGATGTCTCAATCGAATATAGAAAACTGTCCGTATCTGTATAGCATAGTTTCAAATTAGGACCGTAAAAAGGTTTCATAACAGAGTAATGAAAGTTGTACATATGGTTTTTGGATATTTCCAGAACAGTGAACCCTATGTAAATAGGTTTATCTAATGTAACCGACTCCGTTTTCATTTGAACGGCTACGAAATTTTCAGTAAAAATTGTAGAGCTGTGATAATTAGGTCTCGATATCAACTGTTCAGCGGTATAATTTTTTTTAGTTTTGTTTCTTGTATCACTCCATTGGTTAACCAAATGAACATTTAGTCTATTTTCAGTATTTTCGAGCGTTTTACCAAAAATACTGTTATTCAGTAATTTAAAAAAGTCTTGTTCAAATGTTGACTTAGCGTTTTGTCGTAATGTTGTATTCAAATCTATGTACTGTTTTAAAAATGGACTTTGTTTAAATTTTATAACTCTATGAACCTTTTTTATTAATAAACCATGTCGTAAACATGTTTTTAAATGCACATAATGAATTACATATCTAAATTTGTCATATAAATTAGGAATCAATTTGGAAGTTTTTGAACCAGGTGGAGTAAATTTTTGAGGGCAAAACGGAAGGTCATTGTGGGCATCGTGCAATTCATTTGGATAATGCATATCAATTTCCAAAATATACCCAAAATCTGAATCGTCAGGCACATTAGTAATGTTCAAGTCATCAATTTCTGATTGCTGAAGAAACTCGAAATTTGAAAATGGTAAATATGAACACATGGCATAACCATATAAATTATTACAGTCAATGTATAATAAGTAGTTATCAGGAGTAGACGAATCATAATTGGGCAAATATTTGTTGTTTGCCTTAGAATACCGTCTACAACATAAACAAATACCTCCGCGGATTCCTTTCTGAATCATACGAATCATCTCCAAGTCTTCGATAAGTTGCAATTGTACTTTGGTTTGAAGAAGCATTGCATCGAAGCTTAAGCTTGGAGCTGTTAAGTAAAATGCCGGATCTAATTTATAAGTAACTCTGCAAGTCTTGCGGAAGTTTTCAAAAACGTCTGCCAATAAAAGAACATCTGTTTTAAGATATAAATCAGTATAATCGCCAAGATTCTTTAAGTCAAATGTTTTCCATATGCATTCCGCATGCGAATATTCAGCGACCGAAATAGTATCATCATTTAATACACTATAAAAACAATCGCGTGGTGGTAATTGCGTTTCAGAAAAACAAGCCCAATTAGTCATGTATTCGTATGGATAAACGCCTTTACGTGTTAGTAAGTCAAAATTCTTCTTATTTTTATAGAAAGAAGACAAATGAGTAAAATCATTTCTGTTTAGGTTTCCCGCGAGCTTTTCTAAACTTGTGCTTAAAAATTTAAATGAATCGACAAATCGAACCGGGAAACATTTCTGAGATCCTACATTTAAAAACTTTGTAAATGATACGTAATTTTCTTTGTTTTTTGCAATAACTTTAATTTTTCCTGGCATTTCTCCTAATTGACGTATAAATAGGTGACTGTCGTAACCGGACAAATTATGAAAAAATACGGGGATAAATTTGGGTAAACGAAATTTTAAATTACAGTAAGAATGGGCAGGACCTCGATATTTACCAGTTAAATGACAGTGATCTTTGACCTTGTCATCAAATAATGACTTAGAACAAAGAGAGCAATATTTCGACTCGTCAAATGTGGTCTGTTCTGCATTTGTTAAAGGTAACATTGGGATTGTTTGTTCCAAAATTTTGTTTATTTTTGTTACATCTTCGACTATATGTTTAAGGAATTTTTCAACACAATCAGGTCCACGGTGAGATAAATATCTGTTGAGTGAATTGTCATATGAACAGACTATGTAATATGCAAAGGCAGCTGGTAAATGTTTTTGTAAAACGGTTGTGTAAGTAGAATTTATTTCTCCGCTATTTGGTTTTAATAAACATTCAAAATCCGCATATATAACAAAAGGTACACTTTGCATTCTTTCGTAATGTCTAAATTGAATCACAGCGCCGGAATCAGGTAACATTGTTCTAATTGCACCGCAAATATGTGTATCCAATTTGTCTTTGTTATGAAAAAAAAGCAAACAGTCTTCACAAAAATATATTTTTCCGTGGTGCTTTGTTACTTGTCCTCTGAGTAATTTAGATAAATTTTTTATCAGACAATAATGTTTAGAATTGTTATTTTCTAATAATAGCAAATTAATATGATGCTTTTTTCTTTGATTTGTTTTGTATAGAGGACCGACAATATTAGATTTGTTTAGTCCATACACGTTTACACTAATTTTATCATTATTTTTCTCAAAGGTCTTAATATCCGAAAACCCTACCGGGAAAGTCATATTGTTAGTGTTCAAAACGTTTTCAAACCGTGGGTACGAGGAAGTTCGATGAACATTGTTTTTAGCAGGAAATAAAGCTGCTACAATACACCACAAAAAACAAAAAGCATCATTATTTTGTATATTTATGCATGCATGTTTAGTTTTTATAAATTTAGGTAATTCAATAAACCGCGAGGCTCTCATTGGGTTGTATTTGTTAATATTGACCTCTACGTATAAGTTACGCAAGAAAGCCCAACCGCTTTCTTTTTCCTCAAAACAGTCAACTTTTGTCGTAATGCTGTCAACCACATTTGAAAATATCTCATTAAAATTGTAGTTTTGATGTAATGTTATATTTTCTGTAGCAAAAGATTTAATTTCACTAGTGTTATTTTTAGGCAACGTAAATTCAGCAAATAATTCGAAATTTACTTTGATAGATTGGTATGTCGCTTGTCTTACGTCTAATAATTTTCGTATACGTGACTTGACCTCATGTAAAAATCTACCTGGCGGAACCACACCATTACCTTCGTCGCTAATTCTATACGATGCAATTCGATTGCGAAATGCACTGCTTATTTTATCAATACCTTGACTAACTTGGATAGAACTATTATTCTTATGAATATTAGTGCGTAAATGGCTCGAGAAAGCGCTACTTTTAATAGATAAGTCACAAACGGTGCAGTAAATTGTGTTTTTTGCCATTATTGAGAGCTAAGTATGTAAACAAAATGTACCTAATACCTAATGAAATATACCTACCTAAATAATAGTCAATTAAAAAATAAACTAGAGAATTATATGCACAAACTAGTTAAAAAATTTATTTAGTAAAATGGACCTTATAATCTAGTCTTAAGCAAGATCTCCAGTCACCACATAAATAAATGTTACACTTTTAAAAAAAAGTAAAAATGAGTTACTCCAAAGTATACATAGAGGAAAGAATTATCCCTTTTTATCAGCAAAAAACGTGCCCTCGTCCGTGAACTGTTTCTTACACAAATTTAAAAATTGTTTTAAAGGTACAAGATTTGGGCAATCTGATCCACCTTGATATTTAAGGGACACAAGCGCGTGCTCCCATCGTTTAATCGGCGCCACGGTTCTTATATCTTTTGAGTTATATATTTTTAGCTCGATAAAGACTTCACCCGTCAAATTCGCTGTTCGACGCAAAACGCCGTCAGCGACCCGCCGTGTTAGCACCGACTGCAGAGTCCCCGGAGCAGGTCTTCTTGTTGCGTTGTCGTCGTCGCTTTCGGAATCCAAAACCCAGCCTGCCGTTTTTCGATGAGCGGTCGTCGCTGTCTTCGACACTGGTTGTTTTTGTTTTTTCGTTGATGCTTCTTTTTTCTTATACCTGAAGTTAGAACAAAATACAAAATTAGACATATTCGTAAATAAAAAAAGTAATAAGAAAAGTATGTTACAAACAAGTTTCAATTATCTCATCAAGATTAGTAAACAAGACCTTTAAAACTATGGTAAACGAAACTTACGTTTTTTTAGACGTAGACGCTTCTTCGTTATCTGGTTCAAAAAACTGCTCAGCTGTGTCCTTCTTGCTACGTTTACGGGAATAATCCGAATACTCCGAATCAGACCTGAAAAACAAGTAAGTTACACAGACACACACATAGACGAAATAAATTTTAATGTTACTAAACAAACATACGCGTAGTATCGAAATAATTTTCACTGCATTTTAGAACCGACAGCCTTTACATATATTACAAATACTTATATAGTGTGTAAGTAAGAAATTTAATATAAAAAGAAAATACACTTTAACCAAAAACAATTCTCTGTTGTTTAAGTTAATATGTTATCAAATAAAGTAACATAGTAACAAATTTATGTCAAAGAGATATTAATATATCAAAAAATATAAACTCACGAACATGATTGCAACGCAGCGGTTTCTCGTGATTGTCGAATTAGGTGTCAGCGGGCGCTTTGCTTCTGGTGGGCTTCGGTCTGCTGACGACCTTGTAGAGCAGTCTGAGGGCTGGTCTTGCTTTTTGGAGTCCGGACCTGGCTGGCCTTGCTTCGTACTATGATGTCTGGTGTAGTCTGATCTGAAGGCTGGATCTTGCTTCTGGAGTATGGTGACTGGAGATCTTGCTTGGAGACTGGCTTGTTGTTTCTTCCTCGGAGTTGCTGGATTACTGGGTGGTGTGTTTGACCGGAATACGGCTTAAATACAATAACTTCAGCTATTCTCAACATTTACAATGTGAAGAAAAATGATAAGTTTACCTCAGTTTGCACACAACAGTGCGACTATAATTGAAAACCGTTTAAGCACCTCTGTTTTTACTGAAACATCAGCAATAATTATAAAATGGAAAAACAAATGTATCGAGTAACAAGCATTCATTTGAAATTAAATACCTTACTCATACATTTTATTATCTATATATAAACACGTTCGGACCTGTACGAACCCGAGGTACTGTTAATTTTCGGATGGATGACCGTGAGTGGCATTTACAATTGAACGCTACCGTTTGAGAGTACATCTCCTGGTTTATCAGAGTCAATTTTTGAAAATTTAGATTCCGAAGACGGAAAAAGATTTAGCAAAATAATTCCATTATTTGGACATGTAAAATTAAAATAAGTGTTTCAAAGTTCTCGGTACGGTTAAAAAAACAATTATCTGTTTTTAAAATTTGGTACTTATTAAAATCGTATCAATAAAATTTATATTTTGTGCGAGCGCAGTTGCGCGCAATAGCTAGTACACAATTAGCCGCTATTTTTGCGGAATCGCGAAACTGATTAAGGTGTGTTTACAATACAGTTAGTCTGCAGTTATTATATGTAGGTAAATTAAATCGTGGGTTCGATTCCTCCCCAGTACAAATATGTTTTTCTGGGTGTTTCTATTTATCACAAATATCTATGTATTTTTAAGTATTGGTTTTATATTAAAATAACCAAAACATGCTAATGGTTTTTACTATTTATTTGTTCGGTACCTACTTTATTTACCTAATGTACTTAATAACTAATAACATGTGCTAATAACATTTGGAGAATAGTGAAATCAGTTATTACCGGTTTGTAATCAGCTTTACAACAATGATATCAAGTTGTACAAACTTGTCAAGTATTTTTGCGGAATCGCGAAACTGATTAAGGTGTGTTTACAATACAGTTACTCGTATTGTGCAATTATTGTATTTTAGGCTGTGGGTTTGATTCCCACCAGGACATATATTTATGTAAAGAAAATGCATGTTTTTCTGTGTCGGGGTATTTCTTTGTATTTTAAAGTTGTAAAAGTACCTACTCTGGTTCCCATAGTACAAGATTTGCTTTGTTTGGAGCTAGATAGTGTTGTATAAAATAGCTGAACAAAAAATAAAAGACATGACATACTTGTTCATTCATAATAGTTTTATAATAAAATAGCTCAAACCTTAGACTAAAATAATTTTAGTCTAAGGCTGAAACACGTTAATAGTTTTTATTATTTATTTGGTACCTACTTTATTTACTCAATATACACGAAGAGAGGACTTGAGCTAATAACATTCGGAGAATAGATAAACCACCAACCCAACCAACCAGTATGTCATAGCTTTATAATAAATATCAAGTTGCTGACTTAACAGCTGCACCGACTTATTTCCAGGTACGGTCACGACTCTGTTGATCTGTTCATTTAGTTGCTAGTTGGTAGTTGGTGTGGACTTCAATTTACCATTTTCTATTTTATTATTTTGTTGTAACGGAGCTACCGCCTTTATGTGTCGTAAGTTTGGTATGAGCAAACGACCAACTTTGGTATTAGCAATAGATTCCTTAAAATTTTTCCAATACGTTATTGCAAAGAAATCGTTCCATTATTGGGCATTCTAGAACAGGTTTTGAATTAAAATTTTTGAGCGAACGTAGTGAGCCACAAAATTTTCATACAAAACCTGTTCCAGAATGCCCAATAATACACTACTATTCTTGATTGTATCTTGATGAAACTAACCTCGTATAATAAAATAAAAAACAGAAAAAAATCCTGACCTACTCCCTAAAACGATTCCTTCCGAAATTCCTTCCTCATTTTTTAGAGTTCTGAACTCCTTCGGGGAAAAACCCTTTAGTCGAAACTTCAGTGTCTGACTGTCTGTATGTTTTGGAAGGAATCATTTTTGGGAGGAAAGACTCCAAAGGTAAGTCAGGATTTCTTTCTCAGTGCAGTAAACTTACCATGACATTATAGAAGTACATTTGCAAGAAGACTTTTGGTGAATATTGTGCTGGCTCCAACCTCATGAAGTATACTCTCTGATGATCTTCAGTGAGTTTCGGCATTAGAGTCACGTGTCTGTATAAAAAAAAATACAAACATCCGAATTGAGAACCTCCTCCTTTTTGGAAGTCGGTTAAAAATCATGTCTTTATTAGAGTTATAGATACAGATATCATCATTGAGAAGAAAGAGATATGGACTAGGATTTGATTTGTTGATCCCAGGAACGAGAACTCTTCGGAGAGGCAAGGCTAAGTTATAGGCAAGAACATTTCCAGTCCATCACCAACTCGATGGACCGACCTAATAAAAAAATCATGCTGTCTATCATGGTTCGCTACGCTCGCGATACAACTAACCGCCGGAAATGGAGAAGCATTGATGCTATTGTTAATGGCATCCATGGCGATCTCTTTGTGCTGTCTGCGTAAAATATTTGGAGCTTTTACGAACACAGCCAAAGGTTGGTCGTTCATTGTGTGTTTGTTTATTTCTTGTAACAGCTCAATGGACTTGGGTTAAATTTGGTGTGGAAGTGGCATAGGTACAACTGCGATTGACACAAGTGATTTTTACCACAAAAATAATAACCGCTCCTGTATAACAGCGGATAAAACCGCAGGGTACTGCTGATACAAATATATTAAATAATTATACAAATAATTTTATTACATTTTAATTTTTTTTTAATTTAATTTAAATTTTAAAGTCAAGTTAAAAAAAATTAAATACATTTTAATGTAAGTATTTAATTTTTTTTCTTTTCAATTCATGTTTATATTTCTGTAAGTGAAATAAAATATACTAAGTAAGACGTATATAAGTAGGTACTTACGCGTATTTCTTTTTATCCTTGAAGTCATTTATTGCGTCAAATTTGTCAAAAAATTGAGGAAGCAACGTGCGAAGAGTGCAGAGTTTTTCTATTTGCGATTTGGCTCGTTCTACTGAACCCTTCAGTAATATTATTATCCTTTCCAAATATTCTCTTGCTAAAATAGAAAACATCAATATTAGATAAAAAAAGATTTTTTAACTCTTACTTACGTAGCCTTAATTAAATTAAAGATTATACACATCACACTTTAACACCCTTTTGTTTACTTTGTAGGTTAAAAATACAGTCGAATTAACTACCTCCGTTTTTTTAAGGTTAGTAAAAAATCACTTACAAAAATCTTTCTTCACGAGATGACTCTGTTTCTTCACCCAGGCATCCAGCACGTCGATGGCTTGGTCCATTTGACCGGGTTTGTCCAAATTGTACGTTTTCCTCATAAAAATCAAAGTATCCGGGTGATATTTTAATATCTTGTCTTCAGGTATACGATCCATGTTGCCTCCTTTTGCGAAACTCTTTTTGAATGGCTGAAAAGGTTAAAATAAAACATTTTAAATGGCAGGATAGTTCAAAATTTGACACTATAAATGGCTGAGTAGATAAGAATTTAACATTTTAAATGGATAAGAACTTGAAATTCGAAACTTTTTAAATAGAAATATAGTTAAAATTAGAATACAAGACTGTTTAACACTCTTTAAGACTCTTTTCTTTTTTCTAAGGTTGCCTGGAAGAGATCGCTCTTAGCGATAAGGCCGCCAGTTGTCGCACTAGTTTTAGGTGTTATAATTCTTTTGATTGTAATTTGTGGTGTGAACAATTAAAGAGTTTATCTATTATCTGTATATCTATCCATCTCTTTTTGGAGAGGCTAAACAGTCAAAATACAAAACAATTTTTGGAATATTTAAAAATTAAAACACGAAATTAGTCTTTTCAGTATGGCTGGAAAGTTAAGATTAAGCCACAAGGTCACAAAGCAAGACCTTAAAAGAAACTGTTATTATAAAAACGGATGAATAACAAAAATAAGGAAACAAGTTGACGACTGGTTTTTCTTTTATGTAAATAGTAGCCGTGTCCCATGGTTTTACCCTCTGCTTGAACAATTCTAAAAAAATATAATAAATAGATTTTCTGAAACAGTGGATTTTGGGTCAGTTAAAAAAATTAAAAAAAAAAGAATGGCTGGCTGAGGTGCGAGTGCTGCAAATGCAAACTAAATTGGACATTATTGTGACGAAATAGAGTTTTAATTAGTTGTGTTGTGTTGGAAGTTTTTTTGAATTTGAATTTTGTGAATTTCGCACGATAATTTTTCGTGTTTCAATAAAAAAAATAGAGACGTTTGCTATTCTGGTTATTTTAAGTAATAGACCATAAAATGTCATCAGACTTCACCATAATACCAATATCCAATTATCCATACAAAAGAAAGCTAAACTAGGCTTATGCTGCACAAAAGAAAGATGTACAAACCGACAAACACACCTTGATATTTATTACTATCTCGAATAAAATATAAATAAGAAAAATATAACTTTGTATGACGTCAGTATAGCTCAAAACATGCTCGACATAAAACATGAATAATATTTTAATAAATTGTGCACCTACTTGAAAAAATTGTTTAAGTATAGAATATTTTCCGTTAAAGTACTGAAATGAAATTAATCACAAGATCTAAACTTAAGTGTAAATTGCAAAATTTGGAAAAAATAGAAGTCGACAACTAGACCATGCCAGCAGACTGTGTTATTGTATTGTATTCAATTCAATTTATACCATAACAACACGAATCCCACAAATAATAACAATTAATATAAAGTTTAAACGCAAACTTATAGCAGGAAATATATTCAATTTAATACTGGAGAACATACGTCCAATTCTAGCTACATTAATTAAACTGACAAATAAATTGGATTGTTAGAGGAAATATTGTTTAATTCCTGAGTGCTCCTTACCTTATTCATACAAACAGAACATTACAGATATACTAAAGTTATTTAATAAGTAAAAAATGAATTAAAAATAACAAAAGAAAGGTGATTTTCATTTGAAAAAAATAGTATAACCCGAGATACAAGATGTGGCGTTTAAAACAGGATGTTTCTGTCTACAAACATCACTTCGGGTTGGCAAAGCATCATCAACACCGCTAGTGTTCATAGGCGGCGGTTTGCTTACCATCAGGCTGACTACCTGCCTGTTTGCCGATCTTTTTATAAAAAGCAACAATAGAATGATTTTCGACTTCTCAAATGATGCAAAATCATTCAAGAGGAGACTCAAGACATTCAATTCAATTGTTTACCAATTTTTTTGGTGCAACTTGACAACTTACACCAAAAAGTTATTCATTCCAAGATCTAAGAAAAATAATACAGAACTTCACTTACCTATGGGTTCGTTTAATCACCAATTATATTTTACCAATATTTTTTTTATTTATTTATTTTATTGTTACTTTAACATTTATTCACTTGTTTACAGGTTCAAGTGTGAATCGTGTCAATGAGAATTTATTAGTTATCTTTGTTAGTTTTAAATTATCGGTCAACAGTGCATAAGAGTTCACTTACCTACCCGTGGCAGTGAAGTAAACAAACTTTTTGCATGTCTTTACATTTATGTATGTCCTTTCCAAAGCTGTAATAAAATTACCTTGCGATAAAAAAAAAACTTTACGAAACCTTGTACTTTTAAAACACTATGACGGAACGCATGATCTGAATTTTAACGAGTCAAAACGTAATTTCAAAAACAGTCAAAATGTCAACTGTTCGCCATTATCTTGAAACTGCTAGTTCAAAAGCCGGAACACGGATAAACATTTAACAGTTACAAGGTACTAAAAAATATGTGAATTATTATTTTAAATGGAAAACAAATGATAAAACGCAAAATCTCAATACCAAAGAGATGGTATTACAACAATTTCTTAACAACGTTGATTGAAACAGACCCACTGTAGTTAATAAGGAGAAAATATAACTGATACATACTCCACAAAAAGGAATGTTATATTTATAGCTCCCACTGGCTTAAAACAAAAACAAAAAAAAAGAACAAAGTGCTTAAATGAATCTGAACTATAAACATAAAATTATGAAGACAATAACATCATTGCAATCTCAACTCTATCTTCTAACAAATATAGCAAAAAATGGCATGCTGAGTAAAGGTACTCACCGACCGCATTCGTTCAGAACACGAGCATTCGTATGACGTTAGTTATAAACGCTTGTTTGCGATACGAATGCCTCACAGTCTCGTGCCTCACAGTATCGTCCTTGAGAGAAATTCAATGACTACGATGACAATGAACCAGACGTTTGAAATTTTATTCGTAATTTACGTGCCGCTTGCTTCGCCACCACGAACTGTGTGTCATATTTAGGTACTGTCAAGTTTATCTCTGACACTGTCTATCTTATTAGATATGTCGCGAGATTGAGAGTGACAGACTGTCAAGCGTGCTGTAATCGGAGTTAAAACAATAATTTAGAAATCGATTTTTTTTTTTTTTTATTTTACAGATACTTTTTTGTTATATTAATTAAAATTATAAACATTGAAAACCTTATTCTGGTTGCCCTCATAAGCCCAAGAACGGTATCTAAAATAAACTGTCTTTTCAAATAATTTGATATATTTAATAAATTGTTTGAAAAATTACGCATGTGATGCGTAAAAAAAACAAAAACCGCTTTTTTTTGAGATACCGCCTTTCGTCTTTTGAGGGCAGAATTACAGGGTAAATTAACCGTTGCCCAGGATTTTGAACCCGGTGCTCGATTTTCGGCTTCGCAGGTTTGGGAATTGCAATCGAAATTCGGCTTTCAGCCTTGCTTCTGATTAAGTGATGCGCTGACTAAAAAACAGCATTATTCTCATTCCAGATTTTTTCTCATCACGTCATCCTTGCTATAGAAGATAAACTAAATAGGGAAAACTATATTTAATTTTGTTTCACGAATGTATTGATTACAAAGATGAAAATACAATAGATGCCTATTGGCTAGATAACGGTGGTCTCTAATCTATCTAATATCCATTAAATGATAGTACTGATAACACGAGAATAGAATCTAATCTAATATTAAGAGGGAAGTAGGTTACACTACAATAAGAGAAACAAAATAATGGTTATGGAATAAAATCATTTATTCTTCTATATTGTCAAAATATGGTTCTCTAGAAAGTTCAACATGCAATACAAACCACGAAACGGCTTGTAAAGTCATAAGCACGATAGGAATCGTCATAAAACTTGTATGGTTTAGTATTATAATTATATCCGAAAAACAGCAAAATTAAATTAAAGCTATTATTATAAATATTAATACCTATACAGGATCATCTCTAAAACACTGAAGACCTGTAGGCGGATTACATGCATAAGATTGAGCAACATTCGTTCTAAGACTATTAAAAATTCCCAAAAATATAATATAATCCGCTGTGCGTATACATTTTTTCCAAAGTCAATGAACTTTTTGTATGGAATAGCTGTTTTATTTGTGAATTTTCGAACGTCTTATAACAGAAGATTTTTTGTTTAAGTATCTCAGGCTGGCTGTGGAGGATCTTCAATTTTTCGAACCAGTATATTGCATATAAACAAAATATAAGTAGTTCATACATAATTATAATTATACCCACCTATAACAATAATAATGATATTTGGTCGTTACAACACTTTCATCGTTCAACTCAACGAGACACAAACACAGTCATATATCACAAACTTAACTGATTCCAGAAGGTGAATCAAAAGAAGAACATCTCTAAAGCCCTGTAGGTTGTTTCTATATCAATACTTATCTTTAACCACATACATTATAATATAAAGAAATGGGACACAGTGAATGCCACTGTATCTAATATAGAGGTACTTAATAAATAGCTCCACATTGGTAGACGACAAAATTCAACCAATCAGCGGCCTAGACCAATAAAAAACGTACCATAGACAGATAGACAATTGACTTTAGTTATTTAAGGTCAATATCAGACACACATCATAGTAGAGTAACAGCCGCAATAGCAGTTTATCATATTTTAAAGCCAGTCTATCAATGACGTTGCAGAATTAATATCAAAATTGTCATCATTGATATTTAAAATGTCCTGTATCAAAAATAGGCCATTTTAAAACGAATCTCAAAAGTACGTTAATGTAAAGCCTCAATAAAGAGTCAAATTAAAAAATTGCAATTGAATGCCATTTTATTAAAATACCTACTTCACTAAAAACCAAAATAATTTTTCATCGAGCAAAATCTCTATTGGGTTGATTACACGTGACGAGTACAGTGTCCTCGGCCAAATACTCGGTTTGTATAAAATTTTGACAAGGCGAGACAATCACTAGAACCAAGATTGGTTTGCTCGGCCGAGTGTGCCTATTTGCTATCTCGCCGTTACGTTAATCAACCCCTAAGACTTAGTCAACACTCAAAGTCCTAAAAGTTCCAGCAATTCCCAAGAAATCATCACTGTATGTAGACGCTGTCCGCATAGACTCTATTGTCTTAGCCTTGCTCATCTCTCTAAAGTATTTGACATTAGCTTCTAATCCCAATTCTTCCATTAGATCATCTGAAACAAAATTGTTTACTATAAATATTATTCATACTTTAATAGCTTCTCCACGCGGTTCCATTCGATTCTCTAATAGTGCAGTTTTAAAACATTGATTGATAAACAAAAAAGTTGATAGCCAAATATAGCTTTTGAGTGACACTCGATTTAATACAAGAATCCCAAGAATTCTACAAAAAACTACTCGAACTAATCAATTTCTTAAGTTTTTTTTTTATATTAAATACCGCAGACATATAATACTGCGGTCCGTGAGTTTTATCAATTACAATTTTTTTTGCATTCAATTTTCTAACATTTTTTTTTGCTAAGCAGTGCAAGAAGAAGAGTTACATCTACTAATAATTTTTTATAGTACATACCATGCAATTCAGCCACAGATTTTTCTTTACCACCATAATCTGATGGCAGCATATCCGTTGAAAGATGTTGGTGCAATTCTTCAACTTCTTTGAAAATATGAATTCTCTTTCCTAGTTTCTCGCTGATCATTTGCTTAAACATTTTAATGAGAACATCAATTGTTTTTGATGTAGATAAGAAGAAAAAGTTCTGAGCTCTGGTGTCATAGGCTTCCTGAAACATACACGAAAACATATCTGTACCAATTTTGTTATCAATTTGAATGTATTGATTTGTTGTCCGGATTGTTTGTATTGGAAAGAATAACAGCCATACCATCTGCTTGTTTTTCGTCTATGCTGAGGCTGACGAAACGAGTTTTAGCTCAAAAATCTTAAGCCGGCGACTGACCTGAGCATTTTGCCGTAACGTAGCATTCGAAGCGAGCGGATCGGCTCGCTGTAGACCTGCAACATTTCATCGTAACGTAACGTTACGTTACGACGAAATGTTACAGGTCAGTCGCCAGCTTTATGTTAAGTGACATTAGCCAGAAATGCGTGCTTTATTTTTATTTTTCTTTTGTTTGCCATTGTTAGCTATTTTCAGTAAAGTAATATTCAGTGGAAAAGTTTAGAAATGGCGTATGTGAATTGTGAATCCACTAATCTGCACTTGGCCAGCGTGGTGGAATACGGTCTAATTACCCTTCGAGGGTAGACCTGTATCCCAGCAGTGGGAGGATTAAAGGTGATGATATGATATAATATTTAGCAACTTAATACGTACCAAAAAGATTGTACATATCTGTTTCATCTCGATTATGTTTAGTTGAGACACCATATCCAGGATGTTTACATCACGAATGTCGATTATAGATGCAATACCGTTGCTATAATCGTTCGCCTTCAGGTATTCACATAGCTGTAATGATAAAAACATTAAAATGTTGATTATTTCATTACAATTATTATTATTATCACTAGTAATTGGGTCTTTGTATGGGATCTTCAGTTTTTTGTCTGGTTTTTCTTTCAACTTTCATCCTTCAAATATGTTTCTTTTCAGGGACCCTTTTCATGCACGCTCGACATTATCTCCTTCACTCTCACTCTCATGACATTTCTAATGAGAGTGACAGTGGCCGAGATATCTCACTCGCTAGAATAGAGCCTTAGCTCGATGCAATTTTGTGGCATAGATTTTGGAATTAATATACATAAAAGGACAATTGAATTTAAGTGGACCTAAAGTCTATAATAAAGCCACTGTTCTCATCATCAGGTTATTACGTAAAAAAAAAAAAAACAGATTAGCTATAGGTACAATTTAAGTAGCATTACGAATTCACGAATAAAGACGTATATTAGGTTATCTGCTGCTAATAATCACATGCGTTGTGTTTTACGCCCCTTTTATGTAGTCGCATTCGCGTTGCACAAAGGCAAACGCAAGGTATGTGTTTTCAGCAGTTAAAGTGTTAACAAATAAACTAGAAATATCTTACTAGGACGTTGTAGAAGTACACGTGTAAGAAAAATTTGGGAGTGTACTTTCCGGGCACAAACTTGGAAATAAGTATTCTGACATTGTCTTTGGTAAGATTCGGAAGCAAAGCCACATACCTGAAATGAATTGAGTTTATAATTTACACTTAATATATTTTTTCTTTTCACATATAATAATCTACAGGGCTATAAGAAAAATATATGCTTAGCTGAAAAAAGCTCATAGTACTCATCATTATGAACAACTTTGGCTATAAGACCAAACCGGAATTCGCAAAAAAAATATCGGCTTTTCCATAAAAAAATGTTAATGACATTCGACGAAACGTGAGAAACAGCTGATTTTTTTGCACGAATTCCGGGTTGCTCCCATAGTTGTTCAAAATGATAAGTGAGCCCTTTTCGGCTAAGCATATACCGTTTCCTTAAAATCCTATAAAGAGGTATGATAAGTAGATTACTTAGTATTTTGTATGGGAGTGAGAGATGTTCTGGCAAGCAGTTTTTTTCTACTATTACACTTTAATAAAAGTTGAGTAAAGTTGAAGAAAAAAGCATTAAGCGCCATCTAGATTCATCCGCTTCAAACTAAAACATGAAGCTGGTTGGAAGTTTCTCACGAACAAGCTACGTGTATTCATAAATTTATATTGAAGTAGGTAATAAACAAATTTCACAAATTTGAATGCTTTATTAGTTTTTTAATCCCTTTGCATTGCTAACCCATCCAGCTGATTGAATGAAAACTTTAGTTTAACGTAATCTGCTGAACAAAACATTACCAATATTGGAACCAGATTTATAAATACTTACGATAAACCTTTTATAATCTTGAAATCATTTTTTGCATCGCATTTCTCGAAGAAATGGGGAAGCAACGTACGAAGCGTGCAAATCTTGTCTAATTGTGCTTTTGCTCGTTCTACTGAACCTTTTAGTAGTATTATTACACGTTCCAGGTACTCTCTTGCTGAAATAAATACATTTTTTAACTATCTATTAATTTATATTTCTACTCAATGTTAAAATGAATCTAGCTGAATATTCAGATTATGTTTACAAGTCTCTTTGTCAGTTAGTGAATTCCCATCGCACTTTCACACGATTATTCACTATCACACGATTTTTCATTATTCATTCGATTGAGTTGAAACTGTTTATTTGCAAAACTGAAGGACAAGAATCAGTTCCGATCTAAAAAATTGCAAATCACACGATTTTTCATTATTCATTCGATTGAGTTGAAACTGTTTATTTGCAAATCTGAAGGACAAGAATCAGTTCCGATCTAAAAAATTGCAAATCACACGATTTTTCATTATTCATTCGATTGAGTTGAAACTGTTTATTTGCAAAACTGAAGGACAAGCATCAGTTCCGATCTTAAAAATTGCAAGGCCGAAGGAGCCCTCAACCTGTAAGGCCGAAAGTGGAGCAGCACTGCATCGCACAAATTAACTACAAAAGAAAGTGCTCTACCTAATAGAATACATTCTTTAAAATTAGAGCAAATAAACATCTTATATCTCTGGGTGACGAGAGCACTAGTGCTGTGTCACGCAGGGTCTTGAATTCTAATGGTTCCAAATTCTGGGTAGCGCAGCGCAGACCTGTTAAGGGCAATCGTGACGTTTAACATCAGACAATCGATTTTCTCGTCTCGTCACTTAATAGCATAAAAAACAAAAACAACAACAATCATTGTCTGAAGATAATAAAATATGTTTAAAGGCACTCGTAGGTTGAGGTGTTGCCAATTATCAGAAGTTAGGTATTGTCGAGCGGTTCTATGTTCATAATGTGGGCATGTAGTTAGGTTCTATTAGACAGACAGGCGTGGATAATCGGGCGAGAGGAATAAAACCATTACTTGCAACACACGTATAACGCGCTTATGTACACGATACAATAAGATTCTATGACCGCCACTGTAATTGCAACTATTGTAATCAGCTTTCTACCTATCAACCCTTGCCCTTGTGGCTCTGCTCGAGATCCCTAAAGTATCGTTTCCCGCGCTTTTAGAGATCGTAGTTGCGCCAGAGTGGTAAACGTCAGCCGCTCAGCAGCTGTCACTGTCAGTTACGTTTCTTTACCACTCTAAATATTAATTGGCTCAGAGCGCCGACATGTTATATTTTACTTAATTTAGTAAAAAATAACATATATTTCTTAGGACAGCTTTACAAGAACTTAATTTCAATGTTTGCATAATATTAACTTACAAACTGTCCTAGGCACAATTTGTTAGCTTCATAGTTAGGTATCTAGAGTTCTAGAGTAATAACAATTCGACAGTCACTATAAAAAAGATAACGCCGCGTTTTATATAGGCCGTTTAAAATCTAGCCTGACCGGTTGGTGTGGAATATATATGTGTAGGTAGATAATCCAAGCAAATTAGTACGTTTGTTAGCGAGCGAGCAGGAAACTTACCTGCCTACGTCATGGCATTATACAATTTATACATCTATTAACCTTCAAGTCTTAATTCATTTTGCCATGCTCATGCCAGCAAGTTTCTTTGACTTTGTAAAACAAGTTTGCTCGAAAGGGCATTTCAAGACACCGAACCCGTTGCATTACATCATGAGGAGTGGATATAACTTTATGAGATTTATTTGTTTACTAGCTGACCCGACAAACGTCCTGTCTTGACTATGTACATATAGAATTAGAATTGTCTTAAATTTTCTAATGTTCCGCTCAACTTCCTTTTTTCTTTCATAAGAACCTTCGCCGGACAATAACACAGCAAAAAAGAATTAGCGAAATCGTTCCATCCTTTCACGCGTGATGCGATGAACAAGGGAAATAGACATAGATTTGTTGCCAATGTAAATACATGTTCGTAAAACTAAATCTTGGCACAAGGAGTCTGTAAAGGCGCTGCAAGTTTTGTTGTATGACCTTAAGGTACTCTTACTTAAATATAATAATAATTAAAAAAGAAATAAAACAGTCGAATTGAGAACCTTTTTGAAGTCGGTTAAAAATAATTATACCTACCTAATACTGCTAATTACTAGTTGCACCTTGCGGTTTTATCCGCATTTTCCAGGATAAAAATAGCCTATAACTTAAACCCTAAACTTAACTTAACTTTATCTAAACCCTTTTAGCCGTCTGTACGTTATTCAGCAACAAACATTCAAACTTGAACATTTATAATATTAGTAGGATTTGACTGAGCTAGCACAGCGTCTCTGCAACAACTGGCAAAGTTTGCTTCATCTATCCGGATGTCAAGTTTTATTGAGTGGAGTTTTTCCCTCGAAAAGGGCCGAAAGTTGTAGCGCTTTTTGTCTGCCGGTTCTGACAATAACCGACCGACCTGTTAGTCGACCTGTTTGGCTCAGCGGTAGTGTATCCGCCTTATAAGCCAGAGGTCCTGGGCTTGATTCCCGGCCGGTGGTAGAATGATGAATTTAAATATCTGCTGGGTCTGGGTGTTACTTGTCCTTGAGCGTGTGTTCCATCGCATCCCCGACACAGGGTATCCTAGTGGGGAGCTATGAGTGTGAAATGTTCACCTTTCTTTTTCAATATTTGCTAAAAACATTTTACAACATTACCTATATAGGTTTTACTATGGAAACTATTGGAAACTAACGTGGTTTTGACACAATTTGACATAATTAACTAATAATTAACACGGGAATACCGTGTTAATTATAACAAAACATAATAGGTTACAATGTTGAATATGGCCAAAATGGGTTAAGAGGTTGTCGAGATAAAAAGTTGCAATTGTTGCAAAAAAGTTTATTATCATGTTTGCTGTTCTTAAAAGTACTAGTTGCACTGCATAGGTACTGTGTTTTTATTTTGTTATCGGTAGGCGTTATAGTGCGGCACAAACATGGTACACGTTTTGGCACTTAACTTATCATATCTATTTTAATTTGTTTACCAATAACAAAGGTGATATTCAGCGTCAGCCAGAGAAAGCTATCTATATGTAATGGGTTGAATACACGTAACGAGTACAGTGGCGAGACAGTGCCTTCGGCCGAGTAGGTGGTTTGTATAAACGAAGCGAGACAATCACTAGAGCCATGATTTATTTGCTCGGCCGAGTATGTCCATTTACTGTCTCGCAATTGTACTCGTTACATGTAATCAACCCATAATAGAAAGCTTCAATATCCTTGAGTGATATTTTATAGTTTATATCTCGAAACCTGCGAAGGCCGAATGCAGAATATCACCGGATGTGAAGTTAAAAGCGTCAGCTAATCTATTTATCTCTCTAAGCTATATGAAAAGGAAAGATTTGTATTTTTGGGTGTTTGTAACAATTATACTCGAAAACAACTGGACCGATTTTAAAAATTCTTGCGCCAATATAAAGCTATACAATTAGCGAGTAACATAGATTATATTTCATACCCGTGCGAAGCTGGAGCAAGTCGCTAGTAATTAAATATAGATAATAATTAAACAAGACTATCGACTCAAATTCTTTTACCTAGGTACTTGTGTAAAAATAAATAATAGTTAAAAAAAAACTAAAAAAACACGCTTTTTATAAAAAACCGAACTAAAAAAATAGAAAATAAAATTTTATAAATTTAAATTAAGAATAGGGTTGAAAATTTCAATAAATATAAATTAATAATAGTGTAAATAAATAAATGTATGTATTTTATTTTTAAAAAGCGTGGGGTGCATGGGTCAATAGATATTATATATTTTGTAGATACATTTTGTATTGACAGACATGAGTAGAGTGATTAGCATTTTGATAATATCTTAGAAAGCACCCCACGCTTTTTTAAAAATAAAATACATATATTTATTTATTTACACTATTATTAATTTATATTTATTGAAATTTTCAACCCTATTCTTAATTTAAATTTATAAAATTTTATTTTCTATTTTTTTAGTTCGGTTTTTTATAAAAAGCGTGTTTTTTTAGTTTTTTTTTAACTATTATTTATTTTTCGCTTTTTAGTTCGATTTGCTAACTATTAACCATTATTAATATGTACAAATGTGTTGGTGTTATCCGATTTTGGCCGTCTGCTCAAGTAAATTAAAAATAAAATTGATGCGTAACAAAAAATATTGAGCAAAAAGATTTGTAGCCGCGTGGTTTCGATCCTCAGACCTCATAAAATAAAATTGATGCGTAAAAAAAAAATATTGAGCAAAAAGATTTCTAGCGCATGGTTTCGATCCAGGGACCTCTGGGTTATGAGCCCAGCACGCTTCCACTGCGCCACTCTGTTCTCTGACACGAATGACGAAATTACCATTTGCAAGTTAAACGGTATTAAAAGTTAAAGAAACTTTATAGAAAAAGCGTGCTAAACAAATTAATAGTTAAAAAAACTAAAAAACACGATTTGTTTAGTGTATTGTCATCGGTCCTCGATATATCTACAAAGTTTGAAAGAAATCTGACCGTTTCAAGTGGGTCAAAAACGCGCTCAAAGGAGTCGGTTACATACAAACATACAAACATACAAACATACAAACATACAAACATACAAACATACAAACATACAAACATACAAACATACAGGTGAAGCTAATAAAAGCGTGTTAAAAATCCACCTAACTTATTTGAATAAACTCAGGTGTTTAATAATAATTCTACAAATGAGAATAATTTTTTAAAACGTAGCTTAATATATATATATATATATTAAGCTACGTTTTTTTAAGAATCAACATCAAGCTGTGCTGCGCTTTGCTTAGCTCAGTATAAAGCCGAACGTCCACCGCCGGCTAAACTAAATGAAAACTAAACTCACTGAACTAAGCTAAGCTAAACTAGAACTACGTTGTCCGTCCACCAAAAAAGTAATCAGCACATAAAAATCCATAAAAAAACATAGCACAGTTCGGCACAGCGCAGCACAGCATGGTTTGTTTCTATCCTCATTGAAATATTAGACGAGCGAGTTGACCAAACATAGCACAGCGCAGTACAGCGCAGCACAGCTCGATGTTGATTCGTCACCCTTAACATCAGGCGAGCAATAAGCTCGTCTCGTCACTCTAATAAATAATAAAAAACTCACAGTATAATATATTATTAGTTAGGTTAGTTAGTATACTATACAGACGTGTTGTTATGGAGAACATGCATGACTGGTTCACCCTTGCACCTTCCACACAAAACTTGTTTAGAGTGTCAGGTTTGGTACTCACGAAAATCTTTTCGCACAAAATGATTTTGTTTCTTCACCCAAGCGTCTAAGAGATCAATTGCTTCGTCCATTTGACCCGGCTTGTCCAAATTATACACTTTTCGAAGAGCTACCAGAGTATCTGGGTTGTATTTTAAAATATTGTTCTCAGGCAAACGATCCATCCTGCCGTCTTCAGTGAAACTGTTGTCGCAAATGAACACTCGAAGCCGAAAGGCTCATATGATCATAACAACTATGGTTAATTAGGGACTTGCAATATTCATAACACGAATTGGCATGATTATAATAATGTTTATTTATGAGTCAATGAACAGTTTATTTTTAGTGTTATTTTCCATTATCTGATTGAGTTTGTATCGCTTTCGTTGTGTAAATGAAATGGCTGGTAGGTGTTAAAAAACCTACTGATCTACCTTTACTGTAGTTTCTTTTAAAACCAGTCAAGTGCGAGTCGGAGTCGCACACAAAGGGTTTCGTACCGTCGTACAAATTATGATAGGCCGCAGCCGAAGGATCCAAAAGAAAAACCAAATTGACTTAAACTCTATTTAATGTATAAAATTATAATCTATAGCTACATTTCGCTAGGTAAATGTGCGATTGCACCCGATGTTAGGAATACAATGAATTATGAAGTTCGGTAGAATTAACAGCGGATTAAAGTAATATACTCTTGGAATTGAAGCGCTGACTCGAGGGCTTCATCGGAAGGTATGTTTTATGGAGAATCGGTTGCAACACCCTTGGATTGAAGCGGTGACTCGGCGACCTGTGTGGTCGGCGGCTCGTGGAATCGGCCCGACGTAACACCTCCACCCTCAGAAAGGCAACTATTTGAGAACTTTGAGAGCAAATGTTGCCGGTGCTCTAGTCTGGATTGCCAGGATTCTCGGCATCTTCATGGTGTTGTTCTTCCTCTTCATTCTGCACGCAGTTCATCTTCTTAAAATGATCGTAGTAGCGTCGTATAGCCAGTGACGCTGTTATTATCGGTGCGACCAATAAGGTTTAGATTGGTATCGTAGTATGGTATGTGTCGGTGCGATGGGATCTAGTTGTACTGCTGTATGTTGTAGCATCACGTTATCTTGATAAGTATGTAGGTTTTGTAAATTTATAGAGTTGATTTTCAGATGTGGCAGCGGTGAGAAGGTTGTTTTTTCAAGGTTCATCGAAATCTTCCTGATAGTCAAAGGTTGTTCTTCGATCTTGTCGTAGATATTACTGATAGTAAGAGTGTTCTATGAGCGGCTGACTGCGATAGCAAGGTAGCTTCCTTGTACCGTGACGTAGCTTTCGTGTCCACAGGAAATTGTATCTTCGTCGGCTGGGGGAAGGGGATAGCGTAATCTCTCTCGTTCAGTTGGTCCACAGCTCCCTTGGATAGCTTGATTGTGGTCATCTCGCAGGTGGTCATCTCGCAGGTGGTCATCTCGCAGGTCTTCACAAAGGAACCATGTGCTGTACTTCGGACATTCTGTCTCTATTATACATGAAAGCCTGCCTGTTACTTGCAATAAGGGGATGCGGGGATAGGATAGATCGGTTGTTCTTGTTAGGGACGATTGGTGAATCTAAATAAATCTTATTCTATGGGAGATACTATGGGAAATTTCGGGGCTATAACTGGGCGTTTACCCGAAAAATAGTACCTAACCTGGTTTGATTACGTCATAGTATTCTTTGAAATGTAACTTGAATGACCCTGGGGGTAAATGAAATCTAACTTATTTATCATTCTATTCTAGCTAGTATATCTAACTATAATAATGGTGGGTGTTCGATGCACGCACGAAACATAAAATAGTTTTTACTCTTAAAAAAAATTCTGCCTTAATATCATCAGCATTTTAAGAGATGATAAAATTAAAAGTTGAGCGAATCTCGCATACTTGAGTAAGTTCATATCCCGATATGCGTCACTATCTAAAAAGAAGTTTTAATTTAGAATTAGTTTGCGTTGATTTTGAACTATTTGCGTTATAACTGTGTTATGCTGAACCATCCAATCTTAGCTGATGCTGATAATGATTGTAAAATTTGTCCGCGACTTTGTGTTGGTTTCTTTCCAGAATTTTGATGGCATTGTCAAATTTAATTGCGTCTGTGGAATCTAAATTGCCCGTTATACAATTATCGAGAGAACCTAATCCGTCTATGGGACCCCTCTTCTTACGATTAGGCTCAAAAGCGTTACGGTCATTATGTAGTTTCTCTGTTAGATAGTCAATTTGAAATTTATATAATAAGTCCGTATTGTTTCCGATTCTATTCATGTAGTCGGAGAGCTGGGTCTGTAAATCAGTAATTTGATTTTCAATATTGTCAAGTCGTGTGTTAAGTAGTTATTAGTCTAGTCAGACCAAGCTTTCAAGTCGGATCTCTTGAGTTTTCAGCCTTGTCATCACGGTCAGAGTAAAAAATAAGTCTATAACAATTTAGCAGAGTTAAGAACTCTTTAAAGACGGGACTCAACCACGGGGCCGCGTTTTTTAGAAGTATAAATATAAATTGCTAAAACAGCTGAAACAGTATCTTAAATGTGCCGGGGGGCGAGCTTATGTCTGCAGGTAATAGAATTTCGAACAAAAACTTATTGATCTAGTTCGTATACTGCTTCCGCTTCACGGTCCTTATTACGATTTTGTAAAAGGTGAGAGCGATCGGGCTAGTTGCCTTCTATGTAAAAAAAAACGTCCGCATACTGAGCACACAAAGATTCAAAGTTCGCGCATTCCTCAGCGTTTAAGTAGGAAGTACGTGGTCGCGATAAGACTTCGTCGGCACGTGAGCGCAGTTGTGCAGTGCGCATGCACTCTTTAGAATGAACTCCGGCTACTATCAGTCGGTTCAACGAAAATACTACGCCGTGTGAGGATGGATTCACGATCTCAAGAATACCACGGTTGTTTCTTACTATTGTTAGGAAGTCTCGGATGACACGGTTCGACACTATCTGCTCAGGTACCTATAAGCTTTGTCGTCATTTAAATTAATTGGAAGTCTCACTAATTTCGAAGAATTAGCCGCGATAACGTCTTCGTACAAGTTAATGTTGCTTGAGTCATACACTTGAATAGGGTTAGCCGCTTGACGCAGTGATAAGCACTTTATTCTTAAGGTCAATCTTAGCTTCCCATTTCTTTAAAAGGTCTAGTCCAATAAGTCTGTCAAAGTAGTTTTGAAATCGAGACACAAGTAGTTTAAAAAAAAAAATCAGTCTTGAAATACAAAAAGCACGGCAGGGAAACGAAATAATCATTGCGAGTAGTCGCATGCACATTAGTGACCACAAAAAAAATAAAAAATTGAAAGGTAAATTGGAAAAAAAAAAATCACTGCTTCAGGGTTGATGAAGGACTGATTAGCCCCGATGTCAATCTGCAACTTTAAGGGAGGCTCTAAAATTTGGATGCGATGGAGTTGTCTATGTGTGTGTAGATTGACTTCTATCTTAAATTTCATGATTTCTGGCCCTTCAGAAAATACTGGGAGCTATAACCACTAAAGAGTTGAGGGTTGTTTAAATAGTCATCGCCAGTCTGGTCGGAAAAATTATTTATTAAGGCTGTTCTTATGCCGTCCAACTTTCTGGAATACCTTTAGAATTTATTGTGCGGGCGGTTGGCCCAGTGATTTTATTTAAAATACCATTGAGTAAGCCAAGATTGATTAGTTCTGTACTAAACTACCTAAATTTTTATTACTATCTGCTAATCTATGCCTGCTCGATGCAGGGCTTAAGGATATTCTTCTTGGGTGAAGAATTTTGAATTAGTCTAGGTCTACAAATCTAAGTTCCAATTGTCTGCGCGATGCAGGACAAAAGGTATTTTCCAAGAATGAAAAATGTTTTAACTAGCCTAGGGTTTAAGTTGCAATTGTCTGCGCGATGCAGGACAAATTGAACTAGCTTATGTCTACCTATAATCTAAGTTCCAATTGTCTGCGCGATGCAGGACAATAGGTATTTTTCAAGATTGAAAAAAATTTTATTTTTTCACTAGCCTAGGGTCTAAGCTGCAATTGTCTGCGCGATGCAGGACAAATTGACAAATGCCTCTAATCTAATTTGCCATGGCCTGCGCGATGCAAACCAAATGGACAAATGCCTCTAATCTAATTTGCCATGGCCTGCGCGATGCAAACCAAATGGACAAATGCCTCTAATCTAATTTGCCATGGCCTGCGCGATGCAGACCAAATGGACAAATACTTCTAATCTAATTTGCCATTGTCTACGCGATGTAGACCAAATGGACAAATGGCCTAGTTCTACTAACAATTGTCTGCTCGATGCAGGACAAAAGGGTATTTTTCAGGATCGAAAAATAATTCACCATTCTAGGAGAACTAGGTATAAGGAGAGCAAGTACAGGAGCGATTCATGCACTTACATATATATTTCTTCTTGGTTTCCTCTGGTATCGATGTCTGGATTTGTCCTTCAGCCACGGGCCCAGGTTCATTTGGACAAAGCAGGAATAGTACGCGCCGCACTCAATAAGTGTATAGGCACGCACAGTACTAGGAAGTTCTTTCACGGACAGTTCACGTTACACGGACAGTCATGTTTCACGGATTGTTCGCGTCGGAGCACTCCTAGCTAACCTACTTTGTCCTACCGACTGCGCCAATTATGATAGGCCGCAGCCGAAGGATCCAAAAGAAAAACCAAATTGACTTAAACTCTATTTAATGTATAAAATTATAATCTATAGCTACATTTCGCTAGGTAAATGTGCGATTGCACCCGATGTTAGGAATACAATGAATTATGAAGTTCGGTAGAATTAACAGCGGATTAAAGTAATATACTCTTGGAATTGAAGCGCTGACTCGAGGGCTTCATCGGAAGGTATGTTTTATGGAGAATCGGTTGCAACACCCTTGGATTGAAGCGGTGACTCGGCGACCTGTGTGGTCGGCGGCTCGTGGAATCGGCCCGACGTAACATACAAGATAAATCGAATTTCGATCGAGTATTTTCGATACAAAGTCAAGTAAAAGCAAATAAAATAGTAAATTAATTTTTTGTTTGTTTTCATTGGCAATACTAACGAGCGGTCCAGTCTTACTGACCAGTCTTATCAATATAGTGTCAAGGCCAGTTCATCATCAGCTAATAAACTGAGGTTTAGACATAGCCAAGATTCCTTAAAGTTACTTGTGATGGGCAAGCGCTGTGTAAATATCTAAAATACATCTATTGTATTCATCGTTTACATTAATTATATCTATCAGGGGGCGTCCCGTGGGATATCTCCCGTCATTGGGGCTCGTCATCGTCCGAGATACTTTATCAAAAATATTTAGACTGGGTTGTTCTCCAATCACAATTTAATCAATCACCATTCACCACACACCGTTCCAATAATAATTCTTAATCTGGTCGGATATGTACATATTACGGCATAAGAGATGCAGCTACAGCAACGGACAGCGAAGGCTTAGCTATAGGGTTTCCTTGGGAGACTTCGAACACGAAACCCTAAAAAAAAATTGTCTTAATGTTTTTTATGTATAACTAGCGGCCCGTCCCGGCTTCGCACGGGTAGACACTATAAATATATTTATTAAGATAAGGATTTCTTCAATTGATACTTTAACAACTACTTTATTTATCTGACAGAAAATATCTGATAAAAACTTTTTTAATGTAACACTAAAGTAACTGTCAAAAATTGACAAATGGCAGTTTTTATTATTTATACGTCAAATGCGGCTGACATACCGTAAGCTGTTTTGATATTCAAGAATTTTTAAACTTTATTAAACCATGTTCAAAAACTATAAATTGAGATGTGAGCTATCCTATTACCTAAGTTAGATCGAACTGCACACGGTGTGCAAAGGATGATGGGCACTTCGTCCCCGGTGTTGTATCAAGTCATGAAATATGTCATTCGAAAGAGCATAACAATAGCATTATTTAATTATACGACACCAACCCCGAGTGACGTGCAGGGAAAAAGATATGACGGTTTTTAGATTCTAAAAAGTGCTGTTTTTTTTCGTTTTAAAAACTATTTTATCGAATTTTATTATCGTGTATGCATTTTCTGTGACTATCTTATCACTCCCTTTTAACAATTAGATAATAATAGTTTATTTATAAACGTTTACATAGTTGTAATTATTTTAATTTTGTACTGGCACATGCCAAAATCCTTACATTGCTGATTATCGACAGTTTTTGTCTGAATAATGCCATAATATAATATCGATTTATTAATATTATCAATATTTGAAAAATTAAGCGAACTTACCTGAAAGTGAAGCCTGATTAAGATTATAAGTTGTCTTGTCGAAGGGTTAAAAGCCCAAACCTTTCGTCAAACTAGTTTGTTTTTTTTATTATCTGTCCCTTTACTAAGACACTATAAAAGCGAGCGAGATAAACTTTAAATAATGGTTACAGATAAGAGTAAAGGCATAGAGCAGAGAGCAATCATAGACTAAATGCAGAGATTTTTACTTTTTAAATGCTTTTGACTTTGAAAATAGTGGTCAATTAGGCCTTCTTTGCAGAGCCAGCCATGAACTTGGCTCAAAACGTCACAATACTGCTAACGGTGTGACTACCGATAAAATCGGCTTATTTCGACATTATTGATGTTCTAGAAAATAATTAAGAAATCTTATTGAGAACTGTATTTATTGAGAAGGGTAGTCGTGCTGAATCTGACTACATGCCTATCCCGATCATATTCATACTCTGCAAGACAACATACTATGGAACAAGCTCCTGGCGTACCGAGAAGCTAATGACCTCGTAAGTGACTGGCAGTACGGATTTTGCTGAAACTGGTCTACTGGTGATCTTACCACTCACATCTGAGAGACTATCGAAAACATGAGGAAGCGCTCATATCACCACCGACAGAGGATGGTAACAGAGGTAGTTTTAGTAGGTATAACCCCACAAAAACCCCCTTGACCCGGTTGCCCCCCAACGCAGCCGGTTATTTTCTTAAGGTTTCCCCCAGTCTCAAAAAAACTATCCATAATAGACTATCCATCAGTAACACTACTTTCAAACGTGTATCTTATACTATACCGATTGCAAAAACTCGTGGTTTTACTGTAGGCATTGCTTTATTATTCGATAAAATGTCATAGTGCGCATCAAACTTAACCAGGTTAGTACCGCCTCAATCGAAAACTGCCAAGAGACAAGCTTATGCGCTTGACCATGGCTTCTCTCGGAGGCTAGATTTTTCATCCGCTGAACCGCGCGTCGGATATGCAACGGCAACGCGGGTTTGTCGTCTGCGTACCCAAAACCACCAGGCTTTAGCAGATAATTATAGTGAACAAGGAAAAGCGTTGTGGAGAGCACCGACCCCTGGAGAACACCGGCCTTGATATCTTTTAAATCAGATAAAGAACCACCAATGACCACTGCTCGAATCAAATAATCCCGCTGGAAGTTCGATATTCATGCAACAAACCAAGTGAACAAGCCAAACAAAGGGAGCTTGCTTATTAATAAGGCTTTTATGCCAAACCCTGGTGAAAGCTTTGTAGGTGTTAATGGAAACGACTAGCTTTTTCATTATGTTTTTCAGAGAGGGCATATTCAGCTACTGGATAGTGGATACATAGCGACTGACATAAAATGCCTTTTATCAGACAGCACTCTTAATACTCTTTATTTCTTGCAAACTATTGCCAAAATGACTTCTACATGTTCCATACATTTTGTCGAGTGTCATTGACATTTTTCTATGGAACAGCTGAATTTTTCCCGAATTTCGGGTTGGTCCTATAGTAAAAGTTGTTCATAATGAAAATAATGCCTACTATGAGCCCTTTTCGGCTTAGCGTACCCTTTATGAATAACCCTGGATTCAATAATAAAAGTAATTTTTGACATACATGTTAATAAAATTCCTTATAATAGCTTTAGGAAGCAAAAAATCAGCAATTTTTTAAAATCTAAAAACGATCATATCTTTTTCCCTGCACGTCATTCAAGGTTGAGTCATACAATTAAATAAAGCTAATAATATCATCTTTCAAATGACATATGTCACGACTTGATACAACACGGGGACGGCGCCCATACAAAAGTGCCCATTCTCCTTTGATTGAAATCGGTTAAGTAGTTTAGGAGTCTATAGCGGACAAACAACGTGACACATAATTTATATATATTAAGATATGATAATTTGGATTTATCTAGTATTCTTGGCTTTTTGTTTTATTTTTTTTTGTCGCTGAAAATATGATAGAATATTAAAACTGGAAAAGTAAACTTATGAATAAATAAATAAAAAAACTATTTACAAGATATTATTTTTGTATTTACATTATCGACTTCCCTTAACTCTAAAATTATAATTTGGGTAAATTATTTTTTTGTAGGTGTTCTTTAAAAAATATTTATGAACATTTAATTTTGTAAGAAACTTCTAGAAAACGTACGAGTAATTATACCTACAATACATAGTAAGAATTATTTTTTATTTATTCAACAAAAAATATCCTTCAAATGATAGGTATCTACTGAAGATATTTTTTGTGTCATAAAAAATATTTTAGCATTTATAATGCCTTCTTACAAAATCTTAGCATATTTATCTAAATGCATAATTAGTCTAAATCATTATAACATAATAGTAAAAAAATAAATGTTTCCCACAATTTGATAGTGATGAGAACCAACCAAGATGAGTGCGAATGAAAACTTAAAGTGATCATTTTCTTCCACATTTCTTTATCTATAGATACCTGCCTAGAAATCAAAGTGACAATGCGACTAACTAATACAAAAAACTTAAATAAACGCTTTACAATCTCAGATAAACTCAGAGGGAAAGATGGAGCACTGAGCTAGATTTAGGTGAAGCCGCCAAGTCCCTACTTTTGCGTACGTACAGAAGACACACACACATGCACATCAATAATACTCCTCTACTCGATCGTGCCCATTTACTGTCTCGGCGCTGAACTTTTAACGTGTAATCATGAGAGATATCATGCCGTGCTGGCATGCTGATAGTTGAGTTATATTATAATTATATGTTAACTCAGCGTGTCAAATAAACATGTATTTTTAGCAACTTCCAAAAAAGAGGTTATAATTTATTCTTTGTTGTTTTGCAAATGGACAGGACTCGCTAAGTCATATTTAACGAACCCAAACTCAATGGGCTTGACTATTACCAGCACTATTATTTCTTCGGTAGGTACTAGTATCCGTTTATAAGTTCCATTGCCCACATTGCTGCAACGCACACATGCCCCAACGCACCAGCAAGATGCCCGGGTGAGTCACTCCCCGGGCCGCACTTCGCACCACGAGAGGTGAGCCCCCTTGGCTCCCTCCCGGCACGCACCGGTTCTTTCCATTCGGAAACCCGGAGTCGCTTGAGAGCGCGGCCCCCGGCCGCCCCGAGCGCTCCACCCACGGGTCAAGCAATTGTCCCACTCCGAGGGTGCGGCGCGTCGCCCCCTAAAGGGCTTGATGCGCGCACCCTCCCTCAATGCCCTGGAAGCCTACTACGTGCCCCAGCGTCCTGCCCCACGAACGACCGGAAGCGTCGAAGTGGATCCCGACCACTCCCCTCAAGAGAGAGTCGGAAGAACCCCGAATGAATGATTGCCCACATTCTAGCTCCATCATCAGACCTGTTCAATAATCAAACAATACAAGTATATTGTCATCGGAACGATACATTAGCGTTGTGTCAAATTGATAAGATTCTTAGAAGTGAGTGAAACTTGGATTCCTTTAAGACTTAACATGTTTTGATTTGATTTGCTTTTGTGGTGTCAATAAAGTGTCAATGAATTGTAATTGAATAAATTTATAACAAGGCAATTAATTCTCTAATTTGTTATCTTTTTTACGTCTTTAGAAGAATTAGTCTACGTTTAGAGATCTAAATGACCCGGATACGCCTAAAAGATCATCTTTCGCCTTTGAACCTCCATCTCTGAGGTTTTCGTTGACTCGAGCCTGGGTCATCTGTTTGAATAACTCGATATTTTCTTTGGTGCTGAGTTCTTCTACCCAGTCCTCTGAAATGGTAAAAAAATGTTTTGGATTATTTTCTTCTGGTTTGGTTTGGTTGGTGGTTCTGTTTTGGCCTTTCAACCATCAACCATGTCGTATAACAATAAACGCTAAGCTATGTCACGGGACTTTATGTGGCTTAAAAACTTTGACGCCAAGGCCATTCAGTCTACACGAACTTATTTATCTACTAATTGTACCATTACAATTTTTCTACTCGATCTTTAATCTTCCCACTGCTGGGATACAGGTCTACCCTGGAAGGGTGATGAGGTCGTATTCCACCACGCTGGCCAAGTGCAAATTGGTGAATTTCACATGTAAACGCCATTGAATTTCTTCTCCGGACCAATGCAGCTACGCAGGATTCTCCACGATGATTTCTTTCACCGAAAAATCAGTAATAGAAATTCTTTCCTTGATTATAAAAAAATCGGTTAGATCGGTTAATTAATGTTGGCTCGCGTGCTCCATTGAAGACAGCATCGTTGCTCACCATCAGGGGAGATGGTGGTCAAACGCAAGCTTATCACTGGTTAATAAAATCAAATGTACCCACTATTTTGGTCCACTAATGATTTCTGCGTCCCTCCAAACTCCTTTGGTAGCAGCTCTTTTGGCAAATACTCGTGTAAAGACTCCACAGTTGTGTGAACACGTATTCTGTCTCCTATTTTCTTGCTAAATATTTGTTTGAGGATGCGAACTACTAGTTCTATTGCCTTCGATGTTGTCAGAAGGTGAATTCCCTTTACTCGCATTTGGTAGCCTTCCTGGAATAATGACATTTCGTTATAAAAACGTGCGATTAAAATTGTTGATATTGAAGAATCCGAGACTTTCATAGCTGCTGCTTTTAGAGTGTTTATCAAGACTTTGGCAATGAAATTGTATCTTTTTTTTTTATAAAATCCGGACTATTACCTATCTATACTAGCTTAAAATTTTTAAACGGCTGATCAAATTTTGTTCAATCATAGCTAAGAACACCATAGATACAATAAAAATATCAGTTAAATTATAATGGGAGCTACGATGTCACAAACAAACATACAGATTCCTGTATACACTAGCTAAACTTATGACACATCTCTACTAGCTTCGGAAGTTAAAAAAAAAACAAAATGCATTGATTTCAAAAAAAGCTCCGGAATGGCAGCTAGTTAGTGGTAGCAGCCGCGCTAAAGTGAGTTGCTAATAAAATTATAGCAGTAAAAACTGACAGTTATAATTATATTAACATACTTTTGATTTTTTTTTTAAGTTTAATTTCATCCCGAGGTTATATAAAGGAAGTTATTATGATATAAAACAAAGATTAACTTGCCCAAAACAAATAAGGAACATCTAACTGGTTCAGAGTTAAAAAAGGCCCGTTTGATTGCTTTTGCAAAAAAGGTTCGAACCTCCAGTAATCTAAATATAATAAAAACCATTATCAATGTAACCGCTATCAAAAATGTGCAACTGTGTACTAACCAAAAATATTAAATTGTTTCTACAAACACCGACATTAGACCGACATTAGTCTATCGGTTTTTATAATAAGGTTCATTTATTGCTAATGCTCTAAAAGAACAACTCAAAGCTATATCGCTAGATACCACTAAGTATTTACTAAAAATTAAACCCACAATAATTGCATACGAAGGACACTAAAGTATAATCGGACGTAAGACGCTATTTTTATTGGATACTTTAGTATCTATGGACGCCCAAGCAGCTAAACTACAAATTATAAACATTTATTTACAAACACAGTCCACAAATAAATACAATACGTCATCAATTTGTAGACACGAATACATTTAATCTTACTGACCTTCGATTGAAACTTGATTACGAAGTTCATGTTTCCAATTACGGCCTTGACTAACACTTGTAATATGATTTAAATAAGGTACATTATATATAACAACACTATTACGTCACACTTATATTATATGTAAATGCCATAGTTTATGAGTGAGTCATTGTATAAGAATAATATGCTTTTGCCTATTGCAATCCAGAAAATGTTTATTTCCAAAAATAATAATTATTTTTACAAAAAACAAAAAACAAAAACAGACTTCAAACCGACTATTGAGTTATTCATCTATTTGTCGCGCACGTTACATAATGCAAATTTTCTCATGGATACCATTATCAGAACTGGACCAAATGGGAAGCGTCAGCTTTCTAATAAAAAAAGAATCATCAAAATCGATTCACCCAGTCAAAAGTTATGAGGTAACAAACATAAAAAAAAGTACAGTCAAATTAATAACCTCCTCCTTTTTTGAAGTCGGTTAAAAAGTATTTTAATCCAAAACCCCAGGCTATTAGCTAGCTTCACACCAAATTTTATCTAAACCCATTCAGCTTTTGCGTGACAAACATCCAAAAATCCAAACATTCATAGAACGTCCATGTCTATGGTTATTAAGTGGATGTTTGGATGAAAAAACGGCTCCACAAATTTGGCTTAGATTTAAAGCAATTGGTATGAAGGAAGCTTATGCCGAAATAAAAAAAAATAAAAATAAAAAATCGTAGTTTTATTCCGAAATACCGATTCCTGCAGGTTCGCGGGTAAATTACGGGTATCAGCTAGAACATTAGTCAATTAGTCTGGCGTCTAGACTCATTAGACACACGGTCGTACAATTTGCGAGTTGAAAAGAGCTATTTGATATTTATTTATGACTAGCGTTTATTAAGCGCCAATTTTTTATATCAGACTAAATTATGCCTAAAGTTTCGATTGCGTAGCTCACAGTAAATAATATCAACACGAAATTCGCGGAAAAAAAAATCAGCTGGTGCATAGAAACAATCAATGATAGTTGACAAATGTGTTGAACAGCTGACGAATTCCGGGTACTATCTTCAGCCTTACGATTGTTGAATATTGCTTCCTTTTTAACGGATGCCTTCAAACCTAAAAACATATCCTGCACCGATTTTTAGCGGTGTTTCAGTTTTTTAGGCTGTGCCTCGATTATATCAGTCAAATAATGTTTTTGGTAGTTTTATATGATAATATGAATTATATATTAGTATAATTATAATGTAGTATATTATATACCTACCGTAATAAATGAAATAAATTGATGCATTTCTAATATATTGATTTGTGCGACGAAATCTAGGAGGTTGATGTTTCGGTAGTCAAGAACTCCGACGAAACCGGCGCAGTAGTCGTTTGACCTAATGTGCTCAAAGATCTGAAATAAGACAAAAATGATTATTAATAATTCGCAACATTTTTATTATTATTCATTAGATCATCTACTATACAAAAATAAGTCGGGTTTTCCTTCCTGACGCTATAACTCCAGAACGCACGAACCGATTTCCACGGTTTTGCATTCGTTGGAAAGGTCTCGGGCTCCGTGAGGAAAAGAAAATTCAGAAAAAAATTCAACATAAAAGCGGGTAAATCTTTTTTCAGAACAATGTCCACCCGTGCGACGCCGGGATGGGCCGCTAGTTAATAATAATTATTATAAATTTTTAATTAACAATAATAATTATTAATTTTATATTGACTCAGTTAATTAATTTATTTATTAATTATTAATAATATTGGTCTGCAAATAAGACCCTTTGTGAGAATTATGAGAATAGTACTAATAACTAATGTGTGTCCTAAACGACTTTTTATTTACGTGAGTATTTCCGTGTTAATTAAACAAAATGCGTCAAACTCCCCTAAACATGTGTGTCATAGTCAAAATTAAGATGTCCAAAACAATTTATAGTTCTATTGTTACACCAAACATACATTTATATGTATAACTATATTATACTAGCTGACCCGGCAAACGTTGTTTTGCCATAAAATAAAAATTATTTCTAGTGACTATTAAAAAATAGGGGTTGGTGATAGAAGGGTGAAAATTTAGGGTTGTATGTATTTTTTAATGCCAAATAAGCCACATTATAAAAAAATAAAAATTTTGTCCAAAAAATAAAATAAATGTTAGGGGTGGACAACCCTTATCACTTAGGGGTATGAAAAATAGATAGTAGCCGATTCTCAGACCTACTGAATATGCATATAAAATTTCATAAAAATCGTTCAAGCCGTTTCGGAGGAGTATGGGAACGAACATTGTGACACGAGAATTTTACATTTAAGATTTTCTTAGAAAAGTGTTTTCAATTTTCATGTAGATAGGTACGATTTAGTTACGAACAAGCAGACGGTTTACCTAATTAAAAGCGATCATCAATCTGGTAAATGCCAACGAGTCACACTGTGACTCGTTTTGGTGTGACTCGTACCCGAGGGGTTCCCAACGATTTAGGCATGCATGCATGCTACATGCATTTAGGCATGCATGCATGCCTAAATGCATGTAGTATTTAGGTTTAAGAACTTTATTATCGCGAAGACAATTTAACGCCACTTATGTGATAACATGGATTATAGTCGTCACAAAATAAGAGGCACGTTTTGACATTTGTCATCGCGACGTACTTAACTAGTGATTGTACCATGATGTTACCATAATAGCTCGGTATTCGATACTCACGATAAATCAATTCAAGTTTGTATGAGTATTTGATCGATTTCATTATGTATTGTAAGTTTATTGGATTAAGGTTTTGATTAGAAAATTTAACTTAAACTTTAATATTGTAGGTATTTTCAAATGATACAATGATACGAAAGGTCAATTTGTCTTTAATTTAATATTTTTAGTTTTAGTTTTTATTTTTACATTCACTCAATCACAAAAAAATAAGAAAAAGCGAAAGGTAGTAAGTAAACCACTCTGTGAATTTATTTGCGTCCATTTCTTCGTGATATTCTTTTGTACTTTTAGACTCAAATGTGAGTAAGACATCATTCACAAAACCTCCCCTGGCTAATCCAGCTGATCAATATTTAATTACCATTAAAATCGAATAAACCTGGTGAAATTCAGAAATGAATTGGTTACAACACTAATATTTGAAAAAGAAAACTGAGAACGTAACTCTTTTTGAGAGATTCATTATAATTTGACATTGCATGCTACTATAAAGTATGCGCGAAAAGCGTTCCAAGTTACATTCTAGGGTCTTTCTCAAGTGTCAAAACGGGCCTTTTATTTTGTGTTGACTATAACAAAAAAAAATTGCGTTCGTCGTCGTACTTAAAACACATTTTTACCCACTTCACGCATTTCTTTCCTCATGTTAATAAAATAACTTATCATCGATAATATATCGAGCTAATTGTTTCTTAAAGTATTACGATTCCGGTTTCATCTAGCCATCTGCGTTCTGCGGTCTTTGCCGAGCTTTAAGCGCCATTTACATGATGCAAGTTTCTTGCCTGTTGCATACAATAAAATTGAAGCAATAAATTACCTGCATGGTCTAAACAGTACGTAACATTTTGATCTTTTGCGCAAGTTTTGCTTGCCAAAATTTTCTTGGTGTAAACAGCACATACAAAAATTTCTTAGGCGATTCTTGCATTCAATTAGTTTTCTCTTCATTTGCCAACATGAGTGCAGTAAGTGAAGGTGTGTTAATCGTTGCTGCTCTTCTGAGACAAGAAATATTGAGAAATCGTCGTAAAAAGAGGTGTTGGATCAAAAAATGGATAGCAAGAAGAGGAGTTCTTGGAGCGTCTAACAATCTTTTTCTTTCTCTTTACAAAACCTTCCAACACTTGAATGATAAATTTGACAACGCAAATACGTGCAATACTTGAAGCAACCCGCCAATGAATGGTACACGCACATACAACTCTCTATTTAGACAAGTCAAAACTTGAAAGCAATAATCTCCTAAACATTATTGTATTGGTCTAAACAGAAGACATTTGCAACTATTTTTTGTCAAGACTTGCATTCAATAATTGCGTTCATTTTTTTTACTTGTATCCACGTGTAAACAGTTGCGTACAATTCTTGAAGGGCAATTAACGCACTTAGTTTATTGCATTCAATAATTGCACTTGAATGTACAAGAAAATTGTATCGTCTAAATCACGCTTTAGGCTAAGCATATGCTGAGACGCAGGTGACGCAGGTTTCGCAGCTCAGGGCAGAGCAGATTTTGTATTGCATGAACGTACTGAGAGCTGCGTACTGCGGTGTAGGCACGTGCGACGCAGACATGTGTCTGTCCTTCTCTGGGCCCTATGTCTGTCTCGCTTGCTCTGCTCTGCGAAATCTGTTTTGAGTTGCGTCATTTACGTCTCAGCATACGTTTAGCCAAATAATTCTAGTCTTTTCTGGTATTTTTTTGACTCTAATAGGTCATAAAATTCAAATTAGTTCGCATACAGTTTTTATTCACCGTTTCTCAATTTATTCTAGAAACTTCCGGTTTTGAATTAGAATCTTTTGTTGGCTTATCTATTTAGGTTTATCAAATTTTATATTCGTAAATCGTGTTTGTCTTAGGGCGCCGCTATTTTGCTCGCACAATAATTCAGAATTGTGACGCACGAGAACTTGTTTAGATAATTTTTTTTTGTTGATGCTTTATGATATTATTCTCAGCAACTTCAGCGATTAAGATTTTTAATAATTATATTTGAGTATTTTATAACTTCTGAATTGTTAAAATGAGCGAGCAAGATAGCGACGTCTCTTGCACGTGCTTTGGTGTACACGTGCAAGAGAACACGTGCTTTAGTAAACACATGCCCAAAACATAGTTTGCTATAGGTTTTTGGGTGAACCACGTGCAGGTCTCCACTCAGCAGCAAAAACAATGATTTGTGTAGTTTTTTTCTGCCGTAAGTAATGTCTATTCGCAGACACAAACGACAGCTCTGAGTTACAGCGACAAGATGCATAAGAAAAAGCAGTCAAAGAAGGTTTTTGTATAAAGTAACACTGGCTACTTTATTTATGCTACTGAGTGATGAAACGAGCACATCGCGAGCAAAAGAACAGGTATGCGCCACCCAGAATTTTGAACTCGCAGAATTCAAGACCCTGCGCGGCACAGAACTGCGCTCGTCACCCTGAGATATAAGTTGATTTATCTCCCATATATATATTTTTTTAATATAAAGTTAGGCTTACCATAGCTCCAAATTGATATGAGGGTAACAACAAATTGGCGATAATACCATCTTTAAATAACTTTCCAGCGTAAATTCTGTAGTGGTCCTTCGTCAATTTTGGAAGTAGAGCATCAACACTAAAAAATGAAGATTTTATAAACTTTTTGTTGTAAGAAATTAACTCGTTAAGAAACAAAAAAAGGAAAAAGCCAAAGCAAAAGGGTACGCTAAGACGAAAAGACCCTTAAGATTCATCATTTTGAAAAACTTTTACTATGACCCTAGAAACCGAGCGAAAACAATCAGCTATTCCATGCTTTTTGTTGAGTTTGATTAACATTTTTCTATATTTGTAATCCAATAGTAAAAGTGGTTCATAATGATGTTGTTATCCTTTTCAGGTACGATTATGATGCGATTTACAGGTACGATTCAAGAGCACTGGGGTTCTTCATCATAGACACGTAGCCATCGTCAAATGAGATTACCTTAACAATGTAACAAGTAATTTTACGAGTATGTCGATTAAATAAATAAATAAATAAATAAATAAACGTTTCACACTCATAGCTCCCCACTAGGAATAAATCCTGTGTCGGGGATGCCATGGAACACACACAAAGTCAAGGACAACTAACACCCAGACCCAGAACAGATATTTAAATTCATCATTCAAACATCTGCCCGGCCGGGAATCGAACCCGGGACCTCTGGCTTATAAGGCGGCTACACTACCGCTGAGCCAAACAGGTCGATTATCGCGATACTATCAACTTGAATAGACTAAATGGCAACAATTACTGCGGAATCTTCCTTCAACGATTACGCTTTAATTGAGTGAATAATGCAAATGCAAAAAACAAATAAAAACTTCCTAGTAAGTACATAATTAATGGAATAAAACTGTGATAAATCAGCGAGCGTGGCACGACGATGACGATTTGTAGACCAAACGGTCAAAGTTTTCTGGAACCCTTCGGATGAACGTGAACGAATAGAAGTTACAAACAGTATTGTTAACCCTGTATTAAAGATAAGCTCTAGCTTGATCCCAAAAACAAGAACATTATTTTTACAAAACAAAAAACAAAAACCGACTTCAAAAGACCGACTATTGAGTTATTCATCTATTTGTCGCGCACGTACTTAATGCAAATTCAAGACTAATATGGTTTTCTCATGGATACCATTATCAGAACTGGATTAAATTGAAATGGGACCAAATGGGAAGCGTCAGCTTTCTAATAAAAAAAGAATCATCAAAATCGATTCACCCAGTCCAAAGTTATGAGGTAACAAACATAAAAAAAAAAAAAAAAAAAAAAAAATACATAAGTACAGACGAATTGATAACCTCCTCCTTTTTTGAAGTCGGTTAAAAACTATAAAAATCCTGTCGAAATTCTACAGTTTTTGCTAAAATGTCCCTTTTTTAACAAAATCGCGAAAGTAGCAATGACAAAAAACTGTAGATTTGGATTTAAAAGTTAGGCAGGTTCAAAAAACCTGTAAATCCTTCACTGCCTTCTTTTTAATAATCTTCCTACACAGTATCTAACTGTCAATGGCAAAACTGCTTCCAAACTAATTGAGGTAAAATCAGCAACCTTTAATCCTCCCACTGCTGGGATACAGGTCTACCCTCGAAGGGTGATTACTGATTAGGCCGTATTCCACCACGCTGGCCAAGTGCGGGTTGGTGGATTCCTAACGACTAAAAAAAATTGAGGATACCTAACCATTAAAAAAAGCGAAACTTACAAATATTCGTGCATCAATTCAATCTCTTTGTCTCTGGCGTCGGTTCTCTCGAAATAAATCGGCATCGATGTCCTCATAGTGAACAGCCTGTCCAGTTGATTCTTTGCTCGCTCCACCGATCCCTTGTCTAGAATGATAGTCCTTTCCAGGTATTCTCTAGCTGTGAAAAGGCAAATAAAAAAATAAAAAACAAAAAAATATCACCTGGCAAAAAAAATAAAATAAAATTAATAATTAATTTTAGGAATACATAAAGAAAATTATTACATTATAGTCGTCACAAAATAAGAGGCCCGTTTGGACACTTGAGAAAGACCGTAGAATGTAACTTGGAACGCTTTTCGCGCATACTTTCTATATGGTAGCATGTAATGTCAAATTATAACGAAACTTAAAAAACAGTTACGTTCTCAGTCTTCTTTTTTCAAATATTAGTGTTGTAACTTGTAAACAATTAATTATTGAATTGACGATAGCTCGCAACTGACGATTTTGGCTCATCATCCGAAGAAAATTATTGAATGAAGATTCAATCACTTTCGTTTTTTCTTGTTTTTTTGTGATTGAATGAATATTATTGTAACTAAAAATATTAAATTATTTTATTTAACTAAAGATAAATTGACCTCTCGCACCATTTCGTATCATTTCAATATTTTCAATATACCTATAATATTCAAGTTTTAGTTAAATTTTCGAATCGTAACCTTTATCTAATTTACTCGTATCTAATATCCAATGTTATAATAACTATACAATACAAAATCAAATCGATCAAATACTCATACAAATTTGAATTGATTTATCGTGAGTATCGAATACCGAGTCGTATGGAGACATCACTAGTTATGTCGCAATGACAAACGTCCAAACAGGCTTCTTATTTTGTGACGACTATAGTGAAAAGAAAAAAAAATAAAAATAAAAACATTGCCGAATTTTTGCTTGTCTGATATTTTTTTGAACTAAGTGACAAGCAATTGACTAGCCTGATGGTAAGCGTATTACCAAACCTCGTATTTGGTAAAAGTCGAAATACGCTAGTTAAGCCGCCGCGCCAAGTTTAACTGCGCCCTCAAAATTAATTCAGGTTTCTGATTTTTTACCTTTAATTCAGTATGCTATAAAACTGAACTTAATTCAGTATGTTCTTATTAATTTACTTTTTGTAAGTAGAATTAATTTGCAATCAACAAAAAGTACCCCAACCCAACCTAAAAGTCATTGTTAAGGGGAAGTTAAACGGCCAGCTGGATTATTCGCAAATTTAAAATTTTTGAAGATGTTTAAAATCACTGAGTGAAAATTTAAATTACCGGAAAATTAAATTATAGTTAATCAAATAATTCAACTGATTTAAAGGTATTTTCAATTTACTTACTATCTTTGACGCTAAAGAAAATAGTTGCGATCGTTTATTTCGTTGCCTTAAATTAGCTGAATATATTATTTTAATTATACAAACATAATAGTTATAATAAATTTTGCTTCAAATTTTTTGTTGCTTTTATTTGAAAACATGTTACGTTAAGCAGACTAACCAAGGCCACATGATCAGAATAATGGTTTAAGTGAACATTTTCAGGGTTCCGTAACCAAAGGGTAAAAAGGGACCCTAATAGATACTAAGACTCCGTCTGTCTATCTGTCCGTCTGTCACGAGGCTTTATCTCATGAACCTTGATAGTTAGCCAGTTGAAAATTTTACAGATGATGTATTTCTGTTGCCGCTACAACAACAAACTGAATAAAATAAATATTTAAGGGAGGCTTCCATACAACAGAAATGTTTATTTTCCGTTTTTATAGATAATGGTATGGAACCCTTTGTGCACAAGTCCGACTCGCACTTGGCCTTTTTTATTGACATCCGTTTTAAAAACTAAAGTTAAGCTTTAAGGATCAACATAAACGCTGCTTAAACTTAATCAGTGTTTAAAATGATTGACGACCTATTTTCATTTGGCTCAGCGGTAGTAAATCCGCTCTATAAGCCAGAGGTCCCGGGTTCGATTCCTGGCCTTACAGTTTGAATGATGAAGTTAAATATCTGTTAGGTCTGGGTGTTAGTTGTGCTTGTCTTTGTGTGTGTTCCATGGTATCCCGACACAGGGTATCCTAGTGGGGAGCTAGGAGTGTGAAACGATATTTAATTTTATAACGTTATCATCTGTTTTGTTTTTTCACGTGACATTTCACTCCAGCGAGAGTTATCAGAGCATTGCATTGATTAAGCGTAATTAGCGTTAATAAGTGAGATATAGATTTATGTTGGACTACAGACTATTGTCTGATGTATCTATGTATACTTACTTATATATTACTAGTTTTTTACGATGTTACTAAAGACATCGAGAAATGTAGTAAGTAATTAGTGCTTATGTGTGGGTAATTGTGCAAAAATACAGACCTAAGAAGTACTATTAACAGACACCTAAACAAGTTATTTATGCTATCCATACATATAATAAATCGTAGACTTGCCATGTGTGTGGGCTCATTCTCGGAAAAAACGGCTGTATGGATTTGTATGGAGATTGCTGATACCCTGGATTAGTTTATTACAATAATTTAAAATAAATAAATAACGTTTCACACTCATAGCTTCCCACTAGGATAAATTCCTGTGTCGGGGATGCCATGGAACACACACAAAGACAAGGACAACTAACACCCAGACCCAGAACAGATATTTAAATTCATCATTCAAACATATTCTGCCCGACCGGGAATCGAACCCGGGACCTCTGGCTTATAAGGCGGATATAATTACCGCTGAGCCAAACAGGCCGTCAAATAAGGCAAGGGTATGCCAAGCTGAAAAGGGCTCATAGTACTCGTCATTATGAACAACTTTTACTCTGATTGGTATTGGTATATTGAAGTCGAGAAAAGAAATCGGCCATCCCAAACATTTTGTCGTGTGTCATTGACATTTTTCTATGGAACAGCTGATTTTTATCGCCACATAATTGTGACGTCACATAATTGAAAGAAAGAAAACGATTTTAGTACTTGGATACAAGTTTTTTAATGTGACGTCACAAAACATAGGACCTCCCCCCCCCCCCCCCCCCCTATCATACAATGTCACACTTTGTCAACCTCCCCCTCTACGTGTGACGTTTGGATGGCCCCAAATTAGAAGTTCAGACAGTACCTCAGTCAATGACCTATGTTCACTACAACTCGATATGCCAACTTTGCTAATTCCCCATACCATAGCTAAAACAGTTTTGCCTAGTAAGAATATTTTTGTTCTACTTTATTAATTTTAGAAACAAAACAATTGTTGTGACAGACAAATAAAAACTGACCAAGTGCGAGTCGGACTCGTGCACGGAGGGTTTCGTACCATTATCTATGAAAACGACAATAAAATCACGTTTGTTGAATGGGAGCCCCCTTAAATATTTATTTATTCTGTTTTTAGTATTGGTCGTCATAGCGAGTCATAATCACTCATTATCGAGCATAAAGTTCCGGGCAGCAACTAGATTTATCAAAATAATTTGTCAAACGCTACTACTAAAAACTATTTGAAACTGATAAACTGTATACATAATTAAACTGACAAATTGTATACAGACTTACAAAAAATAGAAAATAAACAAATTAAACACCCTCAAACCCAATACAGAAGAAAAAAACTCACGAAAATCTTTCTTAGTAAAATGAGCCTGCTTCTTCACCCAATCTTCTAAAATATCAATTGCCGCATCCATTTGTCCAGGCTTGTCCAAGTTATGCTCCTTTCTCACAGCCTCGAACGTGTCGGGGCGAAACTCCAAAATTCGGTGAACCGGTAAACTTTCCATGATCCACTGTGTTCCTGTGATCCGTAAGTTAAAATTGTTAGGTTGGCGGTTCGTGTGATACAACCAGCGCTACACATTCGACTGATCAGTGTTACTTATTTGGAATTCTTATAACCATTATGTCGATTACAGCGTAGGTACCTAACGCTAAAAGCGTAGGAGCGACTGAGTACAGGGTTATAATGAAAGAGTATACTAAGCCGAGAAGGGCTCATAGTATTTATCATAATGAACAACTTTTACTATGGGACCAACACGGAGTTCGCAAAAAAAATTTGCTGTTCCATTTTGTCGAGTGTTATTGACATTTTTCCATGGAACAGCTGATTTTTATTGGCGAATTTCGGGTTGGTCTCGTATTAAAAGTTGTTTATAATGATGAGTAGGTAGGTACTATGAACTTTATCCAGCAGAACTTTTTCCAGAAAAGGGAATGTCAACCCTTTTCTTATAACCCTGTATAATTGGAGCACTTGTTGTTATTTTTTTTGTCGTAAATTATCGTGACTTTCCAGTACAGGGCAAAGGCCTGAAGAATTTTGTTGATAAGGTTGATAAATATTATGTAATATTGATTTGTGTTTATTTAATGTGACTTCTGAAGTTTATATTTAAATTAAATATATAATAAAATTTAAATGAAGGAGTCTATCGAGGCATTCATGGATGTTTCGCAATCATGACTTCTTCCTAATTAAATGCATAAATGTAATAAATTACACTAGAACAAAAATTAAGTAAGAACACATTGTTGTGATTTTAGTATCTTTTCGGTTATTGTTATTTCAGAAAATTAAAAAAGCATAAATATGTATAAAATGTACGTCTATTCTGAAAAATTATTTCTAGCATCTACTATGTATATTATTTTTTTCTATGCTGTACTTATTTCGGTTTCGCCGATAAATAAAACACAGTTTTGGGACAAAACTTTTATTTTCATATTTATTTTAGCATTCCACAATGCATATAATTATATGATCAAACATGACTTTGATTTATTGCTTAGATCATGACCTCTATAGTTCCCAGAGATATAAAAAACAGGTTAACATTATATGTATGGTTAATTAGTCAATTTATTTATAAGAATAGGTCTGGGTCAGTACCGTTGATTATAAGTAGAAAGCTATAGGTAATGGGCCTTACTTATACAGCCTGCTTAACTTAACTACTGCTTATAATTTTCTGTTTTAATTTCGCATGAACCATTAGTAGTTAAAGTAGTTTAACTAGTACCTATCTTTAAACAGGCTTTAGAGTAAGACCTAAAATGTATGGCAAGCGACTAGACGGTTCAATGTTTATCGCGATTCAAGGATGGTAATACTAATAATGGATCACCGCATTTACTTTAGCGTTTGATGGATCAATGATACGGATGGCAGCAGATAGAGTTGCGTATGGATCGTGATATGGATTGCAGCGGATAGAGTAGCGTATGGATCGTGATATGGATGGCAGCGGATAGAGTAGGATATGGATCGTGATACGGATGGCAGTGGGTAGTGTAACGAATGGATCGCGACACGGATGGCATTGGGTACAGTAGATTTCAGGGTTGGTCTCATTTCTCATAGTAACATTAGTTCATAATGCTGAGTACGATGAGCCCTTTTCGGCTTAGCCTATCCTTTCTTTATAACCCTGTAAATCAAAAATTACACGATAATCGGTTTAGTAGTGATGGAGATACATGTAACAAACAATCACACACAAATATTTTTAACGATAATGATTCTACGTTGCTTAGCGACGATGTGGTTGAAGATATAACACGCAGACTTAGAATATACCTTCACACTTCACTCTGACCTTGAAAAGCCCAAGATTGTATCTCTCAGGAAACAAGAAAGTCGTCAGTCTATCTGCCGTCCACTATCTATAATGCCGTTAAGCCTCAAAACCAAGTTTGGAGATATCAGCAAAAAACGCGGGAGATATTTAAAATGAATGCTACTTTATAACCATAAACTTTATACGAGACTTCCTGATATAGAAATACATGTTTTTTGTAGTACTTTCTAATAAATGTACTTTAAAATGAATACACCTGTTTATTTAAATGTAAAATCATTTTTTGCTTTATAGCCGTGCTTTAAATTTTGATAAAAGTGAAAACCAAACGCTAAAATGCAGTTAAGTTCACCGTTACGGCATTTTAGCTTAGTGTTTTTAGGTAACTGACTATTGAAATTTATGTTTCATAAAATTAACTTAAATTACGTAACTAAAATGCCGTTAATGTATTTTAGCCACATTCTTAACAAGCATTAAGGATAACTTATGTAAAAAAAAAATATTTAAGCCGTTAATTACATTCAAATACTTATCTTTAAAGCAGTTAAACATAAAACATCTGGGACATAGCCACTATTTAGTTAAGCATTTACTACTATTAATTGAGAATACCATTTCAAAATAAGCTAACTTGAAAAATAAAACTACAATTATCTAACTTAAAAGATATGTTTTTATTGAATTTTGCAATTCTAGTTAAAAAAAATGTAATATATACATACCCATAATATTCGGTTTCTGCTATATATTAAAGAATAAATAAATATAATAATAAATAAATTAATTAATAAACCTTACAAATAATTTGGGGATTGGTTTAGTAATACTACAGTTATAAACAGTTCAAGTGCTTCTTGTTTTTCTCGAGGTCTACCGCCTGCGCCCACACGCTTGAGGCATACATGATGATGGGTTCCACCACTGCGACGTAGATGGTTCTCGTGATCGCGCTCTTTAGACCCCAGGTCACTTTCGCCGCACGTGCAATCTGTTTGGAGATATCCGCCACCTTTTTACACTGGGCTTTCACGTTGCTTTGAAATTGAGCCTACAGTCGATCAACAGGCCAAGCAGCTTGACTTCTTCGACGAGATTAAGCTGGATGCCAGACATGACCAGGTTTGGGGGTTCGTACTTCAACTTTTTGGTGAAGAGCATCGCATTAGTCTTCTGCGCTGCAAAGTTGAGCTTGTTACGTTTTACCCATTTCACGATCATGTCCAACGTGTTGTTGGCCTGCTGCTCGATGATGTTCGACTGTGAACCTGTGAACACGAGAACGACGTCATCCGCGAAGGCTTGAGAGTATACTCCCTCTGCTTCCAGCAGTCGCAGCAGCGAGTCTAGGATTACGTTCCAGAAGGTGGGTCCGCCGACAGATCCTTGGACACACCCTTTGGTAGTTTCGCTCTCGTGTGCTGCTCCTGCATAGTTGACTTTGACTTTTCGGTCATTGAGGTATGAGTTTACCATCTCGTAGAGGTTTTTTGGGCACCTCTTCTTCGCTAGATTGTCTTTTAGGGCGGGCAAACATGCATTGGCGAATGCGCGCTCTATTTCCAGGGAGACTAGGAGTACGATGTTTTTGCTGTTTACTCCTTTTTTAATGTGCTCTACCAGGTCATAGAGGGCGTCTTCAGTTCCTCGTTGGGGCATGAAACCGTACTGTTTCTGACTGATGGTCGGGAGGAGATGCCATTGGAGTGGGTTTATCAAAAGCTTTTCGACGTTTTTTCCAGGGACGGACAGGAGACCTATTATATAGGACGGTATGACTTCGGATGTGTGTAATCTGTTTTACCGGGTTTGCGTAGGATAATCACGTGCGCTGCTTTCCACTGCTTGGGGAAGTACCTTAGCAACAAGCATTTGTTTGCTATCGCTAAGAAGATTTCCCGTTCGCTTCGGATGGCTGCAGCGCAGATGTCAACGGTGAGCCCGTCGGTTCCGGGGGCTTTTTTCGGGTTTGATGAAGTAATGAGTAAAATCATGAAGTAAAACGACAATAGCAAATATCAATAATACACTGGCGAAGATCTTAAATAAATTACTGCGTTGAAACCACTGTTTATCTTGCAGAATAAAACGATAGACTCGCCATTTCAAAGTAACACTAAAACCAGACATCTTTTTTGACGATTGCGTTAATCGCCAGGAGTCAAGGTAAAGGAGTCACAAGCCTACCACTAACTAGATAATGATTATCAGATCTAGTTCTTTATTCTACGGTGATAATATTAGTGTAACAAAAAAAAAATAAAGCGCGGGGTGATGGCAGATAACGGCGTTTTAATTAAGGAATGCTGCTTAACGTTTTTTAAGTTGAGGAAATATATAAAAAAATATACATTTTAATTTTCGAATTTCTTTTGACGACTTGCAAGTGAAGTAAATTGTATAATGGAATATAGTGAATCCTTATCTAAAAAACGGTTAAGCGACCTTAACGTCTTTTATTCGAAGGTTTTTCTTGTAACTGTGTTTTAGTTAAGGAATTTTTCAATAAATTAAAACACACACCTCAACTTAAAAGTAATTAAAGTACTTTAGCTATGTTTTAGCATACAAAACACAATAAACGGCTTTATAGGTAAGAAATTATTTGATATTTTAATACATATTTATGTCGTTATGGGATTATAGCGGCTAGTTAGTTAGATAATGTTATATGACGACTTTATAGACGTGTAATGTTGAAAAGAAATGTCATGTAGCGGCGTTTGTGCTATTCTTATCTTAGGACCTATGACAGATAGGAACACGTTTGTTAGACAGGTAGATAGAGAATTTTAAACTCTATCCTATCATGTTTAAAAGTAAAAATCGACCCCCTGTGGCTTAACGGCATTATAGTTAGTGGACGGCAGCTATGTTCCATTGCCTGGCCAAACGATTTAGAAACAAAGATTGTATTTATTAACACGCTTTTATTAGTTTCACCTGTATGTACCTATGTATGTAACCGACTCCTTTGAGCTCGATTTTGCCCTATTTTGAACGATCAGATTTAATTCAAACTTTGCACACCTGTTAAAGACCGATGACAATGCGTGTTTTTTAGTTTTTTAAACTATATTTGTTGTAATATTACTAGCTGCGCCTCGCGGTTTCACCCACGTTTTTCGAGAAAAGAAGTAGCCTGTATGTTAATCCAGACCATGAACAACCTTTATTCAAAATTTCATGTAAATCCGTTCTGCTTTTTTTGCGTGAAAGAGCAACAAACATGCAAACAAACAAGCTTAAAATATTAGTAGAATTTGGATTCACACGAGCCTGGCGATTCGATTGATCCTGAATATACTCGTAACTATTAAAAGACCGTGAGTTCCACCGTTTTATACATAAATTTATTTTCTGAATAAATTACGTTTCTAATAATTCTTAATTGTTCAAACTTGTTCAAATGACGTCAAAGCTATCGTTTAAGGTCAAACCGAGGACTTTTAGAATTTGAATTTGTTTAATACCTACGTTGTTTAAATGCAACTATCGGATATATTTATGCATGATTTATTGGAAATGAAATTGTCTAGTAAAATAAATTATATTTTAAATTTATGCAAGATAGATATATAGATAAAATCTTCATTGTTCATATCAGAAATTGCAAAAAAAAGGATAAAAACAATTTATAATTAATTAGTCGAGTCGGAAGTCGGATTATATTGATCGATGGAATTAAATTAGATTGCACAAACCTTTTAGTAGTTTCTTGGTGCAACAACAAAAAATTGTTAATTACTAAACAGGATTATACGGAAAGGGTATGCTAAGCCGAAAATATCATCATTATGAACAACTTTTACTATGGAACCCGGAATTCGTGAAAAAACAGCTGTTTCTATACATTTTGTCGAGTGTCGTCATTTTTCTAGGGACAGTCGATATTTCGGTAGGCACTATACATACTCGTATTAACCCTAAAACAGGTTACATAGCAAAACCTTTATGATTTTTCAGTAAACTCACTTTACCAGTTTACTCAAAATAATATTCTGAGTATTTCTGAGTCTCCTTAAACTTTTATGCTTCTTATATTTATTTGTGGAGCGGAGTCGACCCGTCTCACGGTAAAATTGCGTTTGCTATCCAATTTCATTCAGGGGTACCGTGTAACCCGCAATTTTATGTTGACGTCTAAGAGTAAAATATACTTTTAAAGATGAAATGTTTTTAAAAAGGTGGGTGTAATTTAGGCTGTGACAGTGTTTAGAATTGAGTAGAAGGCTAAGTTATTGTTTTCCTATCCTTATCTTACTTATGTAGGGTGGATTCCGTATGTAGGTACTTAGTGCGTTCCTTCCATTCATTTCTATAATTCCCGCAGATCATCTATACTTTTTGGTCGTCATCTTACTATTATTGCACTACAAATATACGAGTAAGTACCTACATTTGGTTAGTTGGCTGAGTTGGTCGTCTTTATATCTACTATTGCACTTTAAATGTACGTTATAAAAATTTTTTTGTGTTGTGTTGTATGTTTTGTGAAAAAAGTATGCGTGATCTGCGGGAACGATAGAAATGATGGCAGAAACGTTTTCTATATTGAATTTTAGATGTAATAGCAACTACCGCGGATGCGTTTATAGCAAGCTTATCGGCAGGTGTTCACTGTCCACCAACCACCGAGACGGCATTACCAAAAATGTTCCCCTCCGAATTGGGTTCCAGCCTTTCCGTGGCGGGGGGGATAAGTAGCCGGCCGCCTTGCCCGGTGAAACTAAGAGGAACCCTAAAGGTGGAGGCTCGGGCCGGCGCCCTGGACATTCCGGGAAGCGGCGGTCTGGGCCTAGGAGCCCTCCCGTATACCTCTCCGTGGAGAGGGAACGTGGTAGGGCTCGGGGTCGTCTGCGGACGACGACGGGGGGCACATTGTGCCCTCCAGAGGGGTAGACTCGGCCGGCGTCCTGGACAGTCCGGGTAGCGGCGGTCGAGTCCCCGAGAGGGAGAGAGCGGGAGAGAGAGAGGGACCCTTTCTCTCACCCGCTCCGCAGAGAGAAGAGCGGACACGGGGGCGAGTCAGGCCAGAGGGGCCAGTAAGGCTCGCACTCCGTCTCCGCTAGGAGGGTCTGGAGTGACGGGTGCGGGGACACCCGCTGCTTCGCATTGGACCCTCCAGGGTGGTCGACGCGTCTGATGTTCCGACGCGTCGCCACGAGAGGGAGGGGGTGGCCACCCCCTACCCGAGGTGGGTCTGCCTCACGGCGGACATAGGCTGGGCGGGGCTGCGGTGATTTAATGGGCCCGCGGCTCCGTCCATTGCCTGGAGGAACTTCCCAGGGTTTTTAGTGGGTATGCCGCCACTAGGGCGGAGACTCCCACATAACCACCCTGCCCTCCCCGGGGCCGGCGTGGTATCCATAAAGGATTTTCCCTGGGTCACAAAAAAAAAAAAAAAAAAAAGGTACAAAAATGTTATTGTTATGGTCAGCGGCGGCCTTACCTATTGAGAGGCCGCTGGCAGCAGCAGGTCTTTGCAAGGCCCTTTGTCCTTCATAAAAAGTACCTATGGGAACAAAATTAACAAATACAGAGCTAATAAATGTTAAAATTGATGAATGCGGTTTTTCCTAAGACTAAAAAAAGATATATTAAAAAAAATCCATATTTTTTTAATTTTTTCCAAGAGCGAGGCCCCGGGCGATTACCCTGTTCGCCACCCCCTGAGACCGCCACTGGTTAAGGTCATGGTTTGTAGGTGATTTGGCCATCAGTCTAATCGACGGACATGGCGTGGGTCACGGTGCATCTACATATTGATTAAGACCATCGCTTGGGTTCGTAAACGTGACTTACATGTAACGTTCAATGTTATTTAAGACTAATAATTGTTTCTGATTCTCATTCAATTATTAGGTATTCTGTAATTACTCTACTGCTGGTAATGAGGGCTAAAATATGTTTTTAAATAAAAATCTATCAGTCATTAGAACCGTACGTACGAGTATAGGTACCTCAAATACACACAGCACCCGATAATAAAGGTCAGTGTAGAATATATTGCTTGCCTACTTTCTACATCCCCTTTTCGATCTTTCCTTTCCTTCCTTTCTTACCGTTCTTACTGTACTGGACTGTTAGCTTCATTGAACATCAAAGTTAGGTACTTTGATGTTCAATGAAGCTAACAGTCCATTCCGTCGGCTTAGTGCAAGAAGTTTTTAACTGCAAAAAGTCACTAACTGTTTTGCTTTGAAAATTAACGTAGTTGACACATTTTGGCTGTAATTAACACGGGAGTAGGGTTACCAGATGAAAAAATCAAAAGACCGGAGAAAAGGCCTGATTTCCATGGAAAAGTCCTGAGATTTTATACAGTTTGAGAATTTTCTCTCAAAAACGTATTATTATCGTGTTATACACTGCGGATCTAGCTCACGCGTTGCAACTTGCACATCGCACTCAAAGCGGCGGGGCGGGGGTGGCAGCGGCACCGCCCGTCGCCCCGCACAGATTATTTTTAGTTGGTTTTAACTTTTAATTAAAGAAATCTTTAAAATCTAACCTGTGTTTTATGGAAAATCCTGAGATTTGTAAGATCCGGCCGCAATCCTGAGAAAAGTCAAAAAATCCTGAAATCTCAGGACAAATCCTGTGATATGGTAACCCTACACGGGAGTAAGTAGTACTTAAGTACTCAAGTTTTATTGTGTCGGATACTGCGACTAGTATCAATCTATCAATCACATTCGGTGATCTTTTTCAAGGAATGATTACAAGCGTGATGCTCGAAGTTGCGTCCAGCCTGGCATTGATTTTGCAGTTAATGACTTCTTGCAGTAAGCCAACGATCCTGTACCTATTATATAGGGTTATTCATAAAGGGTATGCTAAGCCGAAAAGGGCTCATAGTACTCATCATTATGAACAACTTTTACTATGGGACCAACCAAAAAATCGCGGAAAAAAATACAGCTGTTCCATAGAAAAATGTCAGTGACACTCGACAAAATGTATGGAACGGCTGATTTTTTTTTCACGGATTCCGAGTTGGTCCCATAGTAAAAGTTGTTCATAATGATGAGTAGGTAATGTGCTCTTTTCGGCTTAGCATAATTATATATGAAATTAGACTAAAAGCACCAATTTCCCAGCACATCTTTACTACCATTTCTCTACCACATACCCCCAATGCATAGAAATTCATCACTAAACCTTGGTGGCGTTGAAGCGAGTAATTCGTATGCCTATACCAACGATTTAAGACTCGGTACACACAAACGGGAAAACCGGGCTTGTAAATAAAATATTTGCATGTCTTGCGCCGTCGCTATGATATATTCAAAAGGGAGTCACGTCGAAAATTGTTTGCGTAAAAAAACATTATAATACGCGCAATTTTTTTGTATACATTCCGTGTGTCAACTATGTGGGATTGTGGGGTGAGACTGAATATTTTGGGTGGCTGATTTAAATATTGTTCGCTGTGAGATTGATTTCAAGCGCATTAGACGTTTGTTTTGAAATATAGGATGATAAGACAAGAACATTATTTTTACAAAACAAAAAAAAACATACAGACGGTTATCAATTCGTCTCCTTTTTTGAAGTCGGTTAAAAAACAAAAACCGACTTCAAAAGACCGACTATTGAGTTATTCATCTATTTGTCGCGCACGTACTTAATGCAAATTTAAGACTTATATGGTTTTCTCATGGATACCATTATCAGAACTGGACTAAATTGAAATGGGACCAAATGGGAAGCGTCAGCTTTCTAATAAAAAAAGAATCATCAAAATCGATTCACCCAGTCAAAAGTTATGAGGTAACAAACATAAAAAAAAAAAAACATACAGACGAATTGATAACCTCCTCCTTTTTTGAAGTCGGTTAAAATTAAAAGGGTAAGCTAAGCTGAAAAGAGTTCGTAGTACTCGTCATTAACTAACATGAACTATGAACAACCATGGTACTATGGGACCAATCTTGAAATCACGAGAACAATCCGCAGTTCCATACATTTTGTCTTTAAGCATTTTGGACATTTTTTTTATGGAACATAGTAAAAGCGTTCATCTTTATTGTCTATTATTACTAAAAGAGATAGGGTCATCTTTGTTGGAAACACTAGGTTGATGAAAAAAATCTTCCAGTAATGAAAAGCTACCTTCAGTGCCTGCTATTAAGTTATTTTTCATAGCCCCAAACCTGTGAAGCATCTGGCCAAACATCACCGCGCTGGATACCTACTAACCTAGCACGAAGTTTCGGGCATAAACTATGTGTGGTCATTTTTTTTTTGTAAATTCAATTTTGACAATATTTGACGACCTGTATAGCTCAGCGGTAGTATATCCGCCTTATAAGCCAGAGGTTCGGTTCGGTTTCCAGCCGGGCAGATGTTTGAATGATGAATTTGAATATCTGCTCTGGGTCTGGGTGTTAGTTGTCCTTGTCTTTGTGTGTGTTCCATGGCATCCCCGAAACAGGTCTTCCTATGAGTATTAAGAAATTAAAATGTTTTTTCATCAAACCTGTCGTTTCAACAAATTAAACACAAATCTTCTTCCATCGTTGTCAAATCTCTCTAGCGCAATAAAATGTTTCTCGCTTACACGGAAAGTGTATTACAAAGTTAAATTAAAGGCCAGCGTCATTATTAAACTTTATTACTCCGCTAACGTTGTTTATGGAGTAACATTATTCAGTAATTTCTTACTTTTGATGTTCCATAATAAAGTTTACAGCAGTTTTACTTGTTAAAAATGAATTTGATGTCACCGTTTCTGTTTGAGTCTTGAGTCTTGGCTGAGTTTTAATCGCAATCGATGATGTTGATTTTGTTTTACCGCTCTCTAAAGTAAGCGGTAAAATTATGTGTGTCAACTTCAACTTCAATTTTTATAAATGGCTGCTGCGGGGTTGCCACAATTTAGCCAGTGTCAAGTGGATAGAGTAGATACATGCCACATGCCTCAGTAAAGTAGTGGAGACTTTACTAGAGGCTTTTCTAAGGAGTTTTGGAAGCAACACGAAATGACACGATTCACTGCATTTTATGATTTGCCCACACTCGTGCACGTCCTCAAGCACGTCCTCCTTAAAATAAACATTAACACTCAAAATTACACAAGTTTAGTAAAATAACAAAATGAAGCAACATGTCTCTTCCACGTTCCCGCCAAAACTCCATTATGTGTGTCTCTTTTTATTTTAATGTGTGAGAAAAGGAAGGCAATAGTTTAAGAGCTGTCAAATGTTGTCAAATGCACAGACAAATACGAACAATCATTGTTTTGGGCTCAATTGCCTTCATATAGGCCCCATAATTTATTATTCTACGACAGCATCATTTCTGATTTACCGCTGTCTAAACTAAGTACTAAGTTTATCTGCTTATCTTTTTATTTTAATGTGTGAGGAAAGGATTGTTAAAATTAAAGTGTTGTCAAATGTTGTTTGGTTTGGAAAATAGTTGAATAGAATTAAATGGGCTGGCCATATCTGTAGGAGAACCGACAACCGTTGGGGTAGACGGGTTCTAGAGTGGAGACCACGGATCGGCAAACGTAGAGTAGGGCGCCCTGCGGCCAGGTGGAGCGACGACCTGCGTAAGGCGGCTGGTAGCAAGTGGATGCGTGAGGCAGAAGATCGTGCCTTGTGGCGTTCGTTAGGAGAGGCCTATGTCCAGCAGTGGACAAACATTAGATAGGCTGATGATGATGATGATGAGAATTAAATAGCCTCGGTGAGTTAATTTAGAAGCTATTTATAAAAGAATCTATTTCGAGTGCCTACTCAGTTTGGTTTATCACATTGTTTAAAACCTTTGTTAAAGACAAGATATCTGACGATAGTTTATCACCGCCTGAAAAGCATTCGCCTTATGACTTAAAAACTCGTGCATTTAAGTATTAGCGCCAACTATGCGTCTTATCGTTGTCTCTGGACTGTACGTAGTCAGAAGACTCGGACTTTTTTTTATTCTTATTAGGCTTGCGTTTGACCGCCATCTTGCCTGATGGGAAGCAATGATGCGGCCTACGATCTAGCATGCTTGCCTAGAAGATACCGATTCACTCTCGACTTGAAGACACCCACCCATATTATAACCATCGGGGAATACCCATTCAGGCAGATCATTCCACACTCATACGGTTTGCAAAATGAATGTGGAGTCAAAGTCAAGAGTCACAGTCAAAACTCACAGATTGCGCTGTATTTAAATATCCGGTTGGTATAAGTAAATAACTATTGTAATTTTTTGCCTAAACATAATTTAATTTACTTAATTATATATAATTTATTTGTTATTCACTTGCCAACAAAAATTACCTCCACAAAAATAATTTTGTATTGAAGACATAAAAATATTACACAGTTTGAATCACAAACTGTAGGGTGTTAATGTATACAGGGTAATTTTTAACTGAACAGTGCGCCTTAGTTGGAAGGCTATTCTTGCTATTCTAAACTAACTAAAATTATGTCTGTCTTTATCATTGCAACCTATTAGACAAGGACATCAATACTCTTAGAAAAATTAGATCTGCTTTCAAACTTGGGCCCAACATCATTCTACATTTTCAAAAATGTTCATTGTCAATTAATATTTTCAAAAATGTTCATTGTCAAATTAATGAAATTGTTGTTGTATGCATGCTCTTTTCATTTTAATTGTTCTTTACCTATTTCATTTGTTTTCTCATAAAATATATACAAAAATAGGTGAAAATAATGAGCCACTTCATTTACGGAGTTAACAGCACTCGTGAAATAATGGCTGCCGTGATTTAGAAAAGGTAAGGCCAAGTAAACAAGAGATATTATTATTTTCGAGTAAATAATTATTGTCCTATTTTCGCCGTTCCGGGAAAAGGTGATTTCTCTCAAAATAAACGGCTCTCTCGTAAGCAATTATTGTTATTGTAGATAAATGAAGGGCCTTGGTAAATCCTACTATTATAATATTATACACGCGAAAGTTTGTAAGAATGTTTGTTCCTCTTTCACGCAAAAACGACTGACCGATTTTCATGAAATTTGGAATGAATGTTGTTCATGGTCTGGATTACTTATAGTTTTTGTAGTGGTAGGGCTTTTTTGCAGAGCCCGCCTGGGGAAGTACCACACCTTTGCCAGTTATTCCACCGCCAAGCAGTAATGTGCAAACATTACTGTGTTCCGGTTAGAAGGGCATTGTTTCCAATGAAATTACAGGGCAAATGGGAGATTAATCAACTTATATCTCAGGGTGACGAGCGCAGTGCTGTGCCGCGCAGGGTCTTGAATTCTGCGAGTTCAAAATTCTGGGTGGCGCAGACCTGTTATGGGCAAACGTGACGTTTAACATCAGGCGAGCGATTTGCTCGTTTCGTCACTTAATCACATAAAAAAATTAACACATAGGCTACTTTTTATCCCGGAAAACGCGGGTGAAACCGCGTCGAAGACTACTTCAAGACTACTACTTAACCAGTTTACTACTGTTTTCTGTTTATAAGTGTTTACAATTAACGTATGGTAACGTACTCGTAGGTGTGTTATACAAGGTGTAAAGGAATCCAAAGATACCCAAAGACGAATCAACCTGCTTTATATTGAAACATCAAAAGCCATGTAAATTTTCTATATAAAGCAAAAAAATATTATTTTGTTTCATCATAACCTTGTATAAAACATACAATATTAAGAAAAAAACACTTGGACTGAAGTCCTTGATTTGGACGAGCTCTCGCTCGTTGGTCGGTTCTTGTCAAAAACAAAAATAATTATTTACTTACTAGCTCCTCGCCGAGGTTTTACTCGCGCTGTGATGTTGATGATGAAAATATTTTGTACCCCTGACAATGTGTATGCGAATTTTCATGATAATCACTTGAGTAATTAAGACGTGAAAGCGAAATAACAAACTCATTTTATTAGCATTAATAAATAATATTACTATTATTCAAAATATCTATCTATATAGGTAAAAGATTGGATATACCTACATATGTTAAAGTTTGCTAAGTTTGTTGCTCAAACATGTAAAAAACTGAACGGATTATCAGTATGCAAGTAGCAGACCCTGGATACCCTGCATACCCTGGATTGACCTACCTACTCTAGTTTTATCTCAGAAAATGAGGGTGAAACCGCGGGGTGCAGCTAGTGAAAAATCTGCACTAATTGCCGGGGCAGTAAGTACTGCACAGTCAGGTAACAATCTAACAATAGCTGCTATTGCTTCTACTAAACGTTATTCACTATTTATATCAAAGACTTAAACAAAACGTTTACGAACCAAGTTTGTGTTCGAAACTAAACGCATAGGTGGTCGGTGTGCTTACAACAGAGTCTTTGATCGCACCGCTCTAGTTATTGTTAACTCTCTCGGTTGTCGCCGTTCAATAACGCTGACAAAGTTGTTTCTGGTCAGTGTTGCCAGGTATACGATTCAGAAGGTAGATCTACGGTTTGGCAGCACACTGTACCGAAAAAAATGTGCAGTTTTTGAAGTGATACTTTTAAGGCCGCGATTTGAAAATCGATATGTCTTTGGACGAGAATTATTGGACTGATCGAATGAAAAATACCTACATCAAAGGTGTTTTATGGTGTCGGTAGGCAACACTCATTCTGAGTCGCCGGCCAGGAGTGCAAAGTAAGTTATGACACTAGACTTTATTAGCTCTTTCAAAAGAAATCAGGATGCTGGATGATACAAATTTTAATAACTAAACCAATCAGTCATGTGTAATGTTATTTATGTATTAATAATGTCAAGTAAAAAATTAAGGAGTAAGTACCTAAGTTTTATTAAGTTTATAATAATATATTTATTTATTATCTGCCGCTGCATAATAATCGTGACTTTGTTTTTAATATAATCAGTAAAGTCTTATTGAAGTCTTGTTGATTATTATTACAATTTTCCAGTTCGATACGGTAGCTTACCTACAATGACGTAACCGTATGTAACTGTACGGTTTCGCCACCAGTCAGGTGTGGCAACACTCCCAAGTTTCGAAGCAAGTCTTATATTAATTTCACACTTGGTAAGTTGCTGCTTGTCTCTTACACTCCGGTGGGGAGAATGGAAATTAAGCGATGCCACACTGAATAATGATACTGTGTAGTTAAAGTGTGGGAATTGCTAAAGAGTTGGTTATACAATGTAAAGGTTTTATTAAGCTTGAGTAATTAAGACTAATAACGATAATTACGACTTGTTCTGGCAAATTGAGACAACAAAATACTTAAAAAGTTAAAACTATTATCATACTCATTCTCTGAAAAGATTTTGCGTTAAATTTAGATACCATCACTAAAGTCACGTTAAAAAATAAACGTTACCATCCACATTCTTCTTTCTCTCACTGTTGGGAAGGTATAGGCTTTTCTCCTGTTATGCCCCGGTCAAACACCAATAGGGACTCGCAACTCTGACTACTCATCTCGCCGCTGGACAACAAACGCCGAGTCAACATAATTCTTGTGTCTTACTTTTGTTCCGCCTGTCAGAATTTGGAACGCAACTTCACTTTTGGTACACCTTTTGAAATTCGGAACGCAACTTTTGTTAATTGCAAAAAAAGAAAGAAACGTTGCGAGCGATTCCCATCAATCTTACAACAACAACGCGAACGTTTTCACGATCCAGTTTGTCGTAATCTTTTTTTACCGCGAGAAAGTCCGCGTTTGACCAACCAACTTACCTGATGGTAAGCGACGATGAAGTCGAAGATGAAGCACATAAACCTAGAAGATACATGACTAGGTATTAAGTATTAATATCTATTCACTCTGACCTTGAAAACCCAAAATTGTATCTCTCAGGAAACAAGGAAACCGGCAGTCTGTTCCATTCCTTTGCGGTACGAATCAGAAACGTAGATTCTACTATGGAAACTAACGTGGTTTTCACACATTTTTGTTATAATTAAACACGGGAATACTCACGTAGACCGCGACCGCGAGTGCGTCACGTTTGTAAACTCGCCTGATGAAGGTCACCGAATGTGACCGAAACTAGTCGTAGTAGACGACTTAATTTTTAAGTGAGTATTCCCGTGTTTAATTATAACAAAAAAACATAGATTCAAAACATTTTGTACGAATCCTAGGAAAATCTACGGTGTAAGGGTGGTAGAAAGACGTCTTCGCTTCATCGTGTAGTAAAATTTATTTTTAGTATAGGATTCGTTGGTAAGAGCTACCAAGATCCTATACAAAATCTAATACCCGCGTCAAGGGAACGCCGACAAATGCAATTCTAGCTCATGAATTTTAACTAGGCGTTTTCTTCTTGAAATTGATACGCTCTGGGTTAATGTTACACCTAGGTGATTAAATTGAGAAGAGTTTATTTCTTTATATAGCTGCCTGCGTATTACCAACTAGATTAGACGATTTTCGGAACTTAGTCCCCGGTGTTGCTCGGTCCTTGGGTCTTGTAGGTTTAGGGTTATTAAATATTTATAGCTTATAGCATTTAGGGATATGTATGGGTTGATTACACGTAACGACTATATACAGTGCGAGTCAGTGCCCCGACTGAGTACTCGGTTTGTGTAAACATTTTGACGAGGCGAGACTGTCATTAAAACCATGATTTGTTTGCTCGGCCGAGTATGCCGATTTAATATCTCGCCACTGCACCTATTCGTTGTCCTGTGAAGTCCTGTTTTAGTTATAAATATTGAATTCGATTTGTCTTAAATTTTCCAATGTTCCGCACAACTGCCTTAATTTTTTTCTTTCATAAGAACCTCCTGACAATAATTAACACAACAAAAAATAATTAGCGAAATTGTTCCATCCGTTCACGCGTGATGCGATGACCAAGAGAAATAGAGATTCATTTTTTCATATATATATAGAGAATTTTATATTATGGAACTTAATTATTTATTTCATGATTACGTACCTACAATTAGTCAATTTTTGCATCAATAGAAAAAAAATCAAGCCTGAGAACCAGCAAAATCCACCCGTGCATAACAAAAACCGGAATACGACATTAGCCACATATTAAATAAATCTAAAATTATTATGTCCCGTAATTATAGAATACAGGCCGCTTCATAGCGAATTTATTTGTATGTGACACTACATTAGAGTTCCACGCTCGTGTTTGTGACGGATTCATCAAAATTTAGACGTAATAACAAACTCGCTTTGAATGTAAATTACGAGGAACAGCACGTGAGACACTTTATAATCGTGTTTAGTTGGTTTTTGCCCTTTTTTAGGGTTCCGTACCTATTTAAATTGAAGTGTAGTAACTGGAGCCTCTATTACTCGAACGTAGTAGGTAAGTAGTCTGACTATCTGTCCGTCATCTAGATAAAATTTAAAGAGCTGTAATATGTTGAACTGTGAAATGCGACCAGACGACATTTTCACTGATAAAAATATTTATGTTATTTCTGACTTATATCTCTTTTCCTAGCAAATAAAAAGCAAAATTATCAATTGCATAAAAATGGTTCCATCATCGATTTTTGTACAAAAATGGTGACATACAAAAGTTTCACTTGGTACCATTATTGTGAAAACTCTTAAGTATGACAAAAAAAACTCAGTAATCGTTTCTCAAGCTTGTGCTAAGGATACTAAACGGGGTAAAAGTTTACAAAAACATAAATATAACAACATAAACGCCAATGGCAGTACGGAACCTTCAGTACGTAAAACCGACACCCACTTGGCCGGTGTTTTGAATAACTTTTGATTAATGTCTTGTTTTAAAAAGACTTGTTGATGAATCTAAAAAATGTTTTGTCGTCAACTTTACAAAGATGTTGACTTGTGGTCTACCAAAACCGATTAGCTTTATACTAGCATTTTGAAAACCGTGAGGGTTTCAGCATAATTATATTTTTATGAAACACCACATAAGTGGCACTGAAACTTGAGTAATGAAAATTATATATGACTTATGACTTGAAACATAAGAAATATGAAGATAACCTAATATGAAAAATAGGTAATGTATGAATAGACACTTATTTTAAATTAAGATTTCTGGAGTTAGTGATACTTACCTACAGCAGATTATAAAAAGCAATTTTTTAGCGGATCTTCCTACTTTTTTGACTTTACCTTGGGCTGGTGGTTGGCATCGGGTTTTTGGCCCATTGCCCTGGCATTCACTCATGGCGTTTACTCCGCGGTCACTCTGTGGCCACTACAGCTACTTCACTAAACCAGTTGCCCTTTAAGTAAAAAGCTAAATGTTGCTTTGACATTGACATTGTCAGTTTTAAAGGTTGAACAGTTTGAAGGCCCAATAGAAGGTTTCCAAATTCGAATACTGCGTGTTAAGCGTTAGAAACACTATAATATTGGTGATATCAGATTTGTATATGTTTGTTATTATTCATTGTAAATCATTAGATTTACAAATATCAAAAATAAGGAAAATAAAATAAACTTGATAGGTATTACGTACCGCTTTAAATTTTGGCTTTGAAATCCCAGTAATTAAAAAATGGGTAAGAGAACATTTTTGGGTTTCACTGATTTTAATAATACCTAACCAGATTTAAACTTTATAGCAGCTGTGAAGTTAGGCACAAGGCGTTACGCAATAACAAGTAGATACCTACTTCGAGTACGTGATACTGGCAAATGCGTTGACTGCGCGATGCCAAAAGCCCTTGACGTCATCATCATCATCATCAGCCCGTTATCGCCCACTGCTGAACATAGGCCTCTCTTCTTGTACGCCACTCATCCCGGTCCTGTGAAAATCTTGTCCAAGTTCGACCCGCGATCTTCGTTATGTCGTCGACCCAACGAGCTGGAGGAAAAGCCCTTGCCGGAAAAGAAAAAAAGAAGATATATTATTAGGTGTACGCGGACGTTAGTGAGGTAGCTGTGCACTTCAACCCGCTGTTTTAATAATAATAATAATATTTATGCGGACATAATATACAAGAATTTAAAGAACAATGGCGACGTCTCCCATACATTGATTTACCCAGCCTTTTTAACATTTGCAAGCTACGTTCATTAGAGATACTTTTAGCAATGATAACTTATGCTACAAGAATACGTATACAAATAGTATTTAATGTACAGAAGTTGGGAGAAAATAATTGACAAAGGTTAAATTGTATAGGTACTTATAACCTACAATGTTATTATGATTATTACCTAAATAACTACATACCTACTGTTAACGCAGCTGTATTGTGATTGCGTTAGGTATAAATACGAGTATTAGTCTAAAAAATGCGTTTCACTAATAGCTTTACTTACATGATTAATGTTTTTGCAAATGCTATTACAGGCCAAATCACCATGATGTCCATCAGGAAGCCTGTGATAGTTATGCCTGGGCCACACATATCGCGATAATATTCGGGCGATATTCAACGCAAGCGAAATTCATCGCGATAAAACGCTTTGATCTGCGAGAATTTACCGACAGCGGAGCGAAGTCCTCGCAGCTACGTACGAAGCACCGAAGTATGCGCGAATACGTGGCTACACACATCGGGATAACGCGAATCTTCGGGTTATCGCGATGTGTGCGGCCTAGGCATTAGAATAACACGATTGTCGGTATGTCGGTTGACTACTGAAAATGACGTGACATTAGTTGACATTACTGACAGATGACTGACAAAATGCAGCGTATTGCGTTTCATTTCACGAACCTGAATTAAATTGACTAATTTGTTAAAAAATTGATCTTTTGAGTCCCTACTTCTAAAAATATACGAGACCTATGAAATAATTAGAGAAATATTATCATTTAAAACAATCATAATAACATTAATGTACGGGGCCTGGTTTTTTTTTATTCAACTGGGTCACGCGTCGCCATCCTTCTTTAGACAATAGTTTGAAATTAATTAATTTATAGGTCTGTCTGTCGGAACCGTAGTTATAAATCTTAAGTGGAGTTGGGCGGGACACGTGGCTAGGCGAGATGACGGCAGGTGGAGTAAGGCAGTCACCGAGGGGTGGCCGAAGCTAGGCAGGCGAAGTGTTGGTCGTCCGGCGGCGAGATGGGCCGACGACATTTTCAAAGTCGCGGGTCGAACCTGGATTCGATTGGCGCAGGACCGAGGCAGATCCCCCCCGAATGGGTGGGTTCCCGCCTTTCCGTGGCGGGGGGGATAAGTAGCCGTGGCACTGAGCCCGGTGAAACGAAGAGGAACCCGAGGTGGGGCCTTCCGCTTGTCCCTCTGGCAGCAGAGGGCTGATTAGCAGAGGGCACAGCGGATGAGCCGGGGTCTGAGCGATGGCTCGGACCACCAGGGGGGTTTTCCTTGTGCTCCCCGCCGCGTGTGGGTCGCGGTCGGGAGTGCAAGGAAAGGAGGAGGGTCTGAGTGTGGTGGACGCCGGGCGATGCGGCGCTCCACACTTGGACGGTGGCACTGCTGCCGCCGGTGACGAGTGTGGAGGACGCTGGAGGAAACGGCGCTCCACGCTCGGGCGGTGACAGCGGTGCCACCAGGAGGGTTTTCCTTGTGCTCCTCGCCGCGTGTGGGTCGCGGTCGGGAGTGCAAGGGAAAGAGGAGGGTTCTTTTTGCACCTCGCCGCGTGAGGTTTGCGGCCGGGTGTGAAAGGAACGTGGGCTTAAGGCGGGGTGGGTGGTGCTAACCACACTGCCCACCACGTGCGAGCGAGCGGGGCTAGGGAGCGAGGAGGCGGTTCGTCCGTCTCCTCGCTCCTCGGCAGTGGGGTTGCCGGGAGAGTCGGGGGACTCTCCCGGCCTGCACGACCCCACACTGTCTGGGGGGTGATCCTGGGGAACAGGGTCACCCCTCCATAGGTGCAGGGGGCCCTAATCGGGTCTGTCGCCGGGGCAAGGTGGCGATTGCTAACGCGACCCCACCTTGCCCCATCTCAGGCGGATGCCGAACACCCCAGTGGTTTTAGTGGGTATGCCGCCGCAGGGCGGAGACTCCCACATAACCACCCTGCCTCCCCCGGGGCGGGCGTGGTATCCATAAAGGATTTCCACTGGGTAAACAAAAAAAAAAAATAACCGAGGCAGATGGCACAGTGAGAGAGAGGCCTATAACCAGCAGTGGGATAAAGAAGGCTGTGGATGATGATGATGTCTGTTTGCCATTTTCTAACAAAGGCCTCCTCCAATTTTCTCTATCGTTTGCTATTCTGGTCCACATGCCACCCGCTACTATCTTCTGACAGGTCTACCTCTCTTCCTTTTCCGGTCTCTTGTGAACCAGAATCAAAAGTTTATCTAGATATTAGTAAAGATCATCATCATCGTGGTTTTTATCAGTATATAGTCGCTATGCAGGGTTATTCATAAAGGGTATGCTAAGCCGAAAAGGGCTCATGGCACTCATCATTATGAACAACTTTTCCTATGGGACCAACATACATTTTGTCGAGTGTTATTGACATTTTTCTATGGAACAGCTGATTTTTTTTCGCGGTTGGTCGCATAGCAAAAGTTGACATAATGACGAGTACTATGAGCCCTTTTCGGCTTAGCATACCCTTTATGAATAACCCTGTATATTTATGAAGTAAGGACGATGGTATCATAATTTATTACATTTTCATAGACACTTAGTCAAATAAATTACCAAGTCGCAAGGCTATGCAACTAACAAGGTTAAGGGGTTTTTATTGTCCCATACAAACTTCTTGGCATATTAATTGGATATACAGTATCAATTATAAAAGTTTGTGATTTGACACCGAATTTTAAACTAAATTTAAACTTGACTTTAATCGCTTAATGTCACTGAGGTTCATTGTCATTGGTGCATTTTAAATTGAAAACATCCGATCTTCTATGCAAGTTATAAGAGTGTACTTACACCTTAGCATTCATAAATTAATTTTTGTTCATTTCTGATGGTTTTATTATTTTTCTTTTGGCTCTGGCAAGCACCGCCTCCACGAGCGCAGGCTCATCTTTACGATGACGATGTGTCAGACACGTCGGATTGTCCATTATCTACTTTGGGAATCAACCGACACAATGGGCATCATACAGCGCCTATGTCTTGACGCCCATGGTCAAGTAAGGTTACGATACGATACGGGGTGATTTGCAGCTCGATGTAAAGCCGAAAAGGGCTCATAGTACTCATCATTATGAACAACTTTTACTATGGGACCAACCCGGAATTTGCGAAAGAACAGCTGTTCTATACATTTTGTCGAGTGTCGTTGTCATTTTTCTATGCTAATTGTTTTAGTTTTTGGGTCCCATAGTAAAAGAGAACCGTCTTTACTTGGCTCATAATTGGCAAGTAGGAATAACTTACACAGGGTTATTCATAAAGGGTATGCTAAACCGAACAGGGCTCATAGTACTCATAATTATGAATAACTTTTACCATGGCACCAACCCGAAATTCGTGAAAAAAAATCAGCTGTTCCATAGAAAAATGTTAATGACAGTCGACAAAATGTATGGAACAGCTGCTTTTTTTGATGTTAGACGAGTGTTAACTCATAACATTGAAAACGCCTCTTTACAAACTGGTTCAACTTGTATTGCACTATTATAATAATAGCATTGACATAGTAAACTTAGGTATAGTTATGAATTTAAAATTACACCAAAACAGCAACTTTCAACGTTTATATGAATACCTAATAAATTTTGAATTTGGTTATTTTATTATAACGACTGACGTAAAATAAGTCCTAAAGAGATACAAAACATAATTTTATATTTTAAGATAATTAACTTTTTCCGCATATTAATGATTTTAAAAAAAGATAAAAAGGGTTATGATTTTATCCTTTAGTTGAACAACACAACGTCTTATGTGCGAATAAAAATACTAATTGCACAATTAATTGTACATTACAGTGGTTGTATCAAAATAAAGGCCCAAAACATATCGTGGCTTGTTGTGTTGTTACCTTTTAATATAATACTAACTTAGTCTTTTAATCTAAAACGGAACCTAAGACCTAAAAGTACCTATGTTTCCGATTTTGGTTTATTTCAAAGTTTAATTACACCTACCTCTACCCGGGGCGGTAAAGCGATGTTTTGATTAAAAACATTGATTTTACCTAAAAAAATCGATATTTTTTTAGTAAAATCGTAAAAAACAAATAAAAATACAACTCAGCCACTGATGAGATACCATGCCAAGTTCAATTTGGTGGATTCTCATACGCCATAAAGATTTTTAAAACTAAACTGATACTGATATTTTAATGAATTGGTGATAAAATTACTAAATCAAAAAATAAACATAGCTAGTAAAAAATCTAATTTCAATTAAATTCAAAATAAAATAAATGAAATATCAATTAAAAATTATTTAAACAAAGAAAAAACAAAAACCGACTTCAAGATTAACAAACTTAAACTAAAAAGTAGAAAATAAAATTTTAATTAGTTTTAATCAAAGAGCATTAAAAGGCAACTAAAGACAAAATAGAATCAGTTGTAGTTTTGGAGTCGGTGCCAGTCAAAGTAAAATCAGCAAAACTGTCCCTGGCTGGCACCGACTCCAAAACTAACTGATTCTATTTTATCCTTAGTTGCCTTTTAATGCTCTTTGATTTAAACTAATTAAAATTTTATTTTCTACTTTTTAGTTTAAGTTTGTTAGTCTTAAAGTCGGTTTTTGTTTTTTTTTGTAAAAATAATTTTATTTTTGAATTTTGAGTGGGAAGTAAGCAGTGGCAGATCCACGATTTTGGCGTGACGAGCAAATCGCTATCCAACAATTTTAGTATCTAAGCAACTAACGCATTACGTAATTCAAATTCATATTGGTATACACATTTACACAGGTATACGTCGCCGAAATCCCAGATGTTTGCGATATAACTTTACAAGATTAGTGTCTAAAAGTTGCGTAGCGAAATGTACCAAGAGCCTAAGTCTATCAAAATTGAAGAAACGAGTACTACCTATGCGCTACAACTAGCTTCTAGTCGCGAAAAATTATATGTACTAACTACTACTAACTTTGATAGAAAATGTGGTACCCTGATATACTGAAACATTTTGCGTAACTCCTTCAAGTGTACAGACGTGATGTTATTATGTGTGAATGCATATTTCGCCCTATCCGTGGAAGACTGCCACACTGGCGGTTGTGGCTTTTTTCTTTTATTGCATTTTTGGAATCCTTAAATACATACGCATCTACTCACATTTTCAGAAAATCGGAAAATCCTGTATTTGATATAAAAAAACACGATTTAAAATTTTGACAAAAAGCCACGCTCCAAAATACTCCGTAGAATACAGCCACTAACGCCACTGCGTCCAAATTTATCCGGCGATTACGGCCACACTCGCCTGCGCGGCCGTGTTCGACGGTAAAAGTTGCTTGGGGAGTCGGCCGACAGGGTCGTAAGCGCATCTGTGCCATTACTTGACGGATTTACCGGGCGTGCGGGCGCGTTTGAGTAATTAAACGTTCCAGGAAATTGGTTAATATGTCACGGGAGGGTGAATAAAATTCAATTATTCTATATTTTGATCTTCATTCTTTATTTGTGCAATAACTTAATGGCTAAAAACAATGCTACTCACAGTAGATAAAATCGAAGAAAAACTTGTTTTCTAATGCTATTGGGAACTGGGTGTACATGAACTACAATTTTTAAAATATGTTACATTACAAGTCACGCGTCAGTCAGAATCAACGCTAAAGGACTAAACAAAAATAAACATCTTTGTACATACATTAATATATTTATATATACAAAAAAAGACAATAAATTAAATAAATAAGTCTATATTTCTTCTACCTTATAAATACTACATAACATATAATTTTAATTAGTTTGTATCATAGAAGTGGCCTCTGCGGTGTAGGCCTCCCCTAAAACTCTCCACTCTTCTCTCTCTCTCTCTCGTCTTCCTCGTCTGGTCAGTATTGTTCCGTAAATAATATATGTCTCTCCATCTGTTCTTTTGCTTTCCCTGGTTTCTTTTTTTATCTCTTGAAATACATTCCGTAACTATTTTTGTCCATCTGTTGCTTTCCATCCTACATAATTAGGTATGTAGCCTGCCCATTATCACAGACCACATATTTAAGTAGTGTTATCGTTGTTGTCTTACATCTTAACATACATCAGGTACTTTGATTTTGTTTTTACAAGTTATATTTAATCTGTCTGTTTTTTTTATATCTGATAAACTTTTCTGCATATTTCTCTTGTAGAACTTTTTCTTCATCCATTTAACTCAAATACCATGTTTGACACCCATATGTTAAGCATTTCTTTATGTCTTTATTTCATGATTTTTCCAGTCTGATGAAATTCTTATGTGTACCTCTTTTTCTGTACAATCATTAAAAGAAACCAAATGTCCGAGATAACATAGATGTTCTCATACTCAATTTTTACACCTTCAATGACATGAGACTCACGATTAGTAAGGTAACCTTTATTTTTGTTGCATTTATTTCTAGACCAACCTTCTTGCTCTCTATTACTAATTTGCTAACCATGGATTCCAAGTCTAATGCATTTTCAGCAAATACCACATTCAGCAAATCGTAAGTGGCTCAGGAAATATTCATCTATCTTCACTTTTTTGTTTTCCCATTTCAGACTTCTGGAAACACGCTCTATCACAGCCGAGAAGGTTTTTGATGAAATAGGGTCGCCTTGCCTATCTCATTTTTCCATTGGGAACTCCATGCTTTCCCGCTCTAATCACATTCTGGCTATGCCTTTAGAGTATAATTATGTTGCAGATCACGTTAATGTAGGGCTCTTGGCTGGTCAGTGCTTTGTTATTTTAGTGCAGTCCAGATCATGTTGTGGTCTACAGAATCGAATGCTTTTGTGTAGTCTATAAAAAGCACATAAATAGCGGTTTCCCGTTTTCATTGGATTTTTTATCAATTGAAAGACTACCTGTATGTGGTTCATTGTTGAGAACATTTCGAAAACCTGCCTGCTCTCTCGGTTGGTTTTCGTCTAGAGTTATTGTCAACCGGTTGAGTAAAAAAATTGAGAATATTTTATACAAGTTTGTCATTAGGCTGATTGGTTTATAGTTTCTAATGTCACATTGGTCTCCTTTGTATGTACAAGTATAATAATAGACTTCGACCACTGTGCTGACGTTGTTTTTATTTCAATAACAATGTTAAATAGTTGCCGTAGTGGCTTTATCAACAGCATTCATAATGATTTTAAAATTTCGTTAACTATCTTGTCTTCGGAGGCTTTAATATCCCAGTACAAATTATCTAATATTTTCGTTGGATGTCTTTATTTCCAGAGTTGTAGTTTTATCCAACACGGTTTTAAATTTTAAAATATTGTGTTTCAGAGGTTTTGTCATTAAGAACCCAACCTCGTTTCTTCCGTTTGTTCACTTTGTTCCAGGTGTGCGGAATAGAATAAAGTCCAAGTATTCTTCTATGGTTTTTTTTTATGTCTGTGGTCTCCTAGTTTCGCATATCCCTAGGATGTCCCAATTTATAGATTTTATAGAAAAACTTAGTTTGGTGATCTTACTGTCTACGATTAGAGTGTTTGCATTAAGAAAAGCCTGAGTCTTCCGGTCTGGTTTAGCGGGTGCTGGCTTACTCCTCTACGGTGACTAAGCGATTTGAAAGAGTCTTTTGGAAGAGCCTTTTGGTTTTTTCTTGGCTAGCAGTTGCTTGGGGGCTAAGCAGTCAAGATCTTAAGGAACCTGTATGTCTTGCGTCTTATTTATTCTTTTTGGTAGTACTTTTGTGTTTCTTTCGATTGTTGCACTTCTAGCCCCTGCTTCTTCAGGAGATTCTGACATAAATCTCTTATTGAAGTATTTAGATCCCGTCGCGCGTCTTATTTGTTTGTGTGAGTCTAGTACCACTATTCGGTCATAACAAAGAGCTACTTTATACATCCACAATCAATATACATGCGTACATACACACATAAATACATACATATCCCTCTTTTTTAGCTTCGTTGCAGTTGGGTAAAAAATAAATCATCTCGCGGTCAGTCGACGCTACTTTATTGAAAACTAGCTTCGACCACGTGGACACTACTCTTTAAAAACCGTTTATTTTTTGGGGTTAAATTTACTTAACCCTCCTTTTTTGAGAGTATGTCAAAAGCGTCATAATGGAATTAGGGACCTTTAAAACCCCCAGATACAATAAATCAGCCCCCTCGGACCATTTTGAATTTGTTATCTTGGATTTTCGTCGCCACCATTTAGTAGCTCTCGCAAACCCCTATAACATTTGGTCAAATACACTACCTTCAATAGTTTCGGGAATATAGACCCTCAAAGTTTGTTTGTTTTATTTTGTGTTGTTTGTTGTTTCAATTTTCCCAAAAAAGTTTAAGGTTTTGGAGTATTTTTAGTCTTGGCGCTTTGGTAAAAGCGTTTTGAATTTTCGAGATAATTAACAATTCCAGCTCGAGAGTGTGACTTTTCGAAAATTTTGGGATTCTATTATAAATTTAGTACATCTGTGTAAAGTTTCATTGACGTAGCATCAAAACAAATTTTCTCTTCGTGCCATATTTACCACGCCATTTCACCCTCATAGGGGTTGATTTCCAGAAAATGGTGAAATACGTGATCAATATTTTCTTAAGTCATATTGTAAAATTTTTAAATTCGTGGCATCAAAAAAACAAAACAAGCTTCTCCATATACACTTTTACACCCTATTCCACACCTTCAGGGGTTGAATTTCAAAAAATCCTTTCTTAGTACACACCTTTGCTCATCAAAACAAATACACCCTCCAAAAAATTTCTACGACCTGTGGTTTGGCTTTAAGTCGTCTGTTAGTCAGTCAGTCAGGACTTGTTATTTATATTTAAAGATTAAAATATATTCTGATATAATTAACACGGGATTACTAACGTCAAATTAAGTCGTTTATAACGACTAGTTTTGATCATATTCGGTGATCTTCATCAGGAGATTACAAGCGTGACGTGCTCGCGGTCAGGTCAAAATAAAAAAAAGTCGCGCACAATTATAATATCTAACATCCAACCATTAACAAAAAAAAAAATACAAACATCCGAATTTTAGAACCTCCTCCTTTTTTTGGAAGTCGGTTAAAACAACATTGTTTTTCATCTTTTGTACACGAACACTAAAAATTAAACCGCAAATTCTAATATTTTTGTCGTAAGAAGGCCACCACCCAGCTTTTTACGTGGAATAAAGGCGCAATGTCTCTTAAATTCACCGCGTTTCTTATTTCTCACTCGGAAAAAAGCCCTCATGGCGGTTAAGCCGACGTGATCTTGAGAAAATTCCGTGGAGTAAGGTATTAAGGGACAAAACACGTACAAATACTATCGTCAAAAATTAAAAAAAAATATGATTCACTGCCTGTTGTGTCAAGGAATTGTTTAGAATACTAAAAAACATACGTTGTCTAAGAAATTTCCGAGATAATCAGAAAAAACCGCCTCCTGGAAACCTAGGGTTTTGCAACTGTGGCTGTCTTCCACGGATACGACGATTTATGCGAAAGCAGCGATTGCGTTTGATTTGCTGTCATTTTTTGAAGAGTTTCGTTGTCTGTCTCCGAAACCCATCATCAGATCTATATGAAATTTAAATGGGACCATTTCGGAATAAAACCCTTTCGAATAAAAAAAAAAAAATTTGCAAAACCGTCTATATTTGACGGAGATAGGACCGAACATACATAAAAAAAAAAGAAATACAAACATCCGAATTGAAAACCTCCTCCTTTTTGGAAGTCGGTTAAAAACTATTGTGTTCAATATTTTCATCTAAATTAAGCTAAAAAAACAAAATAACTAAAAAAATGTAATTTGAAAAAAATAGTTAAAAAAAAACTAAAAAAAACACGCTTTTTATAAAAAACCGAACTAAAAAAATAGAAAATAAAATTTTATAAATTTAAATTAAGAATAGGGTTGAAAATTTCAATAAATATAAATTAATAATAGTGTAAATAAATAAATATATGTATTTTATTTTTAAAAAGCGTGGGGTGCATGGGTCAATAGATATTATATATTTTGTAGATACATTTTGTATTGACAGACATGAGTAGAGTGATTAGCATTTTGATAATATCTTAGAAAGCACCCCACGCTTTTTTAAAAATAAAATACATATATTTATTTATTTACACTATTATTAATTTATATTTATTGAAATTTTCAACCCTATTCTTAATTTAAATTTATAAAATTTTATTTTCTATTTTTTTAGTTCGGTTTTTTATAAAAAGCGTGTTTTTTTTAGTTTTTTTTTAACTATTTTTTATTTTTCGCTTTTTAGTTCGATTTGCTAACTATTAACCATTATTAATATGTACAAATGTGTTGGTGTTATCCGATTTTGGCCGTCTGCTCAAGCAAATTAAAAATAAAATTGATGCGTAACAAAAAATATTGAGCAAAAAGATTTGTAGCCGCGTGGTTTCGATCCTCAGACCTCATAAAATAAAATTGATGCGTAACAAAAAAATATGGAGCAAAAAGATTTCTAGCGCGTGGTTTCGATCCAGGGACCTCTGGGTTATGAGCCCAGCACGCTTCCACTGCGCCACTCTGTTCTCTGACACGAATGACGAAATTACCATTTGTAAGTTAAACGGTATTAAAAGTTAAAGAAACTTTATAGAAAAAGCGGGTTAAACAAATTAATAGTTAAAAAAACTAAAAAACACGATTTGTTTAGTGTATTGTCATCGGTCCTCGATATATCTACAAAGTTTGAAAGAAATCTGACCGTTTAAAGTGGGTCAAAAACGCGCTCAAAGGAGTCGGTTACATACAAACATACAAACATACAAACATACAAACATACAAACATACAAACATACAAACATACAGGTGAAGCTAATAAAAGCGTGTTAAAAAACTAAAAATCAAAAGCTAGGTTTTGAAAAAAATCTAAATTAAATTTCAATTTTCACAATTCTGAAAATAAAGTTTTCAGAAAATGTGGTGCGAAGCAACGTAAGGTCGTGCAGTTAACAAGTTTCATTGCTACATATTTATGGATAATATGGATATTCATCAAAAGACCGGCCGGTTCAGTAAGCGGTGGACGTGTTCGAACAAACCGTGTTTGAATAAAGTGGATATATCAGTTAATCCAGCGTGTAAAATTACCGACTCGATCAAGGTTAGTTTAAAATTATTTAAATTTTATTCGATTATTTTTATGGTTGACTTCTAAATTAATTTCTGATAAAAACATAGTTATACAAAAGTAATTGTGACTTGTTGTTTTTTGTGAGTTAAGCTAGATTTTTGAATTTAATTTATTTTGAAAGCAATTATCTAAATAGGTACTCGTACCAATCGTATTGATTTATTCATTGACAAAACTTTTTATCGACTAAATCTGTTTTTTTTTTTGTTAAATCGAACCGGTCTAAAAATGTTTTGAACGAGAAGAAATCGTTGGATTGACAAACAGTGTTTTTAATTTTTACGTGGTACCTAAGTCAAGTTAAAATTTTTAGAAAAATAATTGAGAGCGTCTTCAAAGCTTTTTGTCTTCAATAAATTATCGGCTATCTAAGGTTATTATCAAGTATTCGAGAACGTATGATTTCTAAACCTTGGCATCAATATTTTGTATAAATTAGCAAATATAGCTAAACAAACTATTTTTATCGTACGAGTATTTTCTTATAAATACAGGAATACTCACGTAAAATTTTAGTCGTTTACTATGATTCACTCACATTTTGGTGATCTACGTCAGGTTTAGGTCCATATTTTTATCAGATTTGTCTGCCTGAAATAATTTAACCGACAACTAAAACCGCTCATTTAAAAACGATACAAAAGTAATAAACAAGAAGGTCCCTTAGTTCGTAAAGACCGAGTAGCTAGTCCTGTTGTCCTAAGTTTTAGGCCGCCTGAAAGCTTCTGATATGGCTTAGCGGGTGTTGTTATTCACTAAGAAAAATGGCCATCTAATTTCCGCTAAAATAATGACAAATTCACTTTAAGTAGGTATGTACGGTGCATACTGATATTACCAAAAAGTACGATACGAAGCACTAGTTAATGATAGTTGTCATTGTCACCGTAAAAGCTGGTGCTAATCATCGTACTTTTTGGTAATACCAGTATGTTGGTGGTGGTTTTTCACAAATTGTTTTTATTTTTAATATTTTTTTTATTTCTTTATTTATTTGTTATATATTTTTATTCTTCCCTATTAGTATTATTATATATTTATATATAATTTTTAAATGTTTTAGTATATTTTCGCAAGTAAAGGTAGTTTTAGTATTTGAATGTATTTCTATAGTATTTTATTAATCTTTTTTATGTAGGTTTAAATGACACAGTTTTTCTTATATATTGCACACCCCGTTTTTATAATATATTTTTTATCTATCCTCTCCATCCTAAAGTTGCCTGGAAGAGATCGCTCTTAGCGATAAGGCCGCCAGTTGTCGCACTAGTTTTTAGGTGTTTTAATCCTTCTGTTTGTAATTTATGGTGTGAACAAAAAAGAGTTTATCTATCTATCTATCTATCTATGCTCCGTACTAAGTGAATTCATCATTTTTTAGCAAAATTTGATGCCCATATCCTTTGGTATTGCACTAACTAGGCGTACAAAAATGAGACACCCTCTCACGGTAGACATTGCGTTCAAACGCACTAAGCGTTTCCATTCCACCTTTTTAATTCGAACGGCAGAGGTGTGGAACTCATTGCCGGCGTCTGTCCAACCCAGGGAAAAAGTACAACCCAGGGTTATTTAAGAGTAGTGTGAATAGGTATTTCCTAAGCAAGCGTGCTACATCTTCGACCGCAGCGTCGCTTCCCATCAGGTGAGTTTGTGGTCAAACGCATATCTAGATTGTTGTAAAAAAAAACTAACGCCCGGAGCCTAAAATAAAACATGATATCTGAAACACCTTAGCGCTTAGTGGTATCTAGATTTAAATATTGTTTTAAATGTGACAAGGCCTTTTCGTTTACAGATATGCACTAGTAAGTCTAGCATAGCTTTTATCGAAAAACGTAATATCAACCCATTTTCCGTACATTTTTCTATCATACCTGTTTTTTTTTTGACATAATGAAAATGAAATGAAATAAAAAAAAATCCGGATTGTTACATCCATAATAATATGACTTAACTAATTACATAAGTGACATCAATTTAAATTAAAATTAAGTAATGGCCGTGTGGTACTTCCGCCACGCCTTATAAATTATGCCTAGGTACTTAGGTATAACTGAAAAGTTCAACTTTGCACTGTCAAATATTCGCCCGTTGACGCATTAAAAATGTTAAAGGTAACTTTGCTCTACTAATCTATAATATTTAGGTGGAACAAACTACATTAGTCTAGCTAGTAGGTACTACCTGCCGACTTACGTAAGTAGTACCCTATGTAAGGCGGCAGGCGCCCTACTCTACGTTTGCCGATCCGTGGTCTCCACTGTAAAACCCGTCTACCCCAACGGTTGTCGGTTCTCCTAGAGATATGGCCAGCCCATTGCCACTTCAGCTTGCTAATCCTCTGAGCTATGTCGGTTACTTTAGTTCTTTGTCGGAAAATCTCAGGGAGAGGCCTATGTCCAGCAGTGGACAAACATTAGAAAGGCTGATGTTGATGAGTAGGTAGGTTACCTACCTCGTCAAAACAAGAACATTATTTTTAAAAAACAAAAAACAAAAACCGACTTCAAAAGACCGACTATTGAGTTATTCATCTATTTGTCGCGCACGTACTTCATGCAAATTTAAGACTTATATGGTTTTCTCATGGATACCATTATCAGAACTGGACTAAATTGAAATGGGACCAAATGGGAAGCGTCAGCTTTCTAATAAAAAAAGAATTATCAAAATCGATTCACCCAGTCAAAAGTTATGAGGTAACAAACTTAAAAAAAAAAAAACAAAAAAAAAAAACACACAGACGAATTGATAACCTCCTCCTTTTTTGAAGTCGGTTAATAAAACAAACGAGCATAAACTTTTTTTAACACGCTTATATTAGCTTCACCTGTATGTTTGTAACCGACTCCTTTGGGCGCGATTTTGACCCACTTTAAACGGCCGGATTTCGTTCAAACTTTGTAGATAATTATATCGAGGATCGATGACAATAAATTATTAACAAAAAGTAAAAAAATATACTTGTAAATAAATTAAAATAATTATATGAAGCTAATAAATTGTGTTTTTGCTCCGAACGCGATTTCTACGATTACTGTTAGCTAGGCTGTGACTCGGTACGCGAATTCTGTGACTACTGCTGTTTGTCAAAGAGCGATGACAATGCGTGTTTTTTAGTTTTTTAAACTATTCTATTTTTATTGGTTTGTGTCGTTTTAATTATCAATAGAAGTGGCGGATTTACCAGCAGGCTAAGTAGGCTGGAGCCTAGGGCGGCTAATTCAAGACCATTTTTTGTGTTGAACATTATTTCCTAAAATAAAGTATTGATGTGACGACGCTAGTGTATCTTATTGTAGAAGTTGGTAGAGCGGCAAAATTTTAAGCTTTAAATAGCCAAAAAAAAAAATCGCCTTAAAAAGCTGCAAATGTGTAAACCAGCTATTGATCAACAATATATTATTTTTACTTTACCTTTACCTTCGGACTTTATCATCAGATCAGCCCCGTGTTAATATTATTGCATTGTCGTCCAATTAAATTTGAAATGAAGCATGCAAAATTTCAGCTCTATCGAAAACTGGAAATAAGGTCAGATTCACCTTAAAAGATCTGATTAGGTACAGAAAAACAAACCCTAAGACAGGTAAAACTAATCAGAAACTTGTAATAAGACTTTTAATTTCAGTTCAGTTATTCAGTTTTTGTCTTCTATATGTGCCTCTCTAACAATGAAGGTTGTTAAAAACTTCTTGAAATTTTCCTTATCCAATGCGAGCCTGAACAGTTTTTTCAGTTACAAAGTGACCAACTTTTAGCAGCAATTAACTCGGGTTTCATGATATCACATCGGTATGACATTCGCAATAATGATGGCTGTAAAGTCACTGCAAAACCATTACTGCAACAATTAGTCAGTGCGAATTGCAGTTTTTTATTACGGTTCAATGTCAAGAACATTAAGTTCTTTGAAAAAGTACCGACGAAAAAGTAGACGTCATACATGGATGTCGTTTAAACTAAAAATTTTTTTTGAAGTGCGTAGTTTCGTTGTAAAATGTAATTAAGGATAGGTTGTAGGAACTACGTATGCGAACTAACTGTTTTATTATTTTATTTTTTCAAGACAGACTTAGGCACGTGATAGATAATTATCAATCTTCCATCATCATACTTATCATCTTTCCACGCTCCCACTGCTGGGAGGAAGCCTCTCTACTGGTAAACTCTAAAGTGAAACGTTTACCAACGCAAAAAAAAAAAACATTTTTCATTTTAGGGGTTACATCTAAATGCTAATTTATTTATTTATTTACTTTCAAATGCTTGCTATGCTTACAGCAAAGCCAACGCGCACAGCAAGCCACAATAACAAATCTTAAACTAGGTGTTAACATTAAAATTACTTAAAAAACGAATACATGCTTCAATAAAACGATTGTAACGGGTACAAAACAAATCTTAGTCTGGTTCCTGACCAATCAGATCGTTGAGCAGATTAATGGCCCGATTCGTGGGAGCATACTGAGCTGTGGCGGCAGTACGTACGCGCGGAGTCCGGAAGAGTTTCCGCACGCAGCACGCGCGCGACTGACGCACCCGGTCCGGCACGGCCAGCGAGCAGCGAGCCAGAGAACAAGAATTTATCAATCCGCCCATTGAGCAGCTGATGATAGTGCACTAATAACGCACACTTCCGCCTTAACTCAAGCGTATTAATGCCCACCATTCCAGCAACAAACAAAGACGGATATAGAAAAGGATAATATCCATATATTTTTTTGTACAAATATCGCTAAAATTTTCTTTGTACCCGCTCCAACATAAGCCCATAGTTTTTCTCATGTGGATCCCAGACTATGGAATTGTACTCGAGCTTGCTGCGTACAAATGAGTAGAATCAAGTTACAATAGCGTTCCTGTCTCGAAATCTAGCGGTCTGCCGCATGACGAAACCAAGAGATTTGAACGCTTTGCTACAAACATCCTTATTATGCCGATTAAATGTTAATGTTGTTTGTTGTTGTTAATTACTCCTAAGTCTCGGATTTCTGTGACACGCTCCAGACTGACATCGGACATGTGGTAATCGTAACGGGCAGGGTTCAGCAATCGGGTAAATGAAATAACTTTTCACTTGGAACTATTAAATTCCATGTGATTAGCTTCCCCCCACTTCACATTGTCTATGTCCCTCTGCAATGCCTCACAGTCGTCTACACTACTCACTCCCAAGTATAGCTTCAGATCGTCGGCAAACATCAGACATTCAGCTGTTTCAACGACCTCCGGCAGGTCATTTATCATTATCACAAACTGGGTAGGACCCAGCGTGCTAATGTTGCCAATGTAATAGGTATTAACGTTCATCTACTATTATAAAGGTGTAAAGATTGTATGTTTCCGGAAGTACTAGTCAGATTTCTAAAATTGTTTCATCAATGAAAATTACACAATATGTACCTAATAAATATGTATGTTTCACAATATCCCATAATCCTTAGTCCTTATATAAGATATATTTCTGTGAGCTGGATCGCATCGGGCACCATATCCCGGGTTTCAGCCAGTAAATAATAAATTAATATACAGGGTTATTCATAAAGGGTATGCTAAGCCGAAAAGGGCTCATAGTACTCTTCATTATGAACAACTTTTACTATGGGACCAACCCAGAATTCGCGAAAAAAAATCAGCTGTTCCATACATCTTGTCGAGTGTCATTGACATTTTTGTATGGAACGGCTGTTTTTTTTCGCGAATTTCGATTTTGTCCCATAGTAAAAGTTGTTCATAATGATGAGTACTATGAGCTCTTTTCGGCTTAGCATACCCTTTATGAATAACCCTGTATATTCAATAAAATAAATAAATCTCAATACATTTTCCATGTCAATGAAACCCATACACCTCGACCTGAACACACAATTATATGTACAATTGAGCAGCTGTTTAAAAGTGAGTAACTTCAGGCCACTTGCGAATTTAGTCTGGTTACGGCCTATGAAGCCTGATTGTTACATATATTGTATGTTTAGACTTAATGAAATGAGTAACTATCAAAGTATCGAGCGGGGCAAGAATCCTCGCGCGGGGCAGTTTATCGCCCAGCGCACCTCGCTGGCGATACAGCGGGAAAATACCGCCAGTGCATGAAAATGGGCACTTTCGGTAGAGGCGTTCGGGATGGGGACTGAATGTAGACTAGCGTACGTTTGTATGCACGTCATTGTATATTGTTTGTGGTGGGTGAATATTTATATATTTTTTAATTTTCAAAACAATCAAAAGAGGAATAAAATATCAAAGTTGATAAGTAATTATGAAGAATAAGCTCTTTTCCATCCACTTGCTGATGGCTGGGACGCGACAAAATGTTTTGGGTACGCCACCACCCAATTATCAGGCAAAATATGGAACGGCACGTCAAGTGGCGGATTTACACATTTGCCTCATAAAAATTTCTTTACAAAAATTTACTCGATACTTCATAAAAGTTCGCTACTCCTGCTTATATTATATGATAACGGGTGGACTTGTTTAGTAAAAACCTTTGGAATGCTGTCAAATCATAAAAAAAAAATTAGTAATGAGCAGACCTCTTTAACCAGTATTATGTTACCCATGTGCCCATGTAATTAATAATTATTTACATGAGTAATTATTAATCCTAAAAATAATTACAAAACAATTATGACTCTTATCGTGGGATTACTTTGTTAAATCTTTATGATTTGTTTATATTCGTTAAACTAAGTTTTAGTAAAATTTCCGTCAAGTGTCGTCATACTACCGAACCTGAAGTACGAGCGTATGACGACAAGAGTGCGTTGTTATTCGATTTTTAACACGCTTTTATTAGTTTCACCTGTATGTATGTAACCGACTCTTTTGAGCTCGATTTTGAAAAATCAGATGTGTGATCAATTCAAACTTTGCACACCTGTCAAACACCGATGACAATGCGTGTTTTTTAATTATTCAAACTATTTTGTAAATTATTTCAACTCCACTTTATGATTTCTAAAATAATTTCAGTCTATTTCGATTGAAGGTTTTTTTAAGGATACGACTTAAAGACCAATTTACTTTGAATTCGAATATTTGAAAACAAGATATAAGACCGCAGGACATAGGACACTAAAGGATATAGGATAAAGTTCTGGGAAATACGAGTAAAGCCGTTTGACACAAAATGTCTAGCAAGTCATAAGACATACGCTGATTACTTTGACCCTGTCTAGTTTTAGATCTGAATCAACTTTGTGGCACCAAATCCACGAAAATCCAGGCATGACGACAGTATCAAAAAATCGCCGATTCAATGCTTTCAGGGGACTAGCCAGATTAAAAAAATTTAAAACACATGTTTAGTTTTATTTTTAAAAAACAGATTATTAAGATTTTCAAAATAAATTAAAACATTAAAATACAGCAATCGGCCATCTTGTCAGAAACAACAATCACAGCGTATGACGTCACGCCTCAGTGAACTCAGGTCATCCGCCGCTCATCACGCATAGACACAATAGATTTACTAGCCGTGACGTCAAATCGACGCCATGACACAAGCAAGCTGTTTTCGGGCACTGTTGAAAAAATATGTGAAAAATAGCTTCAAACTTCGTTAAACTGTTTATTACCTAAATAAAGGCTTTTTTGTAAATAGTAAATGTGTACTCACATTATGGAAGAGGATTTTAAAATCTTTCGTCACGCCTATTATACATCACAAAAATGTGTGGGTTTTGTTTCTACACATTTTTGTACGTAAATTTTAGTGCTGTAACCGTTTTTAGGGTTCCGTAGTAATCGTCATACTAAACCTAACGCGACTGTTCGTTAAATGGTAGAGAAAAACAACATAAACTATCAATACAAACAAACCTAATCAATACAAACCTAATCATCTACTTCGGATACCTATATTTAGTTTTGCTTTAATGCTTTTTAACCGACTTCAAAAAAGGAGGAGGTTATCAATTCGTCTGTATGTTTTTTTTTAAATTTTTTTTTATGTTTGTTACCTCATAACTTTTGACTGTGTGAATCGATTTTGATGATTCTTTTTTTATTAGAAAGCTGACGCTTCCCATTTGGTCCCATTTCAATTTAGTCCAGTTCTGATAATGGTATCCATGAGAAAACCGTATAAGTCTTAAATTTGCATTAAGTACGTGCGCGACAAATAGATGAATAACTCAATAGTCGGTCTTTTGAAGTCGGTTTTTGTTTTTTGTTTTGTAAAAATAATGTTCTTGTTTTATCACAATTTTTTAAACCAAAACCCGATCACGTGTTTGTAAAGACGTTAGACTTTACGTTTGTAAGGCAAGTTTCCACTGCTACGATGAAATGTAAAATTCGGGTTTTTCACATAGTTGATCGATGCGTTTTTCATGGTCAGAGTGGATAAGTCTCTTATGGACTGTTTTCACGTAATGAGTACAGTGGCGAAACAGTGCCCTCGGACGAGTACTCAGTTTGTATAAACAGCTTGGCGATACGAGACAGTCACTAGAACCGTGATTCGTTTGCTCGGCCGAGTGTGTCCATTAAATGTCTCGCCACTGTATTCGTTACGTGTAATTAACCCTTTACTTACTCATAATGCATGTTGGTGTTCAAAAACAAATCGATGAGAAAAAAAAAAGCCAACAAAGAGTCGAATTCAAAACCGTTCCCAGTTTGGAAGGCGGTTAGAAAAAAGAAAATAATGTCTGCTGTGAAACACCTGCCTAATCTACGAGTATTACCTTCTGTCTGAAATATTTTCGTCATGAAACATATTTCGAGTATTTGATGTTACGTAGGTACAAAGTAAACAAGTGAGCTCTACGCGCTTTTATTGTTTAATTGTTTAACATTCTGAATTAATGATCCTGTTTTCGTCATTTATCTGTAGAAAATAGCTTCTTTCATTACCTACAGACTGCTATTTCAATAGCACATCTATACTAATATTATAAAGAGGAAAGATTTGTATTTTTGTATTTTTGGATGTTTGTGTGGAATAAACTCAAAAACTACTGGACCGATTTCAAAAATTCTTTCACCATTCGAATGCTACATTATCCCAAAGTGACATAGGCTATATTTTTTTTTTTTTTTTTATCCACAGCGAAGCGTGGCAGGGAACAGCTAGTAATTTATAATTGCGTGGGTTTTTCTGTGGATAGATTTTAATTTATATATTTATAGATGTGTTGAAAATAATTATGTGATATAAAATAACACATATTTATGTATTTTCCTGTATTTTACTACCCGGAAGTTTATCACAATTATCTTATAATATATAATTGTTGTTTATACATTATCAGGTTTTAATTATTCGTTCCTGTCTAAAACTATTTGGCGCAAAAATAACCAGTTATACAGTCCCAAAATAAAAGAGCTATTATTAACTAACTTAAGTGGTCTTAACTGGTCGGCAAATCAGTGATGCTTCCGGTATCACTTGTATCCATAGGCCATAGTGATCGCTTACCATCAGGCGACTCGTCGTATTCTTTGCCATCTATGACATAAAACTTTGCTGTTGGGCTTTTCGAAGTCAGAGTGAACAGATATCTTCTAAGTCTACGTGCTTCATCTTCCGCCAAATTTCGTTTACTAGGCAAGTTGGTGGTCAATAAGTTAATTTTTAAAATATTAAAAAAAACAGCTATTATCTATTGTATTGTCATCGGACAATCGGACATCGGGGAGTGGTCCAAATTAAGTTGCAATAGTCCACCCAAACAAACATAGTAAGATAGTTGCATTACATTGCGAGTTAAATAAAAGCTTTTCTTGGCTTATAAAAAATAAAAAGCTATACCGAGCTTCTCACGATTTTTGTTTTTCTGGTACTTTGACCTCCAACAGTTAAACGGTTTGTCGATTTTTAAAGTAAAAGGTTTCGTTTTATTTGTCTTTTTGACCGATTTGTCCTAGGTTAGGTTTAAGGGTAATTACAAAAATGAACCTTAATTTCACGACCATTTTAAGTTGACCCTTGGTTAATACAGACACCCATTAAACAAGAGCTCGGCTTAAACTGGTTGTTTGCATCTACGTGTTATTTACATGCAGTTAATTTTAGGTTTGAGATTGAATTCATCAACCCTCGAAAAAAAAAACCGTAATCAATTTGTTCTAAAATGTTATTTAGATTTTAGTTTGATGTCGTATTTTGTAAATTCATATAAAAATGGAAAATAAAATAAAAAATGCGTGTTATGATTGGCTGAGAAACGATGAAACTGTGAAAGATGTTATTTAAATTTTATTTTATTTAAGGATTTAAAATGATTAATTTTTATTTGGCTTCATCATTCATTATTCTCAACCTTTAATCCTCCCGCTGCTGGGATACAGGTCTATACCCTCGAAGGGTGATTGGGCCGTATACGTATTCCACCGCGCTAGCCAAGTGCGGATTGATGGATTCACATACGCTATTGAATTTCTTCCATAGAATTTAATAGACTGAAGTATAGAATATTCTTCTAAAGTAAATGAATAATAAATAGTTCATCAATTTATCAATAAACTGAAGCGGTTTTCTCTTCGCTTGGCCGCGTACCTACTCTTCGCAAGTTTCGCAACCCATCAGCTATTGCTACAGTTTGTCGGCCTGATTTCCTTAGACGTTAAAACAAATAACGTCTTATATACAGGGTTATTCATAAAGGGTATGTTAAAATGAAACTCGACAAAATTTATGGAACAGCTGTTTTTTTTCACGAATTTTGAATTGTTCCCATAGTAAAAGTTGTTCATAATAATTAGTACTTTGAGCCCTTTTCGGCTCAGTATATCCTTTATGAATTAACCAGCTAAACCTTTGAACAGCTACTAAAATATCACCGCTGCATAAAACAGAAACATACCTACCTACTGGCTTTACAAAACACCGGTAGGTATATACTGATATATGTATAATGCTTGTGTACTTCAATTGATTTACTGTGTATATAATGTATACTTTTTAAATATCTACACTTGTATGTAATGGAGTGTCGGATATGTATTCAGAGCGTCTGTGTACACAGTTGAGCAATGAAGTAAATCAAATTCTGAGTTCTTATTCAAAAAATCTGTCATAAATGGTTAATAAATTATTGACTTTGCTGACGTAAACATATTTATAGTCTATATCTCACGTGATGTTAAGCGAGCAAGCACTTAAACGCATCTGTGCTGCAAAGCACAGGGACCCTATTTTTGGTCTAATAGTCAATAGATCATTTCACTTTCACTTTGGGTAGAACATATCTCTTTTTCAAATTCGTCACGTCCTCGTTGAACTTCTTGTCTAGTGACGAAAGGAACGAATCGGCAACCATGCCTTGCATCTTACAAGCCCGCTTTTGAGCTGTTCTGGGGCCATATTCTGAAGAGTGAGTCATTATCTCGGTCACCATAGCACTTATAAAGAAAAGTCAAAACAGTGAGAGTGACGGAAATAATCACGAGCGCCCAAGAATAGAGTCCCTGCTACTAGCCAAAGTGACCAACATCTCTTGCGCAGTTCCTTACACGCGTATGATCTTTTTTTATGCTATTGAGTGACAAGACGAGCCAATTGCTAGTCTGATGTTAAAGCTACGTTATCCCATAACAGGTCTGCGCCGCCTAGAATTTTGATCGCGTAGAATTCAAGACCCTTCGCCGCACAGCACTGCGCTTACACCTTAAAATATAAGATGTAACCTCCTAATTGCCAAGTACCTACAACTCGTGAAGGACTAACAGTACACTACACACTAATCTTCACTAACAAATAGCTCCTTTACCTATAGGTAACTATCAGGAAGGATATTACGCAAGCGTTACCACGATTAGATTGAGCAATGAAAAGAAAACCTGATAAATGCAATTAACGCAGAGGTACAATTTAACGCATACCATTTTCTGGTGCACAAATTAATACCAGCTTCATTTACTTGCAACGAAGATAAATACGTAAATAATTACTCTTATTTAGAGTGCTTTTACTCGAGTAATTATATACTTGGCTGGAGTTATAGAAGGTTCGGAATCTGTCAGCGTTGTTGCAATAAGTCGCTTGAGCAATTTCAAGTGGGACTTATTATTATGTACTAGCTAAGCCACGCGGTTTCACCCGCGTATAAAAAAAAAAGTATCCTATGTTACTAAAACCTCCAAGAATATGTGTACAAAGTTTCATGATGATCGGTTAAGTAGTTTTCGCGTGAAAGCGTAACAAACAAACTTACATTCACATTTATAATATACATCGGAGCTGATAGTGTGGCTTGGTGATTTAAAAATTTTAATTATCTGCCATTTTTGACCCCCGACGCAAAATTACGTGTAATAAGTTTTGCGTGTGTGTCTGTGTCTGACGCATTGTAGCTCTCAAACGGATGAACTGATTTTGATTTCGTTTGTTTTAGTTTGAAAGGTGAATTAGTCGTGATTAGTCGGCAGTGTCCTCAGATATGTTTGATGAAAATCGGTTCAGCAGTAACAACGTTGGGGGTTTTCTTAATTTAAAATTTAATATTATTTTCATATAGGTAAGTAGGTACCTATATAGCGGCTTTTCAGTCCCAAGCAATGATTTTATGATCTAAACTCATTGGTCCCAAGTCAGAAACAACCCCATCTATTCGTTAGGCGGTATGACGTCAAATAGAAATGAAAACATACGTCATATAAATAGTTACACTGGAAACATTATGTTTTTGCTACTTCATTAGTTACACATTTTATTACAAGCACTTCTTAATATAAAAGTCAAAGGTGTTCAAATTGCTAGGCAATGTACCCATTAGTGTGATGAAGTCTTTTACATTTTTGCGTTCCGTAGGAAAATGTTAAATAGGATTATAGGTGTTTTGTCAGCTCGTCTGTATATCTGTGGCCTCTGATTTGGTTATCTATTACATCACAATTTTTTTCGGGTTTCCTTTTTTTGGTTCTTCTCCTTGGACATAGATACGAAACCCTACAATCAACGCGTCACGACACGCACTTATGTGCGCGATGTGTGACTAAATAACAACCGCCTGTAAAACACAGTCTGGGGGCCGTACTTCGGACTCTTAGCGCTAGGCTAAACTGGATCGTCTCGCTTTCGTCTCAATCTGACAGCTAAAAAAAAACAAAAAAAAATCGAATGTACATTACTTCTTGGTGGTCAAATAACTGACAGAAGCTACTTACCTAGGCGGACTATACAAAAGAGCTATGAGCCACTACAAAATAGTAGTTATAGTGTAGTATTTATTTGTTTATGTTAGCTATACATACTCGTAATACTCGTAAACAAGTAACTACTACACTAATTTTTGTTATAATTAAACACGGGAATACTCACGTAAAAATTAAGTCGTCTACTACGACTAGTTTCGGTCACATTCGGTGACCTTCATCAGGCGAGTTTACAAACGTGACGCGCTCCTTAATTTTTACGATAGTGTTTAAAAACAAAAATGTGTGAAAACCACGTTAGTTTCCATAGTAAAACACTACACTAATTTATCTCAATTTATAAAATACTAGCTGTTCCCTGCCAATAGGTGTTATGTTATTGTACGTACTTGATTATATTTTTATTTAATATATTTTTCATAATTGTTAAAATTTGCGTCGTGCTCGCTGCAGTCTTTTCTGTTTAATTACATTTTTACCGGAACATATAAATAACTAGCTGACTCGACAGACGTTGTCCTGTATCGATGACTATTTAATTCGAATTGGTAAAAAAAGCCATTGCGTCAATTCTATGTCAAATGTCAAAAGTTACATTAAAAAAGTTTACATTGTCCAAACCGCTAAAGTTAAATTATGGTTTAAGTATTTTTAAATTTTCTAATTTTTCATGTTTTTTTATTATAAATTGAGATGTGAGCTATTCTATCTCCTAAGTTAGATCGAACTGCACACGGTGTGCAAATTTGATTGAAATCGGTAAAGTAGTTTAGGAGTCTATAGCGGACAAACAACGTGACACGTAATTTATATATATTAGGATAATTGCTTATGCTTCCACGACTTGCTGTGAAATTTGCTTATCTACATGTAAGAATTACTCGCAACTAGAACTAATTTTAATATATTATTGGTAATTTGACTTGCTTACTGAGTTCAAAGATTGAACTAAATTTATTTTAGTCCTTCCTTTTACGGGACTCTTTGCCGACTTTGAGTAATTTTGGCTATTTTTGAACTGTCTGTAAAAATACATTTTCAACTTTGATTTTGTAGCGTGCCACAGTAATGGGGACGTGCAGTCTAAAAATACCTAAAAATAAAAGAATAAAGAAAAATGAGTGTTTTTAACTATAGTACAATTTTTTTTGACCCAGGGAAAATCCTTTATGGATACCACTGGCCCCGGGGGGAGGACAGTAGTTATGTGGGAATCTCCGCCCTAGTGGCGGCCTACCCACTAAAAACCCTGGGGTGTTCCTCCTTGACCCTAGGTGAACTGTGTAGGACTGTAGGTGGACCACGGGCAGGGAGCGGTTTTTATCATACAACTAAAATCATAAAGTTGGTGATAAAACGCGTCTCTTGCACGTATTTTGATCTACAAAACAAATAATCATTCTATAAAACAATCTATTAAAACCCGTACTCCAAACATTGATTCGGACACACGTTTTTGCTGTTTAGTCGCACGCGTTTCCCCCAAAAGTGTGTTTTGAAACAATATAATAAATGTATTGAATTGTATTGTGCGAAAGTTTTTTGTTGCGTGTAGAGTAAACTAACACATGCTTAGATTACAAGACGCGCCTTTATATAATTGTTTTTAATGTCTTGCAGTTTTAAACAATTCAGATGATTTGGAAAATTGGTACTTTCCGTAACTTTCTTAGCCTTTTTATTTTTAGCTACAAAGTTCAGTTACCTTTGCGTTTTTTTTAATGTTTTTTTTATTTAATATTAGAAGTCGTTTAAAGTTATTGTCTTAGTTCTTGTTTTTTTTTGGCCAGACACAAATTCAGGATTATTAAAAGTTATGGAAGAAAAAATACAAGATTTTAAGGAAAGCGTATCGTAGCGAAGCGTAGCTGGAAAAGGCTGGTAGTACCTACTCATCATTATGAACAACATCTACTACAGGGCCATCCAGGAATTCGCGAAGAAAATTCAGGTTTTAGCCCTTTTGGGCTTAGTATACCCATTTCTTATAACCCTGTATATTTTTGGGCAATAGCTTTTAAAACCTTAATGTAAGAAAGCTACTAGAGTTTTTGATTGTTTAAACTTGGAAACCTGAAGGTTTCCAAGTAACTTATATTAAAAAGGAAATATTAAAAAGGACTTATTTTAAAAATATCATTGCTTGGAGACTTATTTTAGGACTTCCTAGAAGGTTCTGATGTGTTCGAAGAAATTCCATTCGTTTGTTTGTTGAGTTCACTGCAGGGTATCTGCAATTTTCATTCCTTTATTTAATTTTGTTGATTGAAGGTTCTCGCAGATGCCACTTGCTTTATGAACTCGAAGAAAAAACAAACTACATAATTGTACATAATTGTAACTGGCATGTTCGTTTTGAAAAGCTTTTATTTAACTTGCAATGTACGAGTGTGTAGGTATATATGTTATATGTTTATATATGTTATAGATAATATATATGTTATATATATTATATTATATGTAACTACCATAATTATGTTTGTTCGGGTGGAATCTAGCAACTTAATGGATCTAATGTAACTCGATGGATTTACATGACAGTTATTTTGTGAAGCAACGATTTTATAAGTCAAAACAAAGAACTACCTTTGGGTTGGGAACACCTTTTTTCAGTTGGTTTGGAATAACAATTCTTTGTATTTCTAACGATTCCCAGCAATTACCGGGCTCAGTCATTAGTCAAAGCATAATATTAATTTATATTTTACAGAAAAAATTGGCAACATTAGTTATGGTACCAAAATTATGGTGTAGGTACTTACGATTTTTTACTCTAGCTAAAGCAAAAAACAATAAAATTACCTGTTCTTAGGTTAATGTGACATCGCAACTAATTATTGCAAAAAATCAGGGTTTTACAAAATGGCGGCGTTTCTGGTGTACCTATCATTTCGTCAACAAAACTAAGTTTGACAGGTTTAAAATTATTTTAATGTGATAGCTAATGTGGTTTTGCCACATCTATTATTATACATAAAAAAATGAATCTCTATTTCCCTTGGTCATCGCATCACGCGTGAACGGATGGAACAATTTCGCTCATATATTTTTTTTGTTTTTTTTTTTTGTGTTAATTATTGTCAGGAGAAGGTTCTTATGAAAGAAAACATTAAGGAAGTTCAGTGGAACATTAGAAAATTTTAGACAATTCGAATTCAATATTCATAGTTAAGACAGGACAATATCTGTCGGGTCAGCTAGTTTTGTTATAAATACACGGGACTGCCTCACGTAAGATTGAATTGGATACTCCGACTATAATAGTTTCGATCGTATTCTGAGACTTTTCGAGGAATATAAATAGTTAATGGCAGTGCTTTTTGAGTTATTGCGTTTTAACGAATATTGCAGTAAGTACCTATATGAAAAGAAATACTGATTGATAATCATCTTTAGCAAGTAGGATTCGTCAAAGACGTGCAGTGCCCTTGAAATCTTTTTTTGTTTCTTCCAAATTATACGTAATATTGTTTTTTATTTAGATTTGTTTCTTGCTTTTACTATTTGGTGTTTGGTAATACTAAACAGAACTATCAAATAAAGCAAAAAGGGTATGTGTTTTAAAACAAGATTAATCAAAAGAAATACATATAAGTGTTGAATAACCACTTTAACATCGACATTATGCATTTTATCTTTGTTATTTCATTTCGAATTCTTGATGCACTCCAAGGCTTCCAAGTTCAATGACCTCTCTGATCGCATCATGACAGCCAAATAAACCAAAATTATCATTGTAATTGAAATAATTTCATAACTATTATTTTACAAAAACAAAACACACCTTTTTACAAGCTGTCCAACAATGACTTGCAAAAAGTTTTTGGTTTCTTTCTTCAAAAAATAACTTCTACTATAAAATATAATAAAATTCTAAGAAACTTTGACAAATGCCGCCGTATTGTAACACTGCATACCTTTAACTTCAAATGCTTCTTTTACGATTAATTTATGCATTAATATTATATAATCAAACAAAAAGACCTCTAAACTTGCTTGACGACCTTTGTGTTTTGTAGGTGATCAGGAAATCATAAAAAAAACTGTTCAAATGAACATGACGTCACAACGAAAACAATTTTAACATAATTAAATTAAATCAAAAAAAAGTTTATAATAGTCAATTTCACTATTTTAACTGACGTTGTTTTAATCATTGTTAAGTCTTTTGTTACATTTTTTTTTGAAATCATGTTCCTCTTGCTTTGTAATTTAATATAATACTAGCTGTTCCCTGCCACGCTGTGCTGTGGATAAAAAATAAAATAAAATAAAAAATATAGCCTCTGTTACTTTGGGATAATGTAGCATTCGAATGGTGAAAGAATTTTTGAAATCGGTGCAGTAGTTTTTGAATTTATTCCACACAAACATACAAAAATACAAATCTTTCCTCTTTATAATATTATACTAGCTGTTCCCTGCCACGCTTCGCTGTGGATTAAAAAAATATATATTTATATAGCCTATGTTACTTTGGGATAATGTAGCATTCGAATGGTGAAAGAATTTTTGAAATCGGTCCAGTAGTTTTTGAGTTTATTCCACACAAACATACAAATCTTTCCTCTTTAAAATATTAGTATAGAAGTATAGATTAGTATAGATTAAAGCAATTAAAAAATCGTCTAGAAACGACTGTGGTTCCGTGGTTGAGCCATCGTTTTTCTGTTGGTACAGAAGCAACCGTTCTATATTTAGGTATTGGAAGAGCAATGGATTAACCGATTCCATTTAGTTTATTTTGTTTAAAAGGTCACTTGTTGATCGAGAGTTCTTATAGGTTGATTACACATAACAAGTACAGAGGCGAGACAGTGCCTGCGGTCGGGAAATCGGTTTATATAAACAGTTTGACGAAGTGAGACTGCCACTGGAACCATGATTTGTTTGCTCGGCAGTGTGCCCATTTATTGTCTCGCCACTGTAATCATTACGAATAATCAACTCACTAGATTTGATTCAAGAAAATCACTTCCGTTGAAGATTATCAATTTATTTGTATTTTTTTCTTGTTCAATTCCAGATGTACGACCAGCATCCATTCTTCATCTGCACCGATGAAGATCGCCAGCTCATCAGGAGTGAGATCGGGCTGAAGGAGAGCACCGTAACCGAAGGCGTCGACGCTCTCATGGACTGGTTTGAAAAACAACCCCATCTGGTGGAAGCTGGCATAAGTGAGAATTATAATTTAAAGCACTTACAGTACCCGGCGATAAATATTGCACATCGACCTTTGGAAAGAGACTATCGGCTAATGTCGGCTTCGTAGAGCATTATCTCTGTCGCACACTACGAGTACCTCCTAATAGCTACTGGACTGTTTGTATTTCGTGCGACAGAGTCGCTCTACGAAGTCTCTCGTCTCTTCCAAAGATCGACGTGCAATATTTATCGCCGGGTACTGTAATTCTGTGCCTTCTGTCCAAAATGATACAACTCGAAGGACACTACTTCGGAGTTGTATCAAAAGGTCGATGGCACTCGACAAAATGTATGGAACAGTTGATTTATCTGCGAATTCCGGGTTTGTTAAAGTTAAAGTGGTTCATTATGATGAGTACTATGAACCCTTCTTGGCATAGCATACCCTTTCCTGATAACCCTGTTCAAGCTTTTAAAATCCGGGTCACAATTTGACTAGTAATAGTGTTTTAAAACAATAGACTCTAAATTTACTTTGGCAAGATTTCTAAGTTAGATAAAATACACGTAATAAATAACAAAATATTCTGCAAAAACCTAAATAAAATTATGTATAATGACTAAAACATAGACATTTAAATGTCGACGGTACGTTTGTTGAATACTAAACTGTTAACCTAGCATTCTAAACTATAAAATTACGAAAATAGCATAATATGCGTCCTCAAAAAACTTCAAAATATCAAAATCGTATGATTACGTTTTGCTCTGTACTGTGAAATTCGTTTAGAACGGTGACTGTGGTTCCTGGTCAAAAAGTAGGATAAGAAATGTTTTTTGACCAGGAATCTCTTTGGTTTCCTTGTTGTTAGCGTAGAAAAGAATAAACTGTGAAAATTCTAAAACGATGCAAATCATTTCATTTATTTTTTATTGATAGTTTTTTCTGTGAAATATTAATACACAGACTATATTTAGCTCACCACTGGTTTAAGGTTTAAGGGTTGATTACACGTAACGAGTACAGTGGCGAGACAGTGCACTGACGACCCTCGGCGGAGTACTCGGTTTGTATAAACAGTTTGACGAGGCGAAACAGTCCTTATTAACCATGATTTATTTGCTCGGCCGAGTATGCCCATTTACCGTCTCTCTACTGTACTCGTTATGTGTTCAAACCATAGTTTAGGTTAGTAAAACCTAAACTATGGTTTGAACAACCTTTAGGTTACTTGGGATTGGGAGCTATCTAATTTCATTGATTTCATTAAAGTAATTCTAATTACGTGGCAGTATTTGTGGTTTCCATTGCTTGTATCACTGGTTGGTTGGTGATTTTGTTTTATTTTTTAAAGAGATGTAGTCGTAGGTCGTTGTGTCGTATTCGATCTGCGTCATTGTGACGATAAAACTAATATCGAATTAATCATAAAATACTTGCGAATAATTTGCATATTTTTGGCTATATTTACGGTTTTTAGCATATTTTACTGTGTACTAAATGTACCTTAGTATTGTAACTATGTTTTTATCAATGCAATAACAACTCTTAAAATATTAATAACTAGCGACCTGCCCCGGCTTTGCACGGGTATAAATATAGCCTATGTTACTCAGGGATAATGTAGCAATCTAATGGTGAAAGAATTTTTGAAGTCGGTCCAGTAGTTTGTGAGTTTATTCAACACAAACATACAAAATACAAATCTATCCTCTTAGTATAGACTAGCGATCTGCCTCGGCTTTACACGGGTATGAAATATAGTCTGTATAATGTAATATATGTAGTCTGTTATTCGCTAATAATGTAGCTTTAAATTGGTGAAAGAATTTTTATGGTCTAGTAGTTTATGAGTTTACCTATTCGTTATAACATCCAAAAATACAAATCTTTCGTCTTTAAATAATCTTAATTACAATTAGTGTGGAAGTGTAGAATAGATAAGAACAGGATACAATATATCAAAGTAGGTTGATGATTAAATGTCCCTTAGAATACGTTAGAGTAGTGATAGCTCAGTGGAAGAATAACTGCCTCGCAGGTGGCGGGTTCAAACCCTGACTCGTACCAATGGGTTCTTTGAAACTTTCGTACAAATTTTCATACCACTGGCTTTTCGGTGAAGGAAAACATCGTCAGGAAACCTGCATATGTCCGGAGAAGAAATTCAAAGGCGTATGTGAATTTACCAACCCGAGCGTGGTGAAATACGGCCTATTCAACCTTCGAAAAACCGGGTATCCCAGCAATGGGATAATTACAAATAAAAACAATACAATATATGTAAATACTCTTTATTTATCACAAAAAAGAAATCACAAGCATAGTAAAATACATAAGAGGAAGGGATAAAAAGCGGTCTCTTCCAGGCAAGCTTTCTATGGGTAGTAAGACACTCCCGGAGTGTGGACGATAATGTAATACAATAAAAAATAATTAATGATCAAACGAACTTACCAAGTGAAGTTCGATCACAATTATGTGAACGGCTTCATTCGACGCGATTTTGTTTTTGTTTACATATTGTAGTTGTGTCTCACGTACTGGCCCTCAACACGGATTGTTTAGAGATTTTATTCCCCGCTTTCAAAGTTTTTTATTCTGGTAACACTAGAGATCGTCCATAGTCGTTAAGTTCGTTACTATCGTACCCCCACCTCACTTCAGAGCCCAGAGGGGAGCCATCGGCCGGTCGAACTTCATTCTGTTTAGAGCAATAGTTTTACTAACTACTTATTTTGTGACCGGTAATGGAAAAAATTACCCATAAATTGATTATGATTACCAATTATCAATTTCACATTTCATTATTAGGGTTAGGGCATTTATATACATTGTATATAAGTACTAAGTAGGTTACTTAGCTAAGCTATTTATGGGAGGGTGTATATATTAATCGCGTCGAATGAAGCCGTTCACATAATTGTGATCGAACTTCACTTGGTAAGTTCGTTTGATCATTAATTATGTTTCACGGCTTCATTCGACGCGATTTTGTTTTTGTTTACATATTGTAGGATGTTCAGAGAAAATTAGTGAAATGTGAAACAAATTTTTCACAAAATACAAATACATAATTATGTATATCCTTTTATATGATGTTTATAACCGAATCGATCCCGCCACAGACTGTTGGCATGTTGTGAACATTTAGCTTAAAATGTTCTGAGCATCCATCCCAGCATGTCAGTTTTGAAATAAATTTCGAACCGTTAGATTTTTTATACTACGCTAACAAAATATGATAACTTATTTGAGAGCTGGATCTGTATCTATGCTGCTTCTTCTACCTATATAGGTACATAAAATCATAATGTATGATGATACAATATTCCCAGAAGACATTCCCAGTGTAGGTGCTGGACGATACTGCGACATGTCGCCAGCACGAGAAAACTCCAACTAATGAAGAACTAATAAGATAAATATTATTTTATTGGATTTAGTGGTGGAGTCCGTCTATCGTTAGATACGGTTAGGTTTACAGTCTATTTAAAAAAGTTATTAATACTAATATTGAAAAACTTAATAAAATTAATAATCAAAAGCCTCTCCCACTAATAGCATTAAAAAATAATTGTAATTCTGGCTGATAACTGTGACTATGTGTCATATCAGAAAATGTAATCCAAGATTTAGTACATAATAATCAGTTATTGTATTGTATTAGTGACATTATTTCTGTAAAATCAACGAAATGGGTCCTTGGCTAACCAACTACGTTGTTTGAGTCATATAAACCAATGTATGGGTGTGCAGAGTTCGTGTGATAAGACATCAGCAAGGACATTCAAGCTGGTAGAAATTGAAGTTAAAACTTACAATGTCAAAAAAAAAAATAAATAAATCACAAAAAAAAAAGAAATATAATGCTTACATGCACTAGGATAAATTCTTTTTGTCTTTTAGCATTATTCATAATATTTTGCGAGTATATCACATTACTGAAAAAACTCAAGGGATCTTTAATCTAAAAATAATGAATTGCTTAATGTTTAAGCCAAGTTTTTGTACATATAATTGTTTAATTATTGAAGTTAACTTGATTTTATTTGACTGAATAAATGACGATATCAGCATTTGACAGTGACACTAATGATCCATCAATGAGTTTTAAGTTAAGTAAACATTGTGTAGGTACTTTGATTTTTTCAAACAAAATCCAACATTTATTTTTCTTGAATTCTTAAGCCTTAATTATATTACTAGCTCGCATTACTAATATCGATTTCTGGTTGTCATCATGGCGATACTTTATCATAACTTACATATCTTCTTGGAGTCTCTATTTAAGTAAATTAAATTTCAGCTACGATAAAAATAAAAACAAAAAACATTTTTGCAATTAGGATGAGGCACCCGGTCTACAAGAATTTGCGCAAATTCTACTCCTCTCAGTAGCCGCAACTGTCACACGGCGGTGGCAGTGATGGTTCTATTTTCTACTGCTAACAAACTGTGCTCCTCCAACCTGGTGGCGCGGGCGTCTACCAATGTTCAAAGGTAACTCTCCTAATATAAAGCCGTCGCCTAGTGAGAGCGGCTGTCACACCAAATTATGAAGTGAATCGATTAATCGGACCAAGTGTATTTGCATTTTTGTAACTCTGCTTATCTCTGTTTTACTTAATGTGTATCAGCAATGAATAATTGAAAATGTGACATTTACCATTTACTTAAGAGACCCATCGTGATAGACGTTTCTCGTCGTATAAGAATACATAGAGTAGCATACAGCGTAAAAAACTAACCATGTGACAAAATATGTGTCCTTGTATGATCTGAACTCAGGAATAAATTTTTTTTATATAATATACATAATATATTTTTTCTTGTGTTACCCTTCTTTAACTTAATAAAGTATGGTATAAGACTGAAGTGTCAGTGACACATTACTTTACTTTTGAAAAATTTGTATCCAGCAGTTTCCTAACTTGAAAATAATAGTAACATATAGCTCGGTGCTCGGTGGTATTTTGAATCATACGGACAATCCTCCTAAAGATATTGATAACGAAATTATCAAAAATAATGTGTTAAAATAATGATCAATAGGTATATCAATTTATGTGGCAAACGCACACAGTTATGGTTTTGTAGAAACTGTTTGTTCATATAATAACTAATAACTAGAGGTATAAATGTACCTAAAAATAAAATAAATTAAGGAGTAAAAATAACAATTGCTGACTTGGAGAAGTATAGCACAATGTAAACTGTTTGCCCAACTTTTGCATAGTACCTATAATGCGGTGTAAGACACCCATATCGTATTTAGCAGAAAAAAACGTGTCAAAACTTCGTTAATTTTCATAGCGACACACATCGTAGAATACTGCATCCTACAAAAGTTACATAAAACGTAGTGTAATTCAGACTTATTTATTTATTGATTTTTGTTACTTTTAAGTCCTATGGATGTGATAATCCTAAATAAACGTATACTTATTGATATGAATTTTTTATTTAATAATTGTGTGTCGCATCCCGTAGAACACTGTACTGCGTCAACTAGTGAGGTTATGCATAGTATAAAACAACATAAACACGGCGCGTCTCGTAGGATACTGTTCTGCAGCAACTTAAAGAAATATATTGCACAGTAATACTGTATAGCATAAACTAGAATGTTCGTTCTAGAATTATAATGCACAGTAAACACGTCGTATCTCGTAGAATACTGTATTGCCTCAAATTAAAGAAGTGTATTACACAGTAATAATACCTACTAGGTATATGTATAGCATAAACTAGAATGTTATTCTAGAATTATAATGTAAGAACATGTTCGTGATGTGAAAAATACTTTAAAAACAAGAGCAAAGCAAAAGCTTTGCAAGGCTTAGCATAGTAGAATGTGTTGTATAAGCACATAATAATTATATTTATACTCTTGTCATGTCCCTGCATCTACTAGCTGTTTATAACATAATTTTTAGACAATATATTAGCCCGAGTGTAGCGTAAGCTATGATTAAGCAAAAATAACGTTAATATTTCATAAAGGTTTAAATAGCCCAACTTGAAGTCAAAATTACAGAAGTACAGCCACAACAGTAAATAAAAATAAAGTAAGTAAGTGTAATAAGTATATTTAAGGTGGTTTGAGCACATAATATACACTTCCTGTAATAATTAGCATACACTGCACAAAATATAACTAGTCAGTTTTCCGTTTGGATATGCAACTTGTAACACTTTGCAACTAACCAAGGCTAAGCTAAGCTGTAGCTTAGTAAAAAACTCAGGGTTCTTGATGTGAAAGTATCAGCACAGACGTAACGGTGACGCATTTCTTTACCCAAGGCAAGAAAATGCGAACTACCCTACTTTTCAGAAAGTTTCGTTTAGTCAGAGGTTTTGCGTATGATGCATGTTAACATGTGTGACAGTATCTGCTCCGATGCTCCGATGCGACAGTATCAGCTCCGATGAGATGGTATCTGCTCCAATGCGACGGTATCTGCTCCGATGCGACGATATCTGCTCCGATGCTCTGCTCCGATGTTGCAGCGACGCATTTTCTCACGAGCAAGAAGACGCGGACCAGCCCTTCTTTTCTTAAAGCAGGCATAGTCACACTGTGTAAACACACACGCGTCACTTCTTCGTCATTTTGATGCGACGGGATCAGGTCCGATGCGACGGTATCCGCAAGACCCATGTAAAAGGGGGTACAGTGCAGAGTGAGGCTGCGACCCAAAGGGTACACTTAAGCCATTGTGTAAAGACCCAATGTAGAAAGGGTGCAGTACAGAGGTTGTCATTTTTATGCGACAGTATCCGCAAGACCCATGTAAAACGGGAACAGTACGGTGGACAGTATCCGCAAGACCCATGTAAAAACGGGAACAGTACGGTGCAGATTGAGGCTGCGATCCAATGTAGAAAGGGCTCGCTGTCAGATGAGACTTCGATGATTTCTCGACGCGCCAATCCTTTATTTCTTCGTCGCTTTTTTCCGCTACCCGCTACCCGCTTTCGGTTTCTCCATTGCAACTTTTTTTAGTTTTCGTGCGAAGGCCTCGGCACGGAAACACGGAATGAAGTTCGACCGGCCGATGGCTCCCCTCTGGGCTCTGAAGTGAGGTGGGGGTACGATAGTAACGAACTTAACGACTATGGACGATCTCTAGTGTTACCAGAATAAAAAACTTTGAAAGCGGGGAATAAAATCTCTAAACAATCCGTGTTGAGGGCCAGTACGTGAGACACAACTACAATATGTAAACAAAAACAAAATCGCGTCGAATGAAGCCGTGAAACATAATTGACTGTGACATACAGACAGACAAGCACCGAAGTCTCACCCCAAGGGTTTTTCTCCGAAGGAGGTTTAGAACCCTAAAAACAGTAGGTACAGCTGTAGGTAAATCTTACAGATTTAAAGTAGGTAAATCCAGTTTTTCTAAATGCTACTTTTTAAATTATCTACTTTATTTTTAGTTGCTTCATTATACAAAGTACCTGAACATCTATATTTATCAAGCTTGTTTTTAATATTATACCTATAGATACGTAGGTATTTTGTTCTTACACAGGTTTTTGATTCTATCTTTAGGCGGTTTGTACTTTTTGTAAGTTGATTTAAAAATCCATTTATTGTAGATCCGTTGTGCCGTTGTTTTTTTCTTTTTGTTTTATAGTTCAGAATAGTCCTTCTTAACTTGGATAACTTGACTAGATACGCTTATATTACGTTTCAATTACCTTTAAATCTAACTCTAAACTAACAAAATTCGAAAAGGTTTTCGTGAGAATGGTCCAACCAAAAATATAGAAAAAAAAGAATGTAATTAATATAATTATGATCGTTTCAGACGCCATTGTTGGAAACAACTTTATATAACTTTTGTCTAGAAAAATAAAGTACAAATCGCACAACAAAAATCAATACTAACAAATAACACGAACAACAACAACACTGAAAATAAAACAAGTAACAACAACTTTTATAATTCGAAAAACTTTAAACAACTTTTCCGTTAAAATGATCTCGGGAATTAAATACTCACGTTTCAATATAAGTATGTCAGGGTTATGGTTTTATAGATAACTCTTATAGACAACTTTTGCATGTAATTTTCAGACAAAGTCGTCGTGGAGAACATGCTGGTCTTGGCAAAAGGATCTCTGGAGAAGACCAAGAAAAGGATCGACAGCTTCTATAAGTATAGGAGTGTTGCTCCGGAGCTGATACAAGGTCGCGATAAGATCCTATCTGATTCGGAAGACTTGTGGAGTGCATAGTAAGTTTTTTGTGTTAGTTTTCAATAGACAATTAAAAAAAAAAAAACAATAGTAGTAAAATATCTTTTGAAAAACAAAAAGGTCATTTTAAGTTTTTTTCTTACTTTATATAATAAAATGTATTTTTTTTATGTTTTATGTTCTTAAACTAAAATTATATTAACAAAAAGTTTAAGCTTAACAGATGATTTCACTTAATTGACGTTCTTATTTTTATTTTTTGACGTTATTTTTTTTTGGTAATAAAATAAACTATTTTGTTTCTTAACATAAACGAAATGCGTCAAAACTGCGTTAATTTTCTTGACAGCACTGCAGCATATAGGTTTTCTTTTAAAATTCGTTTCATATTTTTCAGTGTGCAAATATCCATGCCTAAGTTATTCAATGGCAACAGAGTAACCGTGTTGAAACTCATAGACAAGGATTCCGGCAAATTTTCCGGGGAGACGCTCTTCAGAAATACATTTATGGTAAGTAAATCATCATCATCATCATCATAGGGTTATTCATAAAGGGTATGTTAAGTCGAAAAGAGCTCATAGTACTCATCATTATGAACAACTTTTACTATGGGACCAACTCGAAATTCGCGAAAAAAAAATCAGCTGTTCCATAGAAAAATGTCAATGACACTGAACGAAATGTATGAAACAGCTGATTTTTTTTTTCGCGAATTCTGGGTTGGTCTCATAGTAAAAGTTGTTCATGATGATGAGTACTATGAGCCTTTTTCGGCTTAGCATACCCTTTATGAATAACCCTGTATTATAGTGCCAGTCGATAGTCCTATAGCATCGGCATAATGCAGAGTTGAGACTGGTTTAAGGCAAAAATCGTTTATTTTTAGCTTTGTGGTCTTTTTGATTCAAATAATTAGTATGTTTGCATGTATGTATATTTTTGCTTAAAAAATATATTTGTCTAACATAATTGTCTATTGTCCATCGACTGGTACATTTCTCATCCCTACCCAAGTTGAAATCCTATAATCGAAAAATTAGAAAAACCCCAAAAGAACAGCCGAAAAATCAAAACAATCGTGATATCAAGTTTGTCTAATCCGCCATTATTAACACGCTTATATTAGCTTAGCTTCACCTGTATGTTTGTAACCGACTCCTTTGGGCGCGATTTTGACCCACTTTAAACGGCCGGATTTCGTTCAAACTTTGTAAATATATCGAGGATCGATGACAATAAATTATTATACAAAAAATAAAAAAATATACAAATAAATAAATTAAAATAATTATATGAAGCTAATAAATTGTGTCTTTGCTCCGAACGCGATTTCTACGATTACTGTTAGCTAAGCTGTGACTCGGTACGCGAATTCTGGGACTACTGCTGGCTAAGCTGTGGTTCCCCACGGCTACTGGTACATATTCTGCTACGTGCCGCGTTTGTCAAAGAGCGATGACAATGCGTGTTTTTTAGTTTTTTAAACTATTCTATTATTTTTTCTTTCAGTTAGGAGATATTCGCCTAAGGTACGACTACTTCCTAAGCGATATTTGGGTCGTTGACATGAAGCACGGAAGTTTTACGCATTTATTGAAAATGAACCCTGTGATTATGCAGAAAACAGCGCAAATATTTCACGTAAGTTCACTCCAATCTAATTGCAGGTATTAATTATTTATCATTATATCATAGACACACAGTTTTTGACTATGTCGTATGTCGTATCTTTCCCTTGTGTCAAAATGTAGGTACAAGACACAAACACATGTTAAAAAGTAAGGATTTAAAGAATGTGTTGTCCTCTTTCACCTATTTTGTTTTCGAACTAATGTTTAAGAAGAAATGAACGAGGATATATGTAATAGCCAAAAAGAGAAAGTTTTTGGAACCAATAAGACAGTTCCATTTTATAGCGTCAACAAAATCATATCGGACTGGACCATAGTATGACGTCATGGTCCAAAAATCGACACCAGGCCTTAAACAACCATTTCCATCTTCCAGGAAGGGATAGGCACCAGAGTCCAGGCCATCCACATCCTCAACGCCAACACGCTCCTGCAGCAAGTCGTGAGCTTCATGAAACAGTTCTTCAGCCCGAAGGTGATGGAGCGCATCGTCATCCAGGACAGCGTAGACGATCTTCACAAGTACCTACCGAAGCAGTACCTGCCGAAAGACTACGGCGGCGAGCAGCCGTATTTAATGGAATTTAAAGGTAAGGGAGAACAGCCACTTCGCATTCTTGAGGTGCTGGGTTCAAACCCCGACTCGTACCAAGGAGTTCTTTGGGGTTTATGTACGAATTTACATACCACTGGCTTTTCGGTGAAGGAAAACATCGTGAGGAAACCTGCATCCGTGAGTTTTTGCAATTATTGGAATTTTTTAACTCTTACAAATTTGGTAAATTTGGTACAAGACAATTGTTTGTTCAAGTGTGGTGACTGGTGAGCTACATAGTAGGTATTGTTATAACTGTCTTAATAATATTTAGTACCTATTGTTGCTAGTCAAATTGTACGGTCATTATGGCTTTTGGTGAGTATGTAGGTGGTTTTGGTTAAAGAAATACTTGCAGGTTATTAAATTTATTGATGATAGCACTGGAAATTATTTTGCTGTAACTGCATTAATGGCACAAATATTCTAGTCTGAAGGTTTAGTTGACAGATATAATACTTCTAATAGTATTGATGTCCTTGTCTAATAGGTTGCATAGATAAAGACAGATATATTGTCAGTTAGCTTAGATCTGTCAAATAAAGCCTTCAAACTTTATGTTTCGAGTATTTTTAGTTAGGCAGTGGTCCGACCGCCGACTATGAACGAGAAACGAGTAGAAATAGAAACTATAAACGAGTTGCCGATCAGGGGGAAGCGAGTGTGTAGTTGCGATAGTTTTGTCGCCGGGCTATAAGCGACTGTGCAAGTGCGACGAGCGATTACCTACTCGCGCCACTCGCCCGCGGTCGGGTCGCTCAGTCTGTACTGTAAAGAAAAGATCACTGTAAAGAAATGATCAAGCGAGCGAGCATCGCTGAACGAGTATCGCTGAGCGAGCATCGCTGAACGTGTATCGCTGAGCGAGTTTATTTTTGAAAGCTCGTCGCTCAGCGACAAAACTAGTAAAGCGAGTCGCAGTCAGAGAGCACCTTTTAATATATGCATCTCTTTGGTTTACACTGAATGTACATTTATTGTACGTTTCTTGAGAGAGAAAATCGCCGATAGTTAGTCGTTTTCTCGCCGGTGGTCGGGCCACTGCCTTACTGAGGTAAATAGATATCAATCCTTCAAATGCCAACATCGCTTAAAACGAACAAATACAGCTCAGAACACCAACGCCTTCAGATAACATCTTTTTTTATTATTTTATTAACTTATGATATCCCATTTCTGAGCAATGCTAACGCCAACGCAGTTGTAACAAAAGCGTAGCCGTAAAGGTCCTACCGGAAAATCTGACGTTTAACTTTTTTATCTCATTCTTCCAGACAAATACGAAAAAGAAATGCGGAGCACGAGGACAAAGAAGTACTTAATTGAAGCTAGCAAAATGGTATCAAACGAAAGCCGACGACCCAATGCAGATAAAAATGAAGAATTCCTCGTCGGCTCCTTCAGAAAATTAGACTTTGACTAATGCAAATTCATACTTAACTTCTGTTATTGTTAGGTTTAAAATTCGGTAAAAGTAACTAAATTAAAAACATGTACTGAAAATGACGTGAAGGATTACAAAGGTACTGATACACATGCTTTTTAGTGGCATGCTTACAGCCGTCCACGTTTACTACAAATAGATTTGGGTTCCGTAGAAAATAGAGAAACTCTTATTCTAAAGCCGCACTGTCTAGATAAGCTTGTTATTTTTAGAAATTGTTTAGACATGCTTCGAATACACCTACGCTACTCCTCGGGTATACTTGCGTTTGCATATTTGAAAATGAAAAACTGTTAAATTTTGGGCAATTCAGAAATAACCGTGTTTATTAGTAGTTTATGCTTTCACACAGATGAAATGAAATATTTATACAGTCGTGCTAGTTACTAGCACGACTGTATAAATATTTTCATACTGTAGATATAAGCGTGTGTCAGTAACTTTCATTATACCTTTGTTTTATAGATACGCGAATGACCATGGAATGGAAGGTATATCAAAATGTCTAAACCTAAGTTGGTCAGTCAGAATTTTAAAACGTTTTTATTTTTTAAAGTGGCTGGTCCATGCGTACTATTGCAGGACCAATTATGTTGTTCAATAACTGTCAAGGGTTTGATTTTATAAGTTTTTCATTTTACTATATTTACCTTGAATCTGTACCACATAACAAGTGGTCTGAAAATAATTTTGGCATGTTTTTCGAATAAAATTACTGCTGCTTAGTTTTTTCCGCTTGCACGATTGTAAGTTGTTCAATTCAAACAATATTCGTTCGTTCGTTCGTATTTCGTGAGAAATTAGCCGGTTGGTGAGAGATTTTATTTCGAAACTATGGAAAACTAGATGGCGCTGACTGTTGTTAAAATACGGTACATTCTAGAGCGAGAGCGCTGCCATGCGTAATTACTAATTTGTAATATTTTTCGATTTACAAAAATCATAAGCATTATACTGAAGCAACAACACGATAACTGTGAATTTCGCAACTAATTTAGCCCTTAGCCACCTGACGTCTAATTCAGTTACACTACCACCTGACGTCGGTCCTGGAGACCGCTTGCGTATTTTCCATGTTTGTTAGCCATTATTTATTTATAATATTGCATTAAATGAATATCGTATTTGTATTTTCATTATTTATTTTTTCGTCATAATATGTATTTAAACTATGTTTTTGTATGCATCTCAAAAATCAACACCGAACATAAATGTCCTAATTTTCAGGAAAATAGCTACTAGCTTCGAAAACCTGCGATTTGAGTAGAAAATTTCACTATGACATAATATTTTTTACTAATTTACGACAAGTTCCAAATATAATTTATACCATAAATTTCTGCCACAATTAAGCCATAATTATTGCAAAATTACAACCTACTTACTACAATTCCTAATATGCGGCGAATAGTGCGCTGCAGTTTTCAAACACGATTTTCACAATACAGCTTTAAAGACCCATAGTTTCTATGTTTTTCCAATGAAATATCTTAGCTAGAAGATGAGTCTTCCATCAGAGGTATGATGTCTTTTTTATTTTTCTCAAATAGAAGCTCAGAACCGTCTACTACTTCTTTTACAGTCTAAAAATCCCTTGCAATGATGATATCCACTGGAACATCTTCTAAAGTCGTTGTAATCATTATTAATTCTGGTACATTCCACAAGTTTACCGAGGCTAGATAAGCTGTTTATAGCCATAGTAGTATGTATGTATCAGACATTATTAGCCTTCAAAACAAAAAATGGTTACCCAAAAAAGTAGCGTAAGTGTTAGACTAAATTGTCACGAAGTATTTTCATAATAAAAACTCGCGATGAACTTCACACGAAACTTTATCGCAATGTATGGAGCTCTAGTAAATGCACCGCATTTGCTGACTTTTAGTTAATGGAAGGTCATTTTTCTCGCTCTAATTTAAACAAAATAAATCTCCTGTCTCTCTCACTTTCGCAGTACATTCATGCATCTGTCGGCTAAATTAACGAAGTAGCGTTTGTTGCTGGGTTTCCTTTTTCCGCTACGAAACCCCAAAATTGTTTAGACAATATTTAGTATCTAATGTTATAGGTATATTGTGGTGTGATAATTATTATAATATTTAAATTAAGTAGGTTGAATTATCTAAGCATAAGTTATTGCTAATACGAATATTTGTCTTTTTATTCATGATGATAAATGTATTGGAATAGGTATTTTAGTATTATGTAGGCATTAGCATTTTTCGTGATATGATATTTTTTTAATTACAATATATTATATATTTGTGCATAATACCTTCTAGTATTTTTATTTGAACAAGCAACAACACAAAAAAGCATAAAATATTACAATAAATAAATATAATATTACAATAAATTAGGTACAAAAAATATATATAACTAAAAAAGCATACAAAAATAGACAATAAAATAAACACACTAGAAATACATTTAAAAACAGTTATTTGAAGATTAACTTCGGCGAAGTAACGATTTATCAAAAAAAAAAAGAAAAAAAAAATTAGTCATAATTAAAATAGAAAACAAGAAAGATAAATCCAAACATGGAAACCTGGAATACATGAATTATATTGAAAACCGCAGACATCTTTGCGGTGGAAATAGTAGCTAAGGTAAAAATAGAAGGCGCCGTGGTGTGGTTTCCTTAGACACTTAAACAGTAGGTAGATACCTACCTGCAAGTGTGCTAAAGTTAATAAAATAAATAAATGTTTCACATTCATAATTCCCCACTAGAAATAAATCCTGTGTCGGGGACGCTATGGAACATACACAAAGACAAGGACAACTAACACCCAGACCCAGAACAGATGTTTAAATTCATCATTCAAACATCTGTCCGGCCGGGAATCGAACCCGGGACCTCTGGCTTATAAGGCGGATACACTACCGCTGAGCCAAACAGGCCGACTGTGTTAAACCTATGCATAATTAGAATCCCAGACCACTCGCTGTGAAGCCAGGGCCTTATTCATACTCCTATCATAGAGTAATAATATATCTTTCTTATAGCTCCCGCAGGCACCCCACGGATATACCCGCTGATCTTTCTAGTTAGTAATCTTAGTATTCTGTGGTAATACTGGCTGCATCTCTGACATAACCAATGAAATTAGCTATGTGATACAGGGTTATAAGTAAAGGGTATGACTAGCCGAAAATGATTCATAATACATACTAATCATTATCAACAACTTCTTCTATAGCGCCAACCCGGAATTCGTAAAAAAATTGCTGTTTTATACGTTTTGTCGAGTTTCATTGAAATGTTTCTATGAAACAGCTGATTTACTTTTTCGCGAATTCCGGGTTGGTCCCACTCCCATAGTAAAAGTTGTTCATAATGATAAGATATATATCATATGTCGGTTTTCTATCGGATACATTTCGGGGAGTGTGCGTCAGACCTGCATGCCCTTATTCCCTCTAGCCCATTCTATTATCGGACCACAAAGGGCACAAAAAAGCGACATCGTTATATGATAGATAAACCAAAAACTCGTGCGAAACGCTTTGATTCCACTTTTATTGTGCGCACTGCCAGAGTGTGGAATACTTTGCCCGAGTGGGTGTTTCCCGATAGATATAATTTGGGTGTCTTCAAGTCGCGAGTGAATCGGTTCCTTCTAGGCAAGCGTGCTCCATCGTAGACCGCATCGTTGCTTAACATCAGGCGAGATGGCGTATGGTAAGTGTGACCACGTTGGTGGGTTAACCAAGTGGTGGTCGATGTACCATTTAAGTCGGGTCGTATAACCACTTGTAACTAGTAGGTAGTTACTAGTTGTAGATATGAAACAGCAGGCACTATAGTCTTTATAAAATATATTTGGAACACAATACTTGACAAAACAAAACAGAATAAAAAGTAGTCGCAAATTAACGGAGGTACGCCAGGTCGTGACGTCTATATCGCACTAGTCGTAGATGGCGCGCGCGGCATCATCGCGCGCCGAGCGAAACCAGTTTTGCCACTGGATAGCTGCCGTACTAACTCGTACGTAAACTGCGGCCGCCTGCCGGCGCGGAGACAATAGGCGCGGTGCAAGCGGCGCGTTTCCAATGATTGCAAAATCGTACCGAACGTTATTATGTTATTATAAGTTTGTGTTGTTTATTTTATTAATATATTATTATGGTGAAATTAAATATATATAGTAATGTGTGTTTGTATTTATGTAATTAATATTTATATATGTGTAAAAATATTTTATGTATGTAATTATTTATGTAGGCTAGTAAATGAAAAGATGAAATATAATGTTTATATACTTATAAATAAATATGTATAAGTGTATGTATAAAATTATATAGTAATTAAATGAGATGCCTACATCACTCCCCCCCAGACCGTTACTACGGTCGATAGTAGTCGGGAAATCGAACCGTACGCCCAGAACGCGTCTTTTTAAGACTCTGAGCTGGGACCGGGACCGTTTCTGGAACCGGGACTGTGTCTGGGACTGGTATGTCTGGTTGCCGTATCGGGATTGGATCCGGTGGGGTAGGAGTATAAGGGGTTGAAGTCGGTTTAGGAGATGAGTCGGTCAAAATATAAGCTGGTTTAAGCCGGTCAATTGAGACGGTAACTAATCTGCCTTTTACCATTAGCTTAAATACTTTATCATCTCGCTCGAGCACTTCGTGAGGGCCGGTATAGGGAGGTTTTAATGCACCTCGCACTGTATCGTCTCGCAAAAATACGTGGCTCGAAGTTAAAAGTTCTTTAAAAATAAAGATCCTATTTTTATTGTGGCGAGCAGCAGGTGTGGGTTGAAGTTTTTCGGCAAAGCGGCGTAAGCGAGTCGTAAAGTCCGAAATGTCGGTACTGTCAGCGAGTGTCGGCTGGAAAAATTCTCCCGGCAGACGTAACGTCTCGCCATACACCAGCTCTGCAGAGGAAGCTTTGAGATCCTCTTTAAATGAGCTTCTGATGCCCAAAAGCACCAAAGGCAATATATCGACCCAGTTGCTGTCGGCATGGCACATTATTGCTGCCTTAAGCTGACGGTGAAATCTTTCCACTAGGCCATTACACGCTGGATGATACGCTGTTGTTCTGCGGTGTTTGAATCCAGTCATTTTTCCAAGATATTGGAAAAGTGCGGATTCAAACTGAGCACCACGGTCGGTCACGATGTCGGTTGGAGATCCAAATCTGGATATCCAGGACATCAACGCCTTGCCTACAGTTTCAGCTGTTATGTCTGGCATTGGCGTGACCTCAGGCCAGCGTGTAAATCGGTCTACTGCTGTAAGGCAGTATCTTTGGCCTTGTGATAGCGGTAGTGGTCCGATAATATCGACGTGCACGAAAGCAAATCGAGCGCGGGGTAGATCGAAAGTACCCAAAGGAGATGACACGTGACGATTTACTTTAGCTCGCTGACAATCCAAGCATTTTCGTGACCATTCTCGACAGTCTTTGCGCGCCCCAGGCCATATGAAACGCTCGGCAACTAATTTAGCAGTTGCGCTTGCGCCTGGGTGGCTAAGGTTGTGGAGACTGTCGAAGACTTGTTTTCGAAATGGTTTGGTCACGAAAGGTCTTGGTGAAGTCAGGCTTACATCACAGTAGAGTTCCGTTTGGCAGTTCGGTAATTTTAGTTTCTCAAGGCGGAGTGAAGATTCACCACCGAGATGTTGTGCCATTTCGAAATCAGAGGCTTGTGAAGTGGCCAGTAAGCCCCAGTCAATTGGCATCTGCAGTTCTTCGATTCTGGACAGAGTATCAGCAACAACATTGTCGCTGCCAGAGATGTGCCGTATATCGGTGGTGAACTGCGAGATATAATCTAGATGCCTGAATTGACGCGGAGAACAGTTCGCCTTTCTTTCGCTAAACGCAAAACTGAGGGGTTTGTGGTCGGTGTACACCACAAAATGTCGAGCCTCCAACATGTGGCGAAAGTATCTAATACTTTCGTATATGGCCAACAGTTCACGATCGTATGGCGAGTACTTTTGTTGTGCTGGATTCAGCTTACGCGAAAAGAACGCAAGTGGTTGCCATACGTCGTTCACTAATTGTTGCAAGACTGCACCCATTGCCAAATCAGACGCGTCTGTTACCAGAGCGAGTTTGGCCTGACAATCTGGGTGTGCCAGTAATGCAGCATTGGCCAGGTTTTCCTTGCATTGGTCGAATGCAGTAAGAGTTTCGCCAGAAAGGTGAACTGGGTGAGACGCTTTTACTGAGCCAGTTAGCAAAGCGTTTAGGGGTGCTTGGATTTTTGCGGCATGTGGTAGAAATCGCCTATAAAAATTAAGCATCCCTAAAAAGCGTCTTAGTTCTCTCACTGTCTTTGGCGGGGGAAAACTCTTAATAGCCTCGACCTTTGTATCTGAGGGTTTCGTGCCAGACGATGAGATATGGTACCCTAAAAATGATACTTCGCTAGCTCCGAAGGTACACTTCGAAGTATTGAGCAAAATACCATATTCCTTCATGCGTGTGAAGAGTTGATGAAGATGGACCTCGTGTTCCTGCTCTGTTTTTGAAAATATCAAGAAATCGTCTAGATAACAGTAGCAGAAATCGAAGCCTCTAGTTAACTCGTCCACAAAGCGTTGAAAAGTTTGTCCCGCATTTCTCAAACCGAACGTCATGTATGGGAATTCAAATAATCCAAATGGGGTGGAGATAGCGGTTTTTGGGATATCGTCTTCGTGCGTGGGGATCTGGTTATAGGCCTTCACGAGGTCAATTGTTGAGAAGACCCTACAGCCAGAAATGCTGTGCGCGAAGTCGTGTATGTGCCTTATGGGATAACGGTCGGGGATAGTACGCGCATTGAGCATTCTATAGTCGCCGCAAGGTCTCCAGCCGTTATCTTTTTTGGGAGCAAGATGTAATGGGGAGGCCCATGGACTTTCTGAAGGCCGCGCTGTGCCGTTATTGAGCATCAGTTCGAATTCCCGCCTAGCTATCTTAAGTTTATCCGGAGCTAAACGGCGGGGAGTGCAAGAAATGGGTGGACCTGGTGTTGTTCTGATGTGGTGTTTAGTGGTATGTTTTGCAACCATTGGTGTGCCAGAAGGGCGGGTAATCTCAGGGAAATTACTTAGAATCGCATGATATCGCGTGTCGCCCGACCAAGCTTTTACCGAAAATACATCAGTGTGAGCAATAGAAGCACTTGAACTTAATGTAGTGGTGTTATCAATTAACCGCTGATTGCGACAATCTACAATTAAATTATAATGGCTCAGAAAATCAACACCGATTATAGCTTTAGTAACATCAGCTACAGTGAATCGCCAAGAAAAATTGCGCCTTAAGCCTAAATTAAGACTAAGTTCTATGTAGCCGTACGTATCGATGCTGGTCCCGTTCGCTGCACATAGCTGGTACTCTGTCTTGCTCCGCTTCTCTCGCAATGCAGATTGAGGGTATACGCAGAGATCGCTGCCGGTGTCTACCAGGAACTTGATGTTGGAGCCGCGATCAGCGACAAAGAGGCGACCAGTTGACGCAGGGCAATCGTCAGCCGCCATTAGCGACCGCCCGGAGCGTTTCCCGCCTTCCCGAAGTCACATGGCTTCATACACTGGTGGGCATTGACACCATGCCTCGAGTGATACCAGCATAACGGAAACTTTCGATAGCTGGAGTTCGATCGGGACCTCGGGCGAGCTGAAGAACGGCGCTGCTGCGGTCTGGAACGATCGTTGGAGCTGCATGCTGCACGAGTGTGCTCGTCGAGCTTCACGGCAAGGCGCTCCACCATCTGCTTCAGCTCCGCTATCTCACTGTTTGCCTGTGAGTGTGCGGCGGTAGATGAGGCTGCTGCGACGTTGCTTGGAGTGGTGATCTCGTGGATCCGGTCAGCCAGATCAGAGAGGTCTTCCAGATTTTGAGTGGTCTGCGACGCCAACACGGTCTGTATGTTGCTGGACAAACGGTTGATCCAGATCGTCTTGACAAACTCCTCTGGTACCGCTGGACCGGCCAAATCCTGGAGGTGCCTCAGGAACTGAGATGGTTTTCTGTCTCCCAGCTTCTCGTGCGTCAGTAATTGCTTCACCTTTTTCTCCTGGGAGGCGCAGAGACGTTTTATAAGTTCCGTCTTAATTTTGACGTACCGATTTTGGTCAGGTGGCTTGATAATAATCTCTTTCACCTCTTTGGCATATTGCATGTCCAGGTGTATGATGACATGATTAAATTTTATTGCATCATCAGTTATTCCAAAATTGTGGAATTGACCTTCCAGCAGAGCAAACCAAATCTCGGGGTCGTCCGGTGAAAACGGTGGCACTTTTATATTAATTTGCCGGACGGGTGCAGTGGACACGCGCACCTTTTTGCAACGACGTGCAACATTCTCGGATTCAGATCCTTGAGATTTAATTGTTCTATATGTTTTGTCGGACTCACCGCTGTCACTCATCTTTCTTCTTCTTCTTTCTCTCTTTCTTCGTGAAATCCAGGGGTCACCAGTTATGGTAAGTGTGACCACGTTGGTGGGTTAACCAAGTGGTGGTCGATGTACCATTTAAGTCGGGTCGTATAACCACTTGTAACTAGTAGGTAGTTACTAGTTGTAGATATGAAACAGCAGGCACTATAGTCTTTATAAAATATATTTGGAACACAATACTTGACAAAACAAAACAGAATAAAAAGTAGTCGCAAATTAACGGAGGTACGCCAGGTCGTGACGTCTATATCGCACTAGTCGTAGATGGCGCGCGCGGCATCATCGCGCGCCGAGCGAAACCAGTTTTGCCACTGGATAGCTGCCGTACTAACTCGTACGTAAACTGCGGCCGCCTGCCGGCGCGGAGACAATAGGCGCGGTGCAAGCGGCGCGTTTCCAATGATTGCAAAATCGTACCGAACGTTATTATGTTATTATAAGTTTGTGTTGTTTATTTTATTAATATATTATTATGGTGAAATTAAATATATATAGTAATGTGTGTTTGTATTTATGTAATTAATATTTATATATGTGTAAAAATATTTTATGTATGTAATTATTTATGTAGGCTAGTAAATGAAAAGATGAAATATAATGTTTATATACTTATAAATAAATATGTATAAGTGTATGTATAAAATTATATAGTAATTAAATGAGATGCCTACAGGCGGTCAAACGCAAGCCTATAATTGAATAATAAATAAAAAAACTACAAGCCCTTTTCGGCTTAGCATTTAACCCTTTCCCCGTTCCTTATAACCCTGTTGTATTATTGTTATGCCTTTGTAATGCTATTGTTTGTTATCATAATAATATATATTGTTCAATTTCTATGCTCGAATTGCTCTAAGTACCAAGTATTTAGGTTTCAGGTATTGAGTATCAAATTTTCGGTATCGGGTATTCAGAATTGTATCGGGTATCCATTCAGAAGCTAACTGAGCGCCCTTGTTTCAAACCGATCATTTAAATGCAATTACTCCGACCGTTAATCACTTGTTGAGTTACCGAGTTGTTTTGCATTCACTGGTTTAACCGCGTTCGGTTAATGTGGCTCGTTTGAACTTAATTACAGTATGTGGAAGTGTGGAACTAACTTAAAAATCTAAAGGAGCTGCCTTTGACGCGCCTCTGTCTCCCTTGCTCTTTTCATTTTTTTTTTATTTATAAAATGACTGGTTAAAATTTGATTAATTTGTGATTAATTTAAAAGAAACTTTTATTACATTGTCACCTGAGTTACACAGGTATAACAAATTTCAGCTCAACCGGGCATCGGGAAGTGGTTCAAAATTCAGTTGCAAGATTTGATCTAAACTAATTTCTATTACAAGTTAAAAATAAAAATAGATCGTAAAATGTGAACTTACTGCTTAGTGAGAAGTTCTCATGCCACAACAAAACAATACACAAAACTATCCAAGCTAATATTAATGTGGAATTAGAAATAGATCGTAATATTTAAATTTCCAAAAAACCAGTTCAAATCTTTTTTTTAATCCAGTCAGTACGGTTTTACCAGGTTGTTAGAAAATCAAGTTTCGATTCATAAATTTTGAATTTGAATTATTTGTTTCGTAAAGATGTTTTGACTTGGACGAAAATACAAGATAAAGAGTAGAGTTTTGTACAGTTTAAATCTCGTATTGTATAGACAGATTTGAGGAGGCGATGGTTTCGTATCTCGAATTTGAATATAGAAAAGATAAAATGATATTAGTTGAATAGCCACCTAACCATACGGGAAAGACATTTAACACATTTTGAAATAAAAAAAGGGTTTCACATATTTTTTTCTCAAATTAGTTTGGAAGTTAGTGCCTATAATTAATTAATTATGTTTGTAAAAATATCACCATTTATCTATTATTTAAAACATGCAAAAAGTAGATATGGTTTATAGTTTTCAGCTATACTTTTAGATTAACTTTATCAATACTGGATACTTTCTAACTAAATTTAGATAAACCCGTACTAAAAGTAAGTACGTAACTATTGTTCTTGTTAATTTTCCAATATCAACAAAGCACGTAACAATGTGTAAGCGGTGAAGCAAAAGGGGCTTTACTGCAAAATATTTAGTTTCGATATAAACGTGATCAAAGTTTGGAGTTGCCAACAAACATGATCAGGAAGTGCTTTAAAATAATTTCAAAGAAAACTAGTGCACTTAATAATTTCGTGTTTGCACTAAAATTAAGATAAGAGACCACGGATTCAAACACCAAAAGACATTGCTCACCATCTGGCAAGATGGCTGACAAATAAATAAATGAACAGATCATAATTATATAATATCATATATATATCATCAAATTAAAAAAAAAAAACAGAAAAAAGGTCATATTCCCGTCAGGTCCCTTTTAATAAATTATTTCATATATGTGGTTTAAATATATATTAATATGCAGTTGTGTTAATCGATCCCCATTTTTCTAAAAGAGCCGTCAGCACCAAATATTTCGTTGTCAGGAAGTGGAACCAGTCTTTTCGATTCGTCAGTTCGTAGATCTTCTAGCTCTATGAAGTATTGTCGCCACGCATCTGACTGTAACGTTTTCCGCCATTCATCTGAAAAAATAAAATAAATTTAAATTTAGTTTAAAAAAAATTATACTTATTTGGACATAACAACACTTTAACGGCATCCATGCCTATTATTTTTAGAAGTGATGAGTCTTAGGGTGATGAGCGCAATGCTGTGCCGCGTAGGGTCTTGAATTCTAAGAGTTCAAAATTCTGGGTGGCGCAACATGAAGTTTAACATAAAGCGAGCGATTTGCGCGTCTCGTCACTTCATACCAAAAATAAACTTACAAACCTATACTATACGGCGTAAATTATAAAATATTTCATTCTAAAATTTTGCACCTATGCAATATTCAATGCAATATGCAATATTCAACTGAGCATTATTGCATTGAAAGAGTTTGCAAATCGATTTTGTGGTACCCACTTACCAGCTAGTTCTTCAAACGTCCCACCTACGCCACCATATTCGTTAGGCAAGCTCTCTTTCGGGAATAGCTTCAATAATTCTTCTCTGGTGGTCAAGAAAAGTCGATTGCCAAGCTTTGTCTTTATTACACTCTTGAAGAGATTGATTAAAGGCACAGCAAAAGAAGGCGCATTCAAAATGTGGATGCTTTTTAATCGAGCTCCGAAACAAGCCTAAAAAAGAAGAAATAATTAGTTGTATGGAGAAAAGTAGTACTGATTTCATTACTCAAAATAAATTGAAGAAAAAAACTATTTTATTAAAAAATTAGAGAAAAACAAGATCATCGTCATCACTCGTACCAATGACGAACGAGCCTACGAGTACGAGTATAGGAAAAAGAAAAAGAAAAAGAAAAAAGAAAGAAAAATTTCAAAGAAAAAAGAAAAAGAAAAATTTCGAACATTTGTAAGAGAGCACTGAGTAATAACACCCCAGTCGTAATAATAGCCAAACCATGTTTTTAGGCATTAGAAAGCATCTAGCCTTCGAGAGAGCCTCTGACAATTGGCCTATGGAAACTTGTGATTTTCCTATTACGTTAAATGGCTATTAATCAACAAACAAATAATCTAATATTCATGTGCACAGAATTATAACATCAACACAATGACAATAAAATTCAAGGCCAAAATGTAATTTGACTTTATGTCTAAAATTTTACCATCCATTTATTTATAATAAAGTGGGTAAGTAGATAGCTATAAAAAGGCATGGCCTTACTTTAAACCTCTAAATGTTGCGTAGATTAACAAATGTAATTTAACTTCTGCGTAACACTAAACTGAAATACCTACGCAGTACTAGCTACGAGTAATAGCGCCTGTTACACGTAGCGTTCGGACCGCGGGAAACACCATGCCCCGCGCCATCCCTCGTTCCAAACCGAACGTGTAGACGCAAACGGCGCGGCGCCCGGTGGATGGCAGTTTGATGCAGTTTGGAACGAGGGATAGCGCGGCGCGTGGTGTTTCCCGCGGTCTGAACGCTACGTGTGGCTGGCGCTAATGTCACTCCAAATTAAGCAGCCGCGCTTAATTCTGGCATTATGTTTTATTTCCCGGAAAATATAATAATTCCAGTAGAATAGTGAAACTACGAGGCGTAACTTTAGTATTATTATATTAGCCTAAATGTCCCACTGTAAGGCATAAGCCTAATTCCCTTCCTCGAATCACTGGGTTATATTTTGTGGAAATAACATATTAGGATCCATAGTTATATTTATGTCCATTTGGGCCGTCCGGAGTGTAGTTTCGTTTGCTGTCCGATGGGTGTCACTGAGTCGTAATTTTGGCCTAGCAATCTTCCGAGACACAGCTGATATGACCAGCCCAGTCCCACTTCAAGCAAGCAGGGAAAGTAGGAGCTAATAAAGGACATCTGGTAAGTCAACCCTAGTGCATGCAGATAAATTTAAAGGTACATACAGGAAATCATGACAGAAAGCTGAGCTAGCTAATTTAAGTACTATACTCGTAGACAAAGAGATGGAACCGAGCTAGTCACGTGATCTGCATGCACCTGGCAAGATATGGGCGAATATCGTCACTTAATGGAGCGTTCAAGCCCGATTGGCCCACCTTTGCGGAGAAAAGGGATAGTTACATAGAAGGAGATGGCCGTTGCCCAGCAATGGAACACAACAGGCCGAGAAAAAAAAGACAAAGAGATATGCGTTCAATAGAAACGAAAAAAAATAGTGATATTTCCTGTTATTTGTCTGTCTATCCGCTTTAACATACATACGCCGGTCGTGGGACGTGGTAAGGTAAATTGTAAATGAATATAATAAAGTTTCCCACACCTTTGCCAGTTATTCAACCTCCAAGCAGTTATGTGCAAACATTACTGTATTCCGGTTGGAAAGGGAAAGTTTCCAGGTAAATTTCAGGGCAAGATTTTAGTCTTTATTCCGTATTCTTTATTTCTTTTTCTTTTAGGGTGACGAGCGCAGTGCGCAGTCTTGAATGCGCAAAATTTAGTTCAAAATTCTGGGCGGGCAAACCTTTTATGGACAAACGAGGCGTTTAACATCAGGCAAGCGATTTGTTTGTCTCTTCACTCAATAGCATAAAAAAAACATGTAATTTTCTCTCACCAAAACTATAAATATGATATTAGATATAACAACTGGCGTCATCTGCAGCGTGTCTTGCAGACTAGCATGTTCTATATCCAAAATCCAGCATTCACCCAAGGAAGCTTCATTCCATGTTCTAAACTCGGCCAGCATAAATGCTATTTTGATTATTGAAGCTATGTTCGTGGTTTTGGTACTGGGATGCATCCTGAAATAATAATGATAAATTGTGAATTAGCTAATATAAAATTTACATCTCATAATATTATTTACGAAATAATAAGAAGTGACGAAAAAGTTCAACATGATTGGCTCAAGGGTTAAATGCAGAAGGTGATCCTTGACACGGGACACATTGTCCGAAGTTTCTCTCCATGCAGCTCTAACCACGACATTCAATCATATATGTTTTACTTTGGAAATGTAGAAATCAAAAATCAAAACCAATAATCGAAATTTAAAAAGCTATGTATATACAGTTCCTGAAGAATATCTGGTGAATCCACGGAGTACAGCTAGTCCTACAATAAAATTATTTATGTTCGAAAATTTATGTGTGTGTGAGAACTTTTTTTGCTACGTATCACCGTAACCACTGAACTGATTTTTATAAAATTGAAGATCGATTTTAATAAAAGGAATGTAGATAGCTTATGCCCTGGATCGACACATAGGCTTATATACTTTTTATCATCACCATTTTTTCACTATGTGATCATGGTCTGTGTGTGTGAAAAATGTGTAGGAATCTCGGCGGCAGAATCTGCGGAAGGCCTCAAAAGGCGTAAGTATAGTACGCTAGACAGCGGCTATATGTTTGAGCCTTTTGGGGTCGAAACCTTGGGACCGTGGGGGCCGAGTGCTAAAAAAATTTATAAAGAGTTCTCTTCTCGTCTGGTCGAAGCAACACGTGACCAAAATGCTGGCCTCTATCTCGCCCAAAGGGTGAGCATCGCCATACAACGTGGTAATGGGGCCAGCATTTTGGGAACAATTCCCACAGGCAGCGGCCTTTTAGATTAGTTTAGTTTTTTTTAATTTAATTATATTTTAATGTATTTTCTTAATTTAAGTCTCTTTTTGCCTAATAAATATCTTTTTAGTAGGTGGGATCTCACGAGCCGAAATTGAAATACACTTCACTGAACCAAACAAAAAATTATATCTTTCAACTTTTGTTGCTTCATATAATATATTATATTTTATGTATCATATGATTGGATACGAACAATAGTTGGATCTACCTGAGCAATGTAACTCTATAATCCTCAGGCGTCTTCTTAGGCATGCACGTCCAGTACCCTCTCTTCAGATACTCAGCAACGGTCGGGTCCAGCGGATCCCGGTGGCACATGATATCTGGCATCTTGTGAGGAGCTCTGAAGTAATCGTCCAGGTTGGCCTTCACCTTCTCCACGCTGAAGCCTCGGAACATCAGGTGCCCGATTATTTGTTGGTCTCCTGGAATTATGTTAAAGTGGTTTAAGTTACAACATACTTTAAAAAGGTACTGGGACCGTACTGTGACCTATAATATTACCGCGAGCTTGAAGTCAATCGCGTTGGATTTTGTCTCGCTTTTTTCTAGCTTCTAGCTTTTCTAGATGCCTTCTAGGTTTAAAAACTCAGAAAGCAAAGACCCATACGATAATACTTTTAAAATCCTAAAAATAAATTTAAACTAGCAGTTCGTGGCGAACTGAGACCTCACATCGCATGTTTGAACTAAAATGAAGTAGGTACTTGCTTGCATATTTTTATCAAGATCAGATCGACCATACTCAAGTTATCGTCGGACAAACATACATACATACGAGCCGATTTGGTCCCCTAGACTCTGAGACCTCACTTTGTTCGGTCAGTTAAAAACATATGTATATTAGAGGAGTTTTGCTTGCCATCAAAAACAAGAGGCTATTTATTTTCCTTTCATGAGAACTTTTATCATTCGTTAAACAGATTTTTTTGTGCTTGTTGAAGATAAAAATAACCTTGGATTATATTTAGCTACAAACACATGTGAGTACCTCGGTACTATACTCGTATTTAGCCACAAACACATAAACTCGTAAGTGCGAGTAGATAGGTATTACACAATTACACACATATCCTACGAAAAACTTTTAACTATGAAATCGACTGAAAAATCAGCTGTTCTTTTTATTAAACTAAATGACCCGGTGAACTTTATGTTACCCTAAGTTTTAATTTAAATTGAAACGATTTTTCTACTTTTGTTTGGGTTTTTCCTAATTTTAAACAAAATTTAAATAGAGTTTTGAGAGGCACGCACGGCAATACGAGTACCATTTGATTGATTACATTATTTTGTTCACTGTCAAACTGTCAATCGCCTTTTTGTATGGGACAACTTTTTGGCGATAGCGGAGTAAAAGTAAAAATCTATAGTAAAAGTTATTTGAAGTCAAAAGTAGGATAATATCATAATCATAATATCTGACTGAATTGTATATTTTAGTAATTTTGACATTTTTAATTGTTTATTTCATGATGTTTTTTTTTACTATGTTTATGATTTTTTAATGATATTATTTTTGTATTATTAAATTACTTGGCATGTGTATCGCATTGTTATAAGGCCAATAAATTACTCTATTACTCTAAGTAGGTAGTAGGTAAGTGGTATTATCTCTCATGTGTTTTGGTTCAGTTCATCTCAGGCTTATAACTGTGCCTAGCTTGAACTGAAGAATCTTAGTTATATAATTATTAATTAGACAAATCGTCGTATCCGTGGAAGACAGCCACAGTTGCAAAACCCTAGGTTTCCAGGAGGCGGTTTTTTCTGATTATCTCGGAAATTTCTTAGACAACGTATGTTTTTTAGTATTCTAAACAATTCCTTGACACAACAGGCAGGGAATCATATTTTTTTTTAATTTTTGACGATAGTATTTGTACGTGTTTTGTCCCTTAATACCTTACTCCACGGAATTTTCTCAAGATCACGTCGGCTTAACCGCCATGAGGGCTTTTTTCCGAGTGAGAAATGAGAAACGCGGTGAATTTAAGAGACATTGCGCCTTTATTCCACGTAAAAAGCTGGGTGGTGGCCTTCTTACGACAAAAATATTAGAATTTGCGGTTTAATTTTTAGTGTTTGTGTACAAGAGATGAAAAACAATGTTGTTTTAACCGACTTGCAAAAAAAGGAGGAGGTTCTCAATTCGGATGTTTGTATTTATTTTTTTTTGTTAATGGTTGGATGTTAGATATTATAATTGTGCGCGACTTTTTTTTATTTTGACCTGACCGCGAGCGCGTCACGCTTGTAATCTCCTGATGAAGATCACCGAATATGATCAAAACTAGTCGTTATAAACGACTTAATTTGACGTTAGTAATCCCGTGTTAATTAAATCAGAATATATTTTAATCTTTAAATATAAATAACAAGTCCTGACTACTCCTGACTGACTGGATTTTTTGAAATTCAACCCCTGAAGGTGTGGAATAGGGTGTAAAAGTGTATATGGAGAAGCTTGTTTTGTTTTTTGATGCCACGAATTTAAAAATTTTACAATATGACTTAAGAAAACATTGATCACGTATTTCACCATTTTCTGGAAATCAACCCCTATGAGGGTGAAATGGCGTGGTAAATATGGCACGAAGAGAAAATTTGTTTTGATGCTACGTCAATGAAACTTTACACAGATGTACTAAATTTATAATAGAATCCCAAAATTTTCGATAGTCACACTCTCGAGCTGGAATTGTTAATTATCTCGAAAATTCAAAACGCTTCTACCAAAGCGCCAAAACTAAAAATACTCCAAAACCTTAAACTTTTTTGGGGAAATTGAAACAACAAACAACACAAAATAAAACAAACAAACTTTGAGGGTCTATATTCCCGAAACTATTGAAGGTAGTGTATTTGACCAAATGTTATAGGGGTTTGTGAGAGCTACTAAATGGTGGCGACGAAAATCCAAGATAACAAATTCAAAATGGTCCGAGGGGGCTGATTTATTGTATCTGGGGGTTTTAAAGGTCCCTAATTCCATTATGACGCTTTTGACATACTCTCAAAAAAGGTTAAGTAAATTTAACCCCAAAAACATAAACGGTTTTTAAAGTGTAGTGTCCACGTGGTCGAAGCCAGTTTTCAATAAAGTAGCGTCGACTGACCGCGAGATGATTTATTTTAAACCCAACTGCAACGAAGCTAAAAAAGAAGGATATGTATGTATTTATGTGTGTATGTACGCATGTATATTGATTGTGGATGTATAAAGTAGCTCTTTGTTATGACCGAATAGTAGTGGAATAGTATAGTGGTACTAGACTCACACAAACAAATAAGACGCGCGACGGGATCTAAATACTTCAATAAGAGATTTATGTCAGAATCTCCTGAAGAAGCAGGGGCTAGAAGTGCAACAATCGAAAGAAACACAAAACTACTACCAAAAAGAATAAATAAGACGCAAGACATACAGGTTCCTTAAGACCTTGACTGCTTAGCCCCCAAGCAACTGCTAGCCAAGAAAAAACCAAAAGGCTCTTCCAAAAGACTCTTTCAAATCGCTTAGTCACCGTAGAAGAGTAAGCCAGCACCCGCTAAACCAGACCGGAAGACTCAGGCTTTTCTTAATGCAAACACTCTAATCATAGACAGTAAGATCACCAAACTAAGTTTTTCTATAAAATCTATAAATTGGACATCCTAGGGATATGCGAAACTAGAAGACCACAGACATAAAAAAAACCATAGAAGAATACTCGGACTTTATTCTATTCCGCACACCTGGAACAGAGTGAACAAACGGAAGAAACGAGGTTGGGTTCTTAATGACAAAACCTCTGAAACACAATATTTTAAAATTTAAAACCGTGTTGGATAAAACTACAACTCTGGAAATAAAGACATCCAACGAAAATGTTAGATAATTTGTACTGGGATATTAAAGCCTCCGAAGACAAAATAGTTAACGAAATTTTAAAATCATTATGAATGCTGTTGATAAAGCCACTACAGCAACTATTTAACATAGTTATTGAAATAAAAACAACGTCAGCACAGTGGTCGAAGTCTATTATTATACTTGTACATAAAAAGGAGACCAATGTGACATTAGAAACTATAAACCAATCAGCCTAATGACAAACTTGTATAAAATATTCTCAAATTTTTTACTCAACCGGTTGACAATAACTCTAGACGAAAACCAACCGAGAGAGCAGGCAGGTTTTCGAAATGTTTTCAACAATGAACCACATACAGGTAGTCTTTCAATTGATAAAAAATCCAATGAAAACGGGAAACCGCTATTTATGTGCTTTTTATAGACTACACAAAAGCATTCGATTCCGTAGACCACAACATGATCTGAACTGCACTAAAATAACAAAGCACTGACCAGCCAACCAGCCGTACATTAACGTGATCTGCAACATAATTATACTCTAAAGGCATAGCCAGAATGTGATTAGAGCGGGAAAGCATGGAGGTCTCAATGGAAAAATTATTCATCAAAATATCATCATCTTCATCATCATCATATCAAATATTTCATCAAAAACCTTCTCGGCTGTGATAGAGCGTGTTTCCAGAAGTCTGAAATGGGAAAACAAAAAAGTGAAGATAGATGAATATTTCCTGAGCCACTTACGATTTGCTGAATGTGGTATTTGCTGAAAATGCATTAGACTTGGAATCCATGGTTAGCAAACTAGTAATAGAGAGCAAGAAGGTTGGTCTAGAAATAAATGCAACAAAAATAAAGGTTACCTTACTAATCGTGAGTCTCATGTCATTGAAGGTGTAAAAATTGAGTATGAGAACATCTATGTTATCTCGGACATTTGGTTTATTTTCATGATTGTACAGAAAAAGAGGTACACATAAGAATTTCATCAGACTGGAAAAATCATGAAATAAAGACATAAAGAAATGCTTAACATATGGGTGTCAAACATGGTATTTGAGTTAAATGGATGAAGAAAAAGTTCTACAAGAGAAAAATGCAGAAAAGTTTATCAGATATAAAAAAAAACAGACAGATTAAATATAACTTGTAAGAAACAAAATCAAAGTACCTGATGTATGTTAAGATGTAAGACAACAACGATAACACTACTTAAATATGTGGTCTGTGATAATGGGCAGGCTACATACCTAATTATGTAGGATGGAAAGCAACAGATGGACAAAAATAGTTACGGAATGTATTTCAAGATATAAAAAAAGAAACCAGGGAAAGCAAAAGAACAGATGGAGAGACATATATTATTTACGGAACAATACTGACCAGACGAGGAAGACGAGAGAGAGAGAGAAGATTGGAGAGTTTTAGGGGAGGCCTACACCGCAGAGGCCACTTCTATGATACAAACTAATTAAAATTATATGTTATGTAGTATTTATAAGGTAGAAGAAATATAGACTTATTTATTTAATTTATTGTCTTTTTTTTATATTTAAATGTAGGTATACAAAGATGTTTATTTTTGTTTAGTCCTTTAGCGTTGATTCTGACTGGCGCGTGACTTGTAATGTAACATATTTTAAAAATTGTAGTTCATGTTTGTACACCCAGTTCCCAATAGCATTAGAAAACAAGTTTTTCTTCGATTTTATCTACTGTGAGTAGCATTGTTTTTAGCCATTAAGTTATTGCACAAATAAAGAATGAAGATCAAAATATAGAATATTTGAATTTTATTCACCCTCCCGTGACATATTAACCAATTTCCTGGAACGTTTAATTACTCAAACGCGCCCGCACGCCCGGTAAATCCGTCAAGTAATGGCACAGATGCGCTTACGACCCTGTCGGCCGACTCCCCAAGCAACTTTTACCGTCGAACACGGCCGCGCAGGCGAGTGTGGCCGTAATCGCCGGATAAATTTGGACGCAGTGGCGTTAGTGGCTGTATTCTACGGAGTATTTTGGAGCGTGGCTTTTTGTCAAAATTTTAAATCGTGTTTTTTTATATCAAATACAGGATTTTCCGATTTTCTGAAAATGTGAGTAGATGCGTATGATAAAATACATATTTTAGGATTCCAAAAATGCAATAAAAGAAAAAAGCCACAACCGCCAGTGTGGCAGTCTTCCACGGATAGGGCGAAATAAATACCTGAAATAGGTACATTCAAACATGTACGAGTAAACCTTGGATTTCGTGCTCATTATCATTTTTAATTTTAATGCAATATTTAAGATACCTAACACTAAGCAGCTTTAACGTAAAATTCTAGTAGATAAATAGTTATTTTTTTATTTAGATTTCATTAGGTAAGTATACTACTTTGGTATCAAGAAAATAGTTATCATAGTTATACAAGTATAGCAAGTACTGGCAATAAAAAAATATGATGGAGGTATTTAATAGATGATAAATTAATTATTTTAATAATTTTTATTCATTTGATTATGAATGATAATCTAAATAGTAAGTAAGTGAGAAAAGGGGTACTTTATTTGCTTTCAATATGAAAGATCTCACGATCCTTTCCGATTATTCTCTCTTTTTTTTATAAATTTGGGTGTGAGAAAATTCCATGAAAACTTGTTTGCTGCTCCACCCTTTCCAATTTACCCTATTGTTTTCTTGCAAAACATACCTCGCTCATACATAAAAATAAACCGTTAAACTCCATAAAACATCGAAATGAAACAAAAAATTGCTTACATCCTATATCGTCGGCGGTAAAGTAAATTTCCATCAGCATATCAGCTTTTCTGTTCCTCTAAAGCCTCAAAGTACTATATTTTTTTCTAAAATAATTGCCTGTGACATACTGACAGACAGAAACCGAAGTCTCAGCTTTAGGGTTCTTCCCTGAAAGGAGGTTCAGAACCCTAAAAAATAGGGTGGTTTCAGACTAGGGAATCAAAACCTTCTATAATTAAATATTACTAAATGAGTGCACTGAGAAATATTTCACCAAAAATACGGAGCATACTGACAATCACCAAAAAGCGATGATTAGCACCAGTTTTTACTGTGACAACTATCATAATATATGGTTCTCACCCTAAAAACTGGTGCTAGTACTAGTTTTTACGGTGACAACCATATGATAGTTTTGGGGGGGGGGGGGGGGGGGTTCCCGGTGATTGTCAGTATGCTCCGTACTTTAGGTGAATTCATCGAAATTTTGATTGCCATTTTCTCAGTGTGCTACTGCTAGATCATAGATCTATTTTGGTATCTTATGAGTTATGAGGCAAGATTTCTTGCATCCGGACATTAGTCTATTACTGCAGATAATTGAAAAAGCATACGTACTTAGCTTATCACCAGGCAAGTGCGGTTGTTTTTTGAGCCAGTCTCTGATACTTTGGACCATTTCTTGGACTTCCTTCGCAGTTATGTTGTAATACTTCAAAACCGATTTCGTATCTTCAGGCCCGATGTTTAGTAGTTTCTCTTTATTTTTCGAAAGAGGCGATGAAAAATCCTGTGAAATATGCATTTTCAAAATTATAGCATAGCAAAGATTTGCTAGAAAATAATCAATAAATAATTACATGTACCTATACCAACCTATGCAATCATCTTATTGATAACTTTTACGCAACTTTGTTTCATCGTTGGATTTTGAAACTTAGTTGATGACGTTTCATAATTATTTTTATAAATTACTAGCTGCACCCGGCGGTTTCACCCGCTGTTTTTTTTACTTTTAAACCTCCTCTTAGAGCGAACATAACAAAAAATAATATTTAAATTGGTCCAGCCGTTTTTGAGTTTTAGCCAGACAAACGAACAGCGATTTTGTTTTATGTAAATAAGATTTCTCTGGTAGCGCTCTCTATCCTACAGGAAATGGTATAAATTACGGAGTAAAATGTATCCTATTTGTTCATCCAAAGTCTAAGCTACCTCTATACTTAATGTCATTCTAATTTGTGTAGCCTTTTCAGCGTAACGACGTAACAAAGATACACGCATATCACAAACTACAGCATTTATAATAATTGGTGGGATGTTTTAACCTTTGAGGTTAGTAATTAGATGACACATCAAAGAATATGATTGGTGCAGTGTAGAGCGTTACATTATTTAGGGTTCCGTTCCGTACCCAAAGGGTAAAACGGGACCCTGTTACAAAGACTCCGCTGTCCGTCCGTCCGTCCGTCTGTCACCAGGCTGTACTTGTATGTCATGAACCGTGAAAGTTAGACAGTTGAAATTTTGACAATGTATTTCTGTTGCCGCTATTACAACAAATACTAAAAAGCAGAATACAAAAAATATTTAAGGGGACTCCCATACAACAAACGTGATTTTTTTGCCGTTATATACATAATGGTACCGGAACCCATCGTGCGCGAGTTGACTCGCACTTGGCCGGATTTTTTAAATAGTCCTTTGGAACACAGTTTAGAACTGTAAGTATGGTAAACTATTAATCCCTACAGCCACCAATGAGGCCTATGCATACTCAAGGACTAAAGCCTCTATTCTATAGGTAATATTAATATGCCATTTAAAATTATCAAAATTTGCTAATTAGAATATCCTACTATAAAATAAATATATAAAAAATTGTGTGTACCTCCGTAGCTGCTAGACTGATTTTAGTAATTTAACATTTATTTTAATATTTATTTTTTAGATAGCTTATGCCCTGGATTAACACTTATGCTACTTTTCATTACCACTGTTTTTAATCACAGCGCAGGTGTAACCGCGGGGCGGATCTAGTCACAAATAAAGACTTCAAGTCACTATATTAAATAATACTATATATATACTATATACGCGGGTAAAGTACCCAAATTGCCGGTGACGTTGCCTCGTTGAATAGTAATGCTATTTTTAGCCGAAGTTAGCAATGGCCCTTTGATCGCTTGATTTTCTATCTGCCAAGTGAAATTACTATAACTGAAATACAGTCATGTAGTTTGTTTCGAAAAAAAAGTAAATTAAATTACTAGTAAAAATAAATTTCTGCTTTTTAGCAACGTTAAAGCTATAAATAAATAGTTGACATCGTTTTTTTATGGAAAAAAAACAATTTTACAAAATATATCTGTTTATAAAATATTAGTAGGTACTCACTGTTAGTGCTTCGACCGTCATCTTCGACGCACTACGTGCTAATAAGTATAGTTTGTTAGAACACTGTGGGAAACCCACGTATTTATCCACCAACGTGAAATCTGAGTTTTTCTACATTAAACTGACGTCCGCATTCAGTGTTAGAATTGAGATATCTTTTTGTGGCATCTAAAGAATAACAGGTAAAGCAAAGTTTTCCTTCTCAAACGAATGTTTGGTTATTAGATGTTAAACGATAAGAATATGATCATTTCCTCGTAATACAGGGTTATAGCTAAGCCGAAAAAGGCTCTTAGTGCTCATCATTATGAACAACTTTTACTTTCGAACCAACCCGGAATTGCGAAGAAAAATCAGCTGTTCCATAGAAAAATGTCTTTGACACTCGACAAATGTATGGAACGGCTGATGTTATTTTGCGATTTCCGGGTTGGTCCCATACTAAAATTTGTTTATAATTATGAGTACCTACTATGAGCCCTTTTCGGCTGAGCATAGTTTTGTTTTATAACCCTGTATAACCCGGAAAATATAGTTAAAAAAAAGAGTGCCTATATGTAGTCTATACTGTATAGTCTACAGTGTAAAAGGTAGACAACTTATATTGATGACGCCTGCGGTGTATCAGATATCCACAGGCGACGATAATCGTAACGAGAACAGTGGTGAGACAGTAAATGAGTTCATCATCAACAAATCATGGATCTAGTGACTGTCTCGCCTCGTCAAAATGCTTATACAAACCGAGTACTCGGCCAAGGGCACTGTCTCGCCACTGTATTCATGTGTATTCAACCCAGTCCTTCGGGGAAGAACCCTTAAGGCAAGACTCGTGCGTCTGTCTGTCTGTATATCACAGCCAATCGGCTTGTTTCCACTAAGAATAAATCGGATGGATTAGAGTTTCTAATTATTAATTAAGATGTAGAGATTTCAAAAAGTAAAACAATTTAACAAAATAATTAAAGATTAATAATATTTTTAGAAAAGAAAATATCAAATTATGTTAAAAAAAAAACATACATTGCAATGTTTAAGATAAATGTACTAAAAACCAAAAAATAATAAAATAGATACAGTCGTGGGAATTATAAACATATGCATAGACTAGACTAAAATAAAACCGTGGGGCAAGAAAACCGTGGGACGTGCCCCACGGTTTTATTTTAGTCTAGTCTATGCATATGTTTATAATTCCCTTAACCCCGTTAACTCCCCGTTTAACTTAAAATTTTTTTTACCTATTTTTATTTTCTAGTTTTTAGTTTTTATTTTATATAGTACATTGTATTATACTGGTTGAGCACTTTCATTTGATACCCATATTGATGGGATCGATAAAACCTACGTTATCCGCCATTTTGTAGCGGCCGCCATCTTGTATTTCAATTTTTTATAGTATATTGTATTCTGCTTGTTGAGCCCTTTCATTTGATACCCATATTGATGGGATTGATAAAACCTACGTTATCCGCCATTTTGTAGCGGCTGCCATCTTGGATTTCAATTTTTTATAGTATATTGTATTCTGCTTGTTGAGCCCTTTCATTTGATACCCATATTGATGGGATTAATAAAACATAAATTATCCGCCATTTTGTAGCGGCGGCCATCTTGAATTTATAATGATAATGAATAAACATAATTGTATTGTCATCAAAATACAAAGTGTATACAAAATTTCAGATTAATCGGTGGACAGGAAGAGGGTGAAATTTGAATTACTAAATTTGACCCAAGAATAATAATTAAAACAAACGGGGTGAGCTAAATAAAACCGTTTAAAAATAGGCATTGAGTCACGTGACAGTGAACGCCAATCAGAAAATATGACGTCACGCCGTGCTAAACATCACTTGACCTTGACATCACTAATGTTTTAACTTTGGTTAAGTTGGAGACGGAAGGATATGACTTTTAATGGTCTCATCTATGGAGATGGAGGTGTACTCTGATAATGTCGTCATTCTCTGTTTTTTCAATATGTATGATCGTTCTGTGCTGTTGCATGTCCGCTTTTTCTTATCTTCTTGACTTCCAAATTTACTTGGAGTGTTGGAGTACATCCTGGTTTCAAGCACTTGTGATACTTTTCCCATAATATGATACTCGGTATAATTAAGCATATTATTTGGCAACTATAACAATAAAACGTGTGTGTTAGGAATATAAATTTAAAATTGTCCAAATCATAACAAAATACCTAACCTCAATTAGTTTGTTATTGTTTTACCACTAGGTATTCTTGAGGAAAATTATCAGTTTTTTTACATTTAGATTACTAAGATTATAGGTACTGTGTCAAATACTTACATCAAAATGATCTTCACAAAAATACATTCTTGTTTTAGTTGACAAACAGTGAGCGTCATTCCTCCTCGCAAGTGTTAGCAGCCACTTTTTTCGTATTTGTGGATCGTTTGGAACATAGATAAATAGTTTGTTTGGCGTATTTATACTTGTGCTTTTACACTGGGGCACCATACAGTACTTGTAATACGACGAATTCATTTTTTAATACGAAATATCAACAATCGCCATACACGAACAGCTGTGTTTCGCACAAGTTGACGTCACACACGACGCCATGACAGTTTTGAGCATTTTCGGGGGAAATTAAATTTAATGTCAGTTCTTTAAATGCGAAATACAAATTGAAACTCGATATATTTAAAAAAATATATTTTTTTTCCATGTATAATGGATACTAAGGTAATATTAATTAGCAATCAATCAAATTTAGGCAACTAGCCTATTATCTTAGGAACTATAAAAGCCAGCGGTCTGAAATTTGGCATGACTCTAGAATCTAGATAGTATTAACCGCTACAATTCTCAGCAAAAAACATGCTGAGAAATTGGTCTTTACCTGAAAATGGGGTCCTGAAAGGGGTCCTAAAATGATCTAAAATGTTGAAGCCAAACAATATTTCTATGTGGGGTAAATGCATTTTTTTTTTACCTTGCATTGTTTTTTTTTTCAATTCAAGTAGGTAGGTAAAGACATGAACTAGACAGGAAAATATAGCGAAGTATCCCAGCCTAAAAGGCACTTAAATATGAAAATTTAAAAATGGTCCTGCTTCAATAGTCTTGGTCATCCTACAGTTCCGTAATTTGTGTTTTATCGTACTGAATAGTGATTTGTGTTGATTTTAGGGTTCCGCGTTCGATTTAGAAACCTCGACATGCGATTTTCTCTTTGACAGATTTATTTTAACTATCATAATGCAACTATACTGAACAACTATAACAAATTTATGTTTGTTCATCTGTCTTCACAGACGTTACTTATAATATATTTTATTTACCTGCTTTATATCATATCTACCTATCAATTTTGGTGATTCAATTTAAATTATTAACTGACCTTTTAAAGGAGGCAAACTGTAAATTAAACAATATGATATGTGCTTAAATACAGGTTTTTAAGGAAAGGCTAAATCTAATAAGGCTAGTCATCATAATGAAAATTTTGTAAAATGAGAACAACTTTGAAGTAGAGAAAAAAAGCAGGTGTTCAATACAAAAATGGGTATACTCCCAACGGCCACCACTAAAACTGGCCCCAGTGGTGGCCGTTAGATCAGTGCATTATTTTTTGTCCCAACGGCCATCAGTGGCGGACGTTGGGACATTCCAAATAATATTTATTTTCAGTATTTTGTCAATGTATTCTAACTATAGCAAATGTATCTATAATTAACTACTTAACAGATTGCTAACTACTGCATTTTACTATTTATTTGCATAGAAAAACAATAATCACAATAGCAGTTCTCGGAATGGGAGATAAGTAAATGCAGAGGAGTGATCAAAGACAGGGATTTGTCTGATGATTTTTAAAATTCATACATATATTATGTTTCAAGTCCGTATTGATTCATTCACTTTTATCGATGTTTTTAAGCAGGTCACCTCACTATGAAGATAAAACTGACAGACGTCAAATGTGACCTATTAAAATGGCCCGACTATATAGGTACTATAAACTAATATGAAATATTATTAAATATTAGTTTTATAGTGTCGCGATTTGAGCTGTAATCTTAATGAAAAGAGTTTTCATTATTGTAATTATGATTTTTAAACAAGCTTGATAAAAATGCTTGTAACACGGTCCACCTACACATTCGATGTCGATCGGTCTGACTGTAATTGCCACCAATGGTAGGGGCAGTTGACACAATGTATAATACTAATCCTAACTGACGACGGACTCGTGGTCACACCGTTTTGCTACACCAGTGTGACTACGAGTAATTTATATTCCTCGTGGTTACACTACTTAGCTTTCTAGCACTTCGCCGGCCGCTGCCGCGGCACGCTCGCTACGCTCGCTCGGCTCGTGCGTTGTTTTTCATGTTCTAACATAACCTAACCTATTAATTTAGTCGTCCAGTATCTTGCAATCTCGATCCTTTTCAGAGTAGTGTAACCACGAGGAATTTATATTACTCGTAGTCACACTGGTGTAGCAAAACGGTGTGACCACGAGTCCGTCGCTATCCTAACGACCCCCAGTGGTGGCAGTTCAGTGGTGGCCGTTGAGACAAAAATATTATTTGGAATGTCCCAACGTCCGCTACTGATGGCCGTTGGGACAAAAAATAATGCACTGATCTAACGGCCACCACTGGGGCCTGTTTTAGTGGTGGCCGTTGGGAGTATACCCAAAAATGTCAATTAGATACACTCGGCAGAGTTGAGGGTTGAATTAATGAAAACCGGTCAAAAGTTGAGTACAATGGTATTCTAGATAATGTCTGTAATTTTTGGCTAAGTTTAAGGTAGAAAAAAACAAATACCTAACTACTATTTATTTTGTATACCTACGACCTCGTAAGCTATATAAAATACACAAAAGCAGTTTTAATGAATTCTTTAATATAAAATAATCATGATTCCGCAATAGTCACATAATAAATATATTCTTTGTTATAAAATAACTGTACGAGTGTAGTCGTTTTTGTCAAAAAGTGGACAGGAAATCTATTGAGGCTTAGGAACGCCAACAACCTAGGCTGACAGAAATGCCACAAAAAAAAACTTTACTTGTATTATTTTTGTTATAAAACCTGAGGCTGATTAAGGAAATAATATGTAGTAGTGCAGTATGTATGTATGTGTAAATGTATGTAGATATGTGTGTCACCCAAACTATAATAAAGTATAATAATATAGTTTTAGTATTTTATATTTTCGGAAATGTAGGTAGTTTTAGTATTAGAATGTATTTTATTTGAATGTATTTTTAAGTATTTATTATTATTATTTTTTATGTAGGTTTATATGAGTATTCTTCAATATTGCACACCCCGTTTTTTTATTTTTTATCTATCCTCTCCATCCTAAGGTTGCCTGGAAGAGATCGCTCTTAGTGATAAGGCCGCCAGTAGTCGCACTAGTTTTAGGTGCTATAATCCTTTTGTTTGTAATTTATGGTGTGAACAATAAAGAGTTTATCTATCTATCTATCTATCTATAATAACGAACTGATTGATACTTTCTCAGGCATCAAAAGAGAATGGTTCTTTAGGTGCTACGATGGAATATACATAGACTGTACACTGACACTGACTGTACTAACATACATAGACTGTTAAAAACATAACCCTTCTTTTTAGTCGTTTTAGTCGGGTAAAACACTTCAAAGTAAACGTACGCCATTAAATAAATGTCATTATAACACAAAAAATAACCAAAAACTAGTGTGAAATACAAGTAAAATATTATCGTGTCTACCGTTCCTTGCTAATTGGGTTAAAATTTCTAATATTTCCAAGAAAAATAAAAATAATTAGTTTATTTAAAAGATAGTTTAAAACTTTTTGTAGTGGTAGGGCTCTTTTGCAGAGCCCGCCTGGGGAAGTACCATACCTTTGCCAGATAATCCACCGCCAAGCAGTAATGTGCAAACATTACTGTGTTTCGGTTGGAAGGGCATTGTTTCCAGTGAAATTACAGAGCAAATGGGAGACTAAACAACTTATATCTCAGGGTGACGAGCGCAGTGCTATGCCGCGCAGGGTCTTGAATTCTGCGAGTTCAAAATTCTGGGTGGCGCAGACCTGTTATGGGCAAACGTGACGTTTAACATCAGGCGAGCGATTTGCTCGTCTCGTCACTCAATTACATAAAAAAAAAAACTAGCTCTTATTGCATTGTCATTAGAGTTATTATAGATACACGTATACCAAACTTAAGCCCACCTGGACATCGAGAAGTAGTTCAAAATTGAGTTGTAAGATTCCATCCGAACAAACATAGTTACATAGTTACACCTACATGGCAAGTAAAATAAAAACTGTTATCAAAACACGAACGTTTCTTTTTATACCGTGTTTTAGTACCAAACTATAGATAGCTATAGTAATATTAAACTAACTAATCTACACTCAAAGTTCTGAAGGATCCCGGCATGCCCATGTACTCTTGATTGAACTTGGCCGTTTGTCGTTTGGACTCGTCGCTGACCAACTGGTCGCTTTCTCTGATTATTTTCATTGCTTCCTCACCACGCAGCATTTTCATCCATCGCTCTAAAAACAACGACGCCTGATTAAAACATATTCATGAGAAAAATCAAGTTGTTCTTTTCAGGCGCTGGAAGCAACTCAACGCCAGATTAAACACAAGTCGGACTTATTAAAATTAACTTTTGTTAAAGGTAGTAAGAGCTTAAAATGCTTCTCACTGACGTGAAATGTCATGAGCGAAAACAAGACAAAGAACTTTAAGCAGGCTTTTTAAGTAAATCTCAAACTCATAAGCACTGCTTAAAATGCTCTGTCAACTTCTGCTTAAATACTTTGACAACTTTTGCTAAAAGCGCTCTGACAACTTCTCGCTGACATGAAATGTCACGTGTGAACAAGGCACAAAATTTTAAGCAGTGATTAAGTTTAAGCAGGCTTTATAAGTAAGATCCGAAGTCCTTAGCGAGTTTACTTACCACTCAGAATCTCACATGGTTCCTCATCGCCACCGTACTCCTTAGGAAGGATCTCTTTTGGTATATGTTTATGCAAGTCCTCAAAACTGTTGTGAACATGGACTCTGCTGGCAACCTTTTCTCTTAAAGCTTGTTTCAGTATAAAAATCAGTTTATCAACAAAACTCGGTGCGTTCAAGATATGGATGCCTTTGATTTTGGTGCCGAAACCCTCCTAGAAAGGGAAACAAAATTATTATGTTTGGTTAATTATTGTATCTTACTATATTAAGCAGGCGACCTGTTTGGCTCAGCGGTAGTATATCCTCCTGAGGTCCCGGGTTCGATTCCCGGCCGGGCACATGAATGATGAATTTAAATTTATGTTCTGGGTCTGGGTGCTAGTTGTCCTTGTATTTTTGCGTGTTCCATGACATTCTTGACACAGGATTTCCTAGTGGGGAGCTATGAGTGTGAAACTTTTATTTTACGTTTCGAGTTTCGAGCCGAGGCAGCCAGTCCATAGAGCGTCTTGTTGTCCAGGGCAAGGTTGAAGACATTGGACCACAGGGGAGGTGGCCCATTCGGTGAACCGATCAAATCAAATCAGCTATGGGCAGTCCTATACACGAGTGCACTCGAATGACTTCGAACAGAGCGAGATGACGAGACATCGTGAGGTGCATTGCATCTACCGCTGTCAATGATGACTGCATGACGACCACGACCGCTCTGTCAAGAGCGCAACGACCAAGAAGAATCTGCCGATGCCAATGATACTATATGACGACCAGGACCGCTCTGTCAAAAGCAAGACCAAGAAGAAGATACCATATCCTACTTCTTTGTTCAAAATTGTACTTACTGTGCAAAGTACTTCAGCTTTTTTGACTACTACGGGGTTAATTTTACTAAGCAGCCCAACGTGGATGTTCTTCATGTCGATGATGTATCGTTCTGCAGCGCTGTAGTCGAAATTAATTCTGTATTCGCCGATCTGAAAATGAACAGGTCGTTTTGAGAAACAGAAACATGGCTATTTAAAGTGAAAACATATGAAAAAGGCTTTAAAGCTCTATTAAAAAAAAAACTAAAAATGCAAAAAAAAACTAAATTAATGTAAATTAAAGGTTTTAAATATATAAAAGTATGTGCTGTTATGGAAAGGTACAATAAAAAGGTATAAAGGACTATCAGTTTTTTTCGTATCAACTGGACACCTTAGCAAACTACTTATCAATATCAATAATGCATACCAGTCCCAGAAAAGAACCCAGTCTTATTGACATCTATTGCCTATGCAAGGATGTGAAGTAGTATTTTTGTTTCTCATGAAATTGTGATAAAATAAAACCCGCTGATAAAACTGCAGAGTTCACTCACCATAAAGCAATATCTGAAGTAGGAGAGTAGACTGAAGGGGTCCAATTTCTCAGACACGAATTGTGTTACCATGACTCTGGACTGGTCGACGGGATGCAACTTAGGTAAGGGCACGTATCTCCTACGAATATTTCAAAATAAACTTAAGTACATTAGTAATTTTTATCACCTTTCACGCCTAGACCACTTTTAAGTGACGGACATTTTTAAATGTAGCCTGTCTGAGTTCACAAGGGGCAGCTCGCATACTTTGTGAAACGGCCATTTAAACGTTTTATTTAAGTAATTTAATTAATTTATTAATTTTTGTTTTTATATTGTACATTTTGCTTAGTTTTTATGTAAGGGTAGCACCGACTTGGTGAATACTGTTATGGTGTTACCATCCGTTTTATAAATAAATAAAATAAGTATAGGTACGACAGTAAATTTTCAAAGGCGGCAGATCTAAACTTATAATCACTTTTAATGACTTGTTCATTGCGATTTTTCAGACGAGGTGGACCATGCTGGTATTCCATAGAAGAATGACAACGTCACTTGACAAAATGTATGGAACAGTTGATTTTTTTCGCGAATTCTGGGTTTGGTTTGAGCCCTTTTCGGCTTGGCATACCCTTTCTGTAAAATCCTGTATCATTAGTAGGATTACATGCTAAGGTATCGAACAAGTACAGTCTATACTAACACGACATCGCACTGCGTTTCAAACTCCTGCATAGATCTGTGAAGGCTGAGATCCGGCATCATCCCTCGGCAAGTCAGCAACTTCTCCAGACGGTTCTTCGTGCCTTCTATGGACCCTTTTGCTATGATGAACACTCGTTCTAACATTGCTTGATCTGTAACAGACGAAATACTCTAGCTTTACTGTCAAAACTCCCACCCAAAACGCTATAGTGTAAAGGCCTCGGGGACCAAAACATTTAGTCATTCACAAAAAAAAAATAACTGTCGAAAGATACGAAGACCCTATTCTGGCAAATGACAAATTATCTCGGTCACAGTCGCTCTCATTAGAAATGCCATAAGAGTGAGACTGACGGAGATAATCTCGAGCACCCTAGAATAAGGTCCCAAGACGTATTCAGTAGATAAATGTAAGAAGAATGGGACCGTGGAAATATTGAGCGTAAATGGAAACGGCATTCTTCAAACATTTTTCTATCTTCTAACCTTGACTTGAGACTTCGTGACCTACGTTCTAATATTACAAATCTTTGATTGATCGAGATTTGAATGAATTAGAAACATGCTTACAATTTTATAGCATCAGAATCGTGCAAATTATCATCATACAACAAGCATAACATACACTCAAACGTGTATAATTAGGTTCCAGCGAACTTTGAGACTTGTTTTGACTCGGTTTTTCTTTCGTTAAAATTTTAAATTCTTGTGAATGGAAAATTTGAAGCGTCTACTTATGCAATTGATTTATAAACATTTCTAGTAGCAAAAAGAGGATGACGATTGACGTCAATCACAAAACTTAGGAGTCTGGTATGAGCCGGATCGGTATGTAACGAATGACTAACGGTACGGTATATGTAGGTACATCCAATCCAACTAAGTTCGGGCCAATCGGCCGATATCGGGCGACGAGTGCAGACGACTACCTCAGATGTCTCTCTGCATATATTACTGTCGACACCGCTACAACTATCATCACGACCAAAATGTTGAAAACGACCAAAAATTTGGTGTATTAGAGACGTTAGACTTAGAGTACAAACACTTAGACGGATGAGTTCTTCTGCAATCTGTTGCAGTTCTGTTGCGAATGTACTTAACAAAGTTAACGATTGTTTGTCCTATAATAACGTCCGCCAAGGGCAAGGCATATCAAAGGACTTCAGGTGGCCTTAGAACTGGATCTGAGCTAGCTAACTTACTCATTATTAATTATATACATATATAATAACCTACTACAACTACTTTCTGAAGAATATTTATTTAACAAAACAAATAACATAAAACAGAAACAGAATAGAAAATCACAAATGAAAAACAGACCTTAAATCACTGCCCGCGGGTAAAGTACCCAAAAGGCTGGCGACGTTACCTCGTTGAATAGCAATACTAATTCTCTGGCCGATGTTAGCCCTTTGATCGTTTGATCTCTCTATCAGTCGCTTGGGCAGGTCATTGAAAAGCGACCATGCGCTTGGACCCAAGGACCTAACGTTTCTACCCCAAAAGGCAGAAATATGTATCCATCTCCAAGGGATTCGTATTTCCGCCTTGTGTGGGTTTAATAAGCTTTTTTATGCCATTGGTGGCAGACAAGCAAACAGGCCGCCTGATGGCAAGCGATCACCGTCGTCTATGGATACCTGTAACACAGGAAGCGTCACAGATACGCTGCCGACCTTTTAAATCTCTATTAACAGTTCTTTTGAAGAACCCAATGTTGTAGTTACTCGGGAATACAGGTGGAAATACAACAACTAACATACTCACTTATATACTCAGCAGCATGAGCCAAATGCGGCTGCTTCTTCAGCCAGTCCTCGATAATGTTCAGGCTTTCCTGGATTCGCTTCACGTCGTCTATCCCGTAGAGTTCTCTCACTTTCTTCACTGAGTCTTGGGTGACGCCGATCAAAGGGTGGTGCGGTATTACTTCCATTTTTTATTATGGCTGAAACAATGAAAATAAAATTAGGTGAGGCAGTATTTTTTAAGATAGTGTCTTTGTTCATACTACAAAATTGTATCCCAACAAAAGAGTATTTTTGTCTAGTACTCCTAAGACTTGTTCGTCCCACCATCAAAATATGTACCACAATAGGGAACCACAAACTACCTAACATTTTTTGTTATGCTATTGAGTGACGAAACGAGCAAATCGCTCGCCTGGTGCACATGTGCTGAGTGTTGTTTATAGTGAATACTTTACACGATCTCTTTAAGCTTATATGTTTTAAATACATTTTATTATGCTCTTCTATGTTAAAAAATGAATAAAATAAAAGTGGCTTCATTTAGGTAAACTGTAACTTTTAAACCCTCAAATAAAGGTTCCGAACCATTTTAGTCCTACATCGATCTAGTATCCGACTTCGATGTAGTCCTAGTAAATCTTAATCTGGATCTAATTTCTTACCCAAGTAGTTTACTAGAAGATGAAATACAAACTAAAAGGTTTTTTCCTTATCTGATTCCATATAAGTACCATTTAATTCGCTTTGACCTAAACGTCACATGTTGCATACTTTATACACCAAGAGCTAGCTGTACAGAAAAATAAATACCTAATTTTTACTATTAGAAAGTTATCTACGTAATAGCTTTGCTTTTTACTGATCCAATATTTTATGATATACTTAAGACTTGGCAAAAGTAGAAACATGACTCTATATAATTTTAGCTAACCTTTTAACTAACTTAAAGCCCATACCACAGCTACAGTTTTTGATTAGCAATATTTTTCTGGTGTAATTTTGGAAAATGTTCGTAATTTTTGTTCCTTTTCCTTTTTTGTTGTGATCTTTTGTAGCCTAAACGTTTTGGCCTTACAACAACGTGTAGGTAGATGCATCATTATCCTTGCTTAATCATAGGCATAGGTTACTCTGCGGTCTGTTTTTTCCATTCATATAAGCTAGTTTTATTTCCTTGCAAAGATAACGTACTCTGTTTAAACCCTGTCTCTTAAACCATAATGACAATGAATCCATCACTAAGTACGGGGCCTTACCATCAGGATATAACACTAGTTAACCTCGCTTTAATTATTATTATGCAGCGGCTTTTATTGTCATATTATATTCCTAGACATTTATGATTATTAGATTTGAAGAGATAAATAAATAATGACACGCTACAACATAATTATAATAACAGCTAGATTTCTTGACCCTTGTCATTATTATTCTAGTCGTAATTTAAACTGGTAATTGTCTCTCGTTATTATTATACCTATATATTGAAGTGTGAAGAAATATTACCCATTCTGTATAAACTTATGTATTAATAACTTTTAATATTTTTCTTTTGGGATGAACTAAAAACACTTTTTTATCTTTTTTTTGGTTTTTATGACTAGAGTAGGTTATGAATAACTTTCACAGTTCTCTGGGGTAGAAAATTAAAGAACGCCTTTGACTGAAATCTATTTGAATGAGTATTTATTTATTTAGGTTCACCAACACTACGTACACTAACACATTCAAATAAATATGTTAATAACAAACAAAACTTATACAAAATGTCGCAGTTTTTAAAGGTGAAGACAGCATGCGATTAAGAAAAATACATAAAACATAATTAATTATTAAAAGTAAAAAAAATAAATAATGGTAAAATATTAAAGTCAAGAACAAAAATACATAGCAAAAATTAAAATTAAATTATTATTAAAATTAAAGAATTTTTATGAAGAACTAACTGTGGCCCGCGGTTTTACCCGCTATCTACAAGCCGTTATTTTTTCCGAGATGAAAAGCAATATGTGTAAATCCAGAGTAGGTACGAGTATATGCTATATTCGTACTTACTACCTCTAAACATATAAGCATACAAACTTTTACATTTATCTTCTTCTTTTTTATATACATGTAATATAAAAATGAGTCGCTGTTCGTTTGTCTGGCTTTAATTCAAGAACGGCTGGACCGATTTCAATATTTTTTTTGTTTTGTATGCTCTATTACAGGGAAGGTTCAAAAGTAAAAAAAACGGCAGGTGAAACCGCCGGGTGCAGCTAGTAGTAAATAAAGATATTTAATGTTAAAAAAGCATGATCATCAAAATAGCCAGTTCAGTTTTAAGTTTACCTTGTCATCAACCAAAGTAAAATACTGTTTATAACAATAAAATTGCACAACTTTTTCAATGACATTTATTTACCTTGAACTCGGTCTAAATTGCAAATACGTGATTTTGCTATTTTTACCTCATCAGAATTAAGTGCTTAGATAAACTTTCCGAAGTAGCATACATACATTACAAGCAAAATACAAACACAGCGCATTCGCTGTGTTTGTATTTTGTGTGACGCCACAGATAATTATTATAATAAACGAGCAATTCTACTAAAATTATAACATAATGTCAAAATTTATATGCATGTTTGGATGTTTCTTGCACGCTAAAACGGCTAAATGGGTTTGGATGAAATTTGGTATGAAGATAGCTTATACCTTGGATTAACATACATCATACTTTTATCCCGGAAAAATGTGGATGAAGCTGGAGGCGCAGCTATATTTTGAGATCTCGAAAACGGGACTAACCATTTTCTATGTTTACTAAGCGGGAGTTATTGGGCGCGAATAACCCATTTAGCCAGGTCTCATCTCTGGTAAAACGCGTTTTTCCGAGTTAACCTACACTGAGAAAAATGGCCATCAAAATTAAGATGAATTCAACTAAAATACGGAGCATTCTGATATCACCAAAAAGTACGATGATTAGCACCAGTTTTTACGGTGAAAGCTATCATAATATATCGTTGTCACCGTAGAAACTAGTGCTAGCATCAGTTTTTAGGGTGACAACAATGATAGTTGTCACCGTAAAAACTGGTGCTAATCATCGTACTTTTTTTGTGATATCAGTATGCTCCGCACTTTAGGCTAATTCATCATTCTTTTAGCGGAATTTAGATGGTCATTTTTCTCAGTGCAACTATTATAATGGCTTATGACTTTATTACTTCACAACTTATCACAACGTTTACTTAGTCCTCAAGTTCAAAGCCTTCATACTTGTTTACTCTATCCTCCACCGTACAATAAATAAAGTTCTTAACCCTGAAACTTGTGCGGTTTGCTTAATAGTAATGTCAAAACACCTTTGAACAAGTACGAAACTTACAAGAATACGTGAAGTTACTCTTGTCAAAGATTCAAATATTATGTGAATGATATAGGGTTATAAAGGTGTGTTTAGCAGAAAAGAGCTCATTTAGATTCAGATATATTTATTGAACAACTGACACATTGTAATTTATAAACTAGGTAGATGTTAGTGCATTAATTGAAATTCTCAGTTTACCCATATCGGGCGTTCAACATTATTTACAGTCAAATAAAGTTTAAAAAAAATTATAATGAAAAATTTAAATTCTAAATAATTTTGATTTAATGTCGATATAGAAATAGTATTAAACTGAGATAATATCACGTCAATTCCTGATGAAAACTCATGTTTAAAATTGTTTATATAACAATGTCATCTCCATAGTACCTAGCTCTTCTACCTCTTAATACTCATCATTATGAACAATTTTTACCATGGGACCAACCCCGAGATCGCGAAAAATCATTCCATACATATTGTCGAGTGTAATTGACATAAGACATACGAGTAACCTTCTTACTTCTTAACCCTGAATCTTGCGTGTTTTACTTAATAGTACTGTCAACATACCTTTTGCTCAAGTAAGGAACTTACAAGAACATGCGAAGTCGAAGTACTTATCGATGATTCAAATAAGAATTGCAAATATAAGCACGTATGACGATTTTATGGTGTAGGTGTGACGATTTTCTCACTTTGTTATTTATGTGATGTCACGTGAATCTTTTTTTAGAAACATGAAATATTGTGATTTTATGAGAAGTTGTTCACCATTTATTACTGTTGATCTTTTTTCTTGTACAGGTATCGTCACGGGCAATAATTTAGATATCATTATCATATCATTTTCAACTTTTGATCCTCCCTCCCACTCCTGGGATACAGGTCTACCCTCGAAGGGTGATTGGGCCGTATTCCACCACAGTGGCCAAGTGCAAATCGGTGGAGTCACATAAGTGATAGGTACGGCATTAAATTTCTTCGAATAGATATATTATGGTCATATTTACAAATATACAACTTCTATCGTCCAAGGAAAAAGTAGACAGTTTGTTGACACAGCTTGATGGTTGGGTAATTTAGAACACATTGGGGCCTCAGCATTGAACCCAAGTTTGAAGTTTGACAGATCTAACTTAAAATTTATCTGTCTTTGTCATCGCAACTTATTAGACAAGGACATAATACTTTTAGAGATTAGATTTGTCAGCCAAAGCCTTAAAATTTTGGGCCCATTGTTACCTATTTGTTGAATTTTTTTTTATGTAATTGTTTGACGGGACGAGCAAATCGCTCGCCTGATATTAAACGTCACGTTTGCTCATAACAGGTCTGCGCCACCGAATTTTGAACTCGCAGAATTCGAGACCCTGCGTGGCACAGCACTGCGCTCGTCACCCTGAGATATAAGTTGTTTAATCTCCTATTTGCCCTGTAATTTCACTGGAAACAATGCCCTTCCAACCGGAACACAGTAATGTTTGCACATTACTGCTTGGCGGTGGAATAACTGGCAAAGGTGTGGTACTTCCCCAGATGGGCTTTGCAAAAGAGCCCTACTACTACAAACTACGAATGGTAGAAGCTAGATATTTTTGAAAATTTGACAATGTAGATTATATGAAAATTATTGTTTGTGACTGTACAGGGTTAAAAGGAAAGGATGTGCTAAGCTGTAAAGACCTCGTAGCATTCATGATTATATGAGACCAAACCTGAAAATTGGAATAAAAAAACAGCTGTTCCATCAAATAATAGCAATGACACTCGATTCTACTTGATTTCCGATTTAACTCTACTAAGGAACTCTGTGAACAATTTAAAACCTGATCGTTAAGTTATGTACTTATAACTTAAGTTATGTCTACAAGTTAACCTATGAACCTATGAACCTTCTATGAAAGCATTTATTACCGCGGCAAGTTTATTATAGCATTATTATTACTAGCACTGAACTTAATGTGGTATGGTATGATCTTTGTAATTAATGTTATGTATGGCCTTTGTCGTCAAGACCCGCCCAAAGCCTTCTTACGCTGACACCTATAAATGTAAAGCAAAATTGTAGGTTTGTAGGCAAATTGTAAGTTTGTGGGCAAATGCCTACAAACTTTTGTGGGCAAATGCCTACAAACTTTTGTAGATAGAAAAATAAATAATTTTATATTGAAACATTAACGATAGCACACAAAACGGTAATGACGCTTAAAAACTAGTGCAACTTTGTCGCTCAAAGCGCTCTCTTTCAGATACAATTTGATGATGATTAGACCATCGTTAGGTACGCACGTTATTTGAAAGCTGTAATAGAAGATGATCATACGGAAGTTTTTGGAAATTCTACTACCTAATATAATAAATACAAGAGTTTGGAAATCTCTGAAACTGCTCAGTAGTCAACATTAGACTAACATAATAAGTTATAATACTTTTTAAGCTGAAAAAATTCACGGTTCCTCCAGAGTAGCGCTTGAAACCTCGGGGCACAACTATAATAATGATAAATAATAACGTTTCACACGTATAGCTCTCCATTAGGATAACCTATGCTGTGACAACTAACACCCAGACCCAGACCAGATATTTAAATTCATCATTTAAGCATCTGCCCGGCCGGGAATCAAACCCGAGACCTCTGGCTTAAAAGGCGGATGTATTACTACTTAACCAAACAGGTCGTCAGGTCGGTTTTTCCAGAGAAACGGTTGAAACCACGGGGCACAACTAGACATAAATAAAATAATGGACAATAACTATGTGTGCTAAACTATTTATTGTATTTTGTATTGTTCTTACCTATCACAAGAAGATCACAACAATCCAACTTCGTGGACAATATACGCAAGACTGATCATGCAATGCCATACGAGCAAGGAGGACCATTCAGACGTCATTTTGGTCAAAGAATAAAAATTTTGAAAAAAAAAAAAAAATTTAACTCACTTACCTACCGTGGTGTCTGTGATGTACAATGAATATAAAAAATCGATAAAAAGTTATAAGTGGGTTGTATAGAGATTAGTAATGATGCAGGGCTTTATAAACTGATTAAACTTAATCTCTGTATAATTATATTAAACCTATACCTACATATAATTATGCTATACAGCTTAACATCAGGCGAGCGATTTGCTCGTCTCGTCACTCATCATCATCATCATCATTCTCAACTTTTAATGCTCCCACTGCTGAGATACAGGTCTACCCTCGAAGGGTGATTAGGCCGTATTCCACCACGCTGGCCAAGTGCGGATTGGTGGATTCACATACGCCATCGAATTTCTTCTCTGGACTGTCCGGAATTAAAAAGCCAGTGTATGTAAATTCGTATCTATATAAGTTTGAAAGAAGTCATTGGTACGAGTCGGGGTCTGAACCCGTCACCTTAAAAACACGAAGCGACTGTTTTCCCACTGAGCTACCTCATCACTCAATAGCATTTATAAAAAAAGCTTAAAAACTAAAACGATATTACCAAAATACGCTACTACTTTAAAAACGAATAATGCAATAAACCAAAAATAGGCAAAAGTAAAAAAATGTCACATCTAAACAAACTACAATTGTTATTCTATGTTTATTAGCATTTGTACGCCATCGAGGCAAAGGTTTATGTACAGAGTAAATAGACGTAAGCTATGGTCAATATTTACGGTAGTTTTCCGGTTTAAATAAAAACTTGTATAAAGCATCAATTACACTTACCATTTACAGAGCATCTCAGTACAGGGCTATTAGGAAAGGGTCTGCTAAGTCGAATAGGGCTTAAATAGTACTTATTATTACAAAAAACTTTTACTGAAAGACCAACCCCGAAATCGCAAAAAAATATCAGCAGTTCCATAGATAAATGTTAATAAATGCCTGAGATCAAGCTGGAAACAGCTGATTATTTTCGTGATTCTTGTTTTTTTTATGCTTTTGAGTGACGAGACGAGCAAGTCGCTTGGCTGATGCCAAACGTCACGCTCGCCCATTACAGGTCTGCGCCACCCAGAATTTTGAATTCTTAAAATTCAAGACCCTGCGCGGCACAGTTTGCGCTCGTCACCCTGAGATATAAGATGGGTTGTCCACGTTATCGCGTAGAAAAATTGTTAATGGAGAAGTACTATGAGCCTTTCTTTATAACCCTGTATTTGGTATTGATCTAGTGCAATAGAGATTAATCACAGTTTTTCTCTATCAACAATCGCTAAGTCCTAAGCCATATCTGGATCTCAGATAAAATAGAAAGGCAGGAAGAGTCCCCCCTTAGATACAGGTGAAGCCAAAAAAACTACCCTACTTCCCGTGTACGTATACTTCAAACACATACTTACTGACGTATAAAAACTACCCTTATTACGTTCTCTGAGCAACTGACGTAAGAATTGACGATTGATTCGGGTAGTTTTTATGACCTGAGTAGAGAGACCTGGGTAAATAAAAAAAATACTTGAAAAAGGTCAGTTAATATTACATTAATCATTGCAGCTAATTACCATACATACTTTACACAACTGTGTGAGAACGTGCCAACAAGCCCTAAACTTGGGAACTTGTAATGCTAGACAGGAACAAAGTTTCGGACTAATGACTTGTAATCTACACTTGTACAGATTTCTCCGTTGATAAATGATGCTAGAGCACATGACGTGTTTGGTTTAACTTATATATTAAATTAAATACAATAGATTAGCTGAACTGAGAGGAATTGCCCTATCGGTTAGTTGAAAGTTTGAGAATCGTATTTGAGGTTATCGTCAAAATTAGGCGGTATAATTTTGTATGTTAACACTTATACTGCGGAAAACACATACCTACCTTGTGTTTTCCTTTGTGCGACGCGAATGCGGCTACACGCGCTAGGCGCAGTGGCGGATTTACACATTTGCCGCCCGTAGGCTATTCAACATTTTGCCGCCCCTACCGACCTAAACAATTCGATACACTAGTCCCGTCCCCCGTCCCTGCTCACAATAATACTTTCTTTGAGAAATCATGTTCCGAATTTAAAAAACTTGCCCCAGAATTTGCCGCCCCTGAAATCTGCCGCCCTAGGCTCTAGCCTACTCAGCCTGCTGGTAAATCCACCACTGGCTAGGCGCGTAAAACACAACGCATTTGACTATTAGCCGCAGTTAAAGTGTTAAAACCGTCAAAACACACAATTATGGGCTTCACACAATCCTTCAAAGGCATTTCAAGGGCTTCAAAATCATGAAGTATGAAAATTTAAGGCCGGTGATATCACTTCGGGCTTGAGGAAACCCAGACTGCCCCATTTCGAATTTCATGAAGCCAGAATCGAACATGCGACATGTTCGCCGATAAAGCAGCAAGAAGACCAAGGACGTTTCGTATTTTGGTTAAATAATTTCGAAATTACTCCCAAAAACAAATATATTTCAAATGTAATTTACCTACTTTACCAAAACTGTTAATAACAAACAGCTGTAGGTACCTACAAAATGTAAGTACACGTTCTCAGGTTAATTTTCTTACTTATTCTAGCTTTTATTCGTGAAAACATTTCGGTCTTACCACCACAGTCTGGCGCATTAATTTTATTTATTATTTATCTGTAGTACAATGAAAACCACAAAACAATTTCTTCTCATTTTATTTCCATTTCTATTCGTCAAAACATTACTACGTTTCGCACCAACATTCTAAAACTTACATTGTTTTAACCCAAAGGACTAGAGTCCCAAGCAGATGTCTCGTTTACAACCAGCGACACGATATCACACTTCAATCAAGGATGTTAATTTCGTTTAACATCAGGCGAGCGATTTGTTATTCTCGTCACTCCATTACATAAAAATAACGTGATAAAAACAACGTGAAGTCATCGTCAGCGTCATCGCAATACAATGAACCTTTATTGACACCGTAAGAAAATTATAAGCTCATGAAGATAGGATAAATATCTATAAATATACACAAAAAGCGTTCTTGTCGCAACGATCGTATCCAGACTACTTTCGGATTAGCATTAGCAAGCGAACTTATTATGGAGAATGGACGACTTAACTTACTTACGACTTGTGTAATATAAATGATGCAGGTCATGAGAGTTTGTCCCGTAAAATGATGTAAACTGTAACTTGAAGTGAAAAGCTCGACAAACGCCGCAGGCGTCGCAATGATGGGGCTGGAAGGTAACTTTTGACAAGGTACTAGTAAACTCGATGAACTTGAGTTCATCTTCAAGAGTAGGTACCTAATTTCTTATATAAATTATTATGTCAATAAAGAGTAGCGTACAAGAAGAGAACCTATATGTAGTGGGTGATTGCAGGCTCAAAATGATGATGATGAGCAAATAACGAAAGAATCAGTTTAATAAAGACTTAAAGTTCGTAATATTGATAGATTATTTAAATAATTAATTAACTCATTAATTTTACTGCGGAAAATAACACGCGTTTGGATCATTTTGTTATAATTAACAAGGGAATACTCACGTGAATATTAAAATAAATCAAGTATGTAATATTAAGTCGTTAAAATTTACGTGAGTATTCCCGAGTTAATTATAACTAATTGGGATTCAAATCCTTTAATTCCAAAATATATGTGTGAAAGTTACTATACCGGTAACATTCACTGATATTATAAGATTAATAAATGTTCCTGTTTCCGTGTTCAAACGTTTTTTTTAGATCCTTTTTGCTACGGTCGTCACAGACCTCGATCGTAGCGGTCGATTGCTCGCGGCGCGGTCGTGGTCGTAGTGTCGTGTCGTCAATCGTAAGTCACCTTACCAGGTCCCTTGTGGTTTGTATAAATTAATATAAAAACAGCCCTGAACCTCTCCAGATTGAATTACTGTGTAGTTCCCAGTAAATAATGTTTAGAGATGAACATTTCCAGTTTTTTGATAGAAAAACAAACTTTTCCCTGAAAAACTCTCAGTAGGATCTAAGCAAAAACATAAAGAAGAAATCTTATAAAGCAATATACTGGAATCAACAAGTAAAAGGTTATGAAAGTTGAGGAAAAAATTGGCGACACTTTTTTAACTCCCGACGCAAAAAGAGGGGTGCTATATGTTTGACCGCTATGTTTGTGTGTCTGTCTGTGGTGTGATATCCTCTTAAATGGGTGAAATGATTTGGATGCGGTTTCTGTTATTTGAAAGCAGGCTTTATAGTTTTGATTTTAAAATTTAGTCTAGTAGCTGAAAAAATATAGACTTTATTTTTTGTATGTAACGTCTGTCATAATGATTTGGTTCGTATTAAATGTAGCCAATGTCACCCGGACTATATTTTAATAGCACCTCACAATAACACTTCATTCAGCAGCTCAGGCGCTCCGGTGGAATCTTTGTAAAAAAAAAATACAAACAAACATACATACAGATTACTAACCATATAGCCCTTCCTTTTGGCTTAGCAGTAGGTCCAAGTTTGTAGGCTTTATTTATTTGACAGATCTAAAGATCTAAACTAAAGAAACTAATAAAAACTAAAAAACACGCATTGTCATCGGTCTTTCACAGGTAGGCAAAGTTTGAATTAAATCTGATCGTTCAAAGTAGGGCAAAATCGAGCTCAAAGGAGTCGGTTGCATACATACAGGTGAAACTAATAAAAGCGTGTTAAAAATATATCTGTCTTTGTCATTGCAATCTACAAGACAAGGACGTCAATAATTTTAGAAAATTTATATCTGTCATAAAAAGCCTTCAAACTTGGGCCCAGTAGCCGGATAAAAATCAAGGTCCCAAGTATTAATTGCTTTGTAAAAAAACATGGATCAAATAGAAAGTCCAACTTTTAAGTGCAAAACACTTAAACGCTACTTGAAATGCTTTTAGAACTGTTTGCTGACATGGTATGTATTTATTTATTATTAAAGTATGTAATGCTGACTATACTCTAGTCTCTTGTAAAACACTAACTTTCTCTCTTTTTCTCTCTTCTCTCTATTTTTCCTCTCCTTTTTTTCTTTTTGTCTCTTTTTTAAAAAGAATTATAGGATAGCGTAATACACAATCCTATAATTTGTCAGCCTCCGATTTTAATTTCGTTGTACAAAGACATGCCTTTCACAGATGTCCTATTTTCATAAGGCACAAAACAATAACAAAGGCAAAGGTAGAAAATTCCAGATACCTAAGTGGCTGAATTTGACTATTCGTACACAATAAAACGATTTCACTAAACGTTTGACTTTTGCAAAGGTCGCAACCAATACACAATTGCGTCGTCAGCACATACGTATTATGATAATTGAAACCAGAGTCGTTTTGCTTCGCATTAGGACTAGTACGCACTAGAATGAGATAGAAAAGATGAGGAGGAAATTTATAAAAAGTCAAGCTGTTTTACTGAAAAGATAGATAATAATGATGTTAATAACGTACTATATCTATGAAAACTAACGTAGTTTTGACGTGATGGTATGCTACGCTTGTAATCTCCTTGATACCGACTTAGTATAATTTAATTTGACGCGAGTGTGTCCGTGTTAATTACATCCCATTGTCTTGTGGATATGGTGGAAAGACAACTTATCCACGGCTCATGTTAATTGTGGCTAGTGAAGACCAACCCTTAGGTCATTAAGAGATTTCGGCTTTTCTAGCATGCAACAGTCCCAGGAGATTATCTGGCGTCGAAGCTGTGCGGTTGATTTTATCGAGCCACTCACATGTGAGATGGACGTCATCTTTTATTTCTTTTGACTTATAACGTTACTTCGTTTATCTTTTCGTCTTTTCTTTCCTTCGTTTTTCGTTTGACGACCTGTTTGTCTCTGTGATAATAATGTAGGTATAGGTATCCGCCTTATAAGCCAAAGCTTCCGGGTTCGATTCCCGGCCAGATGTCTGAATGATGAATTTAAATATCTGTTCTGGGTCTGCGTGTTAGTTGTCCTTGTCTTTAGTGTGTTCCATGGCATCCCCGACACAGGATTTTCCTAGTGCGAGCTATGAGTGTAAAACGTTTTTTTTTTTCATGGACTGATTTTCGAGAAGATCATGATAACTCACAGATTCAATTAATTCGGGTTTAAAGGGTAACTTACTCACGTCTACATCTCGTCCAGTGGACCAGTCGCCCCTTTAAAAAGGCGTTAGAGGTCGACTCGTCACGTCTGAAACGCGGCCATGGACCAGTCGCCCCCTTCAAAAACCGTTTCTCAAAAAAATTTTCAAAAAAAATTGGTTTTTGTTTGCGATGGTGATGTGATAGTCATTTGCTTAACCGTCATGAGCGGTTGAGCCGTTTTTATAATAAAGACATATTATTACACAGCGCAAATGATTTCCACTGCGATTTTTTGAACAAATAGTCGACCTATAAATAAACCAGAAATCTCCTGAAAAGCAGAACTGGCATTATGCGAGGCCCAGTCGTGAGTAAATAAAAATCCTGCTGATCGAAAAGGTCGACTCAGCCAGCGCTGGTCGCGCGAAGTGACTCCTCAGGTGGCGTTACTATTAGAACTCAGAAATCAGAAGTAAGTACTTCTGATTTGTTTATTTAATTCAAGTTAGTACAGTAAACACCGAATTACAATAGTTTTTTTTTTTTTCTATTATTTAAGAAGTGTCAAAAGAACATTTCTTAATAAAATTACAATCTAGCCTCAGGCTAATAAGTAATTTAAATCTAACTTAAATTTCTAGGTAACTAATTACTAAGAATGTGTCCATTAACACTTTTCTTATTGTTTCTATTAAGGCGAAGACACAATGTTCACGTGTTCTCTACACTTTACAATAGTTACAATAACTACAACAACATTTAAACAACAACAATTACACAACAATTACAATAGTTAACAAATAAAATAAATGAGCGAACAAATAAATTACATAAAATTACAATACAATGGAAAGAACCATTTAGCAACGAAAAAATCGAACCTGGTCGTCTGGGGTACTGAATAAGACTACTTTTTATGTGATTGTTTATGTGTGCGAGTGAAACCGCGGGGCGCCCCTAATTGTCTTACGCCTTTTTATTTTTCATTATCATCATCATCCTTTTTCTACCCACTGTTGAGTATAGGTCTCCTCTTCAGCGCGCCACCCTTTCCTGTCCTGTCCTTTTTAATTTTAAATCCCTAAAATAGTCGCAGTAGTAAATCGTGACGGCTAACTAAGTCGAAAGCAAATCGACGACCCATAGTAAGAGCTCACTAAATATGAGCGGCGTTGACAGGTGCCGCATCGAAGCGGATTCAATTTGCGAATAATATTCAATTTGGCCCGTGTCAACTCGTCACGAGAGGTGCCCAAACATATTGGACTATCAGACGCAGTGCGTTTTGCGTTACTCTCTGATAATAGTTGTTGAATTTTACATGAGAACTTTTACGCACACTGAGAAAAATTTCACAAGTACGGAGCAAACTGACAATCACCAAAAAGTACGATGATTAGCACCAGTTCATGAAAGTTGTCATCGTAAAAACTGGTGCTAATCATCGTACTTTTTGGTGATATCAGTATGCTCAGTACTTTAGGTTTCATCATTCTTTTAGCGGAATTTAGATGCGCATTTTTGTCAGTGTGTGAAAAACAAAGAGTTTGTCCACCTATAAATCTACTAATTTGTCAAATTTAACTGAGATCGGTTCAGCCGTTTAGTCGCCAAGCAATAAACAGTCGGACATAACTCAGCAACTTTTTCATTTATAATTTTAGTGTAATAGCGAAGTATCACCCTCAGTCGGCGTAATAAATTCCTGCAAAAGGTACGTTCGTATACACTGAACGGTCGTTCAGAAATTTAAGCCCCCGGTAGAAAATAATATTTTTAGGCTAAATATCTATATTTACCGGGCTATAAGGAAAAGGTATGCTAAGCTGAAAAGGGCTCATAGTAGATACTTATTATTTTGAACTACTTTTACAGCCCTACCCGGAAATTATGAAAAAAAAATTAGCTGCCCGATACAGTTTGTCGATAGACATTGACATTTTTTTATGAAATGCGTAATTTTTTTCCCGATTTCAGGATTGGTCCCATACTAAAAGTTGTGTATAATGACAAGTACTATGACACCTTTTTGATTCAGCATACCCTTTCCTTATAACCCTGCATTCTTACCCGCACATTCAAAACGGGTAAATATTATAAATTTCCCCGATAAAACTCGACATCGCAAAACATTTCAAAGATACAACTCAAATAAATGTTGCGCGTAACTCATAAAAGTTTACAAAAAAATAAGAATTAATGACGTAACTTTACTCATTTTCGTTTCGGAAAAGTTAATTGGGGCATTAATACCTTCAGACGACAATAGGAGGCGGCAAATAAAAAAAAGTTATATCTAAAAGTTAAATTACGTAAGATTAAGGAAGAGAAGATGAAAATCTTAACGCCTAACAATACTATACAATTTAGCTCTTGTGGGTTGATTACACGTAACGAGTACAGTGGCGAGACAGTGTCCTCGGCCGAGTACTCAGTTTGTATAAACAGTTTGACGACGAGACAGTCTCTAGAACTATGATTTGTTTGCTCGGTCGAGTGTGTCTGTCTCGTCGAACTCGTTAGGTACTTGTAATAAACCCATTAGATCTTATGGCCGGTTTACACTTTGTTAAGTTAACACTGCAGGTGATTAGTGCAGGTGTTTAGTAATCAAGGTGTGAACGGAAGCGTGAAGTGATTAGTGTTAAGTGTAAAGTGCAATTAGTGCTTATTGATTAGTGCGAGTGAATAGAATCAAGGTCTATTTTTGCTGTTAAGTGACCTCCCCCCTTGTACTGTTTCACTCCCCTCTCTCGCAGTTCGCCTGTACTAATCAGTGTGTAAACACGTGTGTGTTAAGATGTGTTTGATCTGTAAAATTCAGCAGGATCTTCCTTAGCAATTCATTTTCTATATCAGATATCACAACAGATACAATCTCTTTAATTATTTGTCTCAATATTAAGCGCTGTTCATCTTCCATTTCTAGAGACACTATGCACAACGGACAGTACCACTACTTTGAGCTTCTTCCTAAACACTGTGTAAACAGAGATGGAAAAGACTACTTAACACTTGACATTTATCGCGTTAAGTTAACGCTTAACACTTATCACTTTACACTTCGCAAAGTGTAAACCGGCCATTAGATTCTCTTGACTCTTAGATAATAATATACGAGTAGAGCTATTTGACAATTTATTTCAAGTTTTGACATTTTTTTTTTATTTTTTTTTACTTTGACCATCAACTTGCTTTTTGGTATTTGTAAGCAACGAAGTCAAGTTTTGTCAAGTCAAGTCAAGTCAAGTTTTGTCGAAGATGAAGCACGCTGATTTAGAAGACTTTTACACAGACATATATAGCTGCGCCCCACGGTTTTGCCCGGATGATGATGATGATAATGATGAGCCTATGTCCTTGTCTACACCCCGGACAACGTTTATGCAAAATTTTATAATGATCGGTTGAAATAAGTAATTCTGGGGTAAAAGTGTAACAAACCAAATTACTTTCGCATTTATAATATTAGTTACGATTTTGACATTTCAAGGGTTTCGTATCAAATTTGGATTTAACTTACGCTTTGTTTGTCCCTCTGTCTGACTGTCCGTATGTACAGAAACTGGAAAATGACTTGATAAATGACGTCATTTATTTTATTATTTTTATTATTATTTTGGCGAAAAATTGGATACGTACATTGACGTGATACCTAGAAGAAAAACAGAAAGAAAGAAGGGGTTTTAGTTTGAAGAAAATGGCACTAGATGGCGCTTTTCTTAAACCATTCATTTCTAAAGCTTTTCTAAAATTAAAAATCCTACCAATATTACAAACGTGAAAGTTTGTTAGTATGTTTGTTAGTCTTTCACGCAAAAACGGCTGAACGGATTAACGTGAAATTTGGAATGAAGGTTGTTCATGATCTGGATTAACACATAGGTTACTTTTTATCCCGGAAAACGAGGGTGAAACTGCGGGGCGAAGCTAGTGCTAAATGAATCTTACTCTATTAGAACGCCTCTACACAAAATACTGGTCCGACTCTGTAACAATAACTCTACAAACATTTTATTTGTCCACTTTTATTTGCCAAACTATAACTTCGGAAATCTCGAAAACTCACTGAAACCAATGTCAATATTTACGAAGCGAAGTTAGCGTTTAGTTTATTCAGAATACCTTTAGCGTTTACTTATGTTGATTCAACGATTCGAACCGTTTTTTTTTTTAATGTAATTGAGTGAAGAGACGAGTAAATCGCTCGCCTGATGTTAAACGTCACGTTTGCCCATAACAGGTCTGCGCCACCCAGAATTTTGAACTCGCAGAATTCAAGACCCTGCGCGGCACAGCACTGCGCTCGTCACCCTGAGATATAAGTTGTATAACTCCCATTTGCCCTGTAATTTCACTGCAAACAATGCCCTTTCAACCGGAACACAGTAATGTTTGCACGTTACTGCTTGGCGGTGGAATAACTGGCAAAGGTGTGGTACTTCCCCAGGCGGGCTCTGCAAAAGAGCCCTACCACTACAATAATTTGTTTGAATGCTTTGGTAAAGGTGCGGTTAGACTGGAGAGCTATAAACCAGTGGATAGTGACAAGTAAAGATATAGCGCATGGCAATATGATCGACGAGTTATAGGCCAGTGATTACTATCCTTATGTTAGCTTCAATCGGCAATCTCATACCTCAACGACTCTAATTTTACAAGCTTAGCTAAAATCTCAAACGGAAGCTATTGAGCTATTATACCGGGCTATTCATAAAGGGTACGCTAAGCTGAAAAGGGCTCAGTGTACTCATTATTTATAAACAACTTTTAGTATGGGACCAACCCGAAATTCGTGAAAAAAAATCAGCAACTGTTCCATATAAAAATGTCAATTACACTCGACAAAATGTATGGAACAGCTTTTTTTGTTTTTCTCAAATTCTGGGTTGTCCCATAGTAAAATTGATCATAATGATGAGAAGGTACTATGAGCCCTTTTCGGCTTAGCATACTCTTTATGAATAACCCTGTATTATTACCATTTCATTATATCCCAGTTAATCAAACTGCTATTTTTTCGTGAGCTGTAAATATCTTCTACCTAAATACATAGAGCTCTCTCTCAGTTTAACCGCGCCCTAAAGCGAATCAATAAAGTAGTCTAAACGAACCTTTTATTCCTTTAAAACAAGGATCTTGAGTATTATATATCTATGTTGACCGCACATTTATTCAGTATAGCTGACGGAGGGAGTGGGTCCGAAACGGACGTAAATAAATATCTGGTGACGATAAAAAATGGAACTGCGTAATTCGGAATGGGGTGAATCGGCTCTTTTAAGGCCACAGACACGGGAAATTCAACCTTATTGCTTTGATTATAAGGGTTTATGGTAAAAGCGGGCTGCTTGCAGTCCTTTTTGTTGTGGTGAAAACCCTTTACGCTACTGGTCACTTTTTGTTGGTAAAGCGACTCTTTTACAAACTACAATAGCTGGACCAATAAGGAAATGTATTGCATGAATTTCTTTAATAAGTTAATTTAAAAATATTTTTAGAGGCAATTTTTTATTGCATTGTCATCGGAGTTACACACGTATACCAAATTTCAGCTCAATCGGACATCGGGAAGTGGTTCAAAATTAAGTTGCAAGATTCCGCCCGAACAAACATAGTTACATACATTGCAAGTTAAATATAAGCTTTTAATAAAACCTTAATAAGCACTTTTAAACATAATTGAGACGACCTAATCTTAAATCAAACACTATAATGAACCACATCATACCTACCAACTAATAAATAAGTAAATGGATTTTTTTATATACGTTTCACACTCATATCTCCCCACTAGGATACCCCTGTGTCGGGGATGCCATGGAACACACACAAAGACAAGGATAACTAACACCCAGACCCAGAACAGAAATTTAAAATCATCATTCAACCACCTGCCCAGCCGGGACTCGAACCTCTGGCTTATAAGATGCATACACTACCGCTGAGCCAAATAGGTCCACAATATAGACAGGCCGCCTAAAAAGGCATCTGACATGGCTTGGCGGCCTCTGAAATCCTACCTTCTTTAACAATGTCTCGCAAATTACTGGAAGCTATACAAGGTGTAACGGAAAGGTGTAGTAATACTTAAGGGTGTTCTTCTACACGTCAAAGTAAACCACTTCTAGAACACAAGTTTGCTAAATTCAAGAAAGAAAATATTGAATCTCCATACAAAATATTTAGTCACGCAATCAATTTTCTATGGAGTTTCAATTTTTTTTCTCGAATTTAGCAAACCTTTTTTCTAAAAGTTGTTCACTTTGACGTGTGGAAGAACATTCTTTAGGACTACCTACCCGTTACACCTTGCATACTTTCGACTAATAAATTACATTGAGTACTAAATGACTTTTCGGAAAATAAATGCAGCTTATTCTGTTCATATATTTTTCAGTGTCATAGTGGCTAATTTCCACGGAGTTAAGCCGAAAAGTGTCAATATTCTAGTTTTTAGCGTTTAAAATTTTAATAACTTCTAAGCACGTACGCCTGAGACGCTGTATGTAAAGTTTAAAGTGGTTTCAACCCCATTAAGAACTTTCCCAGACAGAAGTCGTTACTTCAAAAGCCCTTTGCCATTACTTCTAACGCGTATTTGCTTATTACTATCAAAATTTAGACTTTCTTAATGTGAAATTATTTCGCAGAAAAGAAGCTACTTAAGGTTTTTGCAAGCTTTTGTGAAAATTGGTACTTACCTATGTACCTATGTGTTGGTTATTCAAATCTTGCAACTGAATTTTAACCACTTTCCAATTCAGCTGAAATTTGGTATATCGATGTAACTTTGATGACAATGCAAAAACAGCTTGTTTTATAAATATTTTTAAGCTATTGCATAGCTTCTATCACGGGCCTTGAGCGTGGAGGCCGAGTCCAGAAATTCCGTAACGAAAATAACCTTAGCCTAAGACCACCCACTCCGACCGACACAGCGGTGATACTTTTTAGTTTTGCCATCTATCGATGAATAGCAGAACTTTTAATGACTTTTTGAAATATGACGCTTGTCTCTTTAGTTCAGCTACTCGCCTCTAGGTGGCATTGGTTAATGAAATAATTATAATTAGATATAATTGCATAAGTTGATAAAAAATGCTTTATCGCGGCAGTCCCCGAGTGCCACACGTCTTTTTTAATATTTTATTTTTATTTGATGATAAGCTTGCGTTTGACCGCCATCTTGCTCGATGGTGAGCTATGATGCAATCTTCGATGGAGGACGCTTGCCTAGAAGAAATTGAGTAGATTTCAGAATGCATCTTGAAAATTGCCAGAAAGAGATTGCTCTTAGTGATAAGACCTCTAATTGTAGCACTAGTATTTGCTTGTAACTTCTGGTGTGAACAATAGTTTCTCTATCTAAAATCGTTAAAGTTTGTAAGTTGAACCATCCCCGTTTCATTTACAACTTCTAGACAATCTGTGGCAGCTTACCTTCACAGGTGCTCTACCCTTTTATTAATTTTAAAATTCCCGTTAAATCTTCGAGCATCGTCGAAACTCTTCAAATTGGAATTCCTCGAGAATTCCGTCTAGTTTTAATAATTAATTTTAATATATGATAATTAGGGTGGATTTCTGTTTGAATTGAATGGACGCCATCTGTGGGGTATTGTTGGGCCAGCTGGTTACAATTTTCGAGTCAGGTATGGTGAATACAAAACTGTGGTTCGTTGTAGAAGAAGCTGTTTGAGGACATTTTGGAGGTAGATTTAAAAGCTCGGTTGAAAGTTATTTAGGTTACAAAACCTTTTTTGAGTTTTACAATTTCCGAGTGTCATTGACAATTTTGGAGTTTTTGACAATTCAGGGTTGGTTCCATTGTAAAAGTTGATCATATTGATGAGTACCATGTGCTCTTTTTGGCTTAGCATGCCTTTTCTTTATATCCCTGTATAATGAAGACTTCAAATCTAAATCTACAATGTACATTTTGTAAAATAGTGAAATTATGACAAGAGTGTTTTGCCATTTCTTAAAATTTATCTAACACAATGTTGCCTCATCATTTTTGATCCTTAAAATTATTATCATAGCATGATAGCATCAATCTGTTATTATTTTTTGTAAATCCTTAAATTCCAATAAAAAATCCTAAAATCTATCAGACCATTATAAGAAGATTTTCCGGTAGCCAACCTGTAGTTTACTTTCCTCTTTCAGAAAAAAAAAATTGTCTGTGTGATTGTATTTGTCTGTGGTACCTACACTATTTTTGTATTGGCTACTGCCTCGATTTGTTTAGAAGCAACTTTGCCATAGACAGTGGAGGAAGGATATAGAAAAAAGAAGCCAAATAGGGGAACTAATACTTGATTGTATCTTTCTACAACTTTTTTTTGTGACAAACTTGCGTTTGACCAGAATTTTGCCTGATGGTAAGCGGCAGTCTATGGGTCACGCTTGCCAAGAACAAAGACAGATTCCCTTGTAACTTAAAGATACCAAGTTTTCGCACACATCCGCCTCTATTCTACGGAGTTGTGTTGACGCAACACCCAAAGGATCACAAGAGTTGACTCCCTAGCTCCCATGCCATGTTTGCAAGCATGTCAAAGGCAAAGAGGAATGGCAAAACCAAATCCTGGCAAATATGGGATTGTGACAGACTCACAGACTCTCAGTTTGACTTTAAGTCACTTAGTTTGAGTTTTTCCGAGTCAGTATTCTACACTAATATTATGAAGAGGAAAGATTTGTATTTTTGTATGTTTGTGTTGAATAAACACAAAAACTACTAGACCGATTTCAAAAATTCTTTCACCATTAGATTGCTACATTATCCCTGAGTAACATAGGCTATATTTTATACCCGTGCAAAGCCGGGGCACGTCGCTAGTCGTTCATATAATACTTTCAAATGCACATTTATGTTTGCTGTGTGAATATTTTATTTAGGATACGGCTTTCTTCAATCATTATACAGAACTATTTAAATGGAAATGCTGCGATTGAAAAGGACTCATTAATTATCATAAGTATACGACAGTCCTTACACCATTTTCTAAAAATCTTGTCAAATAATAAATAAAATAAAAATAACAAAAAATTAAATTAGAATAATAGTATCTTTTATTTCAGGCGAGTAAAAACTCACAATAAGTAGAAGAATAAAAATTATAAATAAAAATGCAAAATACCAATATTAAAAATAAAGGATAAAAATAAATTGATAAAGGTTAAAAATAGGTCTAACATTACCTATCTATTAATTTAGCTACATTTCGTGATTAATTTCAAAATAAAGCTAAACTAATAGGCGGCAATTAAGGCGCATACTCGTAGCAACCTGATATTAAATTTTCAGAACATGTTCATTAAGATCTCGTAATCTAGGCATTATTAATTGGCGTCCTTAGTATTCTGAGCGCTTGTCCTTAAATCTAGGCATATGATAGCGGAGTCTCGTATGTCTCATAATAAGGCACGTCTTAGATAATATTATTATCTATATTAAGTACGATTTTCAAATAAGAAGACGTATCTAATAATAGTAAAGAGTATTACAATACAGGGCTATAAGGAAAAGGTATGTTAAGCCGAAAAGGGCTCATAATACCTACTCATAATTAAAACCTACTTTTAATACGGGACCAAGCAAGAATTTGCAAAAAAAATCGGGTTTTAACAAAACTGACAAGTACTTAATCGTTGAAAAATTTATAAAGACCTCTCTTCTCGTCTGGTCGAAGCAAGTGACCAAAATGCTGGCTTCTATCTCGCCCAAAGGGTGAGCATCGCCATACAACGTGGTAATGGGGCCAGCATTTTGGGAACAATTTCCACAGGCAGGTTTCTAATTCTAAAAAAAAAAAAAAACTTTTATATAAGTTTATAAGGAAAAAGCCGAAAAGTGCTCATAGTACCTACTCACCATTCGTGAATTCCAGGTTGGTTCCATAGTAAAAGTTGTTCATAATGATGAGTACCATGAGGCCTATTCGGATTAACATAGCCTTTTGCTTACATATAACCCTGTATGGATGGGATTATCGACCAGGCTTTTTGTTACTTTTATTACATAATTCAAATCTAGATTATTGTTAACAGCATTAGTCTAAGAAAGATCTCGAAAGCTTTGCATTAAAAACCTTTTCATTTAGAACGTCTAAATACGAATCCATACAAAACTCACACCTCCTTTCTTTCAATAAATATCCATTTCAAGAATTACAACTTAATTTTCTTCATATTGAGACCAAAATAAACCGAGTTCTAATAAGTACACGATAAAACCTTTCAGGTAAATAAAGGTATCGTATGTTCATAGAGAAGCCATATTTCTTCCAGGCGTCGTCGCCCTGTCAAAGATAGGTACCTCCCTTCCGAGCGAGGATTTATATAGGAATGTCAGAGGTCAAAGTTTCCAGGAACCGTAAACACTGAGTAGGTAAAGATCGGAACGTGCTGGAAAATGGATTGGTTTGTGATACCAGCAATTTATTGGAGGCTTGGATAGAACAATATTTGTAGGTATTAAGTTCTTAGACATGTGTTTTGCAACACAGACCTGTTAATGGGCAAATGTAATGTTTAACATCAGGCGACGATTTGCTCGTCTCGTCGCTTAATATAAAAAAAGTTTTTTAAAGTCTTCTTCTTCTGTGTCTTTTTTAAAGTCGGTTAAAAATAAAGAAAAGCAATGTTGTGATATTTTGCTCAGTTTAGGTAGGTATTTGTGTCCTTATATTTATAATAGGGATGTTGTGTCTGGGGTTTAATATTAGGTATTTTTTTATTATCGGCAAGCGCTCCCCAAAACAACGTTTTCTCACCGGTACCTACTTACTTATTGTCAACATAATGTGGGCAATAGTGGAGCATGCAGACCTTATTCATATCACAGAAGAAGAAGAGAGAAGAGAGAGCGAGAGAGAGAAGAAGACAGAAGACACTTATTCATATCATCATATCATATTGATACTAATTCATTCTGAACTTGACGAGACCTAGTGTGATATTATTCAAGACACAAAGGGCCTTACTTATAAATCCTGCTTAAAGTTAATCACTGCTTCATATTTTCCGTCTCGTTTTCGCACGTGGCATTTCACGTCAGCGAGAGTCACGTCAGTTGTGAGAGCATTTCAAGCAGTAACTTTAGCTATGAGAGGATTAGGAAGGTAAATTATGGAAAACTCAAAACCAGATAACAAATTTGGCTCAAAACATTCGTTTCCCACCTCGGAAATATTCATTTAGTCCCAGATAAATAAGTCATGTCGTCAAAAAGGGGCAAGCTACACAATATTTTAGAGCTATGAATAAACCATGGTTAGCCTCGCGAGCGTAAAGGGACTTTTACTTCATCCGAAAACTGTACGTTTCAACTAATCGTTCTATTTAACCCTGCGATATATTATGATTGGTGCTAGTTACAGCGATAAAATATCGAATAATTATCAAATTAAAATAAAACTTCAAATCGTTTTTTTTATAGTCAACATTGGCCGCGTTTTACGCTATAAAAGCCTAGTTCAGAACCATGTTAGCATTTAGCTCGGTAAATAATAAATCTACAATTATTGCAAAATTTGTGTCAAAGATACAAATAAACAAACATGCAGGCCGGAAAGCAAGTTAGTAGGTTTTGTAGTTTTAGAAACTTTTGCATAACTTATACGTAGCTTAACTGTCAAAAACTGTTTTGACGATTTTTGTGAGTTACCTACCCAAACGTTTAGTTTAGCGCACATGACTCTCACGACATCCACTAACAGGAGATTTGACACTTCTGCTATACCAAAACTGTCTAAATTTTATTTTTTTAAATTTAAAAATTTAAATTAGGGCAACATGTAAATTAAAATTATTAAAATTTTAATAGAAGTAAAAAAGTTTTCATTTTTAAATCGTTTCTTGCTCACACTATAGCCACACCCACACTAAAGTCTGAGACCATTACTCATGCATTAAGTCTGTTAAATAGTCACCGTGCAGTCCCAAAGGGTTAACATCTGTGGTTTCACATCTTTGACCCGCTGTTTTTACTGCCTGGGGATTCTGTAGGTTGAATGTTTTATACGAGCCCTTTTAGGATAAAGTCCTTTTTGCTTAGTAACTTAGATAGTTTGTCTGTTTACTAATCCATTACTGCTTGTTCTAGGTCTGGCTGGGTTCTAGTTTTGTTGGTATTGAATAATTTTGTTAGGAGTCCATTGGCCTAACGAAAAAAAGAAATGAAGACAAATGCAAATCTTTATAGAAAACATTATGTTGATTTTAGTTAAAGTTTTAGTTTGTGTTTGGTAAAGTTTTTTTTTTAATGAAATAAATGGTGAACAAGCGACGGACTAAAAATAATTCAACAGTCTATCACGGTTCGTGAGATACAGCCTGCTGACAGACGGACAGACAGACGGACGGACAGCGGTGTCTTAGGTAGACGATCCATGATTGCGCCTTTTCATTATTTAACTAAAACTTCAATCCAATGCTTGTTTTCTCATTTAGAATTTAATGTCCTTTCCTAAAAAAATGTTAGTCCAGTAATTTATTTATCTTCATCAAATATTAATTAAGACTACGCAAACCACGAAAATAATTAACAAACAAATGACGAGACAAGTCATTTACGCAAACCCCGGAGCTTCCCAACAAACGTTATTTTATTTCTTTCCACTTAAAAATGAGAAAAGGCTATTAATAATTCGGCCCAACCTTCAAGAGCTTTTAATTTTTTACAAGAAAATGTTGCCAGACCGTGGTTTTGATATTTGGGGCGCGGAATATTTATTTTTCCGGATTGTGAAATGACTAAAAAATAATCGGTTTCAGGGTTCTTAAGACGGGTTCTACACTCACTATCGACCGTCTTCTAAAGACGGGTTCTCACTATTGAACCGCAACCTGTTATATAGTTACTTGAAAGTGAGTACCCGGTTTTATACGTACCTACTAGAAACATTGCGGAGAGCTCAAATTCCAAACTATTTTCTAAAATGAATGTTCATTTTCTAGGTTTTCGTGGAGTCTTATAAAAATATGAAGGTAATTGAAGAAAAGAATAGCTATACTTTTCGTTTTTAGCTCCCTCAAAGGCTTTTGATGTCTTATATTGTTCTAAAAAAATAAAAAACAAAAAAGCTCTACGATTTAAGGTGTGATCTGATTCACGGTAGTTACAAAAGTCATCTGCCAAAACTATTGTCAGTCAGGATCGCTGATCTCTTAAGACCGCAAATAGTTAAATTACAAACACACCACTAACAGAATAGATACCTTCAGACCGCAGTATGCCTACAATTACCTACATAGATATAAAAGAAAGGAAACAACGAACATTCTTAGAACCACAGGAATTTATTCAGCAAGTATTATTAGAAGCGTACTCTGAGCTATAACAAATTAAAGAAGATTAATTAAAGAAGACACGTAGGTATTTACTTGTCTTCTTTTTGAGAGTGACCAACTTATCCATTCAGTTGGCTAAATATCGAAACTATCACATTTTCTTCGCATGGCTGGCATTTTAGTTCGCAACAAGCGATGGTGGCTCCCTCAATAAATTGTGAAGAAAAGCTGGTCAAACTGGCACTGCTACTTTACCCACAGTATAAGGGTAGAAACAACTGCGCATGCGTGAACTCAACCGATCATGCGCGGTAGATTCTGTGTGTGACAAACATGGCGGCCAAAGCCCAATCGTCCACCTATTGTTGTGTAAAAATTTACTACCAATTTGAATAAATACTGCTCAAAACAGTCAATAAATCAAATTAAAATCAAAACAAGCGTGCTGTAGTTATAAGTTAGTGAAATAGCAATAAAATAGACCAGTTTTGATCAATGTGCTGAAATAGTGTTGACAGATCAGTTCTAAGCGGAGTGAGAAATGATTTTTTTTTTACGTTTTCTTGGATTGTTTTTACGATTTGATTGGTGGTGGCCGTGTCAAGGTTAAAAAAGAAGATATTGGAGAGTTCTTTGATTGGGAAGAGAAAAGAAAGAAACTGTGCCGTGAAGGAATCTTTCTAGAGTGCAAATATAAGGTAAGCTCCACAATATAAGCTCTTTTTCGACTTTTCTAAAATAAACAGGTTTCTTTAGTCGCTGTTACTTACAACTAATCCAAATTAAGTCAGTAGTAAAAATTAAATTTAAAAATTAAACTACGAACTCGAACTTAAATTTAATTTAAGATGAAATATTATATAAATTAATATACGACTTTGCTAGTTGATTCAGCCAGAAATAATTAAATCAGTCGGATGATTAAAAGCAAGCAAGTAAAAGAAAGTTTACTAAATGCAAACAAATGAGAATCGATTAACATTCCATTCCTTAGAATTCTATTTTTACAGTGTCCCATCGATCTATAATCCGACTTCGGTGCAGTGTCCCAACAAATTGTATGTCTGTATGTCTTACCATCAACACAACTTTACAACCAGCTAGTTTATAAATTCCGAAAATGAAATAAATCCATCATATAACTTCGATCAACAAACAAGATGTGTCTACAACTATTTTGTATTTTTTTTAATCAAAAATTCAGCCTCACTGCCGTGTGTGACATACTACCTCACACATTACTGCAATGCTTTCAACGCAGGCTCCGGTTGTTTATTCTAGAACAGCAACACAAGCGTCTCTGACAGCAACCGTCAAGCCATTTCAGAGGCTTTTTCAGGCGGCATAAAAACTAGGAGGCCCTTTTTTATTGGGACAGGCTTGGCCACTCGGAAAGCACATACCTACTTAAAATACTATTACCCTAACGATATTGAAATAAAATGCATAGTTCTTTATTTGGTTTTGTAATAAAGCTAAATTCCATTCCATTCTAATCAATATTGAATACGAAAAAAAAACAATTTCTTTCTACTGTTGAAACAAATCATCGTAACCAACCAACTTTGCATGACAAGTTTTATGGGTTGATTACACGTAACGAGTACAGTGGCGAGACAGCAAATGAGCATACTCGACCGAGCAACATCATGGTTCTAGCGACTGCCTCGCCTCCTCAAACTGTTTATGCAAACCGTGTACTCGGCCCGGGGGCACTGACGCCACTGTACTCTTTACGTGTAATCAACCCATAACAAACTTTACATGACGAGTGTGACAAGTGTGACAAGTTTTACGTGAAGCGTTTATTTCGTCCCGTTGTAGAGTGACAGTAAGAAATGTATCAGCAACTCGTAGGTACTTCGTCCCCGTATCTCACGTCAGCGCCCGGTGTGTGCGACGCATACAAATATATTTTATGAACAACTACCTCAATGCTTTCCTGTATTCACAACTGGCTGCGGCCCACGGTTTTGCGCGTCGATGAAAACGTTCCTTGTTTCCTGAAAGATACAATCTTGGGAGGTCAGAGTGAATAGGTTCTCTAATCTTCTTGTTTCCTGAAAGATACAATCTTGGGCTTTTCAAGGTCAGAGCGTATTGGTTCTCTAATCTAATCGACCAAGTCGTCGCTTACCAACAGGAGAGTTAGTCGTCAAACGCGACAAAAAAGAGAGGTAATGATGAAGATAACCTACATCATCGCTTTGTATTCAGCTCTAGCTTCATCCTATGGTTTCACTAATCTAATGACCTTCTCTGTATCTCCGATAATGTGTATGCAAAACTTCATGATATCGATTGAGTAGTTAAGACGTGAAAATGTTACTAACAAACACTTTGCCATTAAAATAATAAGATTAGTAGTTAAAAACCTATTCTTGTTTTAAGCTAATTTCGTTCTCTCATTAGTTGTTGGCTGTATTTAATTTATTATCACCAAAAAAAGACAAGATAAATATATTATCCAGCTCTTTGTCGGATTAGGTACATTCTGGCGCGGTCAACAACGTCCTGCCATTTATAAATGACTGCTCAAAAAAGGATAGTACTGTTGTTTTAGAGCTAATGTCCCTACGTATGTCGGCCATCATTCCACCGTAACTCCTGAATGCCTGTTACAATTCTCATATCAATAAATACATTAATAAATCCAAATGTTTAAGCCACATTTTACTGTCCTTCTTTTGTTTTTCTTTTACTAACCACTTCATTCACTTGTATTTCAAACAAAAATTATTCAAATTAAAATAAACCCATTTACACGACCTAAAAGTTATAATAAAACATTTGAAAATATCCTCTCCAATCTACACTCTGAATCAATTAAGTATCACCCCGAGGCAAGACAGGACAGTTTTTGAACGAAGTTTGCGAACAGCGCAAGATTATCAATTCCGCCCCAAGAACAGCTCCATAAAACGCTGTAAGCTGAGTAAATGGGCCGAATTGATAATAAAATTAATTTACTCCTAAGCGAGCGGCGGGTATACGGTAATCTTTACAGTACATAAGGTACGGTACGAGTAGCTACGGTAAGAGAAATATAACTAAATCGTACAAGGCTTTCGAATATATTTTGAACTTACCCGAGTAACTTTTTAGTAGTGGTAGGGCTCTTTTGCAGAGCCCGCCTGAGGAAGTACCACACCGTTGCCACTTGCCAGTCATTCTACCGCTAAGCAGAAATATGCAAACATTACTGTGTTCCGGTTGGAAGGGCAACGTTTCCAGTGTACTCGTAATTTCAGGGCAAATAGAAGATTAAACATCTTATAATTATCTTAGGGTGACGAGCGCAGTGCTGTGCCGCTGGTCTTGAACTGTAAAAGTTCAAAATTCTGGGTGATGCAGACTTGTTATGGGCAGCCGTGACGTTTAAAATCAGGTGAGCAATTTGATCGTCTCATCACGCAATAGCATAAAAAATACATAATTATCTACTGTTATCAGCAAATGTGACGTTTGGCATCAGGCGAGCGATTTACTCGTCTCGTTACATAATTGTATAAAAAAATACAACTTACCTACAGCCCAAACCGTTCCTCCTAGAAATCGACCATTTAGAGAATATGTTCCTAACATGTATTGTATAGGTAATGTAAGCACGCACTAAGAAAATAATTTGCGATGTTCAACCCTTCAGGGGTTAAATTGTCACTCCATTTCAACCCCTTAAGGGTTGAATAATGTTTGTGTTATAACAATAGCCTCCGGCAATAATAATACCTATCATATTGTTTACTGTAAGGCTAGTGTATTCAAAATAAGCTAGTGTAGAAAATATGTAGCTTTAGCCTGTCTTCATACTCCGTAATAGGTTAATGGTGCCCCTGGCTGAGTACTCGGTTTGTATAAACAGTTTGACGAGTCAGTCACTAGAACCACGATTTGTTGCCTCGGCCGAGTGTGCCCATTTACTGTCTCGCCACTGTGCTCGTTACCTGTAATCAACTCATAACAACTGTAGTAATGACTCATGAGCCACTAAGAGCTGTCGAATGCCTAGCAACAATCTGCGGAGATCTGAGGGTAGGTTGATAGAGGGCTGAGAACGCTTTCAGCTCTTTTATAATGTTTTAACTTGTTTAGATTACTTGAGCATTATAAAATTGAGTTACAAAATACTTCCTCCCTTACTTAGGTACTTATAAAGTAAATTCACGGTAAATTTAAAGAAAGTTTTACTGAAATTCACGTTGACAATATTGTATTATGCTCACACAAAATCTAAACTTTTCTTAGTTTTAATAAGAGAGATCTGATAATTATAAAAAAGTTATTACAGTGAATAAAAAGATCTCCTAAGTTTAATAGATTTTTCAGCATTCTTATTCGTAGAGCAACACCGAAACGCAATAAAGGCGTTTTTAAATCAATTTTTTTATCACTATTCAATTTTTGATGTTTTACCTGTGTTCCAAAAGTTAAATGTCAACAAAGGACGGTTAAATAAATTGCCGTGATGAACATGGTCCTTATTGGTCCAATAAGGTTTTTTTTTTAAGTCCAATAATTAGTCAAAAATATTTTTATAAACAAGCCTTTATTGCAATTTCATCAAAATTACACAGGTATATCAAACAGTTCAATCAGACATCGGGAAATGGTTCATATTTAATTTTAAGATTTGCCCCAAACAGAACAAGCTAAATAAAAGCTTGTAATATTTAAAAGTCTTTAACAAAAACGTTTTTAATTTGATCGAAGTTCAGCAACTGTTTTACACTATAGCTCCAAGGAACAAGGAATTTATCCGCCTTTATGCCAGCAGCGGCACAAAAGCTTTTGTTGCGTTAGGCTATTGTAATACCCAGTCTGTAGGTAACTTTATAGCTTAATAACAGCCGTTCTGATGTACATCAGATTCTGACTTATTATTTGTAGGCTTTGTTAATTAAATTATTAATTAATAATCTTAACGGCATTTGCAACGAACGGACCTAATTTTTAGGCGCTCGAGATTATCTCCGTCACTCTTATTGGCATGAGATTTGTAATAAGAGTGACAGAAACAGAGATAATTATTTATTTATTTACTATTAAATACCTGCCGCACTCACAGCAATGCTAAGGCGTGCGACAGGTCGAATATCAACAATTATAGCATAAAAATGTAATTAAAAAAGTAAAAAAAAAGCCTTAGAAAAAAACAATTTTTTTTAATGTAATTTAGTGGTGACGATACGAACAAAAAAAAGAAAAAAATTAAAAACGAAAATATAAAAAGTAGAAATAACAATGTCAAAAATATCGAAAATAAAATTAAAAATGTCGAAAATATAAAAATAAAAGTAGAAATAAAAAATGTCAAGTCGTAAAGAATATTGAAAAAAATATAGTTAAAAAAATGTCAAGAATAAATTTCAATACTTAAATAAATTAATAGATATAGGTAGGTACAAACATTCGCAAACATACCTCATTAGAAATGTCATGACAGTGAGAGTGACTGAGATTATCTCGAGCACACAAGAATAGGGTCCCAGGTAGATAGTTGAAGTCCTTGGACGATATTTTTAATTAATTCAAGGTAGGTAAATAGATTTGATAAATTTTCATTGAAGGAACCTTGAAATATGAGCAGATTATTTTTAACGGAATTTCAATCTGAGCTGGAATTAAATATTTTGTCGAACAAATTTTGACAATTTAACAATTCGTAAACCTTTTTGTTTTTAACCGACTTCAACAAAGGAGGAGGTTATCAATTCGTCTGTATGTTTTTTTTTTATTTTTTTTTTAATTATGTTTGTTACCTCATAACTTTTGACTGGGTGAATCGATTTTGATGATTCTTTTTTTATTAGAAAGCTGACGCTTCCCATTTGGTCCCATTTCAATTTAGTCCAGTTCTGATAATGGTATCCATGAGAAAACCATATAAGTCTTAAATTTGCATTAAGTACGTGCGCGACAAATAGATGAATAACTCAATAGTCGGTCTTTTGAAGTCGGTTTTTGTTTTTTGTTTTGTAAAAATAATGTTCTTGTTATGAACGCGGGACTACTCACGTAAGAACCACGTTAGTTTCCATACTAAAATTCACATAATTATACTTACTTTACTTTGTAGTGGTAGGGCTCTTTTGCATGTAGTGGTAGGGCTCTTTTGCAGAGCCCGCCTGGGGAAGTACCACACCTTTGCCAGTTATTCCACCGCCAAGCAGTAATGTGCAAACATTACTGTGTTCCGGTTGGAAGGGCATTGTTTCCAGTGAAATTACAGGGCAAATGGGAGATTAAACAACTTATATCTCAGGGTGACGAGCGTAGTGCTGTGCCGCGCAGGGTCTTGAATTTTGCGAGTTCAAAATTCTGGGCGGCGCAGACCTGTTTTGGGCAAACGTGACGTTTAACATCAGGCGAGCGATTTGCTCGTCTCGTCACTCAATTCCATAAAAAAAAAAAAAAAACTTACCCATTAAGTAAAGTTATAAAAAATAAGAATTTTGTGATTATTATAAGAGTTTTCATTTTTAACAATTTATAGTTAAGCATGTTTTTATAAAAACACAAGAGCAACTAATAATTAAAACATAATTTTAATTTTTTTAATTCTCAAAAACGAGACTAAAACCGTGTCTGGAAAAAAGCTGTATTTACCACCACCCGTACTTTACTGCTAAAATTTTAAATTTCACTTTAACGTTTTACTTTTAACGCGTACCGCAGTCGTAAAATCATATCTGCTGCTACCCATAAACCATTTTTAAACAAAACTGGTTTTGCATGCGTTTTGCATGGCTACACCTGAATACGTGTAAAATGTGTTTGTTTGCAAAAATACGTTTGCAATTTTTGAACGTGGTCTGTAAATCCGCTTGGTTATGTTTTTGCGGGTTTGTTTGCATAGATTTTAACGTGGTTAATCTCTTGTGGTGTTTTTGGCTCGGTTTTAGTGAAATTTATGTAATGTAAGTTTGTGATCGGTTTAGCTAAGCATGTCTGCCCTATTAAGCAAGAGGACCCGGGTTCGATTCCCGGCCAGGCAGATGCTCGAATGATGAATATGAGTATCTGCTCTGGGTCTGGATGTTAAATGTTCTCGTCTTTGATTGAGATATGAGTGTAATTCAAAAGGCAGAGGTATGGAACTCACTATCCGCGTCTGTTTTTCCGAGAAAGTACAACCCGAGGTTGAACAGGTTCAAAAATAAAGTGAATAGTTTTTCCCAGGCAAGCGCGTAACATCTTTGACCACATCGTTGCTTCCCATCAGGTGAGATTGTGGTCAAACGCAAGCCTAATTGAAAAAAAATTGTGCTCCGGGTTCGAACCGCGACTTTTTGATGAGATACCCCAGACGATGAACGCTCCGTTTACTTTGCCTCGGCCACCACTCTATCTTTCATTCGAGAGTGTTGAACCGATTTTTTGATAAAGCAATGCTTGTAAATGGTCGTCCTTTCGCAACGTCCTGTGCTTGAGCATTTTTATAGCAAAGTTTTTGGTCAATTTTACGTAAGAAATATATGTTTCTGTACACATTATTTTGACTTTGCTTGAGTAGAACCTGGCATGCATTCAGATTTCCTTTCTCGTGCTCCGTCTGACTTCTTCACTAAATTAATTTCTACAGTAGAATAATATGGAGTAAAATTTAGAGAGTAGAGTTTTTTTAGTCTTTAGAGTAAAATTTAATAGCCCTTTTTATTCAGCCACTGAATAGTGGATATAAGATATTATAGAGCCTTATAACAAATTGTTTCACTATTCAAGCAATTTAACAGAACTAAGGAAACAATAAATTGAACCATCATGAAATTGAAAATATACCTCATTGGACAGCATAATAAAGCTCAAATCTAATATAAAATATTCCTTTCCACAAACGATAGATTTCTGTCTACCCCCTCAAGCATACTGCATGCGAGTAGCAGACACAAGTTTCAAACCAAATTAGCGCGTTCAAAGTGAAGTCACGTCCCGTCTCTCGGCGGTCACCCTCCGAGGGAATTTCATCACTGCAAAGAGTGCAAGAGTGCAAAAGTTGAAAATACATTTTCAATGTTTTATTAGATCTGAAACATCACGAAGATAAAAAGTAGGAGATTTTGTACGATCGAGCTATTTCATGACAGACTGACAAAGAAATATAGTGCTCTCTACTGAGAGACTCTGAGAGTAAATAATAAATAAACGATTCACACTCATAGCTCCCCACTAGGATACCCTTTGTCGGAGATGCTATGGAACACACACAAAGACAAGGACAACTAACACTCAGACCTAGAGCAGATATTGAAATTTATCATTCAACTACCTGCCCGGCCGGGAATCGAACCCGGGACCTCTGGCTTGTAAGGCGGATACACTACCGCTGAGCCAAACAGGTCGAGTAAAAATGTGTAAGTTCATAATAATTCATATAGGTCGCGTTGCTGGCCCAGTAGGCTCAGCATAAATTCGGTTTATTCCAAACCTGCCCCCTAGCAAAATTGCAATTCCAAAATCGAAACTACAGAAAACTAAGACAATGTATTGGAATTACATTTCGGTCATAGAATAGATTGTAGACATGTCATTCTCATTCATTTTCCTAGTTCTCTACAACGTTTAGATTATAAAATTACTTTTTGGCTAGAGGGACTGACCCGTAATCCTAACTCTGTCACGGGTTACGTTAGGAACTTGATAAAAATGATTATCTACCAAAAATAACGAGCGAGGATTCCATAGACAAATTATAGAAACATTTAGACAGCGCCTCTATCGTGCATAATTGCAAAATGTATTTTTTTACATTTTTTTCATATTTTTACTAACTATCGTATTTATGGCTCTACAGTTATTAAACAGCTGTTATAGCATTTGAATATTAAACAGAAAATAAACTACCAATAGCAGCAATGAAACCCGACTATCTAGTCGTAGTTTACAGCCGATTCAGACTGAATTAGCCGACGCCTCTACGTTTCAGCAATAAAACGTTTAACAGGCTACGAGCGATAAATAATTATACGTACTAAACAAACTATTTACTGTATTATTAAAGGTTCTAAAGCTAGGACTTATATCTATTTACTTCACAAATAATAAAATAAAGAAATATTGACTCGTATTATAGTTTTGAATGTTTTGAGAGATACTATGGAAATTAACGTGGTTTAGACACATTTTAACCGACTTCAAAAAAGGAGGAGGGTATCAATTCGTCTATATGTTTTTTTTTTTTAATTTTTTTCTTATGTTTGTTACCTCATAACTTTTGACTGGGTGAATCGATTTTGATGATTCTTTTTTTATTAGAAAGCTGACGCTTCCCATTTGGTCCCATTTCAATTTAGTCCAGTTCTGATAATGGTATCCATGAGAAAACCATATAAGTCTTAAATTTGCATTAAGTAGGTACGTGCGCGACAAATAGATGAATAACTCAATAGTCGGTCTTTTGAAGTCGGTTTTTGTTTTTTGTTTTGTAAAAATAATGTTCTTGTGTTATGATTATCACGGGAATACTCACGTAAACGTTAATTGTATTTAGACTGTAATAATAATACTTGGCTGATTATACCTACTATTGTAGTTATTTTAAATTTTGATTTTTTGATATTGCAATTACCTTATAATTTTTTTTGACATTCTAATAACTTTTTTCTTTGACATTTCATTTAGGAAGTACTTATATTAATTTATTCGTAAAAAATTGTATTTGACATTCATAAGTGTATACATTGATGTACCCATATTTGAATAAATTATTTTGAATTTGAATTTAAAATTAAGTCGTTTATACCTAGAGATATACCTATATACCTAGTTATTTCTAGTTAGTGTTAATTATATAACAAAAAGGTCGAGATCCTATTGTACCTTTTGTACGTACTCGTATAATATATCATTACCCAATATAGGACTTATCCAACATAGAGAATCCTTACTGAGATGTGATAAAATATATTTAGAAGCGTCATTTTATTTTGTGGGATTCAGCACACTCGTGACGTATTATGTACCTATAGCTCGACTAAAAATCTCCGAAGGAAAGGAAAGTTTCTTCTTGTTCGTCCGACAATGACTGGTATAAGTACGATTGATCCAATTCTCATAAAATGATGCGGGCAAGTAGTTCATTTCAACAACAACAACAACAACAATGACATTGCAACAATAAATTTTTACAATGTTTGTAGTTTAAACATGAGTAAAATCAGTTAAGAGGTTGGGGAGATATAGGGATCGCGAGATTTAGTACGCCATGAACTAATTATTTATTTATCTGTTTGGAAACTCACTTTAGCATTCAAAATATAAGTTAGAATATTCGTTTGATGCAATTTAGTACAAAACGATTAAACAAGAATAATCCTTTTAAGCCTTTTGATGTAACTTCTACAAATCTTTTAAATTGTCCTCTACGTTTAGAACTGAATTCTACATTTGTCCTCGATGTGCAAACAGTGCAAGTGGAACATCGCATTATGCATTCTAAGCACAAACACAATGCTAGTTCCGATGTGCCACTTCACGGCGCTCGCTAGTTGGTACTGCATCGCCACTTTGGCTCTGCCACTATGATTATTTTATACAAGCTTCCAATGAGCAGACAGTGGAGAAATAAACCTAACTAGTTCGTCCCGGTGACTATACTACCCAAAAAATTACAGTGTAAAGCGTCCCGGGGAGTACAGACCAAGTCGACAACGTTTGCGGCGCTGGACGTTCAAATAATTATTGGGCTCTACTTAGGTATAAAACCTGCTTAAAGTTTAGTCACTGCTTAAAATGCTTAGACAACTTCTCGCTGACGGGAAATGTCAGGTGTGAAAACAAGACCGAAAATTTTAAGCAGTGATTAAGTTTAAGCAGGCTTTATAAGGCAATTTTATTAAAATCGGTTAGAGTGGTTTCAGAGATACTTGGTAACGCAAAATTTCACATTTGCCGTATTAGAAGGAAGGATTGGCCTGCATCATGCAGGACAAAGGCTTTCCTTCCCTCTTTCCAATCTTCTCCATTTTGTACAGATACAATTTTGATCTTATCCTTTACTTAGGTATCTAGCTTATCCCCTCTTTGGCCTTGCAGGTTTAGGCAAAACATAGCACTCGATGAAAGTAAGTAGGTATAGCTTTCTAGTGAAAGGAGCGCTAGAAAACAGTATTAGTTAGATAAGTAGATAGATTAAACTCTTTATATAAACATAAACATCTTAAGATAAACAACAACCCGTTTAATACTCGTAACTACCAATTTTAAAAACACCCTCTCTATTTTCACAAAACCGTCAGCACGAACAGTTCCATCGTTCAGCCACTTCATGCAGTTATCTTCGCTCCAACGTTTCAAACGACGAACAAGCTACTACGCTACTGTTCAATTAAAGTGGAGCCTGTACAAATCTATAGGCGAAGGTGGAGAGCTGACGGGTGTTTTGACTACAGAGTACCTACCTAGTATCAAATGTACCCATCTTTGTTTTTCGTAACGATGATTTGAAAATGACTTTGACAGTTTTGGTAAGGCTAAATAATAATACCGTCGTAACAAATTTGGTAAATGAGATCGCATGATCTATCTGTAGAATAACGGATTAAACATTAAACAGAGAAAACTCCAAATAAATATAGTAAGATATTGAATTTAATAAAATATTTTTGGGTTTTTTTCAACTATTTTATTCTGAAAGGTATCAATAGATGCGAAACTGAGTTTATCTAATATTTTTAAAATCTAATGAGTTTATTTTCACGTTAACTACTCAATCGATCATCATGAAATTTTGCTTACACTTTGTTTAGGGGTACGTATAATTACATAAAGCTACTTTTCATTACCATTATCATCATCTTCGCCGTGCAAATGAAACCCTTAGCCGGAGCGTTCATATGGTTTTTTTTGTTGCTAGTGTTGAAGTTCTCATTATTAAGTTATATTAAAACGAAATTGGCACCAAAACCAACACACTAACATTTTAATTAACACTTACAAATATGTATTTGAATTCCAGTTTTAGCTCACACCAAAATTCCAGCACCCGATAAACAACACCCGAGGTACCCTAATCACACTGTCCACTAGCTCTCCAACTACCTCTTGTATCATGCATACAAGCATTCTCCAGCGTTGGACGCCGGTATTTTGGGTATTCCTGCATTAAGCTCAGTCTTGGTCCCATGTGAAGAGCTCTGGGGCTCTCGAGGTTTAGTGGTCGGTCTTAATTTTATTCCAGCTTTATTTTCGAGACTTTCGGAGTTTCGGAGACACATTAAAACGTTGTTTGTGAAATATGCGCAGTATTATGTTAGGATGTCTCTTGTATTTAAGTTGTGCTAGTCACTTTAAGCTGGTGCAAATTGCAATACCTATAGTATTATAATTATTTAGTGTTAGTAATTTTAGTTTAGTGTTTTTTTATTGTAGTATATAAAGAGACTAAAAATATGTATTTATTTATTTCATAAACTTACTAACATGCACTACTTATTTAAATTATTTTTTAATCAGAAATAATTATTGACCTTAAATAACATAACTTTGTAACACACTACTTTTTTTTTTACTCACGGACCGTGGAGTCTGTGGTGTTAAATCTTATATATAAAATTCTCGTGTCACAATGTTCATTCCCGTACTCCTCCGAAACGGCTTGACCGATTCTCATGAAATTTTGTTTTTTATTTTTTATAATGTGGCATTAAAAAATACATACTTACAACCCTAAATTTTCACCTTTTATCACCAACCCCTATTTTTTAATAGTCACTAGTATTAGTAGAAATAATTTTTATTTTATGGCAAAACAACGTTTGCCGGGTCAGCTAGTAAACTTTATAAAAAACACACTACTTTTAGTTTTATACTTTAAAAACTAAGCACTTACAATCAGGTGGCCCGTCGCTTGTTTGCCAATAATTTCATAAACCACATAACATACCTAAGCTAACACACACAACACACACTCTCACACACACTTCACAATCACAATCAACATTTTGTGTAAGTCAGCAGACTTCAAAGAAACTTATAAAACGCAAATGCATAAAATAAATGTGGTAATATGAAAATGCACACAGTTTTCAACATTGCGGTTATGAACGCTAAATATTTAATAAACTGTCAACTAGCGGAGCTGAGGTGACGTTTTCACGTATGAGAGCACTTTAAAATGATATTCGAGTTCGGGTCGGTACTCGAAGTTGTAACGTGCTTAACGAAGTTGTTGTAACTAAAGTTGTAAGTGAATGATAAGGTCTCAATTTATTGCGTTTACGTGTGGAGTGAATAGGCATGACGACAGTATCAAAAAATCGCCGATTCAATGCTTTCAGGGGACTAGCCAGATTAAAAAAATTTAAAACACATGTTTAGTTTTATTTTTAAAAAACAGATTATTAAGATTTTCAATAAATTAGAACATTAAAATACAGCAATCGGCCATCTTGTCAGAAACAACAATCACAGCGTATGACGTCACTCTTCAGTGAACAGGTCATCCGCCGCTCATCACGCATAGACACAATGACATGTTTACTAGCCGTGACGTCAAATCGACGCCATGACACAAGCAAGCTGTTTTCGGGCACTGTTGAAAAAATATGTGAAAAATGGCTTCAAACTTCGTTAAACTTAAGTTTATTACCGAAATAAAGGCTTTTTTGTAAATAGTAAATGTGTAGGTACTCACATTATGGAAGAGGATTTTAAAATCTTTCGTCACGCCTATTAATATGGAGACTAACGTTTTCTTTACTAACCACCTTGTTTCATACATGATTAAAGAAAAGTATGCTAAGCCAAAAATAACTCATTGGAAAGACATATAACCCGGTCACATTATCTCGAGACCTGGCGTCGTCGTAAAAGTCCAAACGTAACAATGAAATGTTTAAAAATATACCACGAAAAAAAGTCGACGCGTATCGGCAAACGAAAAGCATAACCGTACTGACGCGCCGTGGCGAGCGCGGGGAGGTGAAAGGAGAACGGGGCGGGAGGTTCGCATTCCAGCGAGGTCTCGAGATAATGTGACCGGCTATAGTGCTGATCACATCATCATCATCTGTATTTATTTCGAGTATTTATGGGATCAACCTTGAAATGTACTTGACAAAATGAATGACAGCTGATGTTTTTCGCGTTTTCAGGGTTAATTTTTTTTTTCATCTTTCAATTGTACTTGACACAAGAACATTATTTTTACAAAACAAAAAACAAAAACCGACTATTGAGTTATTCATCTATTTGTCGCGCACGTACTTAATGCAAATTTTTACCATTATCAGAACTGGACTAAATTGAAATGGGACCAAATGGGAAGCGTCAGCTTTCTAATAAAAAAAGAATCATCAAAATCGATCATCAAAACATAAAAAAAAAAATAAAAAAAAACATACAGACGAATTGATAACCTCCTCCTTTTTTGAAGTCGGTTAAAAATGTGTGATAGCTGTGTTTTCCGCTATTTCAAAGTTAATTTTTTTCTCATAGTATTTTTTTTTATAATGACGAGTACCTACCTAGGTAGGTATATATCTATTATGAGTATTTGCAGCTTAGCATAGAGTTTCAAGATTCACGCCTTTAAATATCTCCTATCTCTATTCGTTTGCTATATTTCCTTGAATTCTACGTAGGTACTCGTCTTCTATCTCACATTTTAAAATACTTCAAGTGAATTGAATACGCTTTGATATATTGTGATCTCATGTGCATAGCTGTCCTTGTCTATTATGTACGATCTTCATCTTCAAAAGATTTCTAGACTGCTTTTTAAAACTGTGAAAAATAAATTTCAGATTTTTTTTCTTACCCTTTTTTCTTTATTCACATTAATCAAATAAAATCACTTGAAGACAAGGGAAATTGTATAATACATTTTATTAAGATTAATAACATTTTCTTACAAATAAAAATTCTTAGCAATCATTGTATTTTGCTTATTTTAAATTTAAGATGTAAATATTTATATTTTATGTATCCTAATATCCGGTTTGAAAAAGACTGGAAGCGCTGGCCAAGACCGCCAGAACTGGAAAAAATTGGGGGAGACCTTTGCCCAGCATAGGTTAGATAAAAAAAAATAGTCAATAAATAATCATTGTTACAAATTACAATGTTAGGCATGCCAAAACATTTTTAGTTGCAAATAAATTATTATTTCTTTAGCTACGAATGCTACGACGCCACAGACTCAATCGTTAAATTCACACCACTATTTGCGAGAGGAGCTAAAAAGCTACCCAAACATTCACGAACACGTAGAATTAAATCATTAAATGCTAATACGTTTGCTACCATTTTCTCTTCCAATATCTAGTAGGTATAATAAAAGGAATAATATATTAGGTACCTACCTACCAAACGTTCGTCCCCACCGCGCTTGAAAAGTAATGCCCCGTGCCAAAATTCAATTTCAGGTGTCGCCCGAGATAAAGATTTTGCATAAATCAGAGATATAATCCAATATTATCGTATTAGGGTATTAGTACCCCATTCCTAATGTTCGGTGTGGTGGTGCCAAATTATGCAATTCGAAGGTCCCGTTTTTAAAGGTACCGAATTTATTATTGTAAGTCCGAAATATTGTTGTCGTATTTTTTTTGGATTTTATAAATAAACGAATAAAACGCGTAAATTTTTGTAAATCAGTTCGTAATGCAATGAGTTTTTAAATATGTTTTCTTGACAAACCTACCTTATCTTACCTTACCTACCTTACCTATTTCATCTAGAAAATCCTGTACTAAAAAAATGAAAGCTTTAATAATACATTTTTATTTCATTGGTTTTACAAAATATTGTGTTGTGCACAATGAAGGGTTTCTGAGAGTCTTAATTTTTTTTTCCCAAAATTGCTCGTAAAATTATTAAATTAAATAAATTTACTTTAGACAATTCAAAACTCTCACACACACACACACACACAACGCAATTAACAATAAAAAATAGCATCACAAATCCACAATGAAAAATAATAATACATACATAAAACGAGTAAAACATTATTTTACTTAGAATAACACTAAAAAAATACTTACCATAATTTTTGCTCCCACCGCATTGGAAACCGCTTTCCTTCATCAGGCAACACCGACCGTCGGATCCTCGATTTAAATGACTTATTCTATTACATCTCCGTGCGACCGAGCGGGCCCAATGAGATGGGGCATAAATACCGAAATTGATAATAAAATTTTAGTATGCATTCGTTACGGTATTATGGCGCCCTGGAGAGATCCAAGGAACTGCCATACCGTTGCAATGACTAGGAATCGATAGAAAATTTAAATAAGACATAAATAGTAGGAAATAAGTCTTAAAATAGCTAAACCAGATTTGTAGGTAGTTATTACGGAAAATAGGATCCCTTAGTACCTAGATTAGAAGTATACCTAATCTAGAAATCTAGGGGCACGGAAATGGCCCTGAGTCGAGTGAAAGCACTACCGTGCCGTTCTTTTTTCAAAGGCATTCAGGCCATTTTCGACCGCCCTGTGAGTTCGTCGTGAAAACTGTAATGCGGAGACACTTTCTGATGATTAGCTGAATATCTTCTACCTTTTAGTTATCATGGACCTCGCTTTAGCTTACTATAGCAAAGAGTTTAAAAAAAATGTAAGTTAGAGAAAAAGTGAAGGTCTTTGTAAAATTACTTTACAAAGTAGATTATTTCTTAACTGCCAGACAATTTTGAGGAACTGATTTGAAAAGCTTCTTTCAATTTTTATAAAAATCTTAGATAAATTTATTTTTACTCTAGAACTATTCTCTACAAATAATACAAAGCGATAGAATTTTATCTCCTACAAATATTTTTGACTCTAAACTCTTCGAAACAGACTGCTACGAGCAAAATACCAATTTATTTCACAGCATCCCAAGATTACCAAGTTTGAAGTAGCAGGCACCTCCAGAAATTTTCAAAAAGTAATTTTTACTGAACTCATTCAATATTCAAACTTTAAAGGCATCAAATATTACCGTTAAAATGCAAGAGTACCCAAAAAGGACATTACTTTTCTCGTGAACAGGCGAGTCTTAGAGAAAATTAAATTTTAGAATTAATATAACGGCTCTTAGGAAATTTAAATTTAGAGCTAGTTCTCCTGTCGGTGCATTTCTGCAAAACGCTTTGGCAGCGCTTTTTTTAGCTTGATTTTTCGTTTTGGACATCTTGCTTTTCATTACTTTACGCTATTTCGGATCACTCTATGTCTAACAGGTTGATTACACGTAACGAGTAGAGTGGCGAAACAGTGCTCTCAGCCGAGTACTCGGTTTGCATACACAGTAAAGAGGCGAGACAGTCACTAGAACCATGATGTGTTTGCTCGGCTGACTAGGCCCATTTACTGTATCGCCACTGTACTCTTTACGTGTAATTAACCCATTAACAGCACACTCTCAACATAATCCTTGGCAGTAGAATAAATGATTACTTCTTTGAAAATGCAAACCAAACAAAACACCTAAATGTACCACCACCTGTTTATGGTGTGAACAATAAAGAGTTTATCTATCTATCTATCTATCTAAATGCTAGTGACGAAGCCATACTAATATAAAATCATCATGAGCTTCACCAAATGCAATGCCAAACCGTTGCCCCTAAACCAGCAAACTCTGGTTTAAACCACATCAAACTGGTTAGCAACCGGCAACTTGCCACAAGTTACGGCAAGTTATGCCTGCAACGTGTTTTTACTCGAACCTAAGTTTCCATTAGTGCGGAAACTAATCGGGACAAACTTAGCAGGTCCCAAACTTCATGTTATTGGGCGCAGCCATCTGTTTCAGACCCGGGAAGGCAAAAAAACAATATGCCTCGACAGTTCTACAACAACTTGGTTTCGATCGTTAGCCTAAAAACTTTGAGAAGAGACTTCGACTCTCTATTACTTGTCGAACAAGATTTTTCTGTTTTTTCACCTTAGCCTCTAATGCTCTGGAGCTTTCTTTCGCTCTCTTGATAATAACGTACAAACCCTGTTATTTCAATGTTTATGCCTACCACCTGGTAAAGATGCAAACGGGCCGCCTAGTGGTAAGCCATCCCCATCGCTTATACCTGTAACGGTGAAGGCGTCACGTTTTTTTATGCATTGAGAGCATACTGTCTCTCAGATCTCATACTCGTATTTTTTTTTAATATATTTACTTTTTTGTCAAGTAAGTAAATTATAGGAATCATCAAGGTTTAATTCTTTTTATCGTTAATCATCAGGAATTTTAGGGGCTTCACTGTCTTACTTGAAACAAACATTTTGCATATTATTAAAATATGTAGCATATTCTGTGATACTTTGTAAAAATAAATCTAAATAATTGCAAGCAGCAAAACAAAGATCATAGATTCAACTTAGAATTGTTGTAAAACTTATAACCCTCTTTTTGCGTCGGGAGTTCAAAAAAATACAGACCATGATCGATGGTTCTAGAACTATTGTATTCCTCAAAAGAAATAAGTCAAAACTTAGCTAATCAGCGCTTTCGTTGTTTACCTCCATTGGGCGGATCCACCACTAACTGTATAAATTATTGGAAAAGTTAACCCATTGATGTCGCTGCCGATGCCCGGTGGGGCTGTTGTCTCGTTAATTCCACTACATTACGTGATATCAAGAGATAATGAGTGAAATTTATTTATTGTACTTTAATGATTGTTTTCAGTTGGCAAAGGAAATTAGTTCGTTTTTAGTTGAATTTTAATTGTCATAGCCGCTTCCTTATCAAATACCTACTTTATTAAATCGTAGAATTCTATTGTTTTTTAAGTAGCAAGTAGGTGAAAATTTTGTACTCGTTTGTTTGTGACGCAATCACGCAAAATGGCTGCAGGGATTTAATTGAAATTTAGCGTTGAGATAAATTCCCTGGATTAACATAATAGGCATTTTTATTTCGGGAAATGTGAATTGTGTTTCTGGTTATAAAAGCAAACAGTCTTACAAATGAACCTATACCTTCATTTTTTACTGTTTATACATTATTTATTTTAAAAGCAATAATAGAGTACTCGTACATTTCTGCAGAAGATCTATTATCTTCCACTTCCAGTCTTCCACGTATATCTTTCACGTAGCGAGCGCTATGTCCATTTTCCTTACAGTTTGCACGGACGTCCTCCAACATTACATCTCTAATGCATTAGTCATAAACATGTTGGAAACAGTTGAATAAGCTCAAAATGTATGAAATAAAACGAAATAATTATTCTACAAATCAAAAACTGGTAAATTATGTGTGACACTATAAAGGAATTTGGAAAAAACTGAGCACAGCAGTCATCATCATTATCATCATTACTCTATGTTATGTTTGTCCACTGCTGGATATAGGCCTCTCCTAGAGAGCACCACAAGACACGATCTTCTTACGTACTTTTTACCTTACGCATCCACTTGCTACCTGCCACTTTACTCAGGTCTTCGTCGCAGGTCGAAAGCTTGCAGTAGTCCATATTTTTTCCCGAACTCGTCCCTGTCGTGCTACTTTCGAGTTTTTGTGAGACCAATGCACGGCGGCTATTTGATTTTTATACAAATATACATACAAATAGATTGTAATAAAAGAGGAATATTGATTTGAAATTTCAAAAAACATGTCCCGATAGTTACTATCTTATGTCGTAAAGGGATCGTATGGTGATTTGTTTACATTATCTATCCACAAAGCTATTTTCCTTTCTTTTCCCCGCCTATTCAAAGTCAGGCCTCCCCACTTGCCAAATAAGCAGCCGCATAAAGCTAAATATTTGAATCTCCAAACCCAATAAAGACTAACTCCAAAACATTGAATTAATTTTACGATTTTTGTTTCAGATGGATCGAGAATGTTCGAAAATAAAAATATTCTCTGAAATTGCGTTAACAAGAAATTCAAGGCATGCCGCTTAAAAATTGCCCCTAAAAATAAATATGGACAAGAATAAGAAAAAGAATCATGTGAACGGCAAATATAACAAGAACTGCAAATCTGAGGCTTATAGAATTGAAGATGATGTTGCGACGTGTTGTTTTTGTATAAAAACCGAAGCCAGTAAGAAGCAGACGCTTATCACTGGATGCGCGACAAATGCTGGGATATTCGTTTTACTACTGGGGTATACTTTGATAGGAGCTTTCATATTCCTGGCGATAGAAGGCAGTGCTGCGAAAGTCCACCAGAAAACTCTGGCAACAACATCGTACCAAGCTAATGAAAAATCAGTTCCTCTTTCAAAACTCAATGGGACAATATCACAAGCAAGCGCAGAGCTCCGTTCACAGACGGTTGAAAGCATTTGGGAGATTACCGTGTCCTTGAATATTTTGTATAAAGAGAACTGGACAAGACTAGCAGCTCAGGAGATTGCGAGGTTTCAGGAGAAACTGGTAGCAAGAGTAGCGGCTGACGTTTCAGCGCAATATGGAGCGAGGGCATTGGAGTCAGCTCCAGCATTGGTGGTCGACGATTATGAATGGAACTTTGCAAAGGCGTTCCTTTATTCTCTAACAGTACTCACCACTATCGGTAAGTATAATTAACGATTCACCACATACATACTCTTCTACACTGAATACTCGTTAAGCGTCCAAAAATGTAATCTATACTAATATTATAAAGAGGAAAGATTTGTATTTTTGTGTTTGTGTGGAATAAACTCAAAAACTACTGGACCGATTTCAAAATTTCTTTCACCATTCGAATGCTACATTATCCCAAAGTAACATAGGCTATATATATTTTTTTTTATCCACAGCGCAGCGAAGCGTAGCATGAACAGTTAGTTAATTAATTAATACTGAAAGCACGTCAAGTTCGCCCTTCCGCACTATCAATCACTGTTAATGCGCCATATTTATAAAATTTTCTTGACCTTTAGCGCCTTAAAACTAGTTACATTTTTAATTTTACAGAAAATGTTTTTACAGGGTATGGCAGCGTGGCACCTAGGACTGCCCTAGGTAAGGCGGTAACCATAGGATATGCCGTTTTTGGCATTCCCCTTACCCTCCTCTACTTGTCAGTGGTTGGAGCTTTACTATCCAGGCTTGCCCGAAGCGTCTTCAGTCGAGCATTATGCTGCTGTCTCTGCACGAAATGCGGATATTGCTGCCTCGACGAACGAACCATGTCAAACAAGGAACATAAAGAGAAAGTGAGAAGGCAAGATGATTTCAGAAGTCAGACATTGCATCTGCAAGAGCCTTACTACGTCAGATCACCTTCTGGCACCATCATCTCGGCATCGCAGGCTCACAACGCCGGCACAAACCCCGTCAAGGAAAAGTCACAAAGTTTAAACTTTCTAAGGGACTGTGACTCTACGAGCTGCACTGATACTGATTCTAAACTTTCTTTGCGTGGCTTTTCCATCTTGGCACCAGTCGCATTATGTCTTGCTGCGATATTCGTCTACATATTTTTCGGCGCTCTGGTTTTGTACCAGCTCGAAGGCTGGAGTCCGATTGACGGAGTATACTTCTGCTTTATGAGCCTTAGCACAATTGGATTTGGACATTTGGCGCCAGGCGCGACTCAAAACAACGGCGCTTCGACTGGGACTATATGGTTCTGCTCCATCTACATCATGACTGGTCTGGCTCTCACGGCCATGTGCTTTAACGTCCTCCACGATGAGATTGTGCACCGACTCAGGCATCATGAGAAAGTCCTCAAGACGACGCAAAAGGTAATGACGTCAGAGTTCCTGCATAGAATGTCTTGACGAGACGAAAGTGGGAACTTATCTGACGAGACGATGCTACATTCTGAAGGAGATTCTTTGCCAGAAGTTCTCCATCACGTCTCCAGTTCTAGGTGTGAAGGCGGCGCGATCCGTAGGAGTGTTTACACAGTTAGAGAGGAAAAAGAACCAGATAGAGTGACCCCCATGTAATTAGACTTGTGTTTGATTCAAAGCTCAAATTATAATCGCCAAAACTGTGTGTTTTAAAAACTGTAGATTTTTAGGTGTGTATGATTGTGACAAGGTTGGTTAAAAAAGTAGGACGTTCGTCCACAACACACAAGCTGAGACGCCCAAGGCACATCCGAAGCTGAACATCCAGGCTGATCGTCCGCTTCGATCAGCTCACCGAGTTCGGTAAGTATGTGAAATTCAGATGGACATAATTTGATTGCCTCGGCTTGTGTATTTCTGGATCAAGTTCCGTCTTAATTTTTTAATCATCTTAGTATTTTAATATGTTTATTCGTATAGCAACCAAAAATGTAAGTATTGAAATGACTGACCATAATAATGTTAATTATTTTGTTTAGACTAAAATTAATAGGATTCCTCTAGCTATTATTAAGTACTCCAATCTTTGGTATTATTAATGAAGGTGTTAGTGTTAATGAAAATGTTTTATAGGAATTTTAATTTGTACTTTACTCAATTATTTGAATGTTAATGGTAAATTAAACTTATGGATGCCAAATGCATTAACTATGATAAATGTTCCGTTGTTGATAAATATAAGAACACAATTATTGTATTGTATAATATTTATAATAACGTATCAATTTGAATTATTAAAACAAACGGATGTTGTTAAACAACACGTAAAATTACAATAGTTTTCTTTCTGTTTTTGTCAAATTATTAATTTTATATTTTAGTTTCAATTTAAAATTACAAATTAGTTTTTTTTAGTTCGAATTGCGTACATTTGGAATCTGCTAATTTTGTACAATTGATTCGTATTTATGTGTAAAATACAATTTTGTAATAGAAAAATAAAAACGTTTAAAGTAATTTTTGTTGTCACTTGTCTGGATGCAGACTTCGCGACTTTTAACAACTTAAAATTCTGTCAAAAAGCAACAAAAATGGTTAGTTTTGCTATTTGAGAGCCAGTTCCTGACTTAAGTCCATGTTAAAAATATACTCGTACATAGTAAAAATAGATAGTAAATATAATATACACACACACTCGGCCGAGCAAACAAATGATGGCTCTAGTGACTGTCTCGCCTCATCAAACTGTTTATACAAACCGAGTAGGTATTCGGATTAGGGTGCTGTCTTGCCACAGTGCTTGTTACGTGTAATCAACTCTTACTCTTAACTCGTAGATGGATACATATTATCCATTATCCACGGACACGGAACCTTAAAAAAGGTAGGGTATTGCGACAAACCATGCATATACCTACAGTGAATATACTTCGCGGAAGTTCATTCGACTTATTCATCAAAGGGTTGAGCGCTGTTTATAATTCAAAGACTGTTATTGAAACGGGACGTTTTTCGTCCATTAGCGACGCAAATGATGAGGGAAGGACGTTTTATGAAATTTTGTTTTGAGACTTTAGTAGGTTACTCGTATTTCCCAAATGTAAAAGAGGATATGTTTTGGCATTTGTTTCTTTATTTTATGTGACAATGGTTTGACCGATTTTGGATTGATTGATAGGTATGATTAGATTGGTTGTTAAAAACATTCAGCTAGCTTAGCTTCCGTAAAGTTTTTTTGAATACCAGTTCCAAAAAACTTTAACGTTACGTTACGTTTTCTTTAATGTACTTGGCCAAATCTTAGGAGTTTTTCATACAGTTTGTAAAGATGGAAGTAAAGCAGCGGCAGCTGGGTGATACAGCAGTAAATACCTAAAATTAATATAGGTAAGTATAGGTTGGGTACATAAAAGAGAAGAAAGAACTCTCTCTCTTTCTCACTTCTCGGCTAGATGGCTTAGGCTATTCTTGCTTATGGGTTGATTACACGAGACGAGTACAGAGTGGCAAGCACTGTCTTGCCTTGGCCGAGTACTTGGTGTCTATAAACCGTTTGACGAGGCAAGACATTCACTAGAACCTTAATTTGTTTGCTCGGCCGAGTGTGCCCATTTACTGTCTCGTTACTGTACTCGTTACGTTTAATCCACCCATTAGTTTGTACCCGATTTGTACTTAAGTGCAGTTGTAGTTCTCACTCAACTTCGCAACAAATGAACGAATATGGATAATAATTTAACAGACAATAGACAATAGTTTATTTATTTAATAAAAAAAAAATATTTATGATATTTTTAAAAATTCGGTATGGAAGTAGTATAGGTTCTGGACTATCCCATGTGAGTTTTTACTTATTAAAAGCTTTTACTTAACTTACAAATCTTACAATGTAATACATACATACATTGTACCACTCAATTAAGTCACCCACTCAAGTACTCAATTTTGAACCACTTCCCGATGTCCGATTGAGCTGAAATTTGGTATACGTATGTAACTCCGATGACAAAGCAATAAAAGCTTATTTTTAAAATTAACTTTATATATCAAAAAATAAAACAGCTCCTGTAAGATAGCGAAAGAAAGACGGAAACGACTAGTACAAAGTAAATGAGTAATCCAATAATCCAATTTTATTGATATCGCTTTGATGTTGTTCTGGATTATCATGCAATTTCAATTCGAAAACGTATCGCAGCGAGCGATTTTCACAGAACAGCCTAGTATAGGTTCTGGACTATCCCATGTGAGTTTTTACTTATTAAAAGCTTTTACTTAACTTACAAATCTTACAATGTAATACATACATACATTGTACCACTCAATTAAGTCACCCACTCAAGTACTCAATTTTGAACCACTTCCCGATGTCCGATTGAGCTGAAATTTGGTATACGTATGTAACTCCGATGACAAAGCAATAAAAGCTTATTTTTAAAAATATTTTTAAAATTAACTTTAAATATCAAAAAATAAAACAGCTCCTGTAAGATAGCGAAAGAAAGACGGAAACGACTAGTACAAAGTAAATGAGTAATCCAATAATCCAATTTCATTGATATCGCTTTGATGTTGTTCTGGATTATCATGCAATTTCAATTCGAAAACGTATCGCAGCGAGCGATTTTCACAGAACAGCCATGAATTGCACGGCTATACGTGGTAATCGGTTTTTGAGCTCTGATATTGCCCATTGTGGATATTGCACCTTGTTTTTGTAATTATTAATGTTTTTGCTCTGTTTCTGTGATTTTTCGTTATGAAAAACGAGAAGGTGATATTAGTGAGTGCAAAATCACGGAGCTAGAAAACTCAGTTTAATCGAACGTTATTTCTTGTATGTTAATTTCTTAATGATTGAGTAAGAATTGAGAAAAAAGAGATATGAGCAATGTCTAGATTAGGTTTTATTGGAAAGAAAATAGGTAATTTCGTATCATAATTTTTAGACACCCTGCGTGATGGCCTCTTACATGATTTCGCAGTTATTGTTATAGGTTAAAGAACCAAGAGCTATAATTTAACGTATTATCTGATCCATATAAAACACTTATTTAAGCATCTGACTCTAGTTAGTGCTCGGTTTTAAATGCCAGTCGCGGTCACCCATCCGAAGAATGACCGTGTCGACCGTTGCTTAACATCATTTTTCCATTTTTACGAACACCCAGCAACGGTACCAGCTACGAGCACCCAGCCCCGCTACGAGCTACGAACACCCAGCTATGCTACAAGCTACGAGCGCAAGCTACGCTACGAGGTAAGTTATTGCAAGCGACGTGCGGTGGCCAAATCACCAGAAACGATGCCCAGGTGCGCGTAGACAGTGACGTATCTTTGTTCGCTGGTGGTTATTGTGACCAGTGGATAGAACTGAACTTTTACATAGACTGATGTTAGGAAAAACATGCCACATATCATTTTAGGACATATGTAGATTTCCTCTCGATGTTTTTCTTTGTTGAAAAGTCATGAAAATTTAGACATTACACATTAGAAAGATGATAGCTGTAAGATGTAATTCTAAAATAAAATAAAAATAAATATGTATTTTGAACCATAGATATACGTAAATACCAAATCACATAAACACCGAAGCGCTTTATGCTATCATTTCATTTTACTCCCAGCGGGCCAAATAAGAAGAACCGTAGCATATTTATTGATATATTATTCACATACCCCTTCAAGCTTTTAAGACTCCCTTTATAGTTCCAAAAAAGGCGGCACTTACAACTGACGGCAACCCTTCACCGGTAATGGTCCCGAGACCATGTCATTATGTAAAGCCTTCCCATACACGGAGCTGCGGAAAACAAAGCGCATTTTATATTTTATTTAATACGAAGCATTGAGACGATTTGTGTTGCCAGTAGATAATGTTTGATGATTTCTGAAGTTTTTGATTGAACTTTTTTATTTTATTAGTAGAGAGTGAGACAGAGGTGGCTTTTATAATATTTGTCGGGGCTTACTGCAAGAAGTCATTAACTGCAAAATCAATGCCAGACTGGACGCAACTTTGGGCATATTTTGCTTGTAATCATTCTTTGATAAAGATCACTGAATGTGATCGAAACTAGTTGCAGTTTCAGACTTAATAAAACTTCAGTATTCCCGAGTTAATTATAGCCAAAATGTGTCACCTCATCACGTTAATTTTCATAGCAAAACACTCTTTTTATTTTACATTAAATGACTTCTAGCACTAAGCCGACGTTATTGGTTGTTTTAGTCAAAATGCAGGAATTATTAAGCCATCTCCACACGAGTTCCAACATTAACTAGTAATGACATAAGCCGTTCTCGCATTGAAAATCATGTCAGTTTAATCGAGAATGAAAAAAATTAAAAATAATGAATAAAACTTAAAATTTGTAGTCTTGTTTTGTAACGCTAATTGCATGATGTTCCTAATGAATATTTTCTGCTTTTTCTGTAACAAAGACCACGAAATAAGAGATTTCGTAAAACATGATACCAACGAATACCTGTAAACAATCAAGAACAGGCTGTATGTAATTTGAAACTCAATTTGTTTTTAATTAGATACGCAAATGAGTAACGTGAGTAGATGCGTCATTAACGTTGACATACATTCCTTTGGATGAAAACAATTCATGACATCCAAGTGCCAACGTTTGAGCAAATGTTTGTACACAGGTTCTCTGATCCACGTTTAACGTTGGAACCAAAGAAAAATGAATGTTGGAGCCAACCAGTGTTAGGTGAGGCCAAAGTGTGGAGACGACTTTAAAATATCAAAACAATAAATAAGAAAAATAAATACTACAATCTTTAATAATAAATTAATAAAACTCAGTAGTTCGTAATAAACACAAACATCTTTAAATCGTAAGAAAGATAAAATATAAAGATAAAACTCGGCAAGTAATACGTAATTGTATACTTACCCAACAATAAACAAGACAAGTCTTTACCCCAACGCAATTCTGACGAAGCTGGTGCATAATGTATAGGCGGGCCCAACCCGACTCTGCAGGCCACATTTTATGAGCTCATAGTACTTCGCGGTGGGAATATTTTACCGATAAATATCTCTTAAGACGTTTCCCTTCTGTTTATCGTTAGGATTCCGCTGATTCCTTAAGCAGTTTTTCTCTTTTAAACCACTTTTTGCGGGAATATTGTCTCGAGATTGCAAGATAGGATTCTCTGTTTTCCGTCGGGAAAATAAGAGAAGTATTAAAGCGAATTGGTGATTTTTAAATTGCGAAAGCTTAAGGTAATGTCATTGTTAAGAGGAGGAATTATTCGTTTACTTTTGCAGGGTGCTTGAGGTAAACGACTAAATTAGGAAATGCTGGGTACATATTTAGCATTTGTAAAAAAATGTGACATTGTGGCACATTCTTGCAGCTTACATCAATAATGGGGTGATTATACCTAAACTCACCTGATGAAGGTCACCGAATGCGACCGAAACTAGTCCTAGTAGACGACTTAATTTTTACGTGAGTATTCCCGTGTTTAATAACAAAAATGTGTGAAAACCACGTTAGTTTCCATAGTAAAAGTAATAACTAGTGGCGAGACAGTGCCCTCGGACAAGTACTCGGTTTGTATAAACAGTTTAACGAGGCAAGACAGTCGCTAGAACCATGATTTGTTTGCTTGGCCACGTGTGCTCATTTACTGTCTCACCAATATGCTCGTTACGTGTAATTGGTAATTTCACACTCATAGCTCCCCACATAGAATAAATCCTGTGTCGGGGATGCCATGGAACACACACAAAGACAAGGACAACTAACACCCAGACCCAGAACAGATATTATCTTTTATTATTCAAACATCTGTCCGGCCAGGAATCGAACCCGGGACCTCTGGCTGAACCCATTATTAGTTAACTATTGATCTAAACAAAATGGAAAGATATGGCATGTTGTGATGTCACGTTAACAACAAGAACAACAATCAACAAAAAAAACAACAAGACTTAATGAAACTACATACAAACATACACACACAGCTATTTCAACGTCATGATTCACATGAATTAACTATAAAAAAATGTTACTGCTGCTTTGTTGCTACATATTCAGAAAAAAAATGTTAAGCAGGTACTTGTCGTTGGTCGTAACATTAGAAAGTTCCTTTTAAACTAAATTAATTTATATGGCTAAATATTAAAATGCTAATCCATGCTCGTCATAGGTTACAAATATCCTCTCTATAGCTGTGATGTAAGCGGCAGTGCGGCAGTCCAAGCCCAGGTTATGTTTCTTAGAAGCAGCCATTACGCTCTCACAAGCATTAGTCATAGAATATTCCAATCCGGAGTTAACGATTTGCTCTTCATTGGCGCCAGTTATCATTGACTGGAACAGCTTGGTCGGTTCTATCTTAGCGCTAATATTGGCTGCTTTTAGAGACTGCTCCACAGAGTCTAAAAGCGCTGAATTTGAGTCTTTCCAGAACTTAATGCTGAGCTTTCCGAAACTCACGTGGTTGAGGTTCTTGAGGTACTCGAAATATGACACGGTGACTCCGCCCGAGTTGGTCAGCAAGTCTGGGAGTACGAGGACACCCTTCTGGCGCAGAATGGTGTCAGCTGCCGGTGTGATGGGACCATTCGCGCCTTCGGCTATCATCTTGGCTTTCAGTTTGCCTGCGTTTTCACTGGTGACTGATTTCTCCATCGCAGCCAAAACGAGTATGTCACACGCCATGTACTTGACAACTTCGTTCGTCGCTTCTTTTGCACCAGTAAAGCCCTTTACGCTACCTTTATTCTTCTGTTTGTACGAATGCAGATCCACAGGATTGAGGCCATCCTTGTTTTCGAGAGAGACATCAAATTCCACAACGCCTATTATCTTAACACCATTCTTGTGAAGGTAGATAGCTGCGTAGCTGCCTACGTTCCCGAATCCTTCTATTATGGCAGTTTTATCCTTGAGTCCTGTCTTGAGTCCGCAGAGGTTACTCCAGTAAGTGTCTTCAATAAACATGCGTATAGTGAGATAGACTCCGCGGCCCGTCGCTTCCACACGCCCATGAATGCCGCCACCGTTTATAGGTTTGCCTGTCACGCATGCAGACGCATTTATATCGTGATAACCTAAGGTTTTGATGTAAGTATCGACGACCCAAGACATCTCTCGGCCTGATGTGTTGACATCGGGGGCTGGCACGTCAATCCCCGCTCCAATAAAGTTTTTCTTGGCTAGTTCCAGCGTATACCGTCTTGTTATTCGCTGCAGCTCCGCAACTGAATACTTTTTGGGGTTTATTGCGACTCCACCTTTTGACCCTCCAAAGGGTACGCTGGAACAGGCGCACTTGTACGTCATGAGCGCTGACAGTGCCTTTACTTCTTCGAGATCCACTTCGTCTGAATACCGGATACCTCCTTTACAAGGCAGTCGATGCACGCTGTGTTGCGATCGATACGCGCGCACAATCTCGTATGTCCCGTTTTTTCTCTGTAGAGGAAATTCGAACTGAATGACTGAGTTGCACGAACCCATGACCTTCAGGATTCCAGCTACTCTTATACTTCTCTTCTTATCTGTCATGTAAGTATATTTTTTCAAGTACTCTATAAGCGACGGCTCGGCCACTTTTACTGCGATGTGATAGAAATACTCCACCATGCGGTAAAAGCTTGGGTTTGGACTCTTAGCGATTTCAGCTAGATGGGCCGGAATTTCATAGTCTCGCTTGAATATTGCCGGTAAGCAACGCTTCTTGCTAATTACAGTTTTTGAAAAAACACTTTTAACCAACGGCATTTTATGTCAAAATTAATAATCAAGTAAAATCATATAAAGTTCAATCTAATTACTTTTACAAAAACTGCAAAGCGTCTCAAAAATTATTTTGTAGATAATAGAAAATCTGAAGAAAATTCTCAGGGTGATGACAATATTTCAATAAAAAGTCCTAACGATATTTTGACTACAAACTATTTGACAAGAACTGTCAAGAGCCATCCTGATTCATGAAAAGAGTTCTGAATAAAACCTATGCATTTGAATTGCTACTCCCAAGAAAAAAGTTTTAGATTGATAGCAATATAAAACTTTTTACACTTTTTTACTTTTAGCCTATATTCTAGAGTCTAGTAAGTAAGCAAGCTCGTTTAGGCGGAGTGGCTAACCCTAGTGACAGACAGAGTTTTCAGGCCGCCTGAAAGCCTCTGACAAGAAAGACGATCTAATTTTGTGTACCCATATTGCAGTTTTTTAACCGACTTCAAAAAAGGAGGAGGTTATCAATTCGACTGTATGTTTTTTTTTTATTTATTTTTTATGTTTGTTACCTCATAACTTTTGACTGGGTGAATCGATTTTGATGATTCTTTTTTTATTAGAAAGCTGACGTCTCCCATTTGGTCCCATTTCAATTTAGTCCAGTTCTGATAATGGTATCTATGAGAAAACTACATAAGTCTTAAATTTGCATTAAGTACGTGCGCGACAAATAGATGAATAACTCAATAGTCGGTCTTTTGAAGTCGGTTTTTGTTTTTTGTTTTATAAAAATAATGTTATTGTTTAACCCCGACGCAAAAAGAGGGGTGCTATAAGTTTGTTTGGTCTGTATGTGTGTGTCTTTCTGTTTGTGGCATCGTACCGTCTTGCTTAATAAAAATATCTGAGCTAAACTGTATGCAAACCTCTTTGGAGTCCAAAAAACGTCTGTCCATTGACGAGCCTTAATTTTTTAACAATTTTCCCTAATACGATTATATCACGAAAGAATGAGCTTATCCAACAAAAGAGATGAAACATCTTTTATTCAGTTCATTGTATCAATTTAAGATACCTTTTGTATTTGAACGATAATGTATTTCTTTGGAAGGTTTATTTTACTCAAAAGCTTTGGATATAACTGGGAAAGCAAATAAAAGGTGTAAAACATCTAGGGATTTAGCGGAATATGGTTATTTGGTTATGATTTTGGTACTTAGGTAAGTTTATTACACGTAATGAGTACAGTGGCGAGACAGTAAATGGGCGTACTCGGCAGAGCCTTTAGGATTACCGTGAATTTACTTAAAACTAAGTTAGGAAGTATTTTAACTCAATTTTAAAATACTCAAGTTATCTGAACAAGTTAAAATATTATATTAAAAGAGCTGAAAGGGTTCTCCACTGTCTCTCAACCTACCCTAAGATCTCCACAGACGTGATGCTAGGGTAAAATTCAACGGGGTGCTAGGTCGGGTAACCTCCACGTGGTGCACCCTGGGCAACAGCGTGCGGTAATACTGCAGCTTTTATGCAGTATTACCGCACGGTGGCCAATAACCCGACACGGTGGGCCCATCCGCGTGTCCCTCTGACTAGCAGAGGGCACAGCGTGATGGTTTGGACGGTGGCATTGCTGCCACCAGGGGTGTTTTCCTTGTGCTCCTTGCCGCATGTGGGTTGCGGTCGGGAGTGCAAGGAAAGGAGGAGGGTGGACGCTGGAAGCGTGTGCCGCATGGGGCACCCAGCGGCATACGCTTTCGGGCTACATAGGCTGGGATCTCTCGTTGCCGAGCGTGGTGAAAGCCGTGCTCGGCGGCGAGAGATCGTGGCAGGCCGGGGTCTCCTTCTGCGAAGAGGTGATGACGCAGAAGGAGGCCGCGAAGCGGGTCAGAGAGGACGATGCCCGATCTGACCCGCTCCGGCGCAGACGGGGGAGCGAGGAGGCGGTTCGCCCATCTCCTCGCTCCTCTGCAGTGGAGTTGCCGGGAGAGTCGGGGGACTCTCCCGGCCTGCACGACCCCACACTGACTGTCTGGGGGGTGATCCTGGGGAACAGGGTCACCCCCCCATAGGCGCGGGGGGCCCTAATCGGGCCCATCGCCGGGGCGAGGTGGCGATTGCTAACGCGACCCCACCTTGCCCCATCTCAGGCGGATGCCGAACACCCCAGTGGTTTTAGTGGGTATGCCGCCGCAGGGCGGAGACTCCCACATAACCACCCTGCCTCCCCCGGGGCGGGCGTGGTATCCATAAAGGATTTCCACTGGGTAAACAAAAATAAAAACAAAAAAAAAAAAGGGTAAAATTCAACAGCTCTTAGTGGGTCATGGGTCATTACTACAATCGTTATAGGTTGAGTACACGTAACGAGTACAGTGGCGAGACAGATGGGCACACTCGGCCGAGCAAACAAAACACGTCTGATCTGTCAACTGTCTCACCTCGTCAAACTGTTTATACAAACTGAGCACTCGGCCGAGTGCACCGTCTCGCCACTGTACTCGTTACGTGTAATCAACCCATAAGGTCTGTGTAAATTTGTCTATGGTATTACGATTGTATAGAGATTTAGGAAAGAGCATTCTAAGCCGAGAACGCTTGGAGTTTTCCTTGAGAAAAGATCTCATATTACTCATCATTATGAACAACTTCTACCCTTGGCCTCAAACCTGAAATCTATATATATAAAAATGAAACCCGTTTTCCTTGGTCACGGCATCACGCGTGAATGGCTGGACCGATTTCACTAATTCTTTTTTTGTTGTATTTGTTATTATTAGGAGAAGGTTCTTACGAAAGAAAAAATTGAGGAAGTTGAGCGGAACATAAAAAAAAATTAAGACAATTCGAATACAATACTCATAGTTAAGACAGGACAACGTGTGTCGGGTCAGCTAGTCGAAAATAAAAATCAGCTCTAGTCTTACTATGACAATAACACTCGACAAGTTGTATGATACACATTCGGTGATCTTCATCAGGAGATTACGAGCGTTACATTCTGATATATCAATCTGCCTGCTTTTGGCTGATCCAAATGAAACTCACTTAAAAAGCAAACGAAAATCCAATAATGACCTTTAATAATAAAGTGGACTGTATTCGATTTTGGCTTGTTATTTAACGTACCCTAGACACAGTCGATCGAGTTGGAATCGATTCACGTCGGAAAATGAGTAGTTACGTACGTATAGATGAACAAATTGCTGTTTATGCTATCTGCAATGCGATCATGTATTCCCGCTACAGCAACTGACAAAGTTCGCAATGATTTACGATCTAGATTTTCAGGCAAAGATTATGGGGAAAGTACAGAAGTCATACTTTACTGATATATGATTGTGACAAAAATTCTCAACAGCTAATAATTGAGCTTAAATATAGGGATACTAGCTGACCCAGCAAACGTTGTTTTGCCTTATAAATTATTTCTAGTGACTATTAAAAAATAGGGGTTGGTGATAGAAGGGTGAAAATTTGGGTTGTATGTATTTTTGAATGCCACATAATCCACATTATAAAAAAATAAAAATTTTGTCCGAAAACTAAAAATAAAGGTTAGGGGTGGACAACCCTTATCACTTAGGGGTATGAAAAATAGATAGGAGCCGATTCTCAGACCTACTCAATATGCTCACAAAATTTCATGAGAATCGGTCAAGCCGTTTCGGAGGAGTACGGGAACGAACATTGTGACACGAGAATTTTGTATATAAGATAAAGTAGTCTATAACGTATGCACTTAAAATAATCTAACAGCAATAAAATTAACTGCTTCTCTTTTCAATCAAATATTATGAAAGAATCAGAAATATTTATTGACCTTAAATACAATTGAATGTTACTGGTAAGTCATTTTTACAAAGATACTAGCTGACTCGACAGACGTTGTCCTGTCAAAAGCCATTGCGTCAATTCTATGTCAAATGTCAATAGTTCGTAACTATAGCAACCGTAGTATGTTGATGCTAACTTAAAAATTATCAGTATATATATAATTTGCAATAAATTAAAATTGCGACTATAATTTGAGATTTAAACTATCCTATCTCTCAAGTTGGATCGAACTGCACATGGTGTGCGAATTTTATTATAATCGGTTAAGTGGTTTAGGAGTCCATTGAGGACAAACATTGTGACACGAGATTTATATATATTAAGATTTGGAATTAAGTAAAATTAAGTTTGGTAGAGCTTTTAAATCAAACTTGAAAAAAGAATTAATTAAATAATCCGAAAATATGAAATTATTAATTACTAGCTGACTCGACAGACGTTGTCCTGTCAAAAGCCATTGCGTAACTATAGCAACCGTAGTATGTTGATGCTAACTTGTCAATTTATAGTAAAAATTATCAGGATATATATAATTTGCAATAAATTAAAATTGCGACTATAATTTGAGATTTAAACTATCCTATCTCTCAAGTTGGATCGAACTGCACATGGTGTGCGAATTTTATTATAATCGGTTAAGTGGTTTAGGAGTCCATTGAGGACAAGCATTGTGACACGAGATTTATATATATTAAGATTAAGAATTTTGGAATTAAGTAAAATTAAGTTTGGTAGAGCTTTTAAATCAAACTTGAAAAAAGAATGAATTAAATAATCCGAAAATATGAAATTATTAATTATTACGACCGTAACACAATTGCTCCGTTTGCACTTTGGACAAAAATGAGGATTCTGCGAATAAGTAGTACTTATTGACATGCATCATTATTACGAGTATTCACTTATTTTGACAATAACTTAGTAACAATAGTTTTTAAAAAATGCTGAAGTGATTTCGATTAAGTCTCTCGATTAAGTCTCCTTTCATCCAAAAAAAACTAAACTGAAATCGGTTCAGTGGTTCGGGCGCTATGATGCCACAGACAGACAGACAGACAGACAGACAGACAAACAGACACGTCAAACTTATAACACCCCTCTTTTGCGTCGGGGGTTAAAAAATGCTGAAGTGTCGGTTTGAATTTGCTATTATTTACTTCGGTTAGAAAGGGATAACAACAATTGACGTGCTTTTAATACGTACTCGTAAGTACTCTCTACCTGATTATGGCAAAATTTGTCTTGTCGTCATTTGTTTAGTTTAGAAATTGGCGTGATAGAATAGTCGTCATTTTACTTGTCGTCGCCATAAATATCGGACCCAGTGAGTATAATGCTATAATGATTCGATTTACTGATCATCACAGCACAATAAACATCACTGTCGGTGACCGATCACTCGATTTAACTGTTGACTGCGAGTCTACATACCTACATAAATCATCATCGGAACGATAATCGATTCCAGTTTAAAGTGGCCACATTGTATTATTTCGTAAGGAAGCCACCTGGAATCATTTGAGTGTTCCCTGATAGATATAATTTGGATGTCTTCAAGTCGTTAGTGAATCGATTTCTTCTAGACGAGCGTGCTTCATCGTAGATCGCATAATTGCTTACCATCAGGCGAAATGGCAAATAAACACAAGCCTATTACATAATTGTAATTTTAATAAACTCGAATGGAAAAGCTGAAACAGCTGAGCCGAATTTCATGAACCATAGATAAGAACACTCTTAATCGCGTCAATTTATAAAAAAAAAAAAATTAGCTCAGCCGGTTTGGGAGCAACGATGCCATAAAACAGACACAGATACATTTAAAATACACAGACACAGACACAGATAAAAGAGGGGTGCTGTAAATACAGCACCCCTCTTTTTGCTTCGGAGGTTAGAAAAAAGTACAAAAACATTAGCTGTAAAAGCACCTCATCCTTCATAACTTTACCTCATACATGCCTCATACAATTTTACAGAGTTATCATAAATAACAAAACTCGAACGTCTTGTTTCTCTTATAAAATATACTTTTATTTCTAAGCAATTAGGGTTGTGCTGTTATATTAACGATATCGATTCATTATTATTAATTATTAATAATATCTTTTTAAATTCATAAATATAATTGGTCGAAAGTTTTGACCTACTGGATATCAAACTGGTCTGGGACTTTGCGTCGTGAGCCAGTAACTTCTTCTGTTACACATTAAATAAACTGCAAGAGCAAACTGAATTATGAGGACAAGATACTTGCCACATCCGGTGTGACAATCATCATAATTTAAAAGCATGACAATAACAATAGTACAGTGGGAAAGATGTATATACGAACGGTACAAGTTCAATAAAAGCCTGTAAAAATATTCGTTACATAAAAATATTTTTATCGATAAAGCTCACCACATCCCTACGTATATCGCAGTTATTTCCACACTATAAATATTTATTGTACGGACCTTCTCCCATTGTTTATTGGTGGCGATAAGATACGACATTTGGAGTTACTTTGTTCAAGTATAGTTGTTCAGGAAGTAAAAGCAGTTATGCGTTTTCGGATATAAAAATCTGTTACATATACACAGTAACTCTCAAATTTTTATGTTTACAATAAGTGATTAAATCAAATTTGAACTAATACTTTTAGGGATTTGATAAAAAGGTTCATTATCATATTTTTTCCTTGCCTTTTTTATCCCACTGCTGGGTGCTCTTACTGTCTGTCTGGTAAAATAAGGTAACTGTGGTTTAATTTTGGGCCTGTTATGGGGAGCTAATATCGGAGTAAGACAAAGTGGTAAACTTGAATAGCTACTTATTTTTAACTAGCTGATGCCCGGGACTTTACCTTCAATGGCTTTGGGTTAAAACACAGCACTCATGGATAAAATAGTTTTCCATTGGTGGAAGAATTATAATTGGGCATATAGTTGCAGAGTTCATCCTAAATAACAACCATACAAACTTAATTATCTGTATTTATAATATTCAGTAGATAATTAGATTATACTAGAAAAAATTGATCTCAATTTTTTCTAGTATATAAAAGCAATATTTCTCAATTAAAATGATAACGCTATCTTCAAGAAAATACTTTACCTCAGCGCTTTCTCAGGGTGTTAGTATCTCGCTTCAATTATAAGAATTTACTACCCCCTAGGGCTGTCCAACAGACAGCGGCATCAGGGTTCGCACGTAAATTATACCTGCTTTCTGCAAGAAACTAAGATAGTAAAATTCACAGAAAAACTCAGATAAAAGAGCACAGCCCTAGGTTTGGGTGAAGCCAAGAACTCTTCTACTTTCGGGCGTAGTCACGATCAATTCATTTACAATATTATACATACTATACAATTATATATAGTCATGTTTTCAAAAGTATCTAACTTCTACCATTCTAGAAATATTAACTAGTTTTTTTTATGTAATTGAGTGAAGAGACGAGCAAATCGCTCGCCTGATGTTAAACGTCACGTTTTTTTTTTTTTTTTTTTTTGTTTATTGTTTCTGCTAATCCCCGAATATTTTTTCAGGATTGGATTACAATGCATAAGTTATGCTTATGAACTACCTCTACTTTATTACTAATCTAGGGTCTTAATATTGCTAATGCTTATATAATAATATTATATAATTTAACAATTGCTTATGTATCTACGTTTTATTCCTATCTATTACTACTTTACACACTTGAGTACAGTAGTCCACAAACTCCACGGTAACGTAAACGGTAACGTCACGTTTGTCCATAACAGGTCTGCGCCACCCAGAATTTGAAACCCAGGTAAACAAATTTTTGACAGTTGACACAGTTTGATGGTTAGGTAATTTAGGATACGTACCTCGCGTTCGGTTTGGGAACGAAAACAGTTAAAAACGCCATTTTTGCTCACAATCGTTCGCATGTGTGACATACGAACATCATTCCAACGATTTTGTCATTTTTAACTGTTATTTTTCATTACTTATTTGTTGAATGGTAAAAGTTATGTTCTTTAGGAAATATGTCTACATACATATACATTATATTTATACATCTATATATACTACTACTATATATATATATATATACTCCCCACTGTAGAGCTTGTGTACGTACGCGCGAAAGTAGAGGAGTTACGAGTCAACGAGTACACCCAAATCTAACGCAGTGCTCCATCTTTCTCTCGAACTTCATCTGAGCTGCAAAGAAACTAAGCTCGTACAATGTTAATTTAGTTGTCTTCTTTTGGGTTGTGTTTTAAGGAATTAATTCAGTTTAAATTTCACTAGACGACGTAGAAATAATAACCGCGGTGGGAGAGGTAGTTTTATAACCAAATTAGGGAAGTTTTTTAATTGTCTGAAAAGAGAATGTTCTGGATTTCACAGGAAATTAAAAAAAAATAAAAAAAATGACCAAATAAATAAATAAAAAATTAAAATAAATAAATTAATAAATAAAAAAAAATAAAAAATGAAATGAAATTATGTTGATGACCAATAAATACGCAAGTAGGTTAACCTTTGTAATGTTATTTTCAGCAACTATCTTATATACTAGCTGTTCCCTGCCACGCTTTGCTGTGGATAAAAAAAAAAAAAAAAAAAAAAATAGCCTATGTTACTTTGGGATAATGTAGCATTCGAATGGTGAAAGAATTTTTGAAATCGGTCCAGTAGTTTTTGAGTTTATTCCACACAAACATCCAAAAATACAAATCTTTCCTCTTTATAATATTAGTATAGATTACATTTTTGGACGCTTAACGAGTATTCAGTGTAGAAGAGTATGTATGTGGTGAATCGTTAATTATACTTACCAACAACTACAAAAATTACTACTATAATTACTACAAAAATACAAATCTTTCCTCTTTATAATATTATAGTAGGTATAGATAGTATAGATAAAATTCTCGTGTCACAATGTTAGTTACCATAATCCTCCGAAACGGCTTGACCGATTTTTATGAAATTTTACATGCATAAATATATTGCATATTTAGTAGGTCTGAGAATAACTATATATTATTTATTAATACTATCTATTTTTCGTACCCCTAAGTGAAAAGGGTTGTCCACCCCTAACATTTATTTTAATTTTTTGGACAAGATTTTTATTTTTTTATAATGTGGCTTATGTGGCATTAAAAAATACATATTTACAACCATAAATTTTCACCCTTCTATCACCAACCCCTATTTTTTAATAGTCAATAGAAATATTTTATATGGCCAAACAACGTTTGCCGGGTCAGCTAGTATACTATAATAATGGCGGTCTTTTTGAGTCCACGATTTAATTTATACGATGACTATGAGATGTTTTGCAAAAAAACCTTATATTTTGATATTGATTATTATTATTGGATATTTAACGTATTTTGTGTAATGACGGCATTTAAATTTAGCAAAAAGCAGGGCAACGGAAAATCTTGGCTACACGCATTATAATTATACGTGTATGTAGAAATCACCCCGTGCAGCCCTCCCTCCGTCAAAACTTGGATACTCGTAAAGTTCTAAGCCATTCCGATTCTCGATAAAAAGGGCGTTCTATAAGTTAACTCATTTATAGTTCTTCACAGAATAGGGAATATTCCCATAATGTGGGAAAAAAGTAAGTTAGTGGAGGCACACCGGACTTTGAGTAATGACCCCACATTCGTGCGGCCAGACGCATATTGCGTTACCGGAACAAAGAAATGCGTAGGGACTTGTTCTTCTCCTTTCTGTTAAGAAGGAGACGGTGTGCAGGTTGTCAATTGGAAATGCACCCAAGATAGAAAAAGAGGATACCACTCCAGTTTTCGACCTTCACTAATTAGATAAAAAGAAAATCACTTTAAGAATCACCCAAAATCACACCAAATCCATAACATTTTTTTTTTCTATGTAAAGAACGACAAACAAGCAGACGCTCAGGACCTCAGCTTAATGGTCCTAGTACCTACCGTTAAGCTGAGTAGAATAGCTTAATGATATGGATGGCTTTTGGACATCTTTTGAAAAAACCCCATGCGAGAAGACTTTCGGAGGAAAGGCATAATTTGTAAAACACTTTTAATCTATCGAAATAATCTCCACGCCTTTCTATATCCAATCCGAACATGTCTAAGCAGAATTTCGTAGACGACGCAAGCTATTTTCATTTTGATCAGTCATCCCATTTATCAGTCGTCTCATTATTGTCTTAAAGCATTATTTCGCGGGCTAATAAACGTTTGTAATCAATGGCTGATGATTCATCGGGTTTCTGGGATTTTCTGGAATAAAATATGGCGGTGATATGTCGACAGTATTAGGTTTGAGGTATTTTTTGAAGTAGCGTGTACGAGTATAGTATAGTGCTACATAAGGTTACGGGCACACTGAGGGGCAAGGCGTGGAGGCATGTAAGCGTGGCATGCGTTACACGCACGCATGCATTACCTCGCCCCCCCCCCCTTTTTTCCTACGCTAGGAGAGTGTTTTATAAGCACATGCTCGTATTAAGGCAGGTGAGCTGTGCGCGCGGATACGGGCACACTACGGGCGAGGGCGGGACGGCAACGGAGGGCAAAAACGACGACAAAGACAATTATTAATCATATTATATCAAAACAGTCTGTTACTTATTTTAGTTTTCACAATAACTAAATTAATCAATACTACTTCTGGATTGAAAACACACAAAATTATCACTTTCAAACTATAAAACAAATCCGAGTAATTTATTCTACTTTGATTTGTTTGATTTTAGCTCGTTTGTGTTTCACACCTGATAAATCAGTTTAGAAACGATATTATAAATCACGTGACAGCGATGTAGGTCACACCATTTTCATCTGGATTGTTTGTTCACAGCTAGATATAGATAACTCAATAGGCATGACGACAGTATCAAAAAATCGCCGATTCAATGCTTTCAGGGGACTAGCCATAAGCCATAAAACTAACACATGTTTAGTTTTATTATTAAAAAACAGATTATTAAGATTTTCAATAAATTAAAACGTTAAAATACAGCAATCGGCCATCTTGTCAGAAACAACAATCACAGCGTATGACGTCACGCTTCAGTGAACTCAGGTCATCCGCCGCTCATCACGCATAGACACAATGACATGTTTACTAGCCGTAACATCAAATCGACGCCATGACACAAGCAAGCTGTTTTCGGGCACTGTTGAAAAAATATGTGAAAAATGGCTTCAAACTTCGTTAAACTTAAGTTTATTACCGAAATAAAGGCTTTTTTGTAAATAGTAAATGTGTACTCACATTATGGAAGAGGATTTTAAAATCTTTCGTCACGCCTAATAGAAACATCACTGAGCTTAGTCTTTATGTCTTTTCATGCAGTTTATTCATCCTTCCATAGATCGTAATTTTATTTATCGTGAACATAAAACTATCTACATTAATTTTGCTATCTTTTCCGTTATTATTATGCTGTTGAATCTAGTCTATTATTAGCAACGCTTAGTCGCAGAATGTCCAATTCGTGAAATGCCCAACCTACGCAAAACACCCAAATTCACAGAATGTTCAAATCGCAAAATGTCTAAATTGCGAATTGATCACTCGTCAAATAGCCAACTCTATGTACAATAATGCACATTGCACACTATACCTAACAATAAGCTAGCACCTAATGCTACAAGCTACATAGTTACCTTATAATGCTATAGGCAACCTATTTGCAGAGCAATGTAGCTGTTAAGCCACGCGTGTATTCACCCCATTTGTCTTGTACTCGAGCAATGGACCTTGACGAAAACCGATGTATCACCAGCCTTACGTTTCTAATGGATGGTTCAAAATGTACAGTTGGGAAATTTATACTTTCGAGGTGGTATTATACTCCGACAAAAAGTGCTTACCTATTGGTTAATATTTCACCCTCTTTGTTTTTTCATCTCTGTTTCTTCTAGTTACGTTGAGTTGTTTGGAAATGGTACAGTAAGCCGATACGAGCTCGTTGTACTCGTACTTATCATTATGAATATCTTGTTTTATGGGAACAAACATCTACTTACTTTTTTTTTTTTTTAATGTACCTAATTGAGTGACGAGACGAGCAAATCGCTCGCCTGATGTTAAACGTCACGTTTGCCCATAATAGGTCTGCCCATAATAGGCGTGGCACAGCACTGCGTTCGTCACCCCGAGATATAAGTTGTTTAATCTCCCATTTGCCCTGTAATTTCACTGGAAACAAACCGGAACACAGCAATGTTTGCTCATTACTGCTTGGCGGTGGAATAACTGGCAGAGGTGTGGTACTTCCCCAGGCGGGCTCTGCAAAAGAGCCCTAGGCCACTACAGTACTACTCAAGTAGGTACTAATGTTGTGAATGCGAAAGTTTGTGTGTGTGTTTGCATGAATGGTTGTTAACAGATCTCCGTAACTATTGAACCAATTTTGATAAAATTTGGAAGAGAGATTGCTTACCCCTGGATTAACTGTAACACTTTGGATACTTTTCATCATCACTCAGATAAGGTTCTATACCAATATGAAAAGAACCCTTCTGGTGAGAGTCCCGAGTCTATCTGTATGGTCCAGCCAATTATTTTTGAGTCTGTCAACTAGAGACTTGAAAATTATATTTTTCCGATTCGAGGTACATATTTTTTTAACACGCTCTTATTAGTTTCACCTGTATGTTTGTAAACGACCCTTTTGGTCCTACTTTGAACGATTAGATTTAATTCAAACTTTGCACACCTGTCAAAGACCGATGACAATGCGTGTTTTTTAGTTTTTTTTACTATTTTGTTTTTTTATTAAGTTTTTACTCGATTTTATTATTTTATTTAATTTTTTATTTTATTTATTATTATTTTTTTTTTATCAGCCTTGTATAAAGTAGTATTGTTGTAGATTCCCACTGTACTCTTGAACAGTGGACCACGCTCTAGTTGAGCCAAAGGATGTAACATCTTAGCTGCTTTATGAGCTGGAAGTAACGACATCGGTGAGATCTTTTTATCTTAGCACTTCCCTGTAAATGTAATGTTGACTTGGCGGAGCGTGTTTTCATTGACTTTATTAATCCCCGACGCAAACGACGGAGTGTTATAAGTTTGACGTGTCTATGTGTGTCTGTGGCATCGTAACATAATTCCCGAACGGATGAATCGATTTTGGTTTTGTTTTTTTTTTTTGTTTGAAAGGTGAGTTAGTCGGGAGTGAATAGTTTTTTTTTTAAATTTAAAATGGGAAGTAAATTCTATTTTATTTTATTTTTAAGTTACCGTTTATTCATTTTGTGCATTGCATTGTGTTTAGTGTCTAAAAAATATGTTGTTAGTGGTTAAAGTTTCCCATATTTATTTTACCTGTATTTAATTAATTAATTAATTTTAATCCTAACGTTGAGCGTAAAATACAAATTCTGACACGTCAAACGGAAGTAATTTTTCCTTAAAATGGCCTAGACCCCAATCCCAATAGATAGATAGATAAACTCTTTATTGTTCACATCATACATTATAAACAAAAGAATAAGAATATTATTATTTCCTCTGTACTATACCTACATTTTATTTGGTTAGCAAAATATCGATTCACAAAAAAAATCGAACCGACTTTTAGTATTCCATAAAACGTACCTATGAACCTGGAATCCAAACCGCATCATCCCACAATAAAATCAATATAAAATCTTCTGATCCACCGTCGGCCCTCAACATAATGAGGGCCTCTAACGAATCGAATCAGTGAGAGGTCGTAAATTCAAGCGACCGAATCAAAAAGCCGTGAAAAGTTCATAGGGACGTGGTTTGTTCAGACGATGTCGGAAAGCCATATCCGGCTTAAACAAACAAAAAGCTTAACGTTTCAAACTCAGTTCCCCACGAGGATACCCTGTGTCGGGATGCCATGGAACGCACACAGTGACCAGGACAACCAACATTCAGACCCAGAACAGATGTCCATCTACACTAAATGCTCTGAATTTTTGTGTTTGTTGAGAGGTGAATACTGTATCCGGCGTAAATTATCTGTATGTAATCGTTGCTTGAAAACGATCGCTTGTCACTATAAAGTAGTTACTTGTGACACTAGTTAGTAAGTATGTTCTGTTTTGTTGCTTCGTAGCCATATTTTACTGTGTGTTATTATGTCTTTATAGAATAAAATCGATATTTTTTTTATGCCATAGGTGGCAGACAAGCAAACGGGCCGCCTGATGGTAAGCGATCAACATCGCCTATGGATGATATGATAGCTGTACAATAAAACATCTGGAAAAACTTCCACTCTCCATGCCAGCGGTGGCAACTGAAGCACTAAAAATGAATTTCCCATCCAGCAACCGAATCAATTATTTCACACTTTTAACAGTTGCCGATCCGGCAACGTAAACACATCCTAAACTTTAGCTAAACTGTCCGGAAACGGCCCATCCCTATTCAATATGAAATAAAAGCCTTAGAAATCACCTTGGCGAAAATGAAAGCCGAAGTTTCCCCAATTTATACGAACTCTACGATATCAAATGGACAACTCTATTTAAAATTTCATTCTACCAATTCGTTCGTAAATGAAAGGTAGACTAAAAGGGCGCTTAAGTAGTATCCTAACGTGTAGTAGTTGACTTATCCTAACGTGGGATGGGATCAAATATTGCAATTTGAATTTCGAATAAAAAGATCATATGATAACGTTTTCCTGTAAATCATGAAAGCCATTTGAAGGGTACAGGAAAAGAACAGGGAATGTTTACAAGATTTCTTAGTTGAGTTGATTATACCAAGAAGATATAAAAAACTATATCAACCCATAAGATCAAGTAGAAAGTATGCGAAAACGCGTTTTTGTCGTCACCTGCTTAGTCTCATAGAAAGATAATAATGATTCATTAAAGTACCACGGTCAAAGATATGCGTGCAATAGAAAACAAAAAAATGAAAATTGTGACATTCCCTCTTCTTTGCTTGTTACCCTTTATTTTATCATTTTCCGAGGCGGTTGGGTAAAGCGAAGGGAAGAATAGCACTTGGCCTAATTAATAGTATAATAATGATATCTTGGTAAAGCGATCTCTTCCAAACAAGTAAGAAGCTTAACATAAGTGATAGAAATAATTTAGCTGGAATATCGCTGTCTCGTTCATTACAGCTTATCAGACAAGGACAGCGCTATTTCTCGTTAGGTTTTAAAACCTTTGAAGTTGTCATTTAACTGTTTTCTGACACTTTTACTGGAAACCCAATTCTTATTCCAGAATGTGTGTTGAATTTTAGGGTTTTTATTCTAACTTTATATGTTTGTTTTTAATAAAAAAATAGAAAATATGGATCTTTTTGTCAAAAACTGTATGTATTTATTATTAACTAGCGGCCCGTCCCGGCTTCGCACGGGTAGACTTTGGGATAAACGTAGAGTAAATTGAAATCGGTCCAGTCGTTCACGCGTGATAGCGTGACCAAAGGTGTTGAGAATAATTATAGGAACTCTTTGTTAAAACCTCTATTCTCATGCTATTGCGTAACTATAGCAACCGTAGTTTGTTGATGCTAACTTGTCAATTCATCAAGTAAAAATTATTATCAGTATAAAACGCACACTGTTTTGATAGATATGATTGAATTTGAACTTTGTACAGAGGTAATAAAGTGCAAATTGACTCTTGGACGTTAGGAACATACCTACATTGCTTAAACAACAGTGAGTGCTTGCAATTCAATATGAACTTTATACAATAGCAATAAAGCTCGTTTTAGTTAGAAAACGTTTGTATGGGAAAAATAAAAGGGCTGTTTTTAGGGTTTTTCAATATTTCTGAGAGATTTTCTTAATATTTTTTCTGTAAGAACCTTCTCCTAATAATAACAAATACAACAAAAAAAGAATTAGTGAAATCGGTCCAGCCATTCACGCGTGAGGCCGTGACCAAGGAAAACGGGTTTCATTTATATATATATAGATAGATAGAAGATAGATAATAGATAATATGAATTGGTAATATAAAGGTAAATATGTATGTACCTATAAATACAGGGTTATAAGGAAAGGGAATGCTAAGCTGAAAAGAGCACTTAGTAGGAACTCATCATTACGAACACCTTTTACTATGGAGTCAACCTTCGAATCACGAATACGATATCAGCTGTTCCTGTGAGCCTTTTTCGGCTTAGCATACACTTCCATAACCCTGTACCTATAGGTAATTAGATATTAGGCCCAAGTTTGAAGGCTTTTTAAGACAGATCTAAATTTTCTAAAACCATTGGCATCCTTGTCCTAATGGCTTGCAATGATAAAGACAGATATATTTTTAGTTAGTTTAGATCTGTCTTAAAATGCCTTCAAACTTGGGCCTAGTATCCTACCAATATTATAAACGCGAAAGTTTGTGAGTATGTTTGTTACTCTTTCAAGCAAAAACGGCTGATCGGATTTTCATGCAATTTGGAATGAAGGTTGTTCATGGTCTGGCTCTGGATTAACACATAGGCTACTTTTTATACCGGAAAACGTGAGTGAAGCCGCGGGGCACAACTAGTAAATAAATATGGATAAAACGACAAACGATTATATGGATGAAACGATTCCTGAAACAAATTTATTTCTTTTGTAAACTAGGTATAAAACCTTACCTATTTTACCTTACCTCACTGCGCTGAAGAAAAACGCGACTTTCTACCGCATTCCGAAAGCTCTCGCAGACACCCACTATATCAGATTGCAAGCCGTGAAAATTTAATAAGGTCTGAGGCGGGCGGAAAATTTACCTTCCGTGGAAAAATTCCAGTGCGGCGATGCATTACTGATGCAACATTGTGGAAAAGAAGCTTTGCCCTTTTAAGAAGAGCCTTCATCACTAGAAAGGAGTTTTTATACCGTTTTATGGTATGCTTCAGTTCTTTACCTGATTGCCCAGAAAAGGTAGGTTTTCGGGTGTATGTGCAAGTCTATAATTCGATTTGACATCCTAGCGCTTAGAGGTGCGATTAAACGAGACGTGATTATGCGAGCCGAGCCGAAAATGACGCACTATATACCTCTATAGACTACCTATTTTGGAGCGGCTCAGGTAAGTTTGTACCAGTCATCGAGTATGTTTAGACGGTACGAAGAATTTCGTACCGCACGCTAAACATAATGGCTCAGCTCGCAATATCACGCGCCGTTCAACTGCACCTTTAGATTTATCTTTGAATCAGGAGTGTTATGAGCCAAAAAAAAAAAAAACATTAATAAATAGCTTCAAGAATAGAATAGAATATCGTTTCTTTTCATAAAGTAACAGACACAAAATAATCCTGTTATAAAATATTATGACTGCACTTTGCTCTTAATTTACAAGTACCTACTTGCCAAATTTAAATACAGCGGCTAAACCGTATTCTTTATCTCACTCAGAAAAATATAATATCAGGAGATATTTAAACTTGTTTGCTGTGGTATCCAGTAAAAAGAAAAGTAAATAAAAAAACTAAAAAACACGCATTGTCATCGGCATCGGTCTTTAACAGGTGTGCAAAGTTTGAATTAAATCTGATTTTCAAAGGCAAAATCGAGCTCAAAGGAGTCGGTTACATACATACATACAGGACGGTGAAACTAATAAATGCGTGTTATTAAAAAAGAAAGTTGTAATGAGCTTCAATATCTATTATTTTATTACATCAATTACTTTTTACAAAAAATACATAATTAAATAACAAAACAAACAAAAAGCTAAAACCCAACCATTCGCAAATTCAGCGCCATTTCGCCGTATTTAATTCCTCTCAATAGTTACTTACAAAACGGAGAGTGACATGTGAACAGCAAACAAATATAAAGTTTCGTCCATTGGTCCCTTTTAAATACGAATAAGCTACCAACACGACACTTAGAAAATGAAACTCAAACAACCGGACCCTCATTTACACTATGGACACACTGACCAACGCTTTTACGTATAAATAAACTGTTTTATTTGTTTTTCATTAGTTTAAATGTGGACACTGAAAAGCTAATTTTAAGGATAGGTACTCTGTAGGTATTGTAGTCTTCAGCTGTCTGTAGTCTTCGACTGTGACAGTGTGACTGGGTGTATGAAAGTGTAGTTATGTTTTGAGGGTACTCTGCGTTACTATACTTTTGTCAGTAAGCAATTAATTTCAACTCTAGACCATTGAGACTTTCATAATTTCTGCTTAAACTTAAAAATAAATTGTTTTATTTATTTTTTCATCCTAAAGTGCCTAAAATTCTTCGTCTTGTTTTTGCTCACATTTCACGTCAGTAAAAGTTGTCAGAGCCCTTTAAGAAGCAGTTTTTACAAGTAAGGCCTACGAGTATTAGACAGATCGATTATTTGATCTCAATGATTACTGACAAAACCGTTGTGCAGTCTTTAAGTCTCTGTGTATCACAAAAGTTGTACCTTATTTGCTCGTTTCGCCTGTTACCCCTAGAATGCGAATTAACAATTGAAACTACGAATTAATTACAACTACGGGCTTATTACTGGTCCCTTTTTGATGGGCTGCGGCTAGACCCGTCGGATTGTTCGTAGGGTTTTATTGTGCCGGCTTCGCTTACGCTTCGGAACCTGGTTTTAGTACGCTTTTACTATCATCACAAGAAGATTAGAAAAAAAAATATTTCACTGTCGCAGAAAAAAAAAATAAACAAAATTAAAAAAATAAATGTTAAAAATCTTTTTTTTTAGTTTCTAAGTCATTGTACTTAATTATAATCGTAATCAATTTATTGGTTATTTTTATTATAGGTCACAACAAAAAATAAATAATAACTAATTATACAATACGTACCTATTAGTGATTATAAAAAACATAATGTAAAATAATGACCTGTTCTAATAAAGATAGTATAAAAAATGTCATAATTAATTAAAGACCCAAAAAATATTTTCTAAAAATAATTGATTCGCATGTCTAATAAGTGATTTTTGGAAACTAAATTCTATACGTATCTACTATAATATAAACTTAGAAGTTTGTATTGAAGTCTATAGAGAACATTTGTGAAATAAAATTTCAGAAGCTTTTTAAAATATTTTTTTGTTATAATAATTCATTATAATATATTATTATATGTATTATTATTATTATTTTATTATTAGTATTTATTATTTTATAATTATTATTATATATATATTATTAGGAAATAATATGGATTGAGCAATAATAAACCAATAAACCAAAATAAATAATTAAAGGACCATAATAAACTTTTGAAAATATAAACTTTTGTTCTGTTTATTTTAAGAAAATTATTTTTAATACAACAGTTTTTTTCAGATTATTTTGAGGTTCTATTTACTTATCAAATACATTTTATATCATAACTTTTAAATAAACGTGCAGTTTATTCTTTGCTCAATATTTCAAAAAATATAATAGTCAGAGGAATCTTGTTTGTTTTAATCACTTCGAAAAAGTGTAGCAGCAATTGAAAAATTTATTCACCTGCATGAACTCAATTTAGACAGTAGTGTATTTTGTGCCCTGTGAATTTGTTGATAAATTTATTTCATTTGATTACGAAAAAACTGGCGTGGGTAAATAAAATTCATGCTGTGAAATAATCTGTTGCGGGTTGCTTTTTGCCAATTGACAATTTAATAAGAACTATTACAATAATATAAGAATAACAGATACACAATTAAAAAAAACACTTTCATTCAACAAATTTCATGCATCTATTGTAAAAAAAAAGTTAGTATTACTATCCTTGAAATCTGTAATGTCTAACTTTGTTCGATTATCCTGAAAACATGATTCTGCTTTATCGTTTCATTTTTTATGCCATACCTAATTACCTACGTGACAAACAATCAGACCAGTTTTCACCATTAGATCAGACACCATGATCTGATGGTGATACATCGCTATCGTTATCAACGTAGGTATTAAGACTCTATGTGTATGGACTGTATTAGTCTATATCTATACTAATATTATAAAGAGGTAAGATTTGTATTTTTGAATTTTTGGATGTTTGTGTGGAATAAACTCAAAAATACTGGACCGATTTCAAAAATTCTTTCATCATTCGAATGCTACATTATCCCAAAGTAACATAGGCTATTTTTTTTTTTTATACACAGCAAAGCGTGGCAGGGAACAGCTAGTATCTAATATAATAATTTAGAAAATATATGTACGGTAAGTCTTAAAGAGTTTGATTCGTAATACACCCCGCCCTCTACCCCCATCCTAAAGAATAAGAAACTCTTCTAAACAAAGAGATAAAACCGTAATAATATCTTGATAATTGTAAAAGTTGCAATCTCTCAGGATATAATAACGTTGTTCAGGAAGGCAAATGCAGCTTTTTACAATAAACAGCGATGGTAACGACAGTTTGCAAAGATGTTGAAGCCCTTTGAGGGTTCTTATTATAATGAAGAAAGGAAATTACCAGTACGTACCTACAGCCTCTATTATTTATAAAAAGGTAGGTATTTACTTCATTCTTGAGAGGTTAGTTTTAATTAACGCTCGGGGCGCTTCGATCTGTTTCGTAGCATATTATTGTAAAGGCAATTACGCATCGATTGGCTGTGGGAGCCTCGGCTGCACATGATTTAACAAAATTGAGAATCAAACATAGCCAAGAACACTCCCGACTAATTCACCTTACAAACAAAAAAAAAGACGTGTGGCACTCGGGGACTGCCGCGGTAAAGCTATTGCATACGGTGATACTTTTTAGTTTTGCCATCTATCGATGAATAGCAGAACTTTTAATGACTTTTTGAAATATCACGCTTGTCTTTTTAGTTCAGCAACTCGCCTCTAGGTGTCGAGTGTAAGGTTTCGTTGACTTTTCAAACGTCATGACTCTCTCTTCCGAGTGTAGCCCAGTAGTTCTATTTTTTTTTTAATGTTTAAGTTTTTATATCTTCCTTTTTTATAAGGTTATTTTCGTTACGGAATTTCTGGATTCGGTCTCCACGCTCAAGGCCCGCGATAGAAGCTATGCAATAGCTTAAAAACAAAATCAAAATTGGTTCATCCGTTCACGAGCTACGACGCCGCAGACAGACACACACACACACTCATACAAACACACACATGGACAGACACAGACACGTAAAACTTATAACACTCCGTAATCTTTCGAATTTATGAGGCGACTGGTAGTAAGTATAAGACATTTGAGCTTGACATTCCTAATAGTGCTATAACATCATTGTATCGTTCGAGGCTGAATTTTTGTAGGCGCTTCGCCAAAATGTTGTATTCTTATAATGTTTGTCAACTACTTGCTGTGCAATGCGATTCCATTTGCGCGGTGATGAAAAACAGTTACAAAAGTGGCCTATATCTCTTTCTGTACCACTGACAACATGCATGCCAAATTTGATGATCATCGATTGATTATATGACGTGAAAGCGTTTTTTTTTTTTTTTTATGTAATTGAGTGACGAGACGAGCAAATCGCTCGCCTGATGTTAAACGTCACGTTTGCCCATAACAGGTCTGCGCTACCCAGAATTTTGAACTCGCAGAATTCAAAACCCTGCGCGGCACAGCACTGCGCTCGTCACCCTGAGATATAAGATGTTTAATCTCCCATTTGCATAAATCATTACCATACCAAACAAACTCACATTCGCATTGAAATATTAGTCACTTGCAACCTGCCCCGGCTTTGCATGGGTATGAAATATAGTTTACGTTACTCGGTAATAATGTAAGTTTATACTAGTATTTTTTTTTTACCGGTCCAGTAGTTTTTGAGTCTATTCATTCCAAAAATAAAGATCTTTGCTTTTATAATATTAGTTTGGAAGCGCCTACAAAAACATAGTCTCAACGCAACTCTTAACAATTTATCACCTACTTAACATGCTCAAAGGTGACTTTAATAAAAAAGAGATTTATTACTTAAACGTGGATGCATCTCAGGTGCTTGGGTAAGCTCATCAATCTTGGAGAAAGGATTTAATTAAAGCATGTTACTTTTGCACGAGAAGATGTAAATTATTTTAAAGGAGTGAGCGCTTTTGCATAACATATTTTAAAGTAATTGGATCCTTGTAAAAACAAGTAGGTAAAGCAAGGTAAAAATAATTAAAATAACGTTTCGTTTCACACTCATAGCTCCCCACTAGGATAAATCAGTGTCGGGGATACCATGGAACACACACAAAGACAAGGCCAACTAACACCCAGACCCAGAGCAGATTTTTAAATTCATCATTCAAACATCTGCCCGGCCAGGAATCGAACCCGGGACCTCTGGCTTATATAATAAGGCGGATATTATTACCGCTGAGCCAAACAGGCTTTGACATACAGACACCGAAGTCTCGCCTTAAGGGTTCATTCCCCCGTAGGAGGTTCAGAACCTACTAGGTTTTATTGCATTATAATCAGAGTTAGACAGGTAGGTACATCGAATTTCAGCTCAATCGGACATCGGGAAGTGGTTCATAATTTAGTTATAAGATTTGACGCAAAAACCTAAAACACCAAACAGGGCAAGCTACACAAAAGCTTGTAGCACTTGTAAGACGGAAAGAATAAGCGCCCAAAGGGCTGGTGTTGACTTTGGCCAGAGAATAAAAATAAGCAAGCGCTCGCTGCGTCTTTGTCGCCGTTTTGTACCGAGCTCTCCTGAAATGATACATTACAAAAACACGATACAATTCAGTTTCCTCCGCAACAACACGTTCCCAAGTACAATGTACGAACACAATTATAACAAACCCGCATACCTTACGAGTTTTTACGTTGAACCAAATGGATTGGTCCTGGATCGAAACAATGGAACGTGGAAGGAAAAAGATCCTGTTGGAAATTGCCTTCCCTGCACGAGAATACGTAAGTGTCTATTCTCTGGCATTGTCTGTGAGGATGCGTGCCTTTTCAACGATTGAACAATGGGATGGATGAGCTATTTAGTGGTATACGCAGCTTTATTAGATTGAACCTACTTTGCTTAACTTTACTTTACGGGACAAGAGTGTGACGGGAGCGGAAAGGTGACGGTAGCGGGGCGAAACCGGGATGATAGCTGGACAGAAGCGGGGTGGGAACGGAATGAAAATTTTGATGGAGTCTTTTCCTACACGGGGTCGTGGGAAATTGCTGTTAGATTTCACTGTAAGTAGGTATGCTTTATTTTTTTATTTCTTTGCGCCTTTCTACACAGTTCGAGCAGCTGAAGCTTAAGTTCACATTTCTTTTGTCGTCTATTGTTGAATAAAATATAAAATCCTATGCACAAATCCGTTTCTTCCGGCGACCCGCTCTATATTCTACCAGGAGCGCAGCAACAATAGCAGCTGATTCTAATTGCGTCGCATTGTCAGACACGCCGCGCCTTCCAATATGTGTCGATTCGATTGTCCAATTATTTACATACATTAATATGCATGGAGTTGTCCGTAGGGGCCCAATTGTAGTACAAAATACTATGCAATTATACTCGTAGACCCAATTATAAGGGAGACGGGCCTATGTTTATAGACGGAAACATTAGGACTATGAGGAGTTTACTCATGCTTGTTATTACGCAAGTAAGTTTATATTGGCCGAGTGGTCGTCCCTGTGTGCCTAGAAAAGTGTACGCCACTTACGCCCGTCAGAATTGCCAATGACAGGCGTAATTGTATATTCATCGCTTCATTCTTCAGATATGATTTAATTACCAACTGTAGTACCTCTATTTGCTAGGCAACTTCGCACAATTTTTAGAGACCTAAAACGATTTAGTGACTTGAAACGTATTTCCGGCCCCTCCTACCTAGTGTAGCCATCTTGTGTTTTACTCATTCCTCTTTTGTGCGCGGTAACTTTCGCACGTCTCAAAATTCACCATGCCGAAAAGAAGCGCGCAAGTCGTAATTAAATAATACGTAAGGAAAATTGAGAAAGAATATAAATTAAATTACATTATAATAAATTACATCTCCACTGTTTTCATCATCGGAAGATGAAGGTAAGTCGATTTACATTTATTAAGTGAAAATAACTAATAGTTTTGATACGCATGGGATTGACTGCGAGTCAATAACATTGACGGGTTTCAAAACTAAAATTTGTCATATTTATATTAATAAAATTATGTATCGGGGTTGACTGCGAGTCTCCAACGATGACAATAAACATACAACCTGAAATAGGTGTAATGTAACGGTCCTCTGCGAACCTAATGCAATCGTTTCACGATTCATGTTTTAAATAATTTCATGCATCGGGGTTGACTGCGAGTCTCCAACGATGACAATAAACATACAACCTGAAATAGGTGTAATGTAACGGTCCTCTGCGAACCTAATGCAATCGTTTCACGATTCATGTTTTAAATAATTTCATGCATCGGGGTTGACTGCGAGTCTCCAACGATGACAATAAGCAGAAAATGCATACATCCTGAAATAGATGTAATGTTCCTCTGCGAACCTAATGCGAATCGTTTTACAATCCACTTCCATAATTGATTTATTCTATTGTTTTTTTTTTTCATCTACCCACAAAAAAAAAAAAAACTTTACAATGTAAATTTAAAATTTTAATGGCAGACGACGAATGTGCCGGACGACTGTTGAATACAAAATAATAAGCCCAGAACCAGTGCCAATTGGACTGGAAGCCGTTCAAGACTCCGGTTTGGAGACCATCGAAGTTTTAATTCAAAACGAATATAAAGATCAAAACATTCACATCGAAAACACTACAAATCTCCGATCCTGTTGTGGACCCGAGACTATTATCTGCTCTTGGTGAATCTATGTCCGATACACCCGCCTAAGGTGATAAAATACATAACAATTTAACAGAATTGTGGCTACCTTTATTAAAGGAAACGGAATTCACAGAAAAGGCGAAATCAAAATTGTCAAAATTGTTTGATTCCTGATAATTATAGCAAGCACCAAAATTAAATGGCAAAATTTGTGCTGCGGTACCAGACATGGTACGTACCTAATCGAGATAAAACTCTCGCATATCACAACAACAACTCGGCCTGGGAGTCACGGCCATAAACACGCTTCTGAGAACCGACGACAAGTTTAAAGCCATGAAGCATCTCAGCAACGATTGCCAAATACTTCGCGATTCCTATCTCCAAGTTACACAAAACCGCGTGAAGCTAATTACACTCAGCCTAAAGGTCCTTTATACACAACATAAACGAATCTGAAGGGTAAAAAACCTTATTTGTTTTGTTTTTACCAGAAAAAATTAAAGCCACAAAAGCTATTGAAAAGCAAGGTCTTCAAATAAAGAAGCCGAACAAGACTGCAAAACGTACTGTTCCTCAGCCAAGCGCTGACCGTCTACGTCCTACCAGGGAAACTGGTATGTCCCATCCTTGGTGCTCGACGATCAGAGCGGGGCGGGGAGCCTACAGGACATGATCGCCGTCACGAGGCTATCGTCCATCCTCAGCGCCAACGCAGCAGCCTCGTGATTCTTACCAGGACAAGCCCCGTGCACCAGCATCAACTCGCCAGTAGCACAGGTACACGCGGGCAGATTTACTTACTTTTACGACAATTGGTCAATGGTCACCAATAATAACGTTAACGTAAACGGTTACAATATAAGTACGTTTAACGACGTCGGTTAGTCAATCTAATATACCGAAAAATGTCTAATGTCCGAACCGAAGTTACCTTTATATAAATCGATAAAAAAAAAAAAAAAAAAAACTTTTTTTTTTTCCTTGTACCAACTCACCGGCCTTCTGACCGGAAGTACTAAAGGTTTCAATTTTAATCGAAAAACTCGACCAAAACTTTAACTATGAATTTAATGGCACGCCGCGCCGTTCGGATTATCCGTCGCCCCACGAGTTCTCATAAATATGATGAGAGAAGTCATGGGCTATTTATGAAGTCGAGATCACAAATCAGTGTTTCAAAAAAAATTAATAATAATAAAAAAATCAGGGTTTTAACTAGATGAAATATTGGCATATTGGCGATAGTTATCGGCAATGCGAGAATAAAGATAACGCAACTATAACGTTGCTTAACTATCTAGGTTTCGTAATCAACTACATTATAATATAAGTATTTTGGCGCCGAGGCAAAGATGCAAATACCTAAGATTCGAGTTCGATTCAAATAATTTTATCATCAAGCTTCCCTCAAATAAGAGAAGCAAAATAACGCAGTTGGTTCACAAGTTCACAGAACTAAAATCTTGCACTAATTGAGAGTTCTTCCAGCTTATTGGAGTTATAATCGCCCTCTGCCCAATCTCTAAATATGGGTGGTTCTACACTAAGATATTAGAAAGACAAAAATATCTTGCATTGCTTATGAATGATAAATAAAAATTACGAATCTGTCTAGTGAAAGATTAAAAATGATCTGCATCAAACATCAAACATTAAAACCATGTTAACTTCATTATAAGCACGCATCCGGATCTGCCTGGGGTGCGAACTGTAATAACAACACTATCAATGGCAAATAAAAAAGCACTCTTAGAAAGCAAGACACTTTAATTACTTATTTTCTGGACATAAAGTCATTCGCCAACAAAGTATTTATGGCGTGAACAATGAAGAGTTTAACTATCTATCTAAAGTAACCAATTGCGTCATATTGCTTCGCGTTCGTAACGCTACTGCAACCAGCTACATAAATCGAATGGGGGGCATACAATACCCTCATCTAAATAACATGATCAGATATATTTGGCAGTCGTGTAAGCAGCGCGGGCTTTGGACATTATTATCATACATAAATACCAAAGACAATTGCGCAGACGCCGCATCAAGAAACGTGAAGCGAGATACGGAATGGACACTTCCCCATAATACTTTACCAGAGAATGCTAATTGATGATTTGATTTGATTCCAACGCTTTATCTGTTGATGCATTCTCTCTGGATTGACAGTCAAGTTATTTTTATTTTGTTTATGCTTTTCCGCCATTTTCCCTAATATTGAAATGCCTCAGAATAATCATTGATGATCGATGACCGCTCCTTTTGAGTTGTATTTTTATATACCCTTATTGGCCTACACAGCCTTGGTTTCAATTATTGCAGAACCCAATTGTTACAGGGGTTCTTTATTTCAATCCCGAAAAATATCTTTTGCAATCTCATTTCAGGGATTATCATCCCTTACACAAGAACCTTATCCTGTTTACCGCAGAGCTCTGCGGCAGTCTTTCATTTGACGGAGCGCCAGCACAGGCTCGATGACGCTGATGCTGTCATCGTTCTCAGACTATAAAACAGTACAATACTTCACTGAAGCATTGGCGCCTGTTTTTGTAACGTCAAAGAGAACATATACCTTCGAGGCATCCGTCCTTTACCTTTCTGACGAAGCAATTAAATAACGGCTGTTCGTATGGTACTTTAAATTCCCACCGGTCCGCTTTTTCCGCTATAATCGGAAATAATACAGGCCCAAATGAATACGTTAAGCGTCTTTTGCAAGATATGTACAAATTAAAACCTACTAAACCCGAGGTAATCTAGCACTTAGGATCCACGGTTAGTGCTAAATAATGTTTCAATACGGTTTCTTAATGACGACGTACCTACCCTTAAAAAAAAAAAAAAAAGCACGTCGTCCTACTAGCAATTTGCACTGCTCACAGAGTCCAGACGCTTTTCCTCATTGCACCTCTGAATATATTTTTTTTCCGATAGCAGCGCTAAAATTAACATCACTGAAATTATAAAAACATCGGGCCTGGGCGGGACCAACAAGTGTTGTTCCTGCCATACTTCAGGGAAAATACCAGTGTTTACCCAGCCGTCATTCTCTCAGACTACCTTTCTAAAACTAGAAATAGAAGAACTGCGAGTATCGATAGACTGTTGTTGAAATACAAAAGGCCTCATAAGCCCGCAACAACACAGTCCATCTGTCAATAGGTGAAGCAAGTCCTGTCTGCGAGCGGTGTCGACGACAGCACGAGGCACGCGCCGACATCGCCGGAGTCAGCATAGACATCATCCGCAAAACTGCAAGCTGGACTAACTCATCCGGCGCGTTCGCTCGTTTTTTATCAACGGACAATAAACCAGGGTGAATTTGCTCGAAGAAAATTTGATTAATTACTTAGTAATTAAACACTAAATAATGATATTGAGTATCAAAATAACAAACGCGTTTATGGTTGATTGTACGTACATTTCTCTAACCTTAGAATGCTAAAAGCATTCGTTTCAGCTAATAAGAAATTAAGATCTGAAGTTGACTACCGTAAATAGTTTAAATCTTGTTGGGTATAAAAGTAAAAAAAAAAAAAAAAAATTATAATAATTTAACGTTATTGCTTATATATGATTAAAGTATTGCAAAACTTTCTGCTCTGAACATCTACAGTTGGTAATTAAATCATATCTGAAGAATGAAGCGATGAATATACAATATATGATCAAACGAACTTCAGAGTGAAGTTCGATCATTATTGTATGAATCGCTTCATTCGAAGATATGATCACCCACCCTCCCAAAAGGCCCTAATAAGAAAGCTTTTGCATTACTAGTTGACTCTAAAAGAATGAGTAAAACACAAGATGGCTACACTAGGTAGGAGGGGCCGGAAATACGTTTCAAGTCACTAAATCGTTTTAGGTCTCTAAAAATTGTGCGAAGTTGCCTAGCAAATAGAGGTACTACAGTTGGTAATTAAATCATATCTTCGAATGAAGCGATTCATACAATAATGATCGAACTTCACTCTGAAGTTCGTTTGATCATATAATAGCGTACACTTTTCTATGGAATACCCGCTACGTATTTTTACGTCAAAGTTGTGCTAGATACACTGGTTTCAGGTTTTTTAGCCGCTTTTAAACTGTTTTTATAAGACAAACAACCCCGGTCTGCAATTTTATTAGAATTTATGTAATGTTGTCTAAGGTCAATAATTTTTATTTATTTTTTTAATGTAATTGAGTGACGAGACGAGCAAATCGCTCGCCTGATGTTAAACGTCACGTTTGCCACCCAGAATAACAGGTCTGCGCCACCCAGAATTTTGAACTCGCAGAATTCAAGACCCTGTGCGGCACAGTACTGCGCTCGTCACACCACCTTAAACTCGGGAATACTCACGTAAAAACGAGCCAAACGAGACGCAACCGCGAGCGCGTCACGTTTGTAAACTCGCCTGATGAAGGTCACCGAATGTGACCGAAACTAGTCGTAGCAGACGACTTAATTTTCACGTGAGTATTCCCGTGTTTAATTATAACAAAAATGTGTGAAAACCACGTTAGTTTCCTAATCGAGTGGCATTGCATTTTTTTCTATGGAACATGTGATTTTTCTTTCGCAATTTGAGGGTTGGTCCCATGGGTTAAATTGTTCATAATGTTATTTAGTTACCCCTAGTTAGTTGAGCCCTTTTCGACCAAGCATACTTTCTTTTAATAATGAATATTATGTAGTTTCTTCAACTGAAATTAAACTCATATACCCGTATAGCTATATCCTAGCTATAGCTACGAGTATATACAGGGTTATTCATAAAGGGTATGCTAAGCCGAAAAGAGCACATAGTACCTACTCATCATTATGAACAACTTTTACTATGGGACCAACCCGAAATTCGCGAAAAATCAGCTGTTCCATACATTTTGTCGATTGTCATTGACATTTTTTTATGGAACAGCTGTTTTTTTTTTCGCGAATTTTGGGTTGGTCCCATAACAAAAGTTGTTCGTAATGATGAGTACTATGAGCCCTTTTCGGCTTAGCATACCCTTTATGAATAACCCTGTATATGGATACAATTCCAGTGAACTCAACATGATACTGCACTATTGTACTCAAATTCAATGCAAGTGTTAATCCGATGTGTAGCCACGATAACAATACGCTAGATATTATGTAGTACGATAGATAGTAAGCAAGTTATCCTACACACACGTGTCACTTTTTTATAATAAGGTTCATCGATTATTCGGACCCATTTACGCAAACAAGAACTAACCCACTGTTTCTGTGAAATTGACTTAGGTACCTACATAAAATTCTTGAGGTGGCGGGTTCAAACCCCGACTCGTACCAATGAGTTCTTTGGGACTTATGTACGAATTAACACACCACTGGCTTTTCGGTGGGAAACATCGTGAGGAAACCCGCATATGTCCGGAGAAGAAATTCAATGGCGTATGTGAATCTACCAACCCGCACTTGTCCAGCGTGGTGGAATACGGCCTAATCACCCTTCGAGGGTAGACCTGTATCCCAGCAGTGGGAGGATTAAAGGTTGCATAAATATGATGACATAAAAGGAATTTGAATTAAATGTTCTAGCTTTTTGAAATCCAATTCTAGCTTTCTACAGGACAAAACATAAGACTACCATTAGACTACTTTTTTTTGACTATACTTAAGTTCTATTCGTTTTGCACACTATTTTCACAAAAGTCTCGATTTCTCAATATTGGCTTGCTGTGGGTTAGATCTTGTTTGCGTTAATGGGTCCATTTGAAAATTATTACTGTGCCCGCGTTTTACGGCATTTTACGTTTTACCTTCATTTCAAATTATATGTAAATCCGTTCAGCCGTTTCAGCGTTCATTAGTCACAAACATAGATACTTTCACCTTTCTAATATTATTAAGATTAAGCGTTGGCAAACAAACATGAACACTCAAAACCCAATCCTTTGGCGTATACAAAAACAAAACTTACGGAACTCAATATTGTAAATTAGTACCCATTTTTAACCGACTTCAAAATAGGAGGAGGTTATCAATTCGTCTGTATGTTTTTTTTATTTTTTTTTTATGTTTGTTACCTCATAACTTTTGACTGGGTGAATCGATTTTGATGATTCTTTTTTTATTAGAAAGCTGACGCTTCCCATTTTGTCCAATTTAGTCCAGTTCTGATAATGGTATCCATGAGAAAACCATATAAGTCTTAAATTTGCATTAAGTACGTGCGCGACAAATAGATGAATTACTCAATAGTCGGTCTTTTGAAGTCGGTTTTTGTTTTTTGTTTTGTAAAAATAATATATTGACACGGATTCATTCTTTACATTGATTTAAAATTATAATCTTTACTAACATTATAAAGAAATACCTACCCAAAAACAAAACCCTGAAAACGTTTTACTCATAATGTTTGTCGTGGTCGTGTTCGAAACTATATTCTTTGACAGGTAAGTATATGGAAAGCCAATGTTACTAAGGTATGTATACTCGTAGGTATAGCTACTCGTATGTTTCTCCGCAACTTAAATCGACTAACTTACTAAGATCAAGCAACAGGCAACACCGCATTAAGTACGACATCCCAGGCATCAGTTACTCTTAACCATCGTAACTAATATTATAAAATTAAATGCGAAAGCTTGTCTGTTAGTTATGCTTTCACGCCTTAACTACGAAACCGATCATTATGAAATTTTTCACACACGTAGTCAAATATACATAAAAGGTCATAGGCTACTTTTCAACATCATAATCATCATCACGATGCAGGTAAAACACAGCTAGTTTCCCATAAAACCGTTAATAATCTAAACAACTTTACGATCCCATTACGTTTACCTATCTAAACAGTTAGAGCCTATTAAGCCACTGGAACCGAACCAGAATCAGCTCAGATATTACGACACTAAATTCGATATTAATGCCGCTGTAACATTTGAATGAGAACTATAAACTGTATAATAAGCTGTTGAAATTCTTGGGTAGCTAGATGGGTGGTAGTTTCTTCGGATCATTTGAGGTGATAGATAGATAAACTCTTTATTGTTCACACCAGAAATTACAAACAAAAGGAAAGTAATACTTAAAACTAGTGCAACAACTGGCAGCCTTATCACTAAGAGCGAACTTTTCCAGGCAACCTTAGAGAAAACAACGATTACCGGTGCGTTCGGTTTGAGATCGAAAACAGTTTTGCTGTTCGCAATCGTTCCCATATGTATAAGTAGGTACGAAGGCATATCGTAATGATCTATGGGTAGCAAAAAGATTGATGTTTCTAGGGCTATTTTTAAAGCCTATACAAAAAAGAATTAGCGAGTAGTAAAGGGCGTCCCTGACGGGTGTAAATGGTAGGTACCTACACTTTTCTATCTAATAATGAATACTCGCTATATATCTTACAAAAGAATTTATGCTATGCACATGACACTGCATTTGACAACGAATGTATTCACTACGAGCAAAACCTCCAGAGCACTGACCTCTTGAATTTTTCGTTAGCATATCGTAAACCCTGGTCTCGTTCATAAAACTAAAGACATATCTAGCTTAGTTAGAGCTAGTCCTAATTAATATTAAAATCCAATCTGGGCGAGCTCTGGCTTGCGGAAAAGTTTAATCCATCTAGGAAGAGCAATTTAGTTTGTGTCTGACGTTTTCTGGATCATGGTTTTGGTTTTCATTTTTTTCGTAGTATTTTTATGGTAGGCGAGTTGGAAGGCCAATTTGATTTATAGGTAGCTGCGTTCCGCGGCTTCACCCGCCCGACACTCGACAAAATGTATGGAACAGTTGTTTTTTTTCGCGATTTCAGGGTTGGTCCCATAGTAAAAGTTGTTCATAATGATGAGTACGGGTTATGAGCTTTACGACTACCTACATCTCTATTTGACTAGGCAGTAGATATGACTAGATCGCTTTAAGGCTAAATCGCGATATGACTGTATCGCGTTGGGGTTACATTGCTTTTGGACTACATCGCCAAAGGACAAGAAAGCGTAATGACTTAATCCTCGTTTGTTTTCTAAAGTACAACTATGGCGAAAATCAAATCATTCAACTTTTAAAGTAGTTACCTTTATCAAAACCATTTTACTTATGTTTAAGTTTTAAAGCACTGACATTTTTTATAAATACGATAGGTGTAATTTCTTGTCTCAAGTTTGGCTAATTCGGTTTTGTATCTGCGGTTAAATATTATGGTGTTCCTTTCGGTTACCTTCAAATAAAGCATTTTGACTTCTCTTATCTTGGATCTTGGTGCCACTTTTAAACACAACTGTATGTCATATCGATATTACGTCGAACTGATAATAGGACGTAAGAACAGCTATTTAACCCCAACGCGATATAGTCATATCGCGATTTAGTCTTAACCCTGCAGTGGTCGCGCGGATTACAGGCGTAATCCAGGCATATGAAACGGCTAATATCTTTAAAACTAATGGCCCGAAGTTTTTGCGTTTCCTGGTACTTTAAGCTGGATAACTGACGAATGCGCTCAGTGCTGCGCGAGCCCCAATCGCACGCGGTTTTCTCACTGCAGGTCCGCAAAGTTGGTGGATTACATCTGTATGCCGCGCGACCAATTACGTAAGTATTTTTTACTTAACTTTTTTGTTTACTTTTATTATTTTTTTATTTTTTATTAGTTATAACACATAACAATTCATTCGTTTTACTTTGGAATGTGTCAGCAATTATTTTTTTAGGAATACAATGAATAGTCGGGAACAAAATCAAACACTGAGGTGGCTGGCTGAAGATAATGATCAAAACGATGCCGTCGATGCTCAATCAAGTTCTGACGCTGAAGAAGAATTTCTTGAGGAGCAGAATCATCAGTTAATGACTTTCTTGGTCTTTCTCAACAAGAAAACCAACCAGCACCGTCGACATCGACGCAAAGATCATTCATCGGTCGTTGCTATAATTGTGGAAGAGCAAGAAATAAAAGCACTAGAAAAGTGTGTAACGTGTGCTCAAAATTCATTTGTGGTGACCATTCCAAGATTGTGTGTCTGAAATGTCTCGAAAACACTAATTATAATCTAATTTTCCTTAATGTTTTTTTTATGATCTCAATTAATGTGAAAGATGTGATTTTTAGCGCCAAAATAGAGGTTTTTATACTTTTTGTCGTTAATTGTAACACAGAGGTTGTGCTTTAATTTTATTGATTTTTTCTAATCAAAATATCCCTATTTGTAAGATTTTTAAGGTAAATAAAAACAATTTAAGCACGGGTGGCTTTTTATCTCAATTTAAAATTGGCATACATATGTAATCCGCGTGACCATTTACGCAACTTTTCGAGGCGCGACCACTGTAGGGTTAAAGCGATCTAGTCATATCTGCTGCCTAGTCAAATAGAGATGTAGTCGTAAAGCTCCTAACCCATATGAGTACTATGAGCCCTTTTCGGCTTTGCATGAGCTGAAAATAACCCCGTATAATACAAGAACATTATTTTTACAAAACAAAAAACAAAAACCGACTTCAAAAGACCGACTATTGAGTTATTCATCTATTTGTCGCGCAAGTACTTAACAAAAATTTAAGACTTATATGGTTTTCACATGGATACCATTATCAGAACTGGAATAAATTGAAATGGGACCAAATGGGAAGCGTCAGCTTTCTAATAAAAAAAGAATCATCAAAATCGATTCACCCAGTCAAAAGTTATGAGGTAACAAACATAAAAAAAAAATAAAAAAAAAACATACAGTCGAATTGATAACCTCCTCTTTTTTTGAAGTCGGTTAAAAAGTAAGTAAGCTCGTGTAGTTAGAATGGCTAGTCCTAGGTGTCACTGTGATTTTTAGGTAAATGCCATAAAAACAATATTAGAATCCTACCAGACTATCAAATACCTACCTTTGATTGACGAAAGTCGAGCGCAGTGATATTGACCAAGGATCGTGAACTTTGACGATACTTACCTATATTCTTACACTATCTGCGCCCCGCGGATTCACCCGCATTTTCCGCGACAATAAATAGCCTATACCTACTTATGCTAATTTAGGGTATAAGCTACCTTCATACAACCAAATCCATTTAATCGCTTTTGCGTGATTGAGCAACAAACACACAAACTTTGACATTATAATATTAGTGGGATACACCCGAACAACATCATCCTTCTTTGGGACAGTGGGGTAAAAAATTAAGATGACAACAAAGAATTGGAAACAGTAAAGAAAATTTATTAAAAATAACATTATTTAAATAAGTTTGGTAATAAAATAGTGACTATTACAAGAGCGTAGTTTAACTAACTAAGAAAGTAAAGTGATATTTTATGAGCAAAGCTTCCAATTGAATAAATCCTAAGACCAATTTTGATCACAAAACAGTTGCATTTTCAAGAAAGTTTAGAAAAACCAACCCTTAATTTTTGACTAATTTTACATTTTAGCAGGATAAGAATCCCCCATTTGTAAGCATTTTTCAGCCAAAAGATACTCGTTAATTTAAAATTAACGTCACATTTTACAATGTCTGGAAATGTTGCCTAGATTTTGATCTTATGATAAAAATAATAATTAACATTTCGAAAGACAGATCTGTAAGTTATAACGGATGAGTACGTTTTAACAAAAAAATTAATTGATTATACAGGGTCATAAGGAAAGGGTATGCTAAGCCAAAAAGGCCTCATAGTACCTACTTATCATTATGAACAACTTTCACTAAGGGAAAAAAAATTGCTGTTTCATACATTTCATAGTGTCGATGACATTTTTCTATGGAACAGCTGATATTTTTTCGTGATTCCCGGGTTGGTTCTACAGTAAAAGTCGTACATATTGATGATTTATATATTACTATGAGCTCTTTTCGGCCTAGCATGCCCTTTCCTTATAACCCTGTTGTTAAAGTAATTTTACGGGATATGTTACTGCATTACAATGTTTATGTACGTAAAACGTATGAACTTAGTTGCGTGTTTTTGTGCTATTTTAAAGGTTTAATATAACTAAGGTAAACTACGTAAGTACTTAGCCATATACTGCATAACCACTACCCAGAAAACAAAAGCAAAACCCATGACTATGAAATGATATTGGTTGATTTCCTGCCAAGGGCTAACAACAGAAGGTTTGCGGAACATCGTACAAACTTTGAATCACTCTACTACTAAGTATTAAATTTTGAATATGCACACAACTTGATATTCAAGTATTTTGAACTCTCTTTTGACTGAACTGAATCTATTTTCAAAACAAAAACATAATGGAATGTTTATACTGTTTAACTAAATATAATAAGAATGTTAAGGTTTTTTGAAACTATGTACAGCATCTGTAGCCTGAAACAATGCTACAGACCATGAAAAACATTAATATCAAGATAACCAGTGACCCTGTGACTGTTAACAGCTGGTTCATATTAACCGTGAGACCACAACTTTCCGCCATTTTTGTAGCTTTCCACAATATACTTTTATCTCAAACTCTTGTTCTCTTCTTGGTACTTTAATGTCTCAAATTTTCTTCTTGTTTCTTCGACCTTATCTAGGTTCTCAAAATGTAACTGTCAAAACTTCGTATTTATTTTTATCTTGTTACTTGTTTACGTAATATTTTTATTGAAACGAATATTTAGATAGGTACTTCACTGGCATCATGCACCTCAATTTTTTCGTGGGAACCCTCACTCGAGTAGCTAATGACCGCTTGAACCACTAAACGCAGTCTCAAGTAACGCTTCAATATTAAATCTCCTCAAAGCTTTGCACTTGTTCACATCAAAAAATCCTTTGTTCTAAGTCTGGAAGTATTTGCACATCCAGCTCATAACAATAAGTAGCGTTACGAATGCGAAAGCTATTAGCAAAATTTGGATTACATCGATACTATAACATTGGGCCGCTTTCCCCATTCTACCTTCCACTTGTAATATGGCATACGACTAGGAATAGCAGAACGAGTATCACGATAGATCCAATAACCATGAGAAGTTGGTTGAGATTGAACTGAAGGCCACACTTCGCGTCACCTTTTCTACCCATTTCTTAATATTTCTCCATCGTACCGAAGTACGTATCCACATGTATGCTTTAGATTTTGCGCTGTTGATAGTATTTTTACATTTTTTTAGATATTTGAGACGGTTTTGATTTGTCACTGGTGAATGTTGAAGTTGAAAAGTCTACATTTTTGCACATTTTAACATTAGATCCTGTCAAAACACGGAGGAGTATTTATGGGTGTTTATGTTGTTTAAGAACTACTTTTAAAAAGATTGTATATTTAAGGAATTTCTGTCCTTAGGATTTGGTCACATAGAGAGCGGTCACTCGTTCAAGCGTTCGGCGTTAGCTTTCTGCGTTTAGCTACGTTATGCTACGGACTTACGGTACATAGGTACACAACTTATTACCCACTTTTGCTCACACAGCAGACATCTGATACAAACGCAGAACGCTTGAACGCGTGACCGTTTTATGTGAGGCCAATCCCTTGTTTGTGGTTCTCCTTTATGTACTTTTCTTTGTTTTTTTGTATTCCATTGTATAGTGAATCCACAACCTACTATTTTATATCGAAACTTCGCCTGAGATGCGGTCTACAATGAGCATGGTACTGTAGCACCATCTATCTATATCTTCTTATTAATATATATAAATTACGTGTCACGTTGTTTGTCCGCTATAGACTCCTAAACTACTTAACCGATTTCAATCAAATTTGCACACCGTGTGCAGTTCGATCTAACTTAGGAGATAGGATAGCTCACATCTCAATTTATAGTAAAAAAACATGAAAAATTAGAAAATTTAAAAATACTTAAACCATAATTTAACTTTAGCGCTATGGACAATGTAAACTTTTTTAATGTAACTTTTGACATTTGACATAGAATTGACGCAATGGCTTTTGACAGGACAACGTCTGTCGAGTCAGCTAGTGTAGTTATATTTCCTAGCGACTTAAAGACCAAGGTTCTGAAGAGCCTATTAAAATTCTATCACCAATTTGCAGTCGATTAGTCAGTCTTATTCACATTAGGTACTTACGTAGAACATTAATTGAAAGCATTGAAATTAGAAACAAATAAATGCATTTTAGGTTATAACAAAAACATAAAATAAGAATAAATTAATGACAAATATAATAATTATAACAAAATATTAACAATGGAAAAATATCCGCAGTAAAATTAAAGTCAACGTAATGGCGCGGACACACGATGATACGCATTGCGCAGTACGCACGACGCAGCTATTAACAATAATGATTAATTGTTTTATATAAACTGAACACATTTAATCCGAAGCAGGTATCTCAAATTTCCACTTTTTTTCAATTTGTCACACAACTCAGGCGTCCAATTTTCCGCTCCTGAAAGAAAAACGTAAATGATGTTAAGAGATGCCCAAATTCGTTTATTATTTATAGGTTGATTATACGTAACGAGTACAGTGGCGAGACAGTAAATGGTATACTCGGCCAAGCGAACAAATCATGGTTCTAGTGAATGTCTCGCCTAGTCAAACTGTTTATACAAAAAGAGTGCCTACTCTGTCGAGGGCACTGTCTCGCCACTGTACTCGTTACGTGTAATCAACCCATTAATATCTGACCCAGCCCCATGTAAAATAAAAGTACGTACCTTATATTATGATGCTAATTCATAAACCAAAATTTTATATACACGGTTATTTTTACAAATTTTTCAACTACCAACTACCTATTGTTTTTATGTGACCTAAAGACTGAGACTATTTAAAGACCTAAATATGTTTTTATGAAGTCTGGCCTAGTTTTAAAAATATTTTACGTATACAGGTTTTCCTTTAGGAGCACTACGTCAAGCAGCTTCTACTAATTAAATAACTTATTATATTTCTACGTATGTTTGTTTGTAAAGAGTAAACTTCGAACTGGTCCGATTAAAAAAATCTACTAATGGAAAGCTACACTATTCCCGAGTGCTGGACACGAAATCCCTGGCATCATCAGCTACTTGATTTTATCGGTATAGAACAAAATTTCCTTTTCTTTTATATCCTAATTTAGAAATATTAGTCAACGTTATGAAATTGTCTACGTCTCACAATATATGTACCTAATTCTAATTTATTGACCATTTGTGTTATAATATTGATTTTACTCTGTACGTGATTAAACCGGTAATTATTCCACTTGTCATGCGCCGTCACCAAGGTTAAGCAAAACTCGTTAATAATTCCAATTGAATTTATTTATAACCAAACTTATGCTAAATACAATCCCGGTGACTAAAGTACCATATTATCATTACACTTATTGATAATGTCTTCTCATTCATAAATAGATCTTACTTATAAAGCCTACTTAAAGTTAGTCACTGATTATAAAGTTAGTCACTCCTTAAAATTCTCTGACAATCTCTGACGTGAAATATCACAAGTGAAAGCAAGTCAGAAAAGGATGATGGGCACTTCGTCCCCGGTGTTGTATCAAGTCATGACATATGTCATTCGAAAGAGCATAACAATAGCATTATTTAATTATATGACACCAACCCTGAGTGACGTGCAGGGAAAAAGATATGACGGTTTTTAGATTCTAAAAAGTGCTGTTTTTTTTCGTTTTAAAAACTACTTTATCGAATTTTATTATCGTGTATGCATTTCCTGTGACTATTTTATCACTTCCTTATAACAATTAGATAATAATAGTTTGTTTATAAACGTTTATATAGTTGTAATTATTTTAATTTTATACTGGCACATGCCAAAATCCTTACATTGCTGATTATCGACAGTTTTTGTCTGAATAATGCCATAATATGATATCGATTTATTACCATTATCAATATTTGAAAAATTAAGCGAACTTACCTGTAAGTGAAGTCTGATTAAGATTATAAGTTGTCTTGTCGAAGGGTTAAAAGCCCGAACCTTTCGTCAAACTAGTTTGTTTTTTTAATTATCTCTCCCTTTACCAAGACACTATAAAAGCGAGCGAGATGAACTTTAAATAATGGTTCCAGATAAGAGTAAAGGCATAGAGCAGAGAGCAATCATAGACTAAATGCAGAGAGTTTTACTTTTCAAATGCTTTTAACTTTAAAAATAGTGGTCAATTAGGCTTTCTTTGCAGAGCCAGCCATGAATTTGGCTCAAAACGTCACAATACTGCTAAGTACTATCGAGGTGCTATTGAGGTACTATCGATAAAATCGGCTTGTTTCGACATTATTGATGTTCTAGAAAATAATTAAGAAATCTTATTGAGAACCGTATTTATTGAGAAGGGTAGTCGTGCTGAATCTGACTACATGCCTATCCCGATCATATTCATACTCTGCAAGACAACATACTATGGAACAAGCTCCTGGCGTACCGAGAAGCTAATGACCTCGTAAGTGACTGGCAGTACGGATTTTGCTGAAACTGGTCTACTGGTGATCTTACCACTCACATCTTAGAGACTATCGAAAACATGATGAAGCGCTCATATCACCACCGACAGAGGATGGTAACAGAGGTAGTTTTAGTAGGTATAACCCCACAAAAAATCCCCTTGACCCGGTTGCCCCCCAACGCAGCCGGTTATTTTCTTAAGGTTTCCCCCAGTCTCAAAAAAACCTATCCATAATAGACTATCTATCAGTAACACTACTTTCGAACGTGTATCTTATACTATACCGATTGCAAAAACTCGTGTTTTTACTGTAGGTATTGCTTTATTATTCAATAAAATGTCATAGTGCGCATCAAACTTAACCAGGTTAGTACCGCCTCAATCGAAAACTGCCAAGAGACAAGCTTATGCGCTTGACCATGGCTTCTCTCGGAGGCTAGATTTTTCATCCGCTGAACCGCGCGTCGGATATGCAACGGCAACGGTTTGTCGTCTGCGTACCCAAAAACACCAGGCTTTAGCAGATAATTATAGTGAACAAGGAAAAGCGTTGTGGAGAGCACCGACCCCTGGAGAACACCGGCCTTGATATCTTTTAAATCAGATAAAGAACCACCGATGACCACTGCTCGAATCAAATAATCCCGCTGGAAGTTCGGTATCCATGCAACAAACCAAGTGAACAAGCCAAACAAAGGGAGCTTGCTTATAAGGCTTTTATGCCAAACCCTGGTGAAAGCTTTGTAGGTGTTAATGGAAACGACTAGCTTTTTCATATGTTTTTCAGAGAGGGCATATTCAGCTACTGGATACATAGCGACTGACATAAAATGCCTTTTATCAGACAGCACTCTTAATACTCTTTAATTTTGCAAACTATTGTCAAAATGACTTCTACATGTTCCATACATTTTGTCGAGTGTCATTGACATTTTTCTATGGAACAGCTGAATTTTTCCCGAATTTCGGGTTGGTCCCATAGTAAAAGTTGTTCATAATGAAAATAATGCCTACTATGAGCCCTTTTCGGCTTAGCGTACCCTTTATGAATAACCCTGGATTCAATAATAAAAGTAATTTTTGACATACATGTTAATAAAATTCCTTAAATAGCTTTAGAGAGCAAAAAATCAGCAATTTTTTTAAATCTAAAAACGATCATATCTTTTTCCCTGCACGTCATTCAAGGTTGAGTCATACAATTAAATAAAGCTAATATTATCATCTTTCAAATGACATATGTCACGACTTGATACAACACGGGGACGGCGCCCATACAAAAGTGCCCATTCTCCTTTTAAGCAATGATTAAGTTTAATCATGCTTTATAAGTAAGGTCCAATAAGTAGAATAATGAGTAAGGAATAGTTATCCACTGAATCTACAAGTGTGTCTTCTAAACACTATAATAAAAATGGCATATATTTTTGATAACATATTTTATTTCAATGGAAAATTTCCTTTGAAATAATTAGTAGCTGGACGCCTTCAAATAAATATAACTTTCATTTATTCCGCTGAAATTTCCATTATTTCATATTAAGCATAGTTTAGCGTTATTATCCATGCGTATCGATATGACACCTACTGGCGTATCACGTGTAGACACGCCATTAAATACAGGAATGCATTTAAATGCAAAATTATACCCAAACTATACAAAATGTTAGTTGTATGTTAGTAGGTACTATATACGTCACAGCTCTGTACAAATGCTTCCTTAAATAAGTAGTTTTAATCAAAAAATGGCGAAGATGGTTTACTAAAATCTTTGGCTATTAAAAACAAAATGCATGCAAGTGCTCTGATCAAAATGGAATTGGATGAATACTCGTAGATGAAGCGGTCAAAACCAAACTTATCACAGAAAAAAAAGATGACATACCGATACCTTAATTTGCAAACCTAATAACTCCATTTTTTTACGAAAATGTAATTTTGATACCGGCAGAAACTGTAAAAAATCTAGTTTCTGCCGGTATCAAAATTACATTTTCGTGAAAAAGTGGAGTTATTAGGTATGCAAATTAAGGTATCGATACGTTTTCCTTAATGCTATCAAAAATCCAAGTTACCACTGCTCTTAAACTTAGTTTGGGTTTGACTGTCAAATAAAATAAAATTGCTTCGTATTTTCGCGAGTTTCTTAAACATAACCTAAATAAATTATGCAGTAACGCAGTCAAACCAGAACACCATTTTACATCATTCATATTCATATAGGAACATTCATTGTAGACTATAGTATATTCTGCCCCGCTAGCCGATTGGCAATTCTATAATCAAAACTATAATATGTAGAAAAGTAAGAAAAAGTATGGGAATGACATTTCTATGATAATAAAAATCTATATTCATAAAAATGAATCTCTATTTCCCTTGGTCATCGCATCACACGTGAACGGATGGAACAATTTCGCTAATTCTTTTTTTGTTTTGTTAATTACTGTCAGGTGAAGGTTCTTATGAAAGAAAAAAATAAGGAAGTTGAGCGGAACATTAGAAAATTAAGACATAGTTAAGACAGGATACCGTCTGTCGAGTCAGCTAGTCTATAGATTCTATATTCTATGACAGAAATGTCATTCCCATACATTTTCCTACTTTCCGATATCGTTTCGATCATCAATTCAATTCATCAATTGTATCTTAGCTAAGGCAGGTTACTGGAGCCAGTAACTCGTCCATTCCATACTTAATCAGAGCACAAAGAAGCAATAGACAGAAAGCAAAACTTATTGTTTCTTGTACTTCTTCAGGACTTTCCGGCGGTTGGTCTCCATCGTCCTCGTGACCAACCACGTTGCGAAAGTCTTGGAGGTATCTTGAATAGTGTTGAGGACATTAACAAAAGCCACATGGGGAAGGTAGCCGGGAGTCTTATCTTCAGTCCCGACAAGGCCAATAGCCGACTTCACAAACTCTTTGGCGGTGGGAGCGAGTAAGGTCTTCCGTCTGATACCAGACATGTTGGAACAGACGAAGCCAGGGAGTATGCATTGGACAATGATGCCGTGTTTGGAGTACTCCATGTCGATGCCTTCAGTGAATTTGTCTACGTACGCCTGTGGGAAAAATATACGAGTTTGTTACACTAGTCTTTAAAACCCTCCACCGGTATTCCCGAGTAACTAGAACATTGGGTTCTTCAAAAGGGCTGTTAATAGAGTCTTAAAAGGTCGGTAGCGTATCCTTGACGACTTCTGTGTTACAGGTATCTATAGGTGACATCAGTTTTCTAAATTGGGTCGTACTATAAAACAAATTTAAATGCGTATTCCTATTCACAATATTCACGTCAAAAACTATATCAAAATATACCATACCTTAGTTGCTGCATACACACTCAGAAGCGGCGACGGGATGATCGAAGAAGCTGATCCCAGGTTGATGACGACTCCCTTCTTACGCTCCACCATCGCTGGCAGCACCAGCTTGGTCATCTTTGTCACTGACACGATGTTTGCCTTGATCAGGTTCGATATCGTCTGATCCCTGTAATAAATGAAGACATTAAGTAAGAAGACATTTATAAGGACGAAACCTGAACGACAAACATGGACTAGTGAAATTTGTAACGCGAGACTTATCTATCTACCTATCAGACGATATTCTATACAGCGTTATTAGGAAAAGGTATGCTAAGCCAAAAGGGTTCATGGTAGATAGATATACTCATGGTTATAAACAATTTTTACTGTGGTACTTACCAGCGCTGAAATCGTGAAAAAATATCAGTTGTTACACACGGTTTATCAAGTACTAGCTGTCCCGACAGACGTAGTCCTGTCTTAACTAAATCTTAATTTTCTAATGTTCCACTCAACTTTCTTAATTTTTTCTTTCATAAGAACCTTCTCCTAATAATAACAAATACAACAAAAAAAGAATTAGTGAAATCGGTCCAGCCATTCACGCGTGATGCCGTGACCAAGGAAAACGGGTTTCATTTTTATATTATATAGAAGATCATTTTTCGAAAAAAAAAACAGATGTTCAATAGAAAAATGACACTTGAAAAAACGTGTGTAACAGCTAAAAAAATTTGCAATTTCAGGGTTGGTACCATAGTAAAAAAGGTTCATAACGACGAGTACTATTGAGCCTATTTCGGCTTAGCTCCTCATAATCCCGTATCAGCTGTTAATCTTCCACGACCGTATAAAACATCCCCCAATACACCGCGTACCCGCTCGATAGAACTACCATAGTTCGAATAACATTCCAATTCCACGGCACTTATTCCGTATGAAGGAATAGCGGCGGCACACCTGGCGCTTTTGAAAATCGCTCTCGAATCGTAGGTGAATCGTGCGGTTTGCCGATCAATTTGAACGGCACCAAATGTAGTGCCAATGGTAAAGCCCCGACCGCACGACGCGTATTGCGTATTGTTCATGAGCCAATATGGATTTGGTTTGGTGCTTTATTGATCGCTCGTTGTCATTTTGTCAGCTTTAATTATAATGGCGCGGGGAAAATTGAGCGTCATCGTTTATAGATAAATTAGCTGCGCCTCGCGGTTTCACCCGCGTAGCGTACAATAGTATTTTCTAAACACTATTAGAAACATTAAAAAACAAACAGTTGAATTGAGAATCGTCACACTTTTGACGTCGGTTATAAAATATGGGACCCAATGTCTAAACAACAACTACAAGATACTTTGCAATATTTCAGATCTGCGACGGTGAAGACAGTACGTCATTGAGACGTTCCGCTCGATACGCCACCGATACGACCCACAATACGCCAGCCATACGCTCGTGTAGACCTCCCTTATACCAAGGTTCGATATTAGCCACCCGAAGACGCGGCAACTGCTATTGAGATGCGATTGCTTTCCGACATTCGAAATTTTGAAGGCTTTTGTCGACTGCTGATATTGCGGCGCGATTGGGTAAATCGCGGCTTTCCGCAGAGATTTGTTCATAAAATATTTATTGGCACGTTGATAGTGAAAATAGCTGATCCGGGAACGAATCTACGTACGTTTACACGATTCGATTCTCATCAAAAATGAACTAAATCTCCGTCAACGTTTCCGCTTGAAGGTAGTATGAATATTAATTTTAGAGTTTAATAAACGAAACAGCGAGCGTCTAGTGGGTGTCTAACCGAAAATGCCGACGTCAGTGACCACTTAGTCAGGTGGCCCCTCGCAAGTTAACCCTTTATGGTGGCAGCACTGAGCTGGACTGACAATGACATTGATTTCATCATCATCATCCACAGCCCTCTCTATCCCACTGCTGGGTATAGGCAAAATAGTTGGAATAACCAACAATGAAAAAACAAACTTTTCTTACCAATCAGGGAGGTCCAAGAAGTATTCAGGATAAGAGTACGAAATGCCAACATTATTGACCAAAGTCCCGATTTCAAGTCCAGAGATCTCGGTTGCTATCTTGTCGTAGATTTTCTCATCGCTGCAGAAGTCCACTTGGATGGTCTTGGTCGAGACACTGAAGTCTTTCTCTGTCCAAAAAATAATTAATATCTTAATATAATTATATAAATCTCGTGTCACAATGTTTGTCCTCAATGGACTCCTAAACCACTTAACCGATTATAATAAAATTCGCACACCATGTGCAGTTCGATCCAACTTGAGAGATAGGATAGTTTAAATCTCAAATTATAGTCGCAATTTTAATTTATTGCAAATTATATATATACTGATAATTTTTACTATAAATTGACAAGTTAGCATCAACATACTACGGTTGCTAAAGTTACGCAATGGCTTTTGACAGGACAACGTCTGTCGAGTCAGCTAGTTTTTTTATATAATCGCAAAGGCGTGTGCTGGTAGAAAGCACGATTTTCGTGACCCCAAACCAATTATTTTCTGTGAAAAAAATGTATGAGGTTTCTTTGTACTTTAAAAGTATGCATTAGTGCATACCTAGTCTAAAAACATCATGATATAACAAAACAACACAATGACTATGCACAATGGTTGTTTCTATCGTCGCAGTCGAATAAATAAGTAATGAATGATGTTGCTTACCTAATTCTTCAGCTGTCGCCTTCAGTTTGTCCAACGATCGACTGACTAGAACAATATCACAGCCTCGGCTCGCCAACTAGAAGAAACACATTAAATTATTTTGTTATAATTAGAACCACAGTAGAATTATTTTAGAACTATCTACGGCTATACTTTTCTGATTTACTTTTCTTTTTATTAAATATTTTTCGGCAGAAGTCATTATAACCGGTTGACAGCTCGTAAGTACAAAAATACTCCCGAAAATATAACGCTCATACCACAAAAACTCAATTCAATCCAATCAATTAAATTCTTTAATTTACTCAAATGGATCGCCTAGACACAGATTGCATGAATAAATTTCGAGGCTCGACCCGCGCCCGACTCGTAAAGTATGTTAAAGAGAAATTTGCTACATGCGCCGTCAACTGGTTTTATTATTTTTGATTACTGCAGTACAATAGACAATCAATATTACGTTATATTATCTTCTTAATATATATAAATTACGTGTCACGTTGTTTGTCCGCTATAGACTCCTAAACTACTTAACCGATTTCAATCAAATTTGCACACCGTGTGCAGTTCCATCTAACTTAGGAGATAGGATAGCTCACATCTCAATTTATAGTAAAAAAACATGAAAAATTAGAAAATTTAAAAATACTTAAACCATAATTTAACTTTAGCGCTTTGGACAATGTAAACTTTTTTAATGTAACTTTTGACATTTGACATTTGACATAGAATTGACGCAATGGCTTTTTCTACCAATTCGAATTAAATAGTCATCGAGACAGGACAACGTCTGTCGAGTCAGTTAGTATTATTATAAATTATATTTGATTTCTAAAAAATCGCAGCAAATCCTGTGAAACTATTTCATAGAAAACCTTCCAAGATGTCATAAAAGTTTGCTCGTCTGAAAATTTTTGTATTCGTATACATAAATAGCGTATTCGTCTTTCTTCAAAACACCGACGATAAATATAAACATTTCTTCGAGTGCAATCCACTCAACCAGTAGCTGATAGCTATACCAGCTATACTAACCTACCTATAACATATTATATGTTATCTATACAGGGTTATAAGGAAAACCCAAAAAGGCTCATAGTACTCATCATTATGAACAACTTTTACTACGGGACCAACCCCAAAATCGCGAAAAAAAATCTGCTGTTCCATAGAAAAATGTCAACGACTCTCAACAAACAATGCATGAAACACTTTTATTTTGCGATTTCAAGGTGGATCCTAAAATAAAAATTGTTCATAACAATGAGTACTATAAGCCCTCTCCACCTAAGCATATGCTTTCCTCATAACCCTATATCTAGACGCTCCTATATACACCTAACTGCTCTTATTGCATATTTTTCTAGTCAAAGTATTCAAGGGATAAGCATATTGAATTGAAAGCGTCCAATGGATTTGCGGCATCCAGAGCCGGCACGAGTGTATGCAAATCTTGCTTTGTAAAAGTTCTTCAATTTACATAGGTAAGGTCTAGAAGAGCTTTGATGCTTTGAAGCTCAGTGCTTTGCTCTCAGATACTTCATAAGTAATTGTTGAGACTGCGATGATCGTATGTACGTCGTACATGTACCTATATAGAATGGAAAGGTTTTAACAGAATCAGCAAAAAGGCACTGAGAAAAATGCTCTTCTAAATTCCGCTAAAAGAATTGAGAATTCAAGTACGGGCATACTGATGTTATCAAAAAGTACGATGATTATCACCAGTTTTTACAGTGACAACAATTATAATATACTAGCTGACCCTTGCCCACTTCGTTGGGCATAATGTTAATTAAACCCGAAGCCATCGCGCGCCGCCGTCCGGACCGTTTTTTCTCCGATTCACTTTGCAAAACGGACTACCACGTAAAAGCCTTTTTATTTTTCGGTTTTTTATATAACCTATGACACTCAGCAATAATGTGGCTTTCTATTGGTGAAAGAATTTTTAAAATCGGTTCAGTAGATCCCGAGATTACCCCTTACAATTTAACAAATATACAAACACACAAACTTTACTTCGTTATAATATTAGTATAGATAGTATAGATTAGTATAGATTATTATAGTTGTCAAATATCATAAACTAATCATCGTACTTTTTTGTGATAACAGTTACTCCATACTATAAGTGAATTCATCATTCTTTTAGCGGAATTTAGATGTACATTTTTCTCAGTGTGTACAGTACTGCATAGAATGAAAAGCTTTTTACCCGACTCTACAAAAATAGCGGATTGGAAGTAAAAAATACACTATCTTGTTTCCGTACTCCACAGATTTCTTTGCAGTAGAGTGATACAAAAACACGATGTTAGGCATGAAGAAAAAAATAAAGCGATAAGGCCAACCTTTTTACTACAGAATCTTATTCATATTTTACTATGAAAACTAACGTGGTTTTATTAACGTGGTAGAAACTAGTCGTAGTAAACTACTTAATTTTTTCGTAAGTATTCCCGTGTTACTTATATTATACATATAGCTTACTTTTCAGGATTAATGTGTATATTTATATTTTGGTGTAGGTACAACAAAGATGTACTTACCTATTAGGTATTACGATGTGGAGAAGCTGTTTTCGAAAGATTTTTTATCAACTAAAAATAACCCTGCATTAATAATATTCTTTCCACTCACCTCTCGAGCATACTGTTTGCCGATTCCATCTGTGCATCCAGTAACAACTGTAACAAAGAAAGTAAATTAATTAAATATTTTTGTAAACAAGCTTTTATTGCATTGTCATTGGAGTTACGCGCGTGTACCAAATTTCAGCTCAATCGGACATCGGAAAGTAATCCAAAATTCAGCTGCAAAATTACACTCGAACAAACATTTCCATAACTACATACATTGCAACTTAAATAAAAGCTTTTAAAAAGAAATCATTGCGTTTCGAGAACATTATATAGAAGCAATACATTACTAGTTTAGGTACAATTGCGTTGTATTTAAGTAATTGATGCATTCAACCTACACAGATGTTAGTGGAATCAAGCTAAAATAAAACTTGTTTTACTACTTAAAATTAAGAAAAATTATTTAAAAACAAGCTTGTATTTAAATACTTCGAAAATAGTAAAAAGTCTTGTCTGGACAACCGAGCGAACCAAACATGACGCGGCTATTTTTAACCGACTTCAAAAAAGGAGGAGGTTATCAATTCGTCTGTATGTTTTTTTTAAATTTTTTTTTTATGTTTGTTACCTCATAACTTTTGACTGGGTGAATCAAAAGACAAAGACAAATAGATGAATAACTCAATAGTCGGTCTTTTGAAGTCGGTTTTTGTTTTTTAACCGACTTCAAAAAAGGAGGAGGTTATCAATTCGACTGTATGTTTTTTTTTTTTTTTTTTGTAAAAATAATGTTCTTCTGTTTCAATGACAACAGCTCTACGGTACTATATTATGTATATTGTCAACGATGACGAGGTATAAGTACCTACCAAGTTTCAGCTCAATCGGAAATCGGAAAATAGTTTTTAAAAAATAGCAAGAATCGAACTAAGCAAACATACTATAAAACCAAATTTTGCATTTTAAAAGTTAAATGAAAGCTTGAAAAAAATCTATACTATACCTACCTTATAAATAATACCAATCTTCTTGATAAGACCTACATATAATATTTTAAGTGTCTAACCAGTACAAAATAAGATTGTTAAACTACCTATCTAACGCGTATGTATTCATACTATAAAAATAAGACACAATTCTATAATCGTCACCTATAGTAGCCTATCTATCAACGAACTTGCCTTCCCATGTAGGCTTTATGCAAGTGAAAGTAAAGTGACTCGACGAGACGTGATTCTCATATTTTAAATAAGGTGTTGATTGAAAGTTGATGTCTGTTTCAAAGAAGGGACTTGTAAATATTTATTGCAAACAAAGTCGATTTAAAGGGTCAGGGATATCCACAATAACTTCGTTAATAATTTCGCAAGTTTTATTATACAAAGGAAAAACTCGACTGCGAAATATAACCAGTATCTATCTGTTTAACACAATAATAAACCCATAAATTGTATGAAAAATTTAGTTTTTTAAACATAAAGATATTTTTAAAAACAAGCTTTTATTGCATTGTCATCGAATTTACACACGTAATTATACCTTCAGCTGAGTTGCAGTTGAGTTGCAAGATTCCACCCGAGCAAACATAGTTACACAGTAATCTAATTTTTTTTTATTTTTTTTTTATGTAATTGAGTGACGAGACGAGCAAATCGCTCGTCTGATGTTAAACGTCACGTTTGCCCATAACAGGTCTGCGCCACCCAGAATTTTGAACTCGCAGAATTCAAGACCCTGCGCGGCACAGCACTGCGCTCGTCACCCTGAGATATAAGTTGGTTAATTTCCCATTTGCCCTGTAATTTCACTGGAAACAATGCCCTTCCAACCGGAACACAGTAATGTTTGCACATTACTGCTTGGCGGTGGAATAACTGGCAAAGGTGTGGTATAGTGCTATAACATATACATTGCAAGTTAAATAAAAAGCTTATAAAAAAAGTTGTAGGCTTTAAATCATGAATTTTGTCAGAAGACCAGAGTGCAATATCCTCGAGCTTGAGGAAAGCACGAGCATTAGACTCTAGGACCTAGTCTGAGACGTCACTTCGCTGAGAAAAATGGATATGAATTAAATGGACTAGATGAATGCAACTGTGAATATTGACCGAGCGAAGTGAGGTCCCAGACTCTAGGCCCTAGGGTCTGAGACGTCACGTCACCCATTTTTTCCCCTAGAGTCTAGGGGAACAAATCGGCGTTTGTACACTGAGAAAAATGGCCATCTAAATTCCGCTAAAAGAATGATGAATTCACTTAAAGTGCGGTGCGTACTGATATCACCAAAAAGTACGATGACTGGCACCAGTTTTTACGGTGACAACTACTGTCATAATCTGGTGCTATGCTAATCATCGTACTTTTTGGTAATATGAGTATGCTCCGTACTTTAAGTGAATTCATCATTATTTTAGCGGAATTTAGATGGCCATTTTTCTCAGTGTACAAACGCCGATTTGTTCCCCTAGACTCTAGGGGAAAAAATGGGTGACGTGACGTCTCAGACCCTAGGGCCTAGAGTCTGGGACCTCACTTCGCTCGGTCAATATTCACAGTCATCTAGTCCATTTAATTCAGGTCCCTTGAACTTGTTCTGCAGTCGAGGTCTACCCGGAGGTGAAAGTTGTAGTTGATTCGCAACACCGGCACAGGTTAGATCATAGTTACTAAAACGCAGCGAGCGGTTCTGTGCTTATCTCATAGTAGCTATAGTAAATAAGTACAGTATAATGTGGAAGATCTGCGTCTATGCCATCGATCTAGTATGTAAGTAGATCGGCCTTTCGGAGCTTCGCAGGGCAACCGTCTATACTAGCAAAAATGCTAGTATGATGCCGTGACGTCACAACTGTCAATCAGTTGTGTTTTGGCAGCCATCGATAAGTGATGTCGCTGAACTGTCAAAGTTTGTGAAGAAAATCACAATTTTCATGAAAAACAAGGCATTCTAAGTTGTTAAATATTGAAAAATAGAAATGAAACCACAAACCAATCCAAATAAAATGTGTAGCTTCACGTGCTAGTGCTTAATATTCTAGTAATTTAATATTTTTGTAAATTATCTCATATCTGATACAAAAACCGAGTAAGTGATTTCAATAAAAAAAGATTCCGATTCAACTCAATTTAATTTATTTACAAACAAAAATGAAATGAAAAGCCAGGCAACTAGTTAGACTATACATAAGACACAATACTTATTATTTTTTAAACGGAGCACTTTTTTATGCGTTTGAATGTTTTATAAGTAAAAAATGTCTTTTAGAATGTTTTGACTGTCTACCACACTTTAGTCACTCTTTTGAAAAATGTTACATAAATATTAATTATATATATATAAAAAAATCTAAATAATATATATGATTGTTTTAATTGAATAAATGGTTACTCTTCTTCAAAGAGAAAGTGATTTATTAATCAGATGCGGTAGGTTCAATCTAAATCCGTTCAGTCGTTTTAACGTTATTAAGTAACAAGCATCTAAACATAAACTTGTTCACCTATATAATATTAGTAATTATGTCTCTAATATAAGTATGCATTTTCTATGAAGGCATGCAGGCCTAAACGAATTATGTCTCTAATATAAGTATGCATTTTCTATGAAGGCATGCAGGCCTAAACGGCTCGACCAAATTTGCATTATGAGATGTTGTTAAGTTAATCTTGAAATTTTTTTATAATGAATAAATCCGCGTTTGACCACCAACTTAACTCGCCTGTGTTTGACATAGGCTACATTTTGTAGTAGAATTTTCTTGTCCCTTTAGTTGTTACTGGTCCCTGTTGACTACATAATATTCAAGCACTACACTGAGACTGAATAGTATCTAAGCAATAAGCCTGAATAAGGTGCAATGGGATTTCATAGGCTGATTATAATAACTCCACAACAGTACTATATATTAATAAATGAATTATATATTAAATTCATTATTTGTTATTGAAAAATACCCAATCAGTAATATTTATGATGTTCAAAATGGTCTTTTAATTTTGGGTTCTGGCCCAATTTTTCATTTCTGAGTCACAAATCCAAATAAAATTATAAAAAAGTGATATTTGTGCTCTCCTAAAAAAAAAGGAAATATTGACTTACTTTGCTTTTTACTGAGAGGTGCGGTTTACGACATTTGTCAAACGAAAAAATTAGAAATGAGACAATAATCACGAGTCGAGGGTGATTTTTGGACGATTTAGGCTGGTTTTACCTCATTTCAATCTCGATATCAAAACTGTCAAAAACAAGTCAAGGGTAAAATAGGGTAAAATGGCATGCATATACAACGTAAAATTAAATCATTAATTAAATTAAACCTAGTTAAAATCATTCTCAGTAAAATACTGAATAACAAAACAGGCTTTATTAAGGTGATAAAATAGGTTATTAAATTTCAGGTTTCCATCACACTATCCCACTACATGGTATAATATAATTAATAATTTTATTATAAGTTTGACATACATTTTTAATTCTGTAATTTAATTTTTTAATTTAATTAAATGTAATTAGTCATTTAAGTTCCCGCTTGTACGCTTACAGGCGGAGTCTGGAGATCTTTTACCATTTAAATACCTCTCTAACCCAGGCCCACAGGCACAATAAATTAAATTTTGATTTTTTATATATGTAAATGTTTGGATGGTTGTGACCTGTTATGGGCAAACGTGACGTTTAACATCAGGCGAGCGATTTGCTCGTTTCGTAACTTAATCACAAAAAAAAATCACATAGAAATGACTGAACAGATTTAAATGAAATTGAGTAGCGATGGATTAAGTTTATACCCTGGATTAACACATCATGGGCTGATTTTTAACCCAAAAAAAGATTCCTGGGATAGTGGGTGAAACTGGGTGACATAGTTAGTAGAACATATTTTTTAACTGAAGGATACAACACTCTTTCATTCGCATTTTTAAATTATTGTTACAACTTGAATCTTCCATTGACCATTGAAGAACAGTCCGGTATAACCCTATGTTCCCTATTCTGTAACCAAGCTAGTGAAGGGAAAATCGATAGTTGAAAAAATAATAAAACTTTACAATGTTAGTTGGTGAAACTGTTATCGATTCCCAAATATAAGAAATCGATATTGGATAGGAACCGCACAATCTAGTAACCGATTTTCTTGGCCCTACCTTTGTTTCAATCGGTAAAAATGCACCTTTTCATCTGATGGACTGTCTGTTGTAATAACACACCTCTGAAAAGATTAGTCCAGGAAGTCTAATTGGAGCATTTTGATAACATCCCATAATTACGTCACAACGATGAAATTAAAACATTTCATCAAAATAAAAGTATTTAGGCTAGTCAGTAATTTCTCTACTTATGGAAATCGTCCTTATTTTTATGATGACGTCATCGACAAAATCGATTGATTTTTCTCTTAATATATTCAGATCCCATCACTACGTTTGCTGTCAAAACTTAACGTCAATTTATTATACGGTTAAAAATAAAGCTATTAATCGACTAACTATTTGCTATCACAAATATGATTTTTGAAAATGTTGGATAATAATGACCAAGTACCTTACCTCCCCGAACACGGCCCGCACCCCCCCGGATTTCGGCTTCCGCGGTTTTGATACAAATGTGATATTGGGGCGGTTCGATATAATCCGACTTCGGTGGTCTATGCGGAATGAATTGTCCTATTTATTTCGCACGATTAAGGATAAATAATAAATGAGTAATTAAAAAAAATGTAAACGTTTTCGAATAAAAAAAATTTAAAAAAAAATCGACTTCAAAAAGAGATCCACTCCACTATTTTTTTTACTGATACGAAATATCTTTATAATTTTCTTAAATGCTGGCACCGACTCAAAACAAATTGTCATTTTTCTATGGAACAGCTGATAACTTTTTCGCGATTTCAGGGTTAGTCTCATAGTCAAACTTGCTCTTAATAAGGAGTACTTATGAGCCCTTTTCGGGAAAACAAACCGTTACTTTAGAGCCCTGCATAAATTTCATCGTTTCATTTTCCTAGAAGAAATATGTCTCCAACCACGTTAGCTCAGCGTAAAGTTAAAATAAAATTAATAGGATGATTAAAGCATTTTATGACTCAAATGAGAGTCTAATTAAATTCCTGGACCAAATGAAAAGTACTACACGTTTTGGAAAGAATGCGGATCTTTCAGTTTTTTTTGTGAAGAATTTTAGCGTACGAATGAAAATAATTAGCTCTTGATACGTTAGGTGAAGGAAGTGTTAGACATGGTGCACGAAAAGAGGAGTTTATTGACCATGATTCAAAATAGATAGGAATGATGTTTGGCCACCTTGCACGACTTGACAAACTGATGAAAACCATCATGGAGGCAAAGATTGAAAGAAGGAGAGGACCAGGAAGACGAAAGAGAACGTTCTTAGACCAGATTAAGGAGAAGGCAGATGTCATATCGTATAGGGAGGTAAAAGCACTCGCAAGGACCGCCAAGCCTGGAAGTTGCTCCACAAGAGCAGCGCTCTTAAAACGTTAGGTGAAATATTTTTGTCTCTATTGAAAAATACTGTCTGTTAATGTAGGAAGATGATATCGGGGATAGAGCGAAGTGGAGACGACAAGTCAAGAAGCAATAGCCACCTAGCCGGGAAGAAAGAGAGAAAAAGAGGAACCAAAAAACCCAAAGCCCAAACGGAACGCTTAGACTTCACATTAATTTTGCAAACCACACGAGTGTGGAATGCTCTGCCTGAGTGGGTGTTCCCTGATGGTTATAATCTGGGTGTCTTCAAGTCGAGATGGAATCGGTTTCTTCTAGACAAACATACTTCATAGTAGACCGCATCATTGCTTCCCATCAGGCAAGATGGCGACCAAACTCAAGCCTATCATAGTAAAACAAAAAAGAGAGAGAAACTAGGGTCGTACCGCAAACTAGACCTGTCATGCAATTTTGTTTTTATTGCGGAGAAATTCTGTGGCAACATTAGAATTAGCGGCGAAACCGTGGGATGCTCAGTGCATTTAGTATTCAAATATTCTGCAAAAACTGGATTCAAATATCGCCATTCAACAATTATAATATATTTTATATATTCAATAATACAATGTCAAAAATATTCAATTAAAATTCATTAACAGTCAATAATTAAACCTAAAAAGATCACGTCAACCTCCTCGCCCAAACGTACCCTGGCTACATCAGGCTGGCAGCGTTCTCCCTTGAATGGCCAGGGAAATATTCTGAGCAATATTTCTCTGTTTTCAATTATACATATTTTGTAATAATATAATTGACGTCTTAGGAAGCTGTTGAAAACTATTGTCAATACAATAGCAAACTTTGCCCTTGACTTCTAAAAACTTGTGTTTAGTACTAACGTCAGGAAATATTGACGTACATTTACATTATCACTAATTTTATGTACATACATGCACATTGTATCGTTTTTTAAATAAATTTAAAATTTAAATATCTGTCTACTACACGACGATTTAAAGGTTAATTTAATAGTTAACAAGAAGGCAAAGAAGGCAAGTACAATCCGTATTGATCTAAAATCGGTCAACCCGTAGCGGTAGCGCTAATGGGTTGATTACATGTAACGAGTACAGACTGCCTCGCCTCGTCAAACTGTTTATACAAACCGAGTAAGTACTCGGTCGAGGGCACTGATTCGCCACTGTACTAGTTATGTGTAATCAACCCATAAGCTCACATAGAAACTCGCATAATTGAGACACGAGTGTCACGACATTTCGACTGCCTCTAAAAACATCGAAACTGCAAATGGCATTTTTTACAGGAGAGCAATTTAAAACAAAATTTGACCTAAATTAATAAGTTAAAATTCGTAATAATATTCGATTTTTAAATGTCAACTATTTGTTTTGCTAAAACTATATTAAATATTCGTTTAATTGGTACAATGAAGGAAATCATGATTTTGCAGTTTTGATAGTGTTTGTTGCAGCATTCAATTTATCCAAAGAATATAGACCTCCTTTTTGAGCAGTCGGGTAATAATAACCTACTTTATCTCATAGATACACCTCAAGTGTTCCTCTACACGTTGGTTTCTTATCTTTATAGACGCGCCTTACTCATAAAAATAGTTTATTGATAGTGACTCGATATCGCTTCGCCAAATGCAGCCAAAAATTGATAGATTATGTGTACAATGTACATAGATACGTGCCTACATATATACCTATCTATATTATACTAAATACCTACTTACACTGATTATGTACTTTTAATTTTAATAGGAATTTTTAACAATTTAAATTTTTGCTTTCATTGAAAATTGCAGAAATCTGAAATGATTATGTTAATAGTACTGAGTCCTTTTCAGCTTAGTATAACCTTTCCTTATATCCCTGTATGTATATAGTTTACCTACTAATGAAATGGCGTGCGTCATGTACTTCTCGTCTTAAATATTGTGGTTTTATTTCATTTACAAGCAAACAGGTCCCGTCCAAATATAGAACATCGCTAAATAAAACCGATTGGCATCTGATCAGTCTTACAAACATAATAATATAATATTGCTACAACTCGTTCTATATTTATAGCTTCCTTTATAAAAATAGGAAAACAAGAACATTATTTTTACAAAACAAAAACTGAAAAATTTCCTAGTTCCTATTTTTATTTATTGTATGATAGGCGTTTGACTGCCATCTTGCCTGATGGTAAGCAAGAATGCGGTCTACGATGGAGCACGCTTGCATGGAAGAGACCAATTCACTCGCGACTTGAAGACACCCAGATTACAGCTATCGGAAAACTCTCGGGCAGAGCATGGCACTCTAGGAGTACCTACGCACAATAAAGATGGAATCAATGGCTTCGTTCGAGTTTTCCTAATTTCTATAATAGGTTAGATAAAATGCAAAGTTTTTTCTTATGGCGTCACAGACTCACAGTTCAACAAAACACAGCATGTACTCGTAGCATTCAGTTTTAGTGTACATGAAACGATTTTTGAAATCGGACCATCTTAATCTTAATATAATATATTAAGATTAAGATGGTTTTATATCTATACTAATATCTATATATCTATATTAGTATAGAAGTATACTAATATTATAAAGAAGTAAAGTTTGTGTGTTTGTATATTTGTTAAATTGTAAGGGGTAATCTCGGGATCTACTGAACCGATTTTAAAAAATCTTTCACCAATAGAAAGCCACATTATTGCTGAGTGTCATAGGTTATATAAAAAACCGAAAAATAAAAAGGCTTTTACGTGGTAGTCCGTTTTGCAAAGTGAATCGGAGAAAAAACGGTCCGGACGGCGCGCGATGGCTTCGGGTTTAATTAACACTATGCCCAACGAAGTGGGCAAGGGTCAGCTATATATATATTATATAAATCTCGTGTCACAATGTTTGTCCTCAATGGACTCCTAAACCACTTAACCGATTATAATAAAATTCGCACACCATGTGCAGTTCGATCCAACTTGAGAGATAGGATAGTTTAAATCTCAAATTATAGTCGCAATTTTAATTTATTGCAAATTATATATATATACTGATAATTTTTACTATAAATTGACAAGTTAGCATCAACATACTACGGTTGCTATTGCTATAGTTACGCAATGGCTTTTGACAGGACAACGTCTGTCGAGTCAGCTAGTAGTACTATATTAGAAAGTGATTTTCCTTCTACAATCGCACACAAAAGAATCGAGTAATTTCCACCCCAGTGTAGGAACAATTTATTTGCGTGTGTGTCACCTCGCACACAACCCGCATCATTGACCTATCGAGCAGAGTTTAAGGTCAAGAGTTAAAATCAAAGAACTTATACGAATGGATATGCCCAAGCCCATATGAATCTTAATTAATAAATAACGTTTCACACACATAGCTCGACTAGGATACCCTCTGTCGGGGATGCCATGGAACTCGTACACAAAGACAAGGAAAACTAACACCTAGACCCGGAACAGATATTTAAATTCATCATTCAAGCATCTACCCGGCCGGGAATTGAACCAGGTATCTCGGGGATGTACAGCATACTACCGCTAAGCGAAACAGGTCATCAGCAATATTTGCGTCCCAGTATGAGAAATGCGCGCCTAGGTGTTGTTTTTAAGGCGAATACAATAATTCCGCGGTTTTGATCGCCAACTCGCCCGTTGGCAAGCAACAAAAAATCCAAAATCTCTATAATACTATTAAGCTCGAAATCTGTCAAAATCATTCCGTTAAATTGCACTCAAGTACAAAGACGCCTCACCAAGGAAGTCAACGTACGACTGGGCTTAGTCTGATAGATACTAAATAAACCGTTCATATCATCAACAAAAGTTGTCTAGGCCCGGTCCTTACGAACTAATTTATAAGTCTATGATTTAGTTGCATTTTGTACGATGCATTCGGTAAACACGGATGAACTTGCATACGGAGACCTTGGTTCAAGGATTCATTAACGAAAAAGGAGTAATAATAACTTATATGTAATATAATTGTCGGAAACCTGACTACTTCATCATCATCATTATCCACAGCCTTTCTTATCCCACTGACAATGTCTACATAAATACAGATTAGTGATATACAAATTAGTGATTCGCAAAAAAAACTCAAAGCACATAATTTCAGTGGCACATTTTTTTTCAGAAAATGAAATATCGCACTTTTATTTGTAGAGGCTTCTAATTAATACCTTTATTTGTATTTTATTGGCTCTGAAACCCATCGAGCCAATTAGAAGTTATAGCGATTTAAAACTATTTTTGGCCATAAAAATCAGACAGAAAATTAGAAAATCCGTTCTTCTCTACCAGTAGGGATAGATCAGTAGGGATATGTGGAACTGCCGCAAAATAATTAGAAAACAATGTAGAGTTGTGTACAATTTTAAGGAGGTAAAGTTTGTAGGGATTTTAAAGATAATTTCACTAATGGAAACCTTTATTTTCACTGGATTAGCTGCATCTATCCAATATTATTATTTTTTTGGGTTCCGCAGAAAACTAAAGAACCTTCAACGGCCGGCCACGGTCGGCGGCCGTCTACCGTCTGAATGTCACGGTCGTTTTATTCAGACTACTACGAAAACTAGATTTAGGTTATATGTACAAGTAGATACCTAATTAAATTTTAAATTGAAAACCTCGTTTTAAAAAAGACCTGATAATCTATATACTGCTGAACCAATCTTCTTGAATAAAAAAAAAAAAAAAAAACAAATCAAAACCGGTCCAGCCGTTTGAAAGCTACGATGCCACAGACAGACTAGTATACACAGATATAACAACACATTCGTAAAACTTATAACACACCCTTTTTGCGTCGGGGGTTAAAAATATTTACGCAACAACTGAAAACATCCTCTGACATGTTTTCGTCGGCTAAAAAGGTTTAAAAATAAAAAAGGCGACATCGACATGCGTCAAGGGTAATTCGGAATTACCACGACTTGAGAGTCGTCATCAATTTTCTGTTTACTTTTATTTTTGGTATTCGATTTATCCTTTTCCTTGTAACCGTGAACCGATAACAGAAGTCGCAAAAATAAAAAACTAAAAAAACGTTCATTCACTACCGTCACCATTAAAAATAAATGTGCAACAAAACCGGTAAGTAATAATTACATTAATCTTGATTTTTATATTTAAATTAAGTAGATAATTATGCGATTTATTCAAACTTTATGCAAATATTAAAACTGCTTGACAAAAATACTTCCTTGTGCCGTTTTGCAATAGATTTAGAATTTTTAAAGGTGGATTTACCGATTAGGTTTGACGTAGAGAATTAATAAGTCATATGTTATCAATAATGTAACTTATAATTAGGTATTGGGTTTGACGTAAATATCATATCATCAGAAATGAATGTAGTTTATAAATTAGGTTGTTTTCATTTAAACTTTGTGGTTTTAGACTCTAATCTTAGAATATTATGGAGCTATTGAAAGACGGAAAAAACCGAAAAGCTTGTTAGTGTTACCTATTTTTCTTTTTAGAAGCTTTTATTGAAGCTATTGCATGAGACTATTATTTTTAATTCAGTACAACTGAATTTACGCATAAAACTTTTTTTTTTTAGTTTTTTGACAGTAATTTTAATAAATTATAATAATGTATGTGTAAACTAAGTATGTACGAGGGTGATCCAAAAGTAATGATAATCAAAATAATACACGGTGGTTAAAGTTACAAAAATAATTTATTCTTCTACATAGATCTCCTAACAAGTCAATACATTTAGTTAAACGTTTTTCTAAACCGAGAATTCCCTTAGAAAAAAAATCTTTATCTTGACTCTCCCAAAATGCCTCGACAGCTGCCATCACTTCGCTATCATCTTCAAATTTCTGGCCTCGGAGATGTTCTTTGAGCCGAGGAAAGAGATAGAAGTCACTGGGAGCTAGATCTGGCGAATAGGGAGGGTGTTCGAGCAGTTCGAACCCTGTTTCTTGAATGGCAGCCATCGCAACTGCGGCTTTGTGAGCCGGTGCGTTGTCTTGGTGAAACAGCACCCCAGCTCGCAGTTTGCCGCGCCTTTTTTCTTTAATGGCCTCCCGTAATCTTCTTATTTGGTCTGCGTAGTAAGAGCCCGTAATAGTAGCTCCCTTTTCCAAGTATTCGACCATAATAATTCCTTTAGCGTCCCAAAAAACGGACGCCATAACCTTTCCCGCCGAACTTGAGACTTTAAATTTTTTCGGCGTCGGTGAGGAGGCTCGTTTCCAAGACATCGACTGTTTTTTGGTTTCCGGGTCAAAATGGTGGACCCAGGTCTCGTCCATGGTCATGAAACGTGACAAAAAATTTTCCTTATCGGCTTGGAACTTCTCGAGATTAACCCTTGAAATGTCAACTCGTTTTTTCTTTTGCTCGTCTGTTAACATTCTCGGTACCCAACGCGCAGAGACCTTCTTCATGTGCAATTCGTTGGTCAAAATTCTTTGAACGCTACCATAAGAGCTCCCTGTCATCACAGCTACGTGCCTGATGGTCACTCTTCGATCTGCCATCACGATATCCTCTATCTTTTTGACATTGTCTTCAGTGCTGGACGTGGATGGGACGTCCTTCGCGATGTTCGTCTTCCGTGGATGTTCTACCCCGCTTAAACTCCCTGGCCCAGCGTGCAACCGTGGAATAAGGAGAAGCAGAGTCCCCCAATGTTTGCACCAAGTCGTTGTGTGTCTTTGGTAGACATTTTTTTCAGACAGAGATATTTAATGACAGCTCTGATTTCATTTTTCTCCATTTTTATGTTATCACTCCAGTTGTGAGTATTCAAATGAGTGTATCTCCCTGGAATCATGGTCTATTTATACAATTTTTTCACGCGCACCTAGAGGATGTATGAGCAACCAAAAAAAATTTTTTTTAGATTTTAATACGGTCTAGAAATACCTGATTATCATTACTTTTGGATCACCCCTAGTACATATAGATATATCTATGTTTCTGCCTATAGCATCGTAGCTCCCAAAAGGCTAAACTTTTGAATTTCGGTCGAGTTTTTTTGTTAAAAAAATAATAAAATCTAGAATGTTTTGATCCATGATAAAAAAAACTCTGTTTAGCCTTTTTGAGATTTTCAGCTGTTTTCTAGACAGGAGTTAGTTTAGGTAAGTACTTGTGTTTTCCTAGAAGACGCCCTGTAAAACGACTCTTAAACTATTTATAGTTTAAGAGCTAAACTTAACTTCTCCTATACTATTAGCGCCTAATGCAGCAATTAATATGAAGCGTAACTAATATGATTACTTAGTAAGGTATGATCATAAGAGCTTAGATTATTAAGTAATTGAGTACCAACGTAATTAGCAATAATTGAATTGATATTCGGCTGGGGACACAGAATAAGTCATAGTAGCAATGGAGATTAGATCCTGGATTCCTGGTACATCAGTTCAATATGTAATCCGCGATCCGCGAAGTAGGTATAGAAGAACGACGTCCCTAGGTTCAAATCTTGACCGGTGCGTATTTTTGCGTTACATTTTTTTATTTAATGTTTTTATTTAATGTTTTTATTTTTACATAGGACATTATTTATTGCCATATATGTAGATAACAGTCGGTATTATTTAGTAGAGTACTTACAATCCCTATTGAAAATGTGCCCACATTACCACATTTCCCTTTATTAGACAACACAATTTAAATTAAACTAACTATTTGAACTAGACGCGCCCCGCGGGTAATGATGATTATTAATTTATTATGATAGTAGCATATCTTCGTCTTTTTCTGTACCCCTGACAACGTGTACGCAAAATTTCAGCTAAGGCAATTAAGGCGTGAAAGCTTAACCAACTCACTTTCGATTTTATTAGTCAGAATGTTAACAATAATAATTATAAAATGTTTGCTCTACTAACTCCGAAACTGGATCTACATATAAGAGGTAGAGTAAAATAAACTTGTGAAGCCAAAAAAAAAATACGCATAGGTACCTACATATTTCTAAGGTTTAAAACGTAATTCTATTAAATGAGAAGAAACTACAATATATTCTGTGTCTGTGCATGTCTTTTAATAAGGTCAATGACCTTCCAGTATCTGCACAAAGCACACATCATCATAGTTATGCAGTCAAAAATGTGACCTACATTCCTTAATCGTTAATTTATTGTAAATTAACCTCAAACTAGCCGGATATAAGGTTCAATAACGCACTGCGTCAAAATAAAACCGCTGCACTGTGGGATAGAATAGATATTACGTGTTTAGAAATTACGATAGTTCAGTCCAGTGTGTACCTATTGTATTGTTGCTAACTCATTTATTCAATTGATTGAATTATTTTAATTTAGCTACTGTCAAATAGGTCAAACCATTGTGCTTGAAAAACATTCAAAACACGCCAAATATTGAGCTCTTTTAGAACGAACTCAAAGCTTATTAGTTTCTTAACATAAATACACATAAATATTGCTCATTTCTAAAGATTAAAGAGAGATTTTGTTGCAGTAAATAGTCATAAACGAAGTACTTACGTGCCCACTTTCCTTTGGATTTAAAGTCCACTTTATTGATGATCGGTCCCACTGCGTAAGTATACACAATGTTCAATATATACTTCACAAAATAAAATAAAACCGCCAATAACAGCACTACGGCTATTTTTTCCAGCGACGTAAAAGCCATTTTGTGTTAAATTTTACCTATTTATTTAGATTTTGCCGAGAAAGAGGTTATGTGAAAAGCGGTGACCGCTTGACAGTGTTACCGCATGCGCACTGGCGGTCGAAGAAAGTTGCCTTGCGCAAGAATGAGTGATTTGAGTGAAGCACCACTATTGGCTGTGATTGGCTGATTTCGCCGAATAACCGCGAACCCGCTCGAATTTTGACGCATCGGGGTTTTGAAAGAGATAGAGTATGGCACCGTCTCATTCGTGTTGTGATAACGATAGATAAGGAAGGATTTCCAGAGCTACCGGGTAGAATAATAATTATTATATTTCACGCGCATAAATGTGATATGACGAACAGAGGTCAACAGGAATGAATAAATCAATAACTGGCTAATGTTCGCTGATAGGAATAAATTCGTCACAATTTATTGTCACTATGTGGAACCCCAAAATACCATGCATAAATCCAAAACACCAAAGGGGTGTTCCATTTATGGGCATAGATAGTCTTATATCAGAAAAAAATATGAGAACATAACTCAAAACAACTGGAAAACTATTGCTTACCTATCTAATTCTCCTGTATAGATAAGCAAAATATCGATTTTAGGCAAAGATCTTAAATGCAAGACTATTAATTAATCAAAATAATTTTAATGAAGAAAAATAATTTTATGACGCACTAAATATTGTAATTTTACCGAGAAATGGCTTTCTATTGATAAATTCGATATATTTCGAATAAAATATTGGCAAAACTATATTAATTAGACATCAAATCATAGATAATACCTTTTTTTTTAGTATGCAAAAATCTAGAGTAGGTACCTATCTACTAAATACCACGGTACAGGACATTAAATAGTAAATAGATACTAAATTAATGGCAAATGCCTACGGCTCACTAACAAATTCACGGAAACTTAACAAGGCGACTAAAACTTTAAATAAAAGATGGGCTAGGTTCAAAACGCGCTCTCTCAAAATGGAAGTGCTAATTCTAGAAGTATCTATTTTAACTAAGTAATAGGAATCGGTCTATCTAGATTAATAATCATTCTATATTTTGTAGTGTAGTGTAAAGTAAGACAGTTATTAAACATACTTCAAACGAGACACGCGTTCTATAATTCTATCTACTTCTCCGAACTTCTCACATTATTTTTTTTTTATCTATACTAATATTAGAAAGAAGTAAAGTTTGTGTGTTTGTATATTTCTTAAATTGTAAGGGGTAATCTCTGGATCTACTGAACCGATTTTAAAAATTCTTTCACCAATAGAACGCCACATTATTGCTGAGTGTCATAGGCTATATTTATTACCTGAAAAAATTAGGGATCCTTAACAAAATAAGATCAAGTAAAAAAATTGCAACCAAAAACCTAAAAAAATTAATAAAGTATTTAATCTTAAACACAATATAAATAAAATGGGACAATAAATAAAAAATAAAGTTACGATAGATGAGAATAAAAATACGTTTATAGATAAAAATGTAAAAAATTATAAGAGAAAATATAAATAGTAATTTAAAAAAAATCTACTTATCACCCGCATAAAGACGCATAAAGATTTAATCTACGTTTATCCCAAATGTTTAAAAAATGAATATCCACCCGAGCGAAGCCGGGACGGGCCGCTAGTTTATTATATTTATGGTGTGCCCCTGGACAGTCGACCCCAAGGTCGCCCCCCGACACGATGGCGCGACGAACTCGGGCGGTTTGAAAAAGACTGGACCGCGCTGGTCCAAGACCGCAGTAACTGGAAAAAATTGGGGGAGACCTTTGCCCAGCAGTGGGACAGCATAGGTTAATTTAAAAAAAAATGGCGTGAATAATAAAGAGTTTATCTATCTTTCTATCTATCTACTGTAGAATGATTTTCATCAAACAATCCAGGGTTGGCATCCGTCCGGGTTTCCCCAGATTTGTCCTAGTTTAGAGGACATTCGGGTAGCATCCGGGGAGCGTCCGAGGAGCCACGTTAATTAATTCGTCTGGGTTTAAAAATTTAAAATAAATAAAAGGGAATTTGTGACATTTTCAACTGTTTCTCATAACACTCACTCACTTTGTTAAGAAAACCTGTTGACATGTCAGAGTTCTGGACTCTAAAATCCGGGGTCACGCGTTTTGTTCTGGTTGCCAAATTTAAGAGGTGGCATCCCTATTCAAACTGAATATTGCAGCTTCAGAACAACTTTGAACAGCTTACTCCAGTATTGCATTAAGATAATATTTACAACAACGATCATCGGCAATACCATTTCATATCGAGTTGATCTCGACATTACAGTTCCCAGGGCCTTTCAGATAAAGGGTTTATGCCTTTATGTGGTCCCTCGTAACACAACACTAATGTTGTTTTATCGAGAATATCTTTGCAGTAAATCTGAATGCGTTTCCAGTATTTCCTTTTATGTTCCAACCAATTTAATAATACTTGATTGATTATACCTACTATTGTAGTTATTTTATACATTGATATTTTGACATTGCAATTATTTATATATTTTGTTTTGACATTTTAATAATATTATTTTCTTTGACATTTAATTTATTGTGTATTAATTTATTCGTAAAAATTGTATTTGACATTCATAAGTGTCTTGACTGATTATACCTACTATTGTAGTTATTTTATATCTTGATATTTTGACATTGCAATAATTTATATAATTTTTTTGACATTCTAATAATATTGTTTTCTTTGACATTTAATTTATTGTGTCTGAATTTATTCGTAAAAATTGTATTTGACATTCATAAGTGTGCATTGATGTACCCATATTTGAATAAATTATTTTGAATTTGAATTTTCTGAAGCGTTTTGAGTCTGTGGTTTCGATATGTGCAGCAGGGAATGGAGCAGATTGCCTTCTTCTTTATTTCCTAAACCAATCTTGGGCTTTTCAAGACCCTCTGACCTTGATATTTTCCAAGTCTGCTTGCTTCATCTTAGACTCATCGTCGCTTATCAACAGACGAGCTGGTGGTCATAACTTGCGTAAAAAAAACTTCGCTAAGTTCTTTTATCACTTGAATCAATATTACTAAATATACTATACTAAATACTACTCAACACATTTATATCTATCACTATCTATCATTTTTAACCGACTTCAAAAAAGGAGAGGTTATCAATTCGACTGTATGTTTTTTTTTATGTTTGTTACCTCAGAACTTTTGACTGGGTGAATCGATTTTGATGATTCTTTTTTTATTAGAAAGCTGACGCTTCCCATGGTCCCATTTCAATTTAGTCCAGTTCTGATAATGGTATCCATGAGAAAACCATATAAGTCTTAAATTAGCATCAGGTAGGTACGTGCGCGACAAATAGATGAATAACTCAATAGTCGGTATCTTGATGTCGGTTTTTGTTTTTATTTTTTGTAAAAAAAATTATTAATCATTTCACTTGACGAGGTTTGTACCCACAGCCTAGCACCACATCCGTACTTTGCAAGAATTAACTTTCTAATGTAAATACCTTTCTAACATAACCTAACTATAATCGCATCCTACATTCTACATTCTACGATGCATGTAAGTCTAAAACGGCACACCTAGCCTGGATTTTGAACTGAGTTCCTAATGCGATTTTTTTTACTATTCGACTGCGTTATAATAAGCTACACTTTATATGGAACTAGTTGTAGTTCTTATTATGAACACTAGGTGCCTCTGTTTTTATTCCATACAAATTGTAGTTTACGTTAACGTGATCGATAGTGAAAAAAACTCGCACTAGACACTTTATCTCAAGACGTGTGATTGCCTGAACATTCCCTTAGGCGCTTGGCAAAAGGGTTTCGTTCGACTTAACGTTCTGTGCTTGATAGATGTATACCTACCTATATACCTATTTATTCAAAAGTTTTTTTTTTTATGTAATTGAGTGACGAGACGAGAAAATCGCTTGCCTGATGTTAAACGTCACGTTTGCCCATAACAGGTCTGCGCCACCCAGAATTTTAAACTCGCAGAATTCACGACGAATTCACAGCACTGCGCTCGTCACCCTGAGATATAAGTTGTTTAATCTCCCATTTGCCCTGTAATTTCACTGGAAACAATGCCCTTCCAACCGGAACACAGTAATGTTTGCACATTACTGCTTGGCGGTGGAATAACTGGCAAAGGTGTGGTACTTCCCCAGGCGGGCTCTGCAAAAGAGCCCTAACACTACAAAAAGAGGCGATACAACCTTCACCGACGTCTCTCTTGTAGTGTTTTATGCATTTCTTCTGCTAAGCTACTCTGACTACCTTACCCCTAACCCCCCCCCCCCCCCCCCCTCCCCAAACCCCCTTCGTGCCCTGACTTACAAAGCTCCTAAATAGCACAGCACAAACTTAGCTATTACTCTACTATTTCATCTTATGATGTGGTATTGGACGCTTATTGTGACTTTCTTCAAGGGATCCCGAACCGTCTGTCTACTGGGGAGTTGCAGTGCATATACCTACATGCTAGAAACAGTCTCATTTTCCCATAACGCTAAATGAGGTCTGTTATAACTGTGGCACAGAATTATTCCTATTATCTAAGGTGAGTAGTTTGTACGACCACGTACTTTAAACGTACTTTACACGTTCACAACCATAAATTTAAAAATCTGTTAAGCTGGTTGATAATTATCAGCACTTTTTTATCGTTTTTTTTTACAATTTTAATGAAATTACTTGCAAACTATGCAATTGTAGTAGGTAATTTAGTCAATTATCGGCTTAATTTTCACTGCTTTTTTTTAAGTTCACACGACGGCACAGTAACATTTTGACCAAAAAGGGCACAGATGGCAATGAAGACAATATCAATTAAAGAGTTATTGTGTCCAAAACGTCCTGACGGTCCTACCTTTCACCAGGCAGTCATGGCCAGAAGTTGGCAAGGGTCAAGAGCAACTCTTGCATTGCGATTTAACCATCTACAGAAACAAATAATTCAAAAACATATTTTTAAAAAGCAACAACGCAGTTTTAACAAACTTTTTTTTTAGGTTGAAGGAAGGAGAGGACCAGGATTACCAAGAGAAAGCAGATGTCATGTCGTACAGGGAGGTAGAAGCACTAGCAAAGGACCGCCAATCCTGAAAATTACTTCACCGAAAAGAGCAATTCTTCAACATCTAAAATTAATTAAGCTTTCATTGCATTGTCATCAGAGTTACACAGGTACATCAAATTACATCTCAATCGCACATCGGGAAGTAGTTCAAGTGGTTCATAATTCAGTTCCAAGATTTGATCCAAGAAACAACAAAAGCAAGATAAATCTATACTTCTATATCTATACTTCTATACTAATATTATAAAGAAGTAAAGTTTGTGTGTTTGTATATTTGTTAAATTGTAAGGGGTAATCTCGGGATCTACTGAACCGATTTTAAAAAATCTTTCACCAATAGAAAGCCACATTATTGCTGAGTGTCATAGGTTATATAAAAAAACGAAAAATAAAAAGGCTTTTACGTGGTAGTCCGTTTTGCAAAGTGAATCGGAGAAAAAACGGTCCGGACGGCGCGCGATGGCTTCGGGTTTAATTAACATTATGCCCAACGAAGTGGGCAAGGGTCAGCTAGTAAAAAATAAAACCAAAACAGCAACAACATTGAACCGGTCAGGCTAAATAAAACCGTTTACAAAGCGAGTTTATAACTGACAGACTGTATGACGTCTAATTCATTTAATCGGGCGTTATTTTGCGGAACTTTATCTTCAAAATCAGTCTTTTAATAATGGGCAATGTGTTCAAATACAACAATACCTACTTTAGAAATCCAATTGAAAACAGATTTTTTTACCAAATTAATTTTATTTTTTATGGGTCGATCTGCTTACAACCTTTATCAATGGTTATACCCAACTGTTCAAAAGGAGGTTATTGTTTTCGAGCCCATGCTAGAATACAGGTCTTTTAGGTATGTTTGTTCCTATTTATTTAGTACAATAATTCCACTGGGCTTTTAGATTTCGGTGTGCGATGTGTGTGTTTTTATTTAATGTATTCAGAGCGTCATAAGCTTCATTTGAAGTCAGTATTTTCCACAGTTCAAAATTTATTAAAAACTAAATTTAGACTTAAATCAGATTTAGTCCGAAATCAAACGACTTCCTTTGAAAACAGGTTAAATTTTATTCGCGGAATTTACCATTCTATAATCATTATTCTAATAATATGATGTTAGTAGGTTACATAGCTACATAATATTTATCACACGAAATCGGTTCAATAAAGAATAAAAAACCAGTATAAGGTGAAAAATAAGTTCATACAGGCCGAGTAGTGTTTGGTGTCAGAATTTTGAAGCTGCCTGAAGACCTCTGACATGGTTTGATTATTTTTAGGGTTCCGTACCAAAATGAAAATAAAAAGGAACCCTGATGCTGAGAGTCCTGACATGGTTTGGCGATTTTTAGGGTTTCGTACTAAAATGGAAATACAAAAGGAGCCCTAATGCTGAGAGTCGGGAACCTGTATCGATGTCACACAGCCTATTATTGTTATAGGCAGATTAAACAACAGATGCCTATTGTTTAACGTATCATCCGAATCGCGGTAGGGCTCAATTGTGAATTCCACTCGCGGTCACAGTTACCCATCCGATGATTGAGGGTGTCGCCCGTTGCATAACTTACTACAGAATAAACCACAGACCATAATATAACCCATATAGACACAGCACATCGATTCCGGGTCTCAAGAAAAAAATACCCTAAGGGAAGTAAAACATATCGTCTTTCATTTTCTGGTCCTTCGAGCCAACCAATTCTAGTGAATTTTGAAGCCAGCCAATCATAAGCCACATACACTGAGAAAAATTTCACCTAAAGTACGGAGCATACTGAAAATCACCAAAAAGTACGATGATTAGCACTAGTTTTTACGGTGACAATGGTTCTCACCCTAAAACCTAGTACTAGCACCAGTTTATGATAGTTTTCACCATAAAAACTGGTGCCAATCATCGTACTTTTTGGTGATTGTCAATACGCTCCGTACTTTAGGTGAATTCGTCGGAATTTTGATGGCCATTTTTCTCAGTGTACTTACCTCGTCCCACCACCGATATAGTGAGTTAAATGATAAAGCTAGTTTGTCTGCATTCACCAGGATTGGTATGCACTGAACCGAAAAACCTAGACAGAAAGATGGAGCACTACGTTAAATTTGGGCGAAGCCAAGAATTCCTCTTTTGCGCGTACGTAGCTCTTCATGCCGCGACTATGATATGTCAATGTGTGCGTCTTGTGTACATACATACGAAAGTGGAGGAGATCTTGTCTTCAACCAAATCTAACTCAGTAGGCCTTTTTTTTTTTTTGTGACCCAGGGAAAATCCTTTATGGATACCACGCCCGCCCCGGGGGGGGCAGGGTGGTTATGTGGGAGTCTCCGCCCTAGTGGCGGCATACCCACTAAAAACCCTGGGGTGAGCAGTCCTCCGCCATTGTGGAGCGAGATGGGGGCGCTTTAGCAGTCTCCATCTCGCGCCACGGCGGCAGGCCCGGATCAGAACCGGGCCCCCGTCACCGAGGGAGGGACGGCCTTGCTCACCAAGGCCGCCCCCCAGACGTGTGGAGCCGGTGCAAGCCAGCGGAGAGTCCCCCGACCCTCCGCCAGTGGCCCCACTACGGAGAGTGAAGGAGGCGAACGAATCGCCCCCTCCTCCCTCCCCGTCGTCTGCGTCGGAGCGGATCAGAGCGGGGATCGTCCTCCCTGATCCGCTCCGCGGCCTCCTTCTGCGACATTACCGCCTCGCAGAAGGAGGCCACGGCCTGCCACGATCTCTCGTTGCGGAGCATCGCCCTAACAACGCTCGGCAACGAGAGATCTCCGCCCACGATTGCTGTAAGCGTGTGCCGCTGCGGGCCCCATGCGGCACACGCCTCCAGCGTGTGGAGCGCCGTATCCTCCGGCGCTCCACACTCGTGGCAGGCCGGCGTCGCCTCCCGTCTCGCGATCTCGTGCAGGTACTTTCCGAAGCACCCATGCCCGGAAAGCACCTGCACCAGTCGGAACGACAGCGACCCGAACCGCCGCCGCATCCACCCCCGGAGGACCGGTCGAATGGCCTCCACCGTCCGCTTCCCTGGGACTGGTGGAGCCAGGTCCTCCGTCCACCGCCTCAACATGGTGGCCTGCGCCTGCCTCCGTATGCGCTTCACCTCCTCCCACGCTGGGGGCTCCCCGCGGGATCTCCTCGCCGCCACGAAGTGGTACACTTCGGCGAGGATCTCCGCTTGGAGCTCCCAGGGGGGATCCCCGGCTAGGACGCATGCGGCCGTCCAGGACACTGTCCGGTACCCGCGTATCGCCCTCGTCGCGATGACCCGCTGCGGACGTCGCAGCAGGGCCTTATTAGCACGACCGAGGGCGTCCGCCCAGACCGGTGCCCCGTACATGGCCATACTCCGGATGACCCCGGAGTACAGCCGACGGCATATGGCGCTAGGGCCACCCACGTTGGGCAGCAGCCTCCCCAAAGCGGCGGCGGCTCCCAGGACTTTTGGGGCAAGCTGGACGAAATGTGCCCCAAAAGTCCACCTCCCGTCCAGGACGAGGCCCAGGTACTTCATCTGGGCCCCGACCCGGACCGAGACCCCGTCCAGGTTTACCCGCGTACCTGGAGGGGGTCCCCCCCGAGGCCCGTGGAACAACAGGGCCTCGGTCTTGGAGAGGGCGACCTCCAGTCCCAGGGCACGGATACGGTCGACCACCAGGGCTGTTCCCATCGTGGCCAACCGCACCGTTTCCCCGAGGTCCCTCCCCTTGGCTACGACGAGGGTGTCGTCGGCGTAGCACGCGACCCTGATGTTGGCGGGAAGCGTGCCACGGAGCACCCAGTCGTAGCCCACGTTCCACAGGAGCGGTCCCAGCACCGACCCCTGTGGAACCCCGCAGGAGACGCGATGGCGCCTCAAGCCGTCGCGTCCTTCCACCAGGACCTCGCGGTCCTGGAGGTAGTCGGCCAGCAGCCTCCGCAGATACAGGGGCACTCCGTGGTACCGGAGCGCCTCCTGTATTGTTCCGTGCGGGAGGCTGTTGAAGGCGTTGGCGATGTCCAGCGAGACAGCCAACGCCTTACCCCCCTGGCCAACTGCATCCTGCGTCCACTCCTTGAGCCAGAGCAGGGCGTCTATCGTCGACCGCCTTGCCCTGAACCCATACTGGGCCTCGGATAAACCGGGCCCAGTCCCCTCCAGGTGCCGGATGATACGGGAAGCCACGACTCTCTCCAGCAGCTTTCCCGTGTCATCCAGCAGCACGATTGGCCTGTATGCGGAAGGCGACTCAACGGCACGTCCCTCCTTCCGCAACAGGCACAATCGGCCGTCCTTCCACAGCTTCGGGAACTGTCCTGACGTGAGGCACGCGTCGAACAGCTCCCGAAGCCGACCGCCCAACTCCCTGAGGGCGATCCTCAGGACCCGTCCCGGGATCCCGTCCGGACCCGGGGCCGTCTTGCCACGCAAGTGGCTGACGGCAACCTCCATCTCCGCTACCGACACAGGCGGGATGGAGGCCGGGTCCAACTCTTCCGTGGAGGACGGCTGCGCCATCGCCGGCGGGGTGTGGAGAGGGGGATCAGGAAATAGCCCCTCCAGCACCCTGCCTAGAAGCTCCGGCTCCAGGGACTCCGCGACTGGGGGCGTCTGGCCCCGGAACTTTTTCCGGGCCGCCAGGTACGGACGCCCCCACGGGTCCCTGTCGAGGCCCTCCAGGGCCTCCCCCCAGGCCTGGGACTTGGCCCGTCCTATGGCCAGCTGCAGCTCTATCTTCGCAGCGCGGTACTGGCCATAGAGACGGGCCTCGACAGCCAGCGCCTCCGGCGACATCTGGTCGTCCGTCCGACCGTGCCGCCGCCTCCTGCAGCGGGCGAACGGCCGCCGCGCGCGCATGCAGGCCGCTCGGAGATCGGCAATCTCCAAACTCCACCAGTAGACCTGGCGGTGACCACCGGGACGGCGACGGGACCGCGGCATGGCCGCGTCGCATACGGCCGTCACCGCCGCCCGAAGATGACCCGCTGCGACGTCCACCTCCGGGTGCGTGGGGCCGGCAAACCACAGCTGGACGATGGCCGCCTCTTCAGCCAACTCGGCGTCGAGGCGACCGATCGTCCAGCGTGGGAAATCCCCCCGCACCACGCGCCGCGGCCCTCCCTGGATGTCGGAGGGGACGATCTCGAACCTAATATATTTGTGGTCCGAGAGCGTCTCCACCTCCGACATCACCCTCCAGGCCCGGACACGTGCGGCGACCGCTGGGGTGGCGAACGTCACGTCCACCACGGACCCCCCACGCTGTCGCACGCACGTGTGGGCTGACCCTCTGTTTAATAGGGTCAGCCCTGAGGCAACCGCCCACTCCCTGACTATCTCCCCGCGAGAGTTAGTGGAAGGGTTGCCCCATTCTCGGGCCTTGGCGTTCAGGTCCCCCATTAGGAGGACCTGACGTGGCGCCTGCCGTCTCACCGCCGCGGCCAGGAGGTCCGTGAAGGCCTCCAGCTCCGCGGCGGTTCTGTTGGGGGAGAAGTACGCGCCGATCACCGCGTACTCCTCCCACTTGGCCACCACGTACCTCGAACCCCTCTCCTCGACTGAGAGGGGGGGGCCGCCACCCGCCTTTCCCACAATGGCCACGGAGCCGTTCAGGTCCCCAGCCCAGTTGGGATGGGGGGGAACGTAATACGGCTCCGTGGCGACCGCCAAATCAATGTCCCACTGCGCCAGGGTCTGTATGAGCAGATCTTGTGCCCTGGCGCAGTGGTTTAGGTTCGTCTGGAGGAGGTTGCGATGTCTGACCTGATCCATTAGTCAGACATCACAACCACCTCCTCGCTTGCCGGCTGGCCTGCGGCCTCTGGAGCGGCACTATTTGCTGCCGCGGGGGCGGCCGTGGTCCCAGCGGCCTTCCCCTTCGTCTTGGGGGGGGCGCAGTTGCGTCCCCCCATTATGTGCCCGGAAGGCCTCCCCACTCGGCGCATATTGCGCAGCGCGGGGCAGACCTTCCGCAGCTTGCCGCCTTGTGACCTGTGCTCCCACACCGGAAGCACAGGTCCCCCCTGTCGGCCGACGCCGGACACTGTGGGCGAGTGTGCCCCAACCCCATGCACTTGTAGCAGCGCATGGGGCGCTCCCCCAGGGCCACGACGCGTGCCGAGATCCACCCGACCAACAGCCTGCCGTTTCCAGCCAGCACCTTGGCTGCCGGGATCGGGCAGGACACAATGGTGGCGCCGGCGCCGTTAGGGCCGGGGCGTACCTCCCCGGCCTTTACGAGCTGCACGTCGCAGCCCCCCGCTCTTGCGACCGCCGCCGCCACTGCCTCTTTCGTGGCCGCATCGTCCAGGCCCGTAATCCTGAGGTCCGCGGATTTGACGGGCCTGGCGACGCTGGCCACTTCGGACAGGACATCGCGGAGCTTTTCCGCGAGCCTGTCCGCCCTTTCGCCTTGTTGGGAGCCAGGGATTTCCAGCATCCTGGCTCCCGTCGCCGTCTGGCGGAAGCGGATCTGGCTGGCGACTCCCAGCTCCTCCACGTTTATCCTATCCTGCGCCGACCTTATTATGTCGGCGTAGGTGACCCCCCGCTCTGCGGCCTCGGGACGCAGCGACAGAACGACTGCCGCAGACCTTGGGGGCCTCAGCGCCCTATTCGGCCTCGCCTTGGTGGCAGTGGCGGCGCGAGGAGCAGGCGCAGCTGCTGACGCAGCATTAGGAAGGGAAGATTTTCCCTTCCCTTTGCCTTTCCCTTTGGGCTTCCTAGCCACCGTCGCCCAGGACTCAGCCTGAGGGGTGGCCGAGGTGGTGGCCTCATTCGCCCTGGAAGGGCCTGCAGTCAGTGCTGGAGAAGGGGCGACGGCAGGCGTCGGGGCCTGGCCGGCCCGCTTGCCCGATCTAGTAACGGGGATGCGGACCGGCGTCAGTATCGGCTTGGGAGCAGCGGCGGCTGCCGCCGCTTTCTTGGCCGCCTGTAGGGGCGGGCGGAAAGTCGGGGCAGGCGGGAGACGCTCCTCAACAGCCGCGAGTCGGGCATTTAACATCTGCCCGAACGTAACTGTCAAGGAGCGCTTCAGCTCCTCCACCAAACCCGCCATTGGCAGGAGGGCGGGAGCCACCGGCGTCTCGGCGCTGGCGACAGCGGCAGCGGCGGTGGCGGCGGCGGTGTTTGCCGCGGCGGCCTCCGTTTTCGCCTCAGCGAAACCACGACGCAGCGCCTTCACCTGCGCCTTTAGGGACTCAACCTCCAGGCGCAGGCAGCCATTATTTGCACGGAGACGCCTCGTCTCCTCCGCCTCGCTTCGGCTGGTCAAGGCCTCGACCACCTCCCTGATCGTCGACGCCGACCTTTTCAGGCGGCCGACAAATTCCCCCTTGAGGTTGCCAGATTTCCTGGCAACCTCCAAAATAGAGGCAAGCTGCTGGCCCGCCTGCGCCCTCAGCTCCTGCGCGTTTAATGCGCTGAAGTCGTTGACCATCGAGGACGCTTCGGACTCACTCCCAGCGTCCATCTCGAGGTCAACGACCACGGCAGCAGCAGCAGCAGTGCCTGCCGGCTTTTTCTTGAGGGTCCTGGCTCGCAGGACACCCTCTAGTTCGCCATCCGATGGCGCCGGCGACGGCATTGGCGATGTCCCTGGAGCCGGCTTCCTAAAACCAGCTGCAGGATTCGCCCTCGTGTCTCGTCCTCGGGCTCTCCCTCTTGCGGAGGTTGCCACCTTGGCAGCTGCCGTCCCCTCGGTCGGCGTGTCCGAGCCTGATTGCCCGGGCACTGCGAGCGAGGTAGCCGGGCGCTTCCGGAGGCCACCTCTCCCGTTCGCACTGACTGGTGACCCCGTCACCGTCAGCATTCCCTCTCTTGAGGAGTCGGACTCCTCACTGTCTACAGGGCCAAGCCCTCTCCCTCCATCGTACTTTTGGTTTTTAGAATTATCCATAAATATTCCCACGAGTAGAGACGAAATAAAGGTCGACCCCCCGGGTGACGCTCATTCCGGGGGTAAGGGTACATACTGCGGAGGTCCCCAAGTATCCGCAGGTTTTAACGTGTTTTCTCACGGGTTTTTGTTTCAAGCTTTTCCTTGCTCTGGGGTCGGCCAATTAAGGCAAGCCCCCTTCGGCCCCCACACTGCCACAACGTACCCCTTACCGCAATACGGGGTCTTTGAAGTGTACAGTGGAGAGCCGGTGCAGGAGAGGGTGCGGAAACCTCCCCCCGACGACACTGGGCGATGGTTTTAATACCACCCAGGTCACCCGACCCGTGTCGCCGCTACTCAGCATAAGGCTGAGACGCCGACCGGGTCCCGCAGCCAATCAAGGCCGCCTAGGCTCAGACCACCGCTTCCCGGAATGTCCAGGGCGCCGGCCCGAGCCTCCACCTACCTAACTTACTTCTGCGCCCGCTCCTCATAAAAGCTGAGGATCGCGCGCAGAAGTTCCCCCCCGTGTCGGATTATTAGCCAGCGTACGGTAATACTGCATAAAAGCTGCAGCATTACCGCACGCTGTTGCCCAGGGTGCACCACGTGGAGGTTACCCGACCTTAGCACCCCAACTCAGTAGGCCTAATATTATAGCACATGCCAAGGACGGTTTGTCTTCTTGTTCTCCATTTTAATCCGCGCCTCGATGTAAGGGTTGCGACTTGCAACCCCACAAAGAATTTAAACAAACTCTTGGAAATTTAAAAATAAAATTGCGTCCTGACAAACGCACGCTAAGCCAAAAAAATCTACACATCAACTGACTATGTGACAAAGCTAGAATATGGATATGTTTGTCTCTTTCTCGCGGCATTAATTTGGCGGAAACACTATTCCTCTTCGCCGCGGCGAAGAAGAATGGTGTGTGCTGGTGTGCTAGTCCTGTGCTTCATCTTTCTGCCCAGATTTATCTGACACTGAACTAACTAAACTAACCACATAACTAAACTTCCTCTTGATGCAGACAAAGAACTTCTAAATCCAGAGAGGACTGAAGTTGGAACATCTAGTATCCATTCTCAATCAGCGAGGTGTCGCTCGGAACATAAATCGACTGCTCCTACAAACACTGTCGAAAGTGCAAAATCACGTTTTTTTCATTGTACTAATTTTACGAATATTTATTATACTTTTATAATATTCTGTTTTTTTTTTGGCCTAATTTTAATTTAAGTTGTACCTAAACATTGTGCATTAGTTGTCAATTGTTAAATAATTGTCAATAACCCTATTAGATAAATAATAAAATAAGTAAAGTGTAAAGGTTGTGTTGTGAAAAGTGCTTTTTTTGAAAATAAATAATTAAAAAAAAATATTTTACACATTTTAACTTGTTAATTAAGGTCAAATGTAAAAAATGCCATTTGCAGTTTCGATAGTGTTCGTAGGGGCAGTCGAAATGCGATAGTTCTGTGTTTGTGAGACTGAATCCCAGAACGGATTTGTATGATTTTCGTATTCAAAGAGCTTAGACAAGTGATTTTCTTACCAAAGGGAAAATGTACTTTACTGGTACAGGGAACTGGTACAGGCCTGTAGATAATTGTGGATTAACATTTCTTTCAGTTTTCAAAATTATATTGTATAAAATACAACGGAACTCTAAAAAATACCACAAATGAGTATTTCATCTATAAATTTTACAAAGGAATTTTGAAAACCAACGTTTAGTGTTTTTGTCCACCACTACTTTTGTCCATAGCATAGGTATACCTAGACTGTATTTATTGAAAATAATTGACTGTGACATACATACAGACACCAAAATCTCACCATAAAGGTTCCTTTTTACCATTTTGGTACGGAATCCTAAAAACACGGGTTCTATAGGATAGCGAGCAAATCCTCTGCGAATAGCTAGTTGAATAACAGTCTACATTAGTTCAACAAAGTTTTGATCACTGGATAAATGCATGCAGTAATACCCTGAAGTTATCCAGTCATTTATATTTGTTTGATCCAGCAAAAAGGGACCTAACTAAAAAAAAATTAGTTTTGAGATATTAAACTCGTTCAAAGTTGATATTTTTATGATATAATATATTTACTAATATATATTATATTTATTTAGTACCAGTATTACAGTACCTAAAATAAAACTAAAAAAACAAAACTGAAATCATGTTTGTCTAAACCCGACAAACCCGATTTGCTGACAAACAAGTTCTGGAAGTGTTTAGAAATATATTTTGTTTGAAATAAGCACCTAATAGGTAATATTCTGTTTTCACTAAAATTAAGATAACTGATTACCGATTCAAAATCATCAAAAAACAGAAAAAACATTTTGTCAACCGTCAGGTCCCTTTTCGTTTGACCGCTCACATAATGATGGTACTATTCCGTCTAGTGCAGGCTGTAACCAGAAACGTAACTTAAGTCATTTATATTCAGATTGTAGAAATGATCGGGTTTTCTGGCAATAGTTTTGAGGACTTTAGTTCTGAAATATCGATCATGAAAACTAATAATTATGTGTTAGTAGAACCAGATGTTCAATATACAGGGTTACTCATAAAGGGTATGCTAAGCCGAAAAGGGCTCATAGTACTCATTATTATGAACAACTTTTATTATGGGACCAATCCGCAATTAGCGAAAAAAAAAATCAGCTGTTCCATACATTTTGTCGAGTGTCATTGACATTTTTCTATGGAACAGCTGATTTTTTTTTTCGCGAATTTGGGGTTGGTCCTATAGTAAAAGTTGTTCATAATGATGATATAGGATATCCTATATGTATAGGATCAATCGACAAATTTAACATTTTTTTATTTTTTTTTTATTCAAAGATAGGCTTGCGTTTGACCGCCATCTTGCCTGTTGGGAAGCAACGATGCGGCCTACGATGGAGCACGCTTGCCTAGAAGATACCGATTCACTCTCGACTTGAAGACACCCAAATTATAACCATCGGGGAACACCCATTCAGGCAGGCATTTGCGGTCGAAAAACCAGTTTCAGGAATGATTTTCTGCCAATAGTTCTGAGGACTTCAGTTTTGAAATATCGAGCATGAAAATGAATATAATAGGTGAGTGACTGTAACCGGTAGTGCAAGTAAGTACGCTATTTTACCTCTCTACAGTAACATTTTCGCCAAAATCAGTTTCATTTTATTACTTTGACACATTTTACAGAAGGGGAAATTGCAATTAGAAACTGTGGGTTGCATTACGTGACGTTACTAGCATACGACGTAGAGAGTACGTGCCTTTACATAGATAATAAACTCACTAATTATATATTTGCTTTCCAATTATTTAGATACTACTCAACCTTTTAATTCTCCCACTGCTGGGATACAGGCTAGATACCCTCGAAGGTTGATGAGGCCGTATTCCACCACATGCGAGTTGGTGGATTCACATACAAACGCCATCGAATTTCTTGTTGACGGATGCAGGTTTCTTCTCCAAAGAGCCAGTGGTATGTAAATTCGTACATGAGTTCCAAAGAACTCATTGGTTCTAGTCGGGGTGTGAACCCGAACTATTTACATAGTTTTATATTTCTAATAGGCGAGACGAAAGATTTTAAAATCCTCTTCCAAAATGTGAGTACACATTTACTATTTACAAAAAAGCATTTATTTCGTTAATAAACTTAAGTTTAACAAGTTTGAAGCCATTTTTCACATATTTTTTCAATAGTGCCCGAAAACAGCTCGCATGTGTCATGGCGCCGTCTTGACGTCACGGTTTAGTAAACATGTCATTGTGTCTATGCGTGATGAGCGGCGGATGACCTATGATCAGCGGAGTTTACTTAAGCGTGACGTCATACGCTGTGATTGTTGTTTCAGTCAAAATGGCCGATTGCAGTATTTTAATGTTTTATTTTATTGAAAATCTTAATAATCTGTTTTTTATAAATAAAAACTAAACCTGTGTTTTAATTTTTTGAAATCTGACTTCTTCCCTGAATTCATTGAATCGGCGATTTTTTGATACTGTTGTCTTGCATATTATAAAGAAGTAAACAACTTGTGGGTATGTAGGTACTTATAATACGAAAGGTTGTATTTTTTCGCTAGATATTCTGGAGGGTCGCCCTCTTTCCTTCAGGCTGCGGAGTGGAGGGCGCTACACGTCACGGCTTCAACCCTCCCCTTACTTGTAGACGCAGTTTTATGTTGTTTCGTAAACACAGCCTATGTATTAAACTTTGTACCTACTTGTTACATGGAACTATAGGGTTTTAAGGATAGGGTATGGTATGCTAAGTCAAAAAAGGCTCATAGTTCTCATCATTACGATTGTCTATTATTATGGGACCAACCCTGAAATCGAGAGTAAAAGCAGCTGTTCTAAAGAAAAAAATCAATAACACTTGACAAAATTTAGGGAACTTTTTTTATTGATTTCAGAGGTCTCATAGTAAAAGTTGTTTATAATGATGAGTAGGTAGGTACCTTCTATGTGTTCTTTTCGGCTTAGCTTACCTTATAGCCCTGTATTTTAAAGCCCCAAACTAGGCACGATGTCCCGAGTTTCCGCTAGTACCAGTAGATCTCAGATAAGCTTAGAGGGACAAAGATGGAGCACTGCGTTAGATTTGGGTGAAGCCAAGATCTACTTTCGCGCGTACGTACCTACGTACATAAAGGGGCGTCTAAACGGGCCATATTTTACGACAATTTGTGTCTGCAATTATTGGCAAATATTGCCCAGCCATCAAAAAAACATTTTAGTGCATTTTATGGCTGAGCAATCAATTGCAGGCAACATGTTGCAATATGGCTGCAATAGTATGGCCTTTGATTCAGAACCCATGATTTCATAAAAACATTTTGACATACCAAAAAATATGTGGATATAATGCCGGGCCATCCTTAAAATATTGCATAGTGTGGCTGGTATTGCTAGCAATGTTGCCGGCCACAGTATTGCAGCCACAAATTGTCGTAAAATATGGCCCGTTTAGACGCCCCTTAAGACGCACACATTAACATATCAATACTCCCCTAGTCGCGGCACTGTAGAGCTTACTTAACCCTAGAAAGATAACGTGCGCCTGAGAGGCGCCCGCGAAATACATATTTCGCCGCCATTTTGTTACCGACGCGCGTACAAGCTTGTGTTTTCGCGCCAATTCAGTCGTCGGTCAACACTCCCGAGAGACGGCCGCTTCTGTTCGGTAAGTACCACAGTTTTGCTGTTAGAGCGATGCGTTGCGCTCGGGAGGCGCATGTTTATCTTTTGTGTAACTTTCGCCAACGTGTAACTTTTGTATAACAATTGTCTTTAGCCATTGATTTTTCCAGTATTTTTTTTAATTTGAGACTGATTACATTATAATTAATTAGTTAATAAGAAAAAACACTATAAAAGTTACCGATTTTTAAAAATTTCTACCTAAGTACAGAAGACTTCTAATTTTTGTTCATTTTTGTTGAGGGTTTATAAAATCCTAAAAATTTTAATATTTTAAATAAAAAATAATGACAACACTTATGTATTTTATTTACTTATTAATAATTCAACAATTTACAGTAGTTAATGAAATAAAAATAATTGACATGCATAAAAAAATCGGCTATTAAAATAGTGCGCCTCTCAGGCGCATGTTTATCTTTTCAGTACAAAAAAATAACGTTATCTTTCTAGGGTTAACCGCGAAAGTAAAATTCTTGACTTCACCCAAATAGATTTTAACAATAGATTTTTTTATTCATTTCTGAGTGGTAGCCCCTGGTGAAAAAAATTAAAACAAAAAAAAAACAGACGGACATAGAACTTCCTCCTTTTTGGAAGTCGATTAATTAAGAGAATACCGGCAGCTCCTGCCACGGTACCATTTAATTGCTGTCCCAGTCGCTGATATCTTTAATCTAACGCGTCGCTTCATCTTTCTCTCTGGGTTTATCTGAGCAGTGGATAATATTTCTCGGTTTCGACTTCAACAAGTAGATATTCTACCGCCTCGTCTCTTTGACAAATCAGGCGTCTCTACAGATTTCCTGTCGCCACCTCCAAGGAGTCTCTCCATTACAAATGCGGTAGTTTATGAGTAAAGTGTGTGAGAGTGCAAGGGTGTGTTTTTTTTAAATTAGTTATCAAACGAGCGACATGCCTTCTGATAGTTGCAGAGTAATTAAAAATATACTCATATCTCAACAATTCACACTCAACCTCCTTACTAGAATAGCCTGTGTTGGGGATGCCACGGAATACACACAAAGACAAGGACAACTAACACCCAGACCCAGAGCAGATATTTAAATTCAGCATTGAAACATCTGCCCGGCTGGGAATCGAACCCAGGACCTTTGCCTTATAAGGCAGACTTACTACCGCTGAGCCAAACAGATCGTCACCAATAATAGTGATTATTCCAATTAAATTAATGATTAATGAACGAAACTGCATCATCAGTAAGGTAGATAAGTACTAAATATATTATGTTTTTTTGCTAAGACTTTGATTGGCTAACTCGCGAAGCTGTGATAGACTGAAAAGGTTTTCACTCTAAGGGTCTGTCAATTTAAAACCCTTCGAGTGATCACGTATTAATAATATTATTATAACAAAACCCTAACCTCAAAATACATACTTACATACTTACATATAGGCTACTGAAATTACTACTACAGATTAAAATTAAAATCTTCAGTCAGTTGTACCTACTATTTATTTACCAAAACCTATATACCAGTAAAGTCAGCTATGTGCCTACATTTATTATAAATTTACCTACCTACCACTTATGGGTTGATTAGGTACACGTAACGAGTACAGTAAATTTGCACACTCGATCGAGCAAACAAACCATGGTTCTAGTGAACGTCTCGCCTCGTCAAAATGATTATACAAACCGAGTACTCGGCCGAAGGCACTGTCTCGTTACGACACGTGTAATCAACCCTTTGCGAACATTTGTTTTGTTACTCATTGTAAAAAAACCTTAAAGTGTCAAAGTAACTACATCATTTTATGTAACAATTTTTATTTAAAAGCATAATCATAATTTGAGCTTCAAAAAATATCACACAAAGGACGAATAAATTTTTCTATTATCACATCGTACTGTTATGTAGAACATGTAATGCAAAGTAAAAAAAAACTTGGCATTGGCTAAATAGACCAGACGTCAGTAGCCAAAACAAAAAAAAAGTTTAACCCTTTGTCACACAAATTCAAAGTTCGTCGAACCCCATCCTTCCCCTTTACGTGTGACGTCATTTAAGCATGGCCCCTAGTATTGTTCTACGTAACTATAACAAGTCGTCCGTCGAGTTGGTTCGAAACAGGAGATATCTTGCTAATATATTTTTCAAATTGTTCGTAGTCCACGCCTATTGTTTTCTTGTTTCGACTATTGTCTTTCAGCATCTGAGACAAAATAACACAGGGCACATTGAAAGATGATTAATTTTACAAAAAAAAGATAATATTGAATAGTTAGTTACAAGGGAGGCAAATAATATTTTAGGAGACTAAAAACGAACCTTGAATGAGTTCCCCGTGGTGACCAGGAAATCAGGAGTGGTGAGCTGGTAGTCTTGTTCCAACTCCAATGGCTGGAAGCCGTCTCCATTCTTTACCAGCACTGATACAGTTTTCTGCGATGTGGTGTTTACAATAACTTTCATGCCTGGAAAAAGAAATTACAGTTTTTTACTTTAATTAATGAGCCATATGTTTAAGAAAAGATAGGTAATAAATTTTATTAATATGCTGAATTACATGCTTTTTACATAAAGAGTTATGCAACACACCGTATTTCAACATGTACTCGTACCTAGTTGTATAGGTACATAGCAAGGTATAGTTTTCCTGTTTTCTGTCTCTCTTATTTTCACATTATTCTGCTTTTCAAAAGAATACGAGTAAAAAATTAGGACATTCAAATAAGTCTTAGGAATCAAGAGATTTGTACGAGACGAAAAACACACGAGGAAAAAATAATGCTTTGCTCCCCGGTAAATTTTATCCACGGATGAGTTATTGAAGTTCACACGAGCCTTTTTACGAGGCATTTTTACCTCCACTTTATTTTGGGAGAGCTTTACAAACGCTTTTAGTTAGGTTAATCTGATGAGTATATCCTACGAGTATAAATCCCCATTTTGTTACACAATTTTCATAAGTTTACAGAGGAGACCAGAGTCGCCAAAGAATTACAAGAGGTGAATTTGGCATCATCATCATCACAGCAGCTTGACTGTAGCTCATCATATATCACACCGTCTCTGCCACTGGAGCAGTTATGTCAACCGCCCTGAGCCTCACTCCGTTATTTATAAGGTGGAAACAAATTTTACGAGACGCTAGTGCAGGACCTTTCACCCCCATCTATAGGTATAATATATATAACTATACCTACTAGCTGACTCGACAGACGTTGTCCTGTCTTAACGATGACTATATAATTCGAATTGGTAAAAAAAGCCATTGCGTCAATTCTATGTCAAATGTCAATTGTTACATTAAAAAAGTTTACATTGTCCAAAGCGCTAAAGTTAAATTATGGTTTAAGTATTTTTAAATTTTCTAATTTTTCATGTTTTTTTACTATAAATTGAGATGTGAGCTATCCTATCTCCTAAGTTAGATCGAACTGCACACGGTGTGCAAATTTGATTGAAATTGGTTAAGTAGTTTAGGAGTCTATAGCGGACAAACAACGTGACACGTAATCTATATATATAAAAATGAAACCCGTTTTCCTTGGTCACGGCATCACGCGTGAATGGCTGGACCGATTTCACTAATTCTTTTTTTGTTGTATTTGTTATTATTAGGAGAAGGTTCTTACGGAAAAAAATATTAAGAAAATCTCTCAGAAATATTGATAAACCCTAAAAACAGCCCTTTTCTTTTTCCCATACAAACTTTTTCTAACTAAAACGAGCTTTATTGCTATTGTTTAAAGTTCATATTGAATTGCAAGCACTAACTGTTGTTTAAGCAATGTAGGTATGTTCCTAACGTCCAAGAGTCAATTTGCACTTTATTACCTCTGTACAAAGTTCAAATTCAATCATATCTATCAAAACCAAGGAATTTTAAAATTTCGAAGGATTTGACTCCAAGTCATATCAAATTTAAAAAAAGTTGAAACAACAACAAACTGTCAATGTCAGTGTTTTTTTTTTTCATGGATGAGTTTGCTTTTGTCAACTGATACACGAAACAAATTCGTACCTGTAATTGTAATATATTATAAGTATAAAATTGTAAATAGTGTTTTGTGCAGTGTTTATATTTAATTAGGCAGTACCATAGAGAAGTACTGTATGGCAGTACGAAGTCTGCCGGGTCAGCTAGTCTATATATATTAAGATAAAAATGAATCTCTATTTCCCTCGGTCATCGCATCACGCATGAACGGTTGGAACAATTTCGCTAATTCTTTTTTTGGTGTGTTAACTAGTCAGAAGAAGATGCTTATAGAAGAAAAAAATAAGGAAGTTGAGCGGAACATTAGAAAATTTTAAGACATAGTTAAGGCAGGACAACGTCTGTCCCCCCCCCCCCCCCCCCCCGAATGGGTTCCCCCGCCTTTCCGTGGCGGGGGGGATAAGTAGCCGTGGCACTGATCCCGGTGAAACGAAGAGGAACCCGAGGTGGGGCCTTCCGCGTGTCCCTCTGGCAGCAGAGGGCTGATAGCAGAGGGCACAGCGGATGAGCCGGGGTCTGAGCGATGGCTCGGACCACCAGGGGGGTTTTCCTTGTGCTCATCGCCGCGTGTGGGTCGCGGTCGGGAGTGCAAGGAAAGGAGGAGGGTCTGAGTGTGGTGGACACCGGGGGATGCGGCGCTCCACACTTGGACGGTGTCATTGCTGCCACCGGTGACGAGTGTGGAGGATGCTGGAGGAAACGGCGCTCCACGCTCGGGCGGTGACAGCGGTGCCACCAGGAGGGTTTTCCTTGTGCTCCTCGCCGCGTGTGGGTCGCGGTCGGGAGTGCAAGGGGAAGAGGAGGGTTCCTTTTGCACCTCGCCGCGTGAGGTTTGCGGCCGGGTGTGAAAGGAACGTGGGCTTAAGGCGGGGCGGGTGGTGCTAACCACACTGCCCACCACGTGCGAGCGAGCGGGGCTGGGGAGCGAGAGGGCGGTTCGCCCGTCTCCTTGCTCCTCGGCAGTGGGGTTGCCGGTAGAGTCGGGGGACTCTCCCGGCCTGCACGACCCCACACTGTCTGGGGGGTGATCCTGGGGAACAGGGTCACCCCGCCATGGGTGCAGGGGGCCCTAATCGGGCCCGTCGTCGGGGCAAGGTGGTCAATGCTAACGCGACACCACCTTGCCCTACCAGGCGGACGATGAATTCCCCAGTGGTTTTAGTGGGTATGCCGCCACTAGGGCGGAGACTCCCACATAACCACCTAAAGGATTTCCACTAAAAAAAAAAAAAAAAAAAAGGACAACGTCTGTCGGGTCAGCTAGTATCGAAGTATCGAATAAGAATATTTTCTTACCAGCCACCTGAGGCATCCAAGGCCCGGCGAAAGGTTTAGTTTTCCATGCCTTGGTAATGCTTTGATCTAATGACTCCAATAGATATTTCCCCTTGATTGTATACGTCACTATCTTGTTCCCAAAAGGCAGTATGTTGATGATGGCACCTCGGGTGATGTCTGAAATGATGTTTAATTTAATTTAACATTTTATACTAGCTGCGCCACACGGTTTCAGCCCCATTTTCAGGGATATAAAGTAGCCTATTAAGATTTCATCCGAAACCGTTGAGTCGTTTTATGTGATTGAGCAACACACATTCAAACATAAAAACTTACAAACATCCAAACTTTGACATATATAATTATAATATCAGTAGGATCAACCTTCAGCAAGCAAATGGGCACGTGTGAATGCAAGACTTTCTTTTTTATTGGAATGACTACATGCTGGGTTGACCACTGAGGCCTCTACAACGTACCGGGTGTGATAGCGAGCGCGGATGGCGCAGGGCAATACTTTTGTCCATGGTTACAGTGATAGACTATTGGAACCTCTTTCTTACCTCCTTTTGATAAGGATCCTCTTATCATATTCCTGTTGAGAAAAGCGACTGAAGGGAGTCTTGAAGGTACATACATCTTTGTCTGAAACATAAAAAAAAAACTTTTGTGTGGGTTTTGAAAGTCCTATTCCAACGTGGGGTCAAAAACCAAATATTTGATTTTATCTACTTTTTGTTTGAGTAAAAAAATACAATTGCATATGTTTTTTATTCAATTGAAACCTAGCGCCAATTTTGAGACACCCTATTCAGATTATTTTGAGAATTCGAAAAAATAGAATAAAGTTTTATTGCACACCAAACAATTACCTACAATAAAAATCAATGACCAAGTCAAATTACATTCGGTAGTACAAGGGCGGTCTTACCGCCTAACGCGATTTCTTCGAGATGACCTTTAGATGGACAGTAGAGGATTGGTCGGTAGTGTCCATAAAAACAAAAAAATAAAACTGTGGCAAAAGCAGGTCTCAATTTTTAAAGTAATATTAGTTGCGCCCCGCTGTTTCACTCGCATTTTCTGGAATAAAACGTAGCCTATATGTTAACGTTTACTCCCACCTGTTCTGTTGAGTAGTTCTGTTGACAGAACTACTATTCAGGGTATAAACTACTCTTGTGCCAAATTTTATCCAGATCCATTCAGCCGTTCTAGCGTGAATCAGTAACAAACATACTCAGAAACTTGCACTTTTCTAAGGTTTTATAATATTAGTGAGATTACGTTGAAAAACTCTAGCGAAACTTACAGCATTTAACATAGAATCCGCTATAAGATCCCCGAAGCTGCACTCGCCGGCGCCGCAGGAACTGTCCACAAGATCATCTTCACTGTGAGCCACGACTTCATTCACTATTTTATGCAGGGCTTCTGTGTACGGCTGCATGAGAGCTTTAATCTCGGGATCTAGAGAAACAGATACATTTAAAATTAACAAAATCAATGTGTCTCTGATTTTTGTGTGGCGTGCAGAGAAAATTGTCAATTTAAAAAACATACAGACGAATTGATAACCTCCTCTTTTTTTTGAAGTCGGTTAAAAAGAGGAGAATATTTTTAGTTTTCCATTCCATTTTTTTACAAGCTTTTATATAAAATGCGATATAGTTTGTTAGTTTGTTTGTTAGGTCATTTTAACTGAGTTAGAAGCGTTCAAAAGTAAGGCCATAAAGTTTGACTCGTATTATATCGTTTTTTTAATCACCTTCAGGAATAGACCTGTTTAAGTACACGGGATTCCCCTCAAAGCTGACCAGGTCACCGTCCTTGTCAAAGTATGCCGTCATGTTCCCCAAATACTTGGAGAACGCTGATGCTGTCACAACTAAAACCTAGAAAGAGAATAAAAATTATGTACCTACTAGAGCAGAAGAAGAAGGTTAAAAATAACCACAACCTATTTAGTTAATTTTTTTTCAAAGCTGACCAGGTCACCGTCCTTGTCAAAGTATGCCGTCATGTTCCCCAAATACTTGGAGAACGCTGATGCTGTCACAACTAAAACCTAGAAAGAGAATAAAAATTATGTACCTACTAGAGCAGAAGAAGAAGGTTAAAAATAACCACAACCTATTTAGTTAATTTTTTTTTTATTTTGTTTTAAAATAATAGTAACTGCGCCCCACGTTTCCTGTATATTAATCCAAGGTATAGGTTATTTCTATTCCCAATGTCATCCAACTCCGTTCAGCTATTTCAGCGTAAAAGAGTAACAAACATACAGACAAAAGTTTCGCAATTATCGTATTGGTATTTTCGTATTCTTGTTGTTATATTTTCTTTAGTAGGTAAGGAGTTGCTAAAAAATAGGAAATGACAGGAGCGTGTCTAGCCAATATTTATGAAAAAAAAATTGCATCACCAGTAAGAAAAACAAGAACATTATTTTTACAAAACAAAAACTGACTTCAAAAGACCGACTATTGAGTTATTCATCTATTTGTTGCGCACGTACTTAATGCAAATTTAAGACTTATATGGTTTTTTCATGGATACCATTATCAGAACTGGACTAAATTGAAATGGGACCAAATGGGAAGCGTCAGCTTTCTAATAAAAAAAGAATCATCAACATCGATTCACCCAGTCAAAAGTTATGAGGTAACAAACATAAAAAAATAAAATAAAAAAAACATACAGACGAATTGATAACCTCCTCCTTTTTTGAAGTCGGTTAAAAAATTAGTAAGTATGGAGAATCGCACGCCCGCGTCCGCCGAGGTAATTAGGCATGTCCGGGTGAAATCTTACAACCAATTTTGAACCACTTCACAATGCTGAATTTTGGTATACGTGTGTACCTAACTAAGAACACAAAAACTTATTTTTAATGATATTTATAAAATATGTTAGTTGGTATTTGGTTTGTTACAGAGGTGGTTTAAAACAAAAAAAAATGCGGGGAAACCGCGAGTCGCAGCTAGTAGCAGATAATTTTATACATACACGATGTCCCGGTTTCGCTTCGCTTTCTACCATGACCGGGTATGGGCCGGTGATATCCTCCTTGCTGGGCGCGAGTTTCTCATTCCAGAGCAAGCTGTGCGAGTGCCCACCGACGATGATGTCCACGTTGCTGCCGGCAGCTTTGGCTATTTCGCTGGAAGTTAAAATAATAATAAGATAAGTAAATATTTACGTTTCCGCTCTTGACACGGTCTACGATGCTCTATAAATTCATTGCTGAAGACAGGGGGAACGTTGGCGAAACATCGTAAGAGAGAAACTATCTGGAGGTGGTGGTAACGACCCTCAGACATGAGGAGCACGATTTGAGGAGGAGGACGTTTCGCACTCATATAGCACTCCATTAGGATAACCTGTGTCGGGAATGCTATGTATGGATTACACATAAAGACAAGGACACCCTAAAATTCATCATTCAAACATCTGGCCTTCCGGGAAACAAACCCGGGGACCGCTGGCCTTTTGCTTTCTGATTTGGAAATCAGAAATAATGTATGACAGTTAATATAATTGTATATGTTTTTTGTTACAAATAACTTGCATCACGATGTAAGTATATCTTTTACTGACAAACTCTCTCTCTGCTCGTGTAAGCAAAATTTCAAGATGATCTGTTGAGTAGTTAAAGTGTGAACGAGTAGGAACAAACAAAAATACACTTTCGCTTTCATAGCTATTGTCTTACTACTGGACAAAGACCTCTTCCTTCTATTTACCCCTCTTTTTTTGTCAGCTTCCTTAATTTATATACATTGTAGATCGAAATCTCAAAAATAGATGGGTGATTCGTTAAACTCATATACTTCATAAAGTTCGTAACCTAAACCGTGGGTCTAGAGACATGAAATTTTCCTATATAACCAGGGTATCATAGATTACATTAAACATAGCTAAGTTTTTTGGTTTTTCTTCAAATATATCATTAGAAATGCAACTTTAACGAATGTACAGTTTTTGTGAAAGTATAGTTTTCAAACTACATACAAGTTTTTCTAATTTTTTTCATGACTAAACTTCTTTGCATTAATATCGAGATTGGTAAGGCGACTGAAAGGCAAGATCCAAAACTGGCACAGAACCGGACAAGAGAAGACCTATCTACACTCAATAGTTGGTAGAAACGTTTGATAATGGGCAAACCTGACCTGTTTATGGGCAAACGTGACGTTTAACATCAGGCGAGCGATTTGCTCGTCTCGTCTCTCAATATCATAAAAAAAAATGATGAACTTCCGAACTTAAACAATTAACAGGTATTGTAATAAACCTGTCCGAAAAGGAACTGGCTGTACCTCACTCGCTAACAATGAAACTATTTGAGAGTCGTACTCATTGTTCTTGTCTCCCACAGCAATAACACTACACTATTTATGGTAGACTTGAAGAACTTTATTATCAACAACACAAGACCGTCGCTATGATAATATAAATTAAACTTAATCTTCCAAGTGTTCATAAGTAAATTCGTCGTTGAATGTATATTAATTTTAAAATTAGGCTAATCTAAGGGTATGCCGAAAAGTCTCATAGTATAACTTATTATAACTTTTGCTAAGGGGCCAACCCAGAACTCGCAAAAAAACAGCTGTTCCATAGAAAAATGTCAATGACTCTCGACGAAATGTATGGAACAGCTCATTTATCTTTGGCGAATTCCGGATTGGTGAAAAGTTGTTTATAATGATTAGTACGTACCTAACCTACTATTATTTTGGTAAAGACATTCAATAATTCTATAACATTCAAACCCCGACTCGTACCAATGAGTTCTTTCGAACTTATGTACGAATTTACATACCACTGGCTTTTCGGTGAAGGAAAACATTGTGAGGAAACCTGCATACGTCCGGAGAAGAAATTCAAAGGCGTATGTGAATCCACCAACCCGCACTTGGCCAGCGTGGTGGAATATGGCCTAATCACCCTTCGAGGGTAGACCTGTATCCCAGCAGTGGGAGGATTAAAGGCTGAGTAGATTCAATAATTTATACTAGTTTTATAAAAAGCTAGAGTTTGTATTTATGTTCGTAGAGAGTCATTTCAGGAACTAAGCTAGAGAAAAAAAAAGAGACAAAGTTTAAGGTAAAGATTCAGTTCAGGATTGCGCTAAGAGTTCGCAGAAAGAAATTTGTTTATTTTTGTTATTTAGAGAAAGAGACAAAGATCGGCCCTTTAAAATCTGATGATAAAATTCATAGGGATTTCGGACATTCTCAATATTTTATCAGTAAATTGGACGCTTCATACCGCTGCGCATTTCAGCTGAGTTTAGACAGAGAGCCACTGTATTATTCAAAGATAATATTATCTATAGATTAAGGTTGCACTATTTAAATAAAAAAAAATCTTTTTTGTTTTATGAACGCACACATAAACTATTCGTTCATTTTATACGAAATTTAAAATTTGCGACCGCTACAGGCTGACCCTCAGTTCTGAGCCCAAACTCATTATTGTCGTTATTTTTGAATTACTTTTCCATCAAAATTAAATGCGTAAGTATTATTACCTTCGTTTTTTGGACAGAATTTACACTAGGAGAAAATGGCGTAAAACATACACTATTACACAAACACACTCCAAGGTAGGTACCCAAACTGATGTAAGTTTCAAAAGCCAATAATTTCATCCTAACTAATATTTTTAATGCGAAAGGGGATTTGTTAGCTGCTTTTACGCCTTCTACTCACCTGATTATCACGAACTTTGGCATACAAAGACCTAGGCTATTTTTCATCACCCTCATTATCACTCCGCGGGTGAAACCACGGGGCCCAGTTAGTTCATTACAAATTACAACTTATCAAATAAATCGAAGAGTGAACATCACGATCCAATGGCTCCTCGCCTAATTATAACTAGACTTGTCAACTTTATTAGAAAATATAGGAGCTCGAACTATCTTTGCATTTAAATCGTCTATAACTCTCTCTTAAAAGCAAAGACTGATTCAGATAGATGATCTTGATAGATCGCTAAGTCGGAGTGCTGATACCTTTTAAAATGTAAATCGGGATACTAAGAAGTGAAATTTTAAAAGTATTTATTTAAATCTTTTTATATTAGCAAGCGAGGTTTTACTGAAAAATTAAGAAGGTAGTTAGTAAAGAAAAGGCGGTTGAATTTTAAAACAACGGTTTTCGACAACTTTTCAATAATATTGGACGGGTTAAATAAATAATCACAATGCTAAATTTTGGTGAAAAGAAAATTGATTTTTTGGCGGATTTTGGTCTTAGTTTAGGTAAGTTCTTGGCCTGAAAATGTTTTTAGTGGTTGGTTTTCTGATTAAGCATTCGACACCATTGTACATTTCCCGGTAACTGATAGATTTTGAGACCTTGCTTCGCTCAGCAATAAACTAAAGCACTTAAAACAAAATTATAATGAGTGAACAAAAAAGTATTATGGTTATTTATGTTTTGTTACTTTTTGTTTTTATTGTTTATTTTTTTTTGTTTCCATCCTTTACTTTTCTGTAAAGCAAATCATAGTGAGGAAACCTGCATACGTCTCGAGAAGAACTATTGGACCAAACCGGAATTCACGAAAAAAAAAATCAGTTGTTCCATTGTCATTTCTATGGACCAGTTGATTTTTGTTGTTCATAATGATGAGTACTATGAGCCCTTTTCGGCTTCCTTTCTGTATAACCCTGTATTGGTTTGTTTACTTACTGATCAACATTGATCCCACAGTGCGAGAGAACTACAATGATATCGACTCCTTCGTCGGCCAACAGCTGGGCTTGCTCGTTGACTACTGTTATTGGATCCGTAAATATTACGTTCCCTGTTTTAGAAGAAGTCTGAAACAAAAAAATATAAAAGTATAACACAGGCTGCGCTCCGCAATTTTACCCGCTATCCTAAAAAGCCAAGCCGAGGCAAAAGCCATTCATTTTTCCAGTATTTTTTCATTTTGTCGTCTATGACTATTTTTTTCTGGAATGAATAGTAGTCTTATGTGTAAATCCATGGTACCTCCATACAAAATTCTACCCAAATAAATTTAGGCGTTTTTGCGCGATTACTTATCTATCATCCCAACGTACAAACTTTGACATTTATAATATTAGTAGGATAGTTTTAGATGAGTAGTTACCATATGTTCTACTACTCGTATTAGTTCTACGAATAGAAGTACTTAATAAAAAAAATATATTGTAGGTTAAAGAACACGTACCTGAGTATCAGGAGTAATAACTCCAATGATGCCAATCTTCCGTCCCTTTCTTTCAACCACCATGCGAGGCTTGTACAAGCCTTCCAGAGAAGGTTCCTGGCTCGTATCAATATTGGCTACGACCACGGGCGCGCGGAGTGCCGCAAGGTACGGTGCTAGGCCCTCTACTCCATTGTCGAACTCGTGGTTACCTAGTGTCTAAAAACCCATTATTATCGACATAAACATGTTGAATTGAATTCCATTAAATATACCTTCAGTTACAATTTTCAAATAAAAAATCAAAAGAAAAGAAGTTGAAAACAATTAAAAATTATGTAGATTTTGTTGATAAGTAGATTTATAAATAAATAGTTATGTAGTCAAAACAAAGTAATAATTCTTTGAAGTTAATTTGACTTGATTTGATTTCAGGGTAAAACCTACAAACGTAATATAAAATTAACGTATTTATTTACTAATAACCGAACACGTACAAGTATGAAACATGAATCGATTAAGTGACGTAAACTCTCTATCGTAAAAACTACACAATTTTTACAAGTTTTACGATATCTCGAGTCTAAACGCCAGTTCATCGATCGACAAAGTTCCATTTTTGCATAGAGCCAGAAGAAATAAAAAAAAAATTCAAGGAGCAAGAAATTTTAAAACTACCAAACTTTAACAAAGTAGCCAACTGCTGCTACGTACTGTATTGAAACTGTAGAATTAGGTTTTTTGTTTTAATTGCACTATCATCATCATAATCAGCAACCTTTAACCCATTGCTGGGACACAGGTCTACCCTCGAAGGGTGATTAGGCCGTATTCCACCACGCTGGCCAAATGCGGGTTGGTGGATTCACATACGATATTGAATTTCTTCTCCAAACGTATGCAGGTTTCCTCACTAATTGTACTAGTTATATTGTAGTGGTAGGGCTCTTTTGCAGAGCCCGCCTGGGGAAGTACCACATCTTTGCCAGTTATTCCACCGCCAAGCAGTAATGTGCAAACATTACTGTGTTCCGGTTGGAAGGGCATTGTTTTCAGTGAAATTACAGGGCAAATGGGAGATTAAACAACTTATATCTCAGGGTGACGAGCGCAGTGCTGTGCCGCGCAGGGTCTTGAATTCTGCGAGTTCAAAATTCTGGGTGGTACAGATCTGTTATGGGCAAACGTGACGTCTAACATCAGGCGAGCGATTTGCTCGTCTCATCACTCATTACATAAGAAAAAAAAACAAATATTTTGTATCCTTTTAGTAAAATAAAATAATAAATAAAATGTTTTTCGACTAAACTTGCTTTAAATCGAATTTCCAAATTGGTGGAATACGGCCTACTCACCCTTCGAGGATATACGACTACCTGTATTTCAGCAGTGAGTGGGAAGATTAAAAGAGTGAATATGATGCTGATAATGATGATAAATGATTGAAACAAGAACATTATTTTTACAAAACAAAAAACAAAAACCGACTTCAAAAGACCGACTATTGAGTTATTCATCTATTTGTCGCGCACGTACTTAATGCAAATTTAAGACTTATATGGTTTTCTCATGGATACCATTATCAGAACTGGATTAAAATTGAATTGAAATGGGACCAAATGGGAAGCGTCAGCTTTCTAATAAAAAAAGAATCATCAAAATCGATTCACCCAGTCAAAAGTTATAAGGTAACAAACATAAAAAAAAAAAACATACAGTCGAATTGATAACCTCCTTCTTTTTTGAAGTCGGTTAAAAATATTCGAAATTTAAGTTATTAATTTACGTCATGACTTTAAATGGCTCTCCTGTAAAAGGGCATTTGTAGTTTCGGTACTGTAGCGGCAGTCGAGTACGAATTTCAAGATATTTCTCTTTATTCTAATAAGTGACGAGACGAGCAAATCGCGCGTTTGATGTTAAACGTCACGTTTACCCAAATCAAGCCTGCACAACCCAGCACTGTGTTCGTCACCCTGAGATTTACAATGGTTTTTTAAATATTCGCCTATTTATATATTCGCATCTAATAGCTTGAAAACTTACGCATTTGTAGCGTGAATCAACAGAATTTTTTTTGAGATACCGATCTTGGGCTTAGGACGTCAGAGTTGGCCCTGAAATTTCACTGGAAACAATGCCCTTCCAACCGGAACACAGTAATGTTAGCTACACTTACATGAGCATCATGAGGCAGCATATTGATAAAATGCTGGGTGACGTTCCACTTGAGCAAGGTAAACCAGTAGGTCCCTTGGAAGGCGTCGCCTGCGTTCAGGAGCAGAGCTTCTGGCTTTTCTTTGAGTAGGGTCCGTATCTCGTGGTAGAGACGCGGGAAACCGCCAATGCAGGTTGTGTCGTTGGTCGAGCATATTGGAAACTCTACTGATGTTTCTTCGAACCTGGAATTTAGAAATTAGGATTTGTTGACTTTTTACAAGCATTTATTTAGTTAACCTGTCCCCGTGCATGTTCTGTTTCTGTCTGTGATTAAACCTTGCAAATTAGAAAAGTAAGCAAGTGGCCGGGCTACTTGATGCTAAGTGGTCACCACCCCTTATAGACACCTCTAATACCTAAGGAATCTTTACTGCGTTGCCTACCTCTGAGGACTCTATTAACTCTTCGTTTAAAGAGCCGGAGGTCAGACGAAAAATAAAAATAACAATAAATTTTATTATGACTTCGAATGACTTATTATGGCTGATATGATTTGACAATGGAGTCTGAAAGTAGCCACTGTGCCTAGCACAATGCTGACAGGCTGCTGACAGGCGCTGACAGGCGCTGACAGGCGCTGACAGGCGTAAATGGCATACACTTTTCTGTCGAATACTCGCTACATATTTATACGTTAAAGTTTTGCTGGGCCCATTGGAGAACTAAAACAACGCACCTCATCGAGTTTCAGTTTGTTTGTTTCGTTTTTATTATTTGCAGAGCATTTAAATAAAAACTGGTTTCTATACTTTACTTGATCTGTCAAATACTGAGCGGTACCGTCGGTCGAATGACAATTATAATACAACCGAATCTCAGAATCCTTCAGTCTACCTTACACTATTACTTATGGTACTTTAACATAGTAACCAAACCTACTATGACAACCATGTACTCGTATAATACCCTGACAACCATGTATAATACCCTGACAACCATGTATAATACCATGACAACCGTGTATAATTGAAACAGGTACTTAAACATAATATACAAATGTTTTAAGTTTTGAAACAATAATTGCAAACTGTGACGAAACTCAGTAACTCTACGTTTAACGCTACCTTTCTTATGCATATGAAAATACATGTAAAAACATATACATATATATCATACATACATACAGTCGTACATACAGGATAGGACAGCTCCTAACAGGTAGGATGAAACAGTTGAGTTATTTTTCGCGATTTCAGAGTTGGTCTCAAACTTCAAATTGCTTTTATGGAAGTATTATGCACCTTTTCCGGCTTAGCATACCCTCTCTAGCTTCCTCATAAACCTGTTTAATTAAGTACAGCCGTACATAAGCACTACCATGGCTCCTATCAGCTGTAGCGCTGAGTTGTAACTGCCACTTGTGGCCACCCATCCGAAGACTGTGTCGCTGTGATTGCTTACGATTACGACCACCTGGTTGAACTACGGTACGATGCTAGTTATCTACTTGACTTATGCAGGGTTATACGAAAAGGGTATTACTAAGCTGAAGGGCGCATAGTAGTCATCATTATGAACAACTTTTTCTATGGGACCAACTCGGAAATCGTGAAAAAATATCAACTGTTCCATACATTTTGTCGAGTGTCAATGACATTTTTATATGGATTCTTTATTAAAACCTGTTCATAATAATGAGTACTATGAGCCGTTTTCGGCTTAGCATACCCTTTCTATATAACCCTTAAGGTACTTACTTATACGACCTATATAAAAAACACGTTGGATTTAACTGCTTTAATAATAACTTAGTTTTAATTAAGTACTTAGTTCAAGGGCAGTTTATAATAAACAAACTTATTGAAACGTCTGTGGGAGGGGGGAGCCACCTTCTCATTTTCTGAACGAAACTGACATCTATGCAACGAAACCTGTTAGTTCACTAATTTTGACACTTTATAGTTATGTTGGTTGTTGGTGGCATGGTAGGTACAGTAACTTGTCCAGCGGAGCGTTTTGTAATTTTTTGCACTCTTTGAATATTTCATCAAATTATTTTATTTACCTAAGAATTAGTTTCACTCTAAACAGTCTAAACACGTACCTACCTACATGATTTCTATTTTTTTTTTGTTATTAATTATTAAGTATGTTTATAAAGGATTCAAAAACTCTGATACCAGTCTAGACATTCGGCTTACACGAGCTAAGTGAATAAAAAAATAGGTAAAAAAACTTTTTAAGTTAAACGGTTTTATGTTAAAAAAATGTACTAAAAACCAAAAAATTATAAAATAGATACAGTCGTGGGAATTATACCTAAACATATGCATAGACTAGACTAAAATAAAACCGTGGGGCACGTCACAACGTCTCTAACTTAACTAACTTAACTCTCCCCACGATTTTATTATTTTTTGGTTTTTAGTACATTTTTTTAACATAAAACCGTTTAACTTAAAAAGTTTTTTTACCTATTTTTATTTTCTAGTTTTTAGTTTTTATTTCGCATTCTGTTTAATTCATATTGATAAAACCTAAGTTATCCGCCATTTTGTAGAGGCCGCCATCTTGGATTTTAATTTTGTATAGTACATTGTATTATACTGGTTGAGCACTTTCATTTGATACCCATATTGATGGGATCGATAAAACCTACGTTATCCACCATTTTGTAGCGGCCGCCATCTTGTATTTCAATTTTTTATAGTATATTGTATTCTGCTTGTTGAGCCCTTTCATTTGATACCCATATTGATGGGATTGATAAAACCTACGTTATCCGCCATTTTGTAGCGGCGGCCATCTTGAATTTATAATGATAATGAATAAACATAATTGTATTGTCACCAAAATCCAAAGTGTATACAAAATTTCAGATTAATCGGTTGACAGGAAGAGGGTGAAATTTGAATTACTAAATTTGACCCAAGAAAGAATAATAAATAATAAAACAAACGGGGTGAGCTAAATAAAACCGTTTAAAAACATCATCTGCCTACCCTTGTCCCACCTACGTGGGGTCGGTACAGTATGTACACTTCTTCCATTCATCTCTATCACTCGTCATATCTGAATACACTCCCTTCTTTTTCATATCATCTTTCACACAGTTCATCCATACTTTCTTTGGTCGTCCTCTACAGCTATACACTCAAGTTCATCGTCTTTTTTGCGATGTGGTCGTCCTCTCTTCGCATAATGTGCCCGTACCATGATAGACGTTTACCTACTTGTCAACTTTTCTGTCACTGGCGCTACTTTCAGACTTCCCCTAATATATCTACTCATTCATTCTATTCAAGTGAAATAAAAACAAAAAATAATAAATGAAACAAGGTTAAAACACATTTTGTTATAATTAGACACAGACTCACGCGTTATTTTATGTCGAAACAATAGCAGAAAATTATAATACCTACCTGAGTACTATAATATAATACTGTTTGACAAAATTACTTTTAAGACACTCAATTTCAAACACGAATTGAAGTAGTTTTGCCATTTTTTAGTAAATTCAGTATTAGTAATTTTTAATCAAAACTAATTGAATTCGTCACAAGAATGTCTTTATGAAGTTTAATTCGCAAATTCGTTACATACGAGTAGGGTTACCAGCTCACAGGAATTTTCTTGACACGTCAGAATTTAAGCCCTCTTTCAGGGAAATAGGGAAATTTTAAAATTGCCAAGATTTTCAAGGGAGAAAGAGAAGAAATACAAATGCTTGGTTGCTCTTCACTAGACTGTCAAAGCGGCTGTAATTAAGATCAAGCGACCAAAGAGCTGTTGCTTACCTCGGAAAGAGTTTAGTATTGCTATTCAACGAGGTAACGTCGCCAGCCTTTTGCGTGCATTACCCGCGGATAGAGAATTGAGCTCTGTTTTGTTCTCTGTAATATTATATTTGTGTTATAGGCCAATGAGAGTTTTTTACAATAGGTAATATATTTCTGCTGCGTCCGGGTCAATACAGAGTTATACAGAAAGGGTATGCTAAGCCGAAAAGGGCTCATAGTACTCATCATTATGAACAACTTTTACTATGGGAGCGACCCGGAATTAGGGTTACCATATCTCAGGATTTTTCCTGAGATTTCAGGATTGGATTTCAGGATCTTGCAAATCTCAGGATTTTCCATAAAACACAGGTTAGATTTTAAAGATCTCTTTAATTAAAAGTTAAACCAACTAAAAATAATCTGTGCAGGGCGACGGGCGGTCGCTGCCACCCCCTGCCCCGCCGCTTTGAGTGCGATGTGCAAGTTGCAACGCGTGAGCTAGATCCGCAGTGTATAAAACGATAATAATACGTTTTTGAGAGAAAATTCTCAAACTGTATAAAATCTCAGGACTTTTCCATGGAAATCAGGCCTTTTCTCCGGTCTTTTGATTTTTTCATCTCGTAACCCTACCCGGAATTAGCAAAAAAAATCAGCTGTTCCATAGAAAAATGTCAATGAAACTCGACAAAATGTATGGAACAGCTGATTGTTTTTGGCGAATTTCATGTTGGTCCCATCGTAAAAGTTGTTCATAATGATAAGTACCATGAGCCCTTTTCGGCTTAGCATACCCTTTCTGTAACACCCTGTATAACAGAATTTGTAGAAAAGTTTGGGACTTGCCAAGAAAACTCATTCTCAGAACTGGCAACCCTATTTACGAATGCCTATCTATATATTCTGACTATTTCGTCTTGGTATTCTATTATGTGATACCGTGACGGATCTGGCAAAATACCATGATTGGCCGGCGTGAAATGCTACGTCACGCGGGAAATTATTTATAGCTATAACATCAAATGGCATTTGGGAAAACTTTAACACGCAGTTTCCTGGACTTAATTATAAATAGACACAAATATTGAAAATTTGATTTTAATTTTATCAATTGCTTTTAAATGTAGGTATTTAACAAGAAATAAATAAAACATGTATTAAAATACTAGCTGCGCCACGCGGTTTCACCCGCGTTTTTCGGGATAAAAAGTAGCAATGTGTTAATCCAGACCATGAACAACCTTCATTCCAAATTCCATGTAAATCCGTTCAGCCGTTTTTACGTGAAAGAGCGACAAACATACATTCTTACAAATTTATGCATTTATAATATATTTATAGTATTCTTAAATTACGCAAATGGCATTAGTGTAAGAAAATCTGCAGTTTCGTTAACAGTAGGTAAATATTAAATAACTAACTGAAGTTATTCAAATGTAAACATATTTCTTAAAACATTTAACTAATCTAGGTGTCTGCTTAATATTCGGTTCTATGTTTTCTAAAACCTGAAAAGAAACGAAGCGAGAAGTGAGCACAGATTTACACTTTTACCAATTTTTGCGCTGTAATTTTTCTTTTATTAACCGACTTCAAAAAAGGAGGAGGTTATCAATTCGTCTGTATGTTTTTTTTTTATGTTTGTTACCTCATAACTTTTGACTGGGTGAATCGATTTTGACGATTCTTTTTTTATTAGAAAGCTGACGATTTGGTCCCATTTCAATTTAGTCCAGTTCTGATAATGGTATCCATGAGAAAACCATATAAGTCTTAAATTTGCAGTTACGTGCGCGACAAATAGATGAATAACTCAATAGTCGGTCTTTTGAAGTCGGTTTTTGTTTTTTTTGTTTTTTGTAAAAATAATTATTTTACCAAAATAATTAAACCTATAATTTACAAGAGTTCAGTAAATTACATAAATAATCTCCACTGACCTATCATGAAAATCATTGTAATGAACAATATCCAACGGAAACAAAGCTCCGTTTCGCACCACTGCAGTCGTAACAAAATTCAAAGAAAAACACACACTGACACAGATTTTCCACACACATTTCGTCGACATTTTCAACCACTTTTTAACTGTTTATAATTATGTTTAATTTTGTTGTTATTTTAATCGATTTTATGTCATGTTTTCAACACTAACTCACGCGCAGGCGATTCATACGAGAGCTAGACCACTACTGAAGCGAAATTACATCACGTCATTATTTCTCAGCGTCTGGCGGTCAGTCGAAATGCAAGGTCAGTTATTTTAAACTCTATCTCGTTATAGTAAGATTGAACTTGGGTTGGGATCATTTCCGCGGTCACGCTTAAAATCGTTGATCAGTTTTATGCAGTATTGTAATTACTTAATTACTATTGACATCTCTTATTGGGACATCCGAGAGATTTATAAAGATTATGCATTCCTGCTGAATCGCTTAAATACGTGTACAGTACATATCACTACTCTTGCTTATTTAGCTGACCAAGAATAGATACTGTTTTTACGGAGTATCTATGACTATACAGGGTTATTCATAAAGGGTATGCTAAGCCGAAAAAGGCTCATCATTATGAACAGCTTTTACTATGAGACCAACGCGAAATTCGCGAAAAATAAGAGCTGTTCCACACATTTTGTCGAGTGTCATTGACATTTTTCTATGGAACAGCTGATTTTATTTTCGCGAATTTCGGGTTGGTCACATTGTAAAAGTTGTTCATAATGATGAGTACTGTGAGCCCTTTTCGGCTTAGCATACCCTTTAAGAATAACCCTGTATGTATGTATGGTTGTCGATTTTTAGCTAGTTTTGCTTGTAGCTTTTTCTATAAGTCAAGGAAATATTTAATTATTTTTTCGACCCTTTGTAAAGCTACCACTTACTTGTCTATTTATAAACGTTCTACAATCCTGTCATAATCTAAAATCTAATAATTAGTATATAGATCTCAAAAGTAGTTTTTGTGCGTAACACATCTATCTACATTTACCTACCTTAAACAAGTTGACAGACCAATTTTTTGCATAGATTAGCATAATTAACTGAGCATTAATAAACGATACAGATAACTCATTAGATAATAACCTAGATGAGCCTTTAAATAATTATATACCTATAAATTTCAGAAATAATGTTAACCAAATATTTCTGATAACAAAATTCTACCTAAATAATTAAAGGTTTTTTAATTTTGGATTTTAGTTATCATTATTTTTCATTCATGACTCTCTACCCATTACTGCGAACGATGCGGTTGATAACTCTAACAAAAAATTAACAAGAAAAATGTCAATAATTAATTAATCAACTTATTACTTTTTAACCCCCGACGCAAAAGAGGGGTGTTATAAGTTTGACGTGTCTGTTTGTCTGTCTGTCTGTCTGTCTGTCTGTGGCATCATAGCGCCCGAACCACTGAACCGATTTCAGTTTAGTTTTTTTTGGATGAAAGGAGACTTAATCGAGAGTGTTCTTAGCTATGTTTTATAAAAATTGATTGAGCCGTTTAAGAGTTATGGTGGGTTAAAGTGGGGATGGAAGAACCAAAATTCTACAAATGTGCCCAAAATGGTTGTCAAATGAAAGATAAGATATTTTATCAGTGGTAGGACTGTCTAGATTTTTTTTTATTAATAATTAAAAAAAATAAAATAAAAAAAATAATAAATAAAAAAAAAACCAATTATATACCAATGTTGGTACTAACATACAAAAAGTATTAAATAAAAACTTAAATTAAAAATTTAAAAAACCCCCGACACAAAAACCTACCTAAAAAAAGTACGAAATAATAATTTGATTTATTTAACAACCTGACGACGCGACGTTTTCTTTGTAACTAACTAATATTTTGTTGTAATTATTAATATTTTTAGCGGTGTTTTAGTTTTTATGTACAGGTTTTTAAATAAATCAAATTATTATTTCGTACTTTTTTTAGGTAGGTTTTTGTGTCGGGGGTTTTTTAAATTTTTAATTACTAAGTATGCTTATACTTATTATTTCCCTTACCTATACAAGGTGTCCTGGGAAGGTATAGTAATACTTGAAGGTACTCTTCTACACGTCAAAGTAAACAATTTCTAGATCAAAAGTTTGCTAAAAGAAACTAAAGAAAATATCGAATCTCCATAGAAAATCGATCAAGTGACAAGTATTTTGTATGGAGACTCGATATTTTATTCTCGAATTTAGCATTCTTGTGGTACAAAAGTTGTTTTCATTGACGTGTATTAAAACACCCTTATAGTCCCTTAAGTGTCACTACACCTTTCCGTCATACCTTGTACTTATATATACCAAAATTCACCTCTATTTGATATAATTGTTGTATTTAGGTAGGTACATAGTTTGAGCTAATCATAGATTTGCACGGCTGTCCAAATTGTTATTTGGGCAGCCGTGCAAAAAACGAAATAACGTTTAATATTGTCAAGGTTAATTGTAGATAGGTACCTACTTATGCCATGCTATGCATGATGAACGTAATTTCTAAACGCCATTAAGTAATTTGTGGAACCTTTTCAATAGCCAGTTTTATTCTTCTCAAACTAAGCTTGTTTTATAAAGAGTCTCTTGGAAATACTTCGAATAACTAAGAAACACTTTCTAATCGATAAAACTGAGGAATGGAACAGACTGCCGACTTGTTCCCTAAGAGATATACCTAATACCTAGACGTAATTACTTTACAGGGTTATAAAAAAAGGGTATGCTATGCCGAAAAAGGCTCATAGCACTCATAATTATAAACAACTCCATACAGTTTTTCTATGGAGCAGCTAATGTTTTTCGCTTATTCCGGTTTAGTCCATAATAAAAGTTGGTAATAATAATGAATACCATGACCGTTTTTCGTCTTAGTATAACCCTGTATCCCTAATTTAGGGTTTTTGAAGGTGAGACTCAGTGAGTATCTTCTAGGTCTATGTTCTATATCTTTGACCACAATAAATAACAACAATTTACATAGGCATGAAATTGGTTACATTCAGATCACTACCTCTAGCTTAAAAGGCAGATATACTATAGTCACCGCGTTACCAACTGAGTCGTGCGGCCATAAATCATTTCTCTATGTCTATCTCGCTCGCACTTGTGGGTCTTATAGAGCCGCATACTCGTAGTGATGTGCGTAAGATGGTTATAGGCGCATATCGATAAGAATAAAATCGGATAGAAACATACGACTGACGACTACGACGACTACGACGAAAGCCCTACGACTCAATTGGTAACGCGGTGACTATGCCACTTAGCCAAGCAAGTCGTTAAATAGATCGTCAGATAGTAGAATAGGCGTGACGAAAGATTTTAAAATCCTCTTCCATAATGTGAGTACACATTTACTATTTATAAAAAAGCCTTTATTTTGGTAATAAACTTAAGTTTAACGAAGTTTGAAGCCATTTTTCACATATTTTTTCAACAGTGCCCGAAAACAGCTTGCTTGTGTCATGGCGTCGATTTGACGTCACGGCATTGTGTCATGTCATTGTGTCTATGCGTGATGAGCGGCGGATGACCTGAGTTCACTGAGGCGTGACGTCATACGCTGTGATTGTTGTTTCTGACAAGATGGCCGATTGCTGTATTTTAATGTTTTAATTTATTGAAAATCTTAATAATCTGTTTTTTAAAAATAAAACTAAACATGTGTTTTAAATTTTCTTAATCTGGCTAGTCCCCTGAAAGCATTGAATCGGCGATTTTTTGATACTGTCGTCATGCCTATTTGGCAATGATGAATAAAACATGTAGCCATGTAACGGTGTCATGTGACTGGCTAATCACCGGCTAGCATACAGCCTTGCAGCCGGCCGCACTGCCCTTCTCTCTAAGGTAAGAGGCTGCAGAATTGTAGGTTGGAGGAAATTGATACGATTACGGTTCTGATTTGACGACCTGTTTGGCTCAGTGATATATCCGCCTTATAAGCCAGAGGTCACGGGTTCGATTCGCTGCCGGGGAATGATGAATTTAAATATCTGCTCTGGGTCTGGGTGCTAGTTGTCTTTGTCTTTGCGAGTGTTCCATGGCACCCGACACAGGTTATCCTAGTTAGGAACTAATGAGTGTGAAATGTGAGATTTTATTTATTTATTTGATTTTGACAAAATTATTTGTAATTACATATTACAAGACCTACCGAAGAGCTCAAACTAGTAGGTTTATTTTTGTATTTTTGATAGGCTTGCGTTTGATCGCCATCTCGGTTGACGGTAAGCAATGACGCAGTCTACGATGGAGCACGCTTGCCTAGAGAAAACCGATTTACGTGACTTGAAGACAACGAGATTAAATCTACCAGGAAACAATAATTTGAGTAGAACATTAGCCAACAAAAACTTGATGATGATGATTTTATTACACTCACAAGCATTGTACCTTATACAGGGTTGTACAGAAAAGTTAAGTTTAGTTAAATTAAGTGTAGGTACCTTTAGAGTAAAAGTTGTTCATAATGATGAGTAGGTACTAGTTATGAGCCTCATTCGGCTTAGCATGCTCTATCTGTATAACCCTGTATAAATAAATGGTACACCATAAAATTACAGTTAAAAACAGAATAGGCTTACAAAGTAATACTACAAATGGTGACCTTCTTGCGTTGAGCTAATTTTGTAAAACCTTGAACCTCGAACCTATCTACCTTGTGACGAGATCAGTGTAGTTAGGTATAATTGCGTCTGTATTATAATATAGCCACTAATAACATCATAACATCATTAAGTTACCTTTTAATCAAAACTCTATGTATACCTAGGTACATACCTGATCAATCTTGATAATAGGTAGGAAGGCACTTACCTATCTATTAATCATAACGGTAACCTATCTAGCGGTACAAATACCAAGCAACCAGTCTTTGATTGAAGTTCTGAATTCCTTTGTCCAAATTGTATATCATTGTACAATTAGAATCTATTTAATTTATTGACTCTATTCTTATAAGAGCCTTGAAATTTAATACAAAAAGTGAAACTGTGGCCTAAATAGACCCTAAGTAGAGTTAAAAATAGTGTGGCAACAGGTGAATGGTCAAGCGCGGACTCATTCGCGATAAAAAACAAACAATTGATTTATTTATCTAGTCAAAATTAAAACGAAATAGGTTAATTTTAAAAATATATCCAAGAACAAGCTTTTATTAAGTTGTTTTTAAAGTTACACCAGTAAACTAAATTTCACATTGGGAAGTAGTTTAAAATTCAGCCGCAAGATTTGGCCCAGACATAATTATGTAGGTAACATAAATAATAAATTACATAAAAAATATTGCAAGGTAAGCAAAAGCTTGTTATTACTTTATTGCCACAGTAGTAAGTAGTATTTGTAATTGACAAAGTGGTCTTAGAATTGGGTAGAATTCCATCCGTGGACCCATATAGTCAGAACAAAGTAGGTAAGTAGTTATTTATTTGACTTAACGCCTCGCCATTTTATACTCGCGATTTTGAAGTTCTCCCACATTTTCCCACTAAAAAAGACTTTGTCTGGCCTCGCTATATAGGCACATTACTTCCTTGTAAAAATAAAGTTTTAAGTAAGTTATAAAATAATACGCCGTTCATTACAAAAGAGTTGCCAGTTTTAGCTAATCTAATTTTAGGTAGAACAAGTTTAAACTTGTTCCTTGTTAAGCTAGTATATTCACTTCGTTTATGATATTTAATTTTATGGATATTTTTGCGCACATAATACATAATGTTAAAAAAATATATACAATCATGGTAACGCCAAAATTTTCACCTGCGCAAAAACTTGTCTGACAGATTCTCTATAACTATAACTTCTCTATAACTCCCACTACTGGAGGTTAGCTGTCAGCATAACAAACTTCTCTTTATCCTGAGCCAATCGGAAAAGCTGTTCGACGCTGGCCTTTTTTGTCCACTTTTGGATGTTTCGATAAGATTTCTTCCTATCCCAGCGCACATTGCATACATTTTGTCGTGTGTCATTGAGATTTTTTTATGGAACAGCTGATATTGTTTTCGTCTGGGTGTGTCCCATAGTAAAAGATGTTCCTCTTCGTGAGTACTATGAGCCTGTTTCGGTCCTTTTCTTATAATCCTGTAAAGTATCATAATCACCATCAGTGGCCCCTCCACTAGTTTAACCGTCAGCTTAGCAAACTTCTTATTCTGAGCCAAACAGAAAAGCAGTTCGACGCTGGCCTTGCTTTTCCACTCTCGGATGTTTCACAACTCCTTCCTTTCCCAACATATCGTTTACCCTCCCTCAACAAGTGTAGAGAGCACGTTTACATAATTTATAACCATTAGTCATGTACATCATTCTTATACGACTATACGAGTACCTACTTACCATCGAAAGTGAATGTGGTACGTCGGCTGACGTCACGTCGGCCTTTCTCCTTCAAAGAAAGAAACGTGTCAACTAACCCACTGTCCTACATAGGAAAGCGACGGCGCTCGCGATGCGATGCGATGCCAAAGACGAAATCACAATAACATGTATGCTATACATATACACCACAAAGGTACGAAACTAATAGATAATAAGTACAAATTATTTTAGTTTTAGTCGTGTTTTAGTGATTTTTTAAACAAATTTGTTAAACTCACATTGAAGCCAATTGTGAAGGCGTATGTTGACAATGTTAAAATTACTAAAAGTGTGTCCTTGTCTATTATAACGTAATGACAAAGACGGCCTAAATCAATTAGTAGGCTTAGATCTATTATTATTCTTTAAAATGTTTATATTATTTTTTTGATTTAAAAAATCTCATGTTTGATAAAAATTACTACATTTTATGTCCGCGGATAGACTGTTGAGACTTAATATTAATTTATTATACCATTTACTTTGCTGTTAACTAGCTAGCTGCTAGCTCCTTTTAGAATATTCCGTAATGAGTTAATAGTTCTTATTTAACCTGACGCAACCGCGAGCGCGTCACGTTTGTAAACTCGCCTGATGAAGGTCACCGAATGTGACCGAAACTAGTCGTAATAGACGACTTAATTTTTACGTGAGTATTCCCGTGTTTAATTATAACAAAAATGTGTGAAAACCACGTCAGTTTCCGTAGTAAAAGTTCTTATTTAGTTTTTAAACGTGTAATTAGTTCAACTACCTACTTTATTTAGAACTTGAGCTCGTTTATTTATGGGGCTCGTTTGACCTCCATGTCACCTGATCTTAGGCAATGATGCAGTTTTAATGAAGCATGTTTGCCTAGAAAACCGATTTACTAGACTAGAAGATATAGTTTATACAGGGTTATTCATAAAGGGTATGCTAAGCCGAAAAGGACTCATAGAACTCATCATTATGAACAAATTTACTATGGGACCAACCCGAAATTCGCGAAATATAATCAACTGTTCCATAGAAAAATGTCAATAAACACTCGACAAAATATTTTGGAACAGCTTATTTTTTTTGCGAATTCTGTGTTGATCCCCTAGTAAAAGTTGTTCATAATGATGAGTAGGTACTATGAACCCTTTTCGGATTAGCATACCCTTTATGAATAACCCTGTATTTACACACTTAACATTATTTGTACACTTTTCTATACAGGGTTATAAGGAAAAGCTGTTCAAAATAATGAGGATCTAATATGAGCCTTTTTTGGCTTCTTACCTTGCCTTTTAAATACATAATACCCTGTAGAATATGTCCCACATGTTTTAAAACAGACATTTAATCTAGTTCTAGCTTGTCCGTGAGCGACGAAATAAAAGGAGACAGATTCATGTGACTTTCCATTTTTAGAAGCTTTTAATTAGCTTGCAATTTTTATGATAATTTGCTCGTTTGGTTCAAAACTTGCAACGCAATTTTAACTCACTTCCCAATGTCCGATTGAACTGAAATACTTACCTACTATGTAAATCCAATGATAATCATGGTTCTATACAGGGTTATTCATAAAGGGTATGCTAAGCTGAAAAGGGCTCATAGTACTCATCATTATGAACAACTTTTACTATGGGACCAACTCGAAATTCGCGAAAACAAATCAGCTGTTCCATACATTTTGTCGAGTGTCATTGACATATTCTATGGAACAGCTGATTTTTTTTCTCGAATTTCTGGTTGGTCCCATAACTCCCATAGTAAAACTTGTTCATAATGATGAGTACTAGGAGCCCTTTTCGGCTTAGCATACCCTTTATGAATAACCCTATATAAGTAAGTGAGATAGAGTTAGTTGTTGCACTAGTTTAAGGTGGTATGATCCTTTTTAAAAGCTTTTATTTAACTTGCAATGTATGTACCATTGCAACTATATTTGTTCAGGTGGAATCTTGCAACTCAATTTTGAACCAGTTCCCGATGTCCGATTGTGCTGAAATTTGGTATACGTGTGTAACTCCGAGGACAATGCAATAAAATTTTGTTTTTAATATTTTTTTTGAGTTTTTGATATTTCCGCGTCGTAGTTGTTCCCGTATTTGTCCCACGTAGGACGTCCCGTAAGAGTGGTTCGCGAAAATTTTCACTTTCATTAAAACCGTGCTCCATTTACCTGATGGCAGTTTTTGTGATTTCCCTTTTTTGTGTTTCTCGTCAATAGCGTGTTTTGTAACTTGCCCTCGGAATAAGATGTTTTGAGGGCTCCAGGTCAGGTTTTTGCGTTTTTTGTTACAGTGACACGTGGATCTGGAGCTTGTCTCTGTGGTTTTATGACATATTTTTGTTTTTTGTTACGTTGTACCTACTCGTAATTATCGACGCTTATAATAATGTTGGCGCTCAAATTATAGTAATTTTTTTTTTTTTTTTTTTTTTTTAATGTAATTGTAATGTAATTGTTGCTATTTAACAAAAAAATTGTAGCTTTTAGATTAGCACACGTTAATCTCTATACGTACTCTGGAAACTCTGGATTAACACACGTTTACTTTAGAAACGATCGAAATATTTTGGAATTATGGGCGCTGTAATCCAATTTTATTTAACTAAAGTACGAGTAACGAGTTACAAAAATCAACTGTAAAATGTTGCAATATCTTGCAATCCAAAATCGATCCAGGCGTTTAGGCAGGCCACATTGGAACAAAGAAAATAAATTTACATCGGAGAAACATTATCCTTCTCTCCTATCCTATCCTGTCCTATCCTGTACTTCTGTGTAATCGAATAAAACCAACTTTTCAAAACAATACTTTATATCAAGAAATTATTGAAATCAAAGCTATTTATTACTAGTACAACCTACACTTAAATTTAAAAGTTCGTTTGTGTGTCACTTATCACACAAATCTCACAGCCTAAGCCATATACCCCCAAAGGTAATATCACCGGAAGGAAATAACAAGTACGTGAAGATCAAAGGGGTTATTAGGGGGTTAAAAGGGGGTTTTACTTTAAAACTTGAGAAATCTTTATACAGAGTAAATTTTTCAATCTCTAATCGCGAAATCTCGTAAACCCCTGACTTTTTTTTTGGACAAAAATTTGGGGGTAAGAATCGAAGTCAGGGGGTCAAAGAACGCTGAAAGTTTATGCTTACGATTCCCAGACAACTGCTAATTTAGTGTGAAATAATGCCAATATTCACATAAGATGAAGAAAGGGGTAAAATAACGTAACACTTGAACAGCCTCTGGGGATTGGGGATGGTGATTTAAGAGGAAAGGGTTGTAATTTCCCCCGTCAAAATAAATAAACTAATAAGAAATCTTAATTTTTAAATAATCATAATCAGTAAAATTTGCTATGAATAATGATTCTTCCTTCAATAGAGTAGTTCAACGGCGAATGTCCTTCTATGTAGGTCCTTAACATCTCCTGGTCGCGACCGAACACTTTGGAGTTCACCTTGTTTTTGAACATCTGGAAAAGTAACGTTTTTGAGATAAATACCCTTTTTTTATTGAGACACCCGTATAAGATATGCGTTGGGAAACAACCGGGTTAAAACCCCTCGGTAGCCATCCTCTGTGGTTGACAGAAAGCACATAAAATTCTAAAGCAAAATACGTAGCGAGTAAGTTATTCGTTAAGAAACGATAGCATATAAACATATGCAGTTGCATATGCATATGTCCAGGTCTCTCTCATTTTCTTACTTAAAAAAAGCCTTAAGAATGAGCGTGTCAGAAATAATATAGCAAACGCCAGGCTAAAGAAAAATTGCAATCTCCAGAGATAGGTATATTCTGGCACTTGCAATATTATCCAGATAACTGCCTCTTGTTTCTCGTCTCGTCTCTCTTGTTAGAAAAGCTTCAAGAGTGAAAGAGACAGAGTTAACATCGCAAGCACCATGCTTTTAGAAATAAAAGCAAACTCCAGAGATAGGTATATTCAGGCACTTGCAATGTTATCCAGATCACTGTCTTTCGTTTCTTGTCTTGTCTCTCCCGTTAAAATAGCCTTAAGAGTGAAAGAGACCGAGTTAAGCCCAAACCAGGCTAAAGAAATGATAGCAAACTCACCGTAAAGCCATCCCCACCATCGGCCAGATAAGTGGGAGCTACGACGTGGTACAATTTGTTGGGAGATAAGGGGTCTCCATTGGCTAGAGTCACGTTGGTTATGCGACTACCCTCGTTTTCAGATATGTTGTAGGTTACTTGGAGACCTGTCAAAAATATTGAATTTGAAAAAATTATCGAAAAGCTAATTTTTCAGTTTCTTTTTGTATGTTTGTCAGTATTCTGCTGCGACAGAGGTCAGAGACGTGCAAAAAACATTATTACATCATGCATAGATTAGTTAACGCACTTTTTTTTCTTTTTAAATAAATTGGACAATACAGGGTTATTCATAAAGGGTATGCTAAGCCGAATAGGGCTCATGAGTACTAACTCATCATTACGAACAACTTTTACTATGGGACCAACTCAAAATTCGCGAAAAAAAAAATCAGCTGTTCCATACATTTTGTCGAGTGTCATTGACATTTTTCTATGGAACAGCTGATTTTTTTTCGCGAATTTCGGGTCGGTCCCATAGCAAAAGTTATTCATAATGATGAGTAGGTACTATGAGCCCTTTTCGGCTTAGCATACCCTTTATGAATAACCCTATATAGATAGGTTTATTGCTCATCAAAGCTGATGAAGAGATTTACAAACATATCCTACTAATATTATAAACGTGAAAGTTTGTGAGTATGTTTGTTGCTCTTTCACGCAAAAACAGCTGAACGGATTTACATGAAATTTGGAATGAAAGTTGTTCATGGTCTGGATTAACACATAGGTTACTTTTTATCCCGGAAAACGCGGGTGAAACTGCGTGGCGCTGCTAGTATTTATACTGCTGATATTCCTACATTTTACTGATAGTGATATAACCACGAGCACCATAAACCAAACAACTGGAACCGCTTAGAGATAAACGATCAGACGATCACTCCATAACACACACAAAAGAGCTTTTCCAAAATGTTTATTAGGAACTACTGGAATTTTGAATATAGACCAAAGATCAAGTCAATTTTCTGATCAAATTTTCTTAGGGAATTAGATTCAAAAGTGTCAACTACTGACCAATCAGCGCTTATGGGTTGTTACACGTAACGAGTACAGTGGCGAGTCAGTGCCCTCGGCCGACAAGATGGCGGTCAAACGCAAGCGTATTTTTCTATTAAAAAAACTACGATTAGTTTGCTCGGCCGAGTGTCCCCATTTACTGTCTCGCCATTGTACTCGTTACGTGTAATCAACCCATAAGAATCTCAGAATCATATGAAATATGATGTTACCTGAAACCTGCAACACCCAGGGTCCTTTAAACGGGTTATATGCCCAAGCGTCGCTGACGCTTCTCTCTAAAGCTTCCAAAATATACTGTCCTTGTATTTCGAAGGCTTCAATCCTGTCGTTGTACGGAAGGAGCTCGAATAATACGCCATTGGTTATATCTGGAAACAATAGATAAACTCTTTATTTATCACACTAGAAATTACAAACATAAGAATAATAATAACTTAAAACTAAAGCAACAACTGGCGGCCTTATCGCTAACCGCTCTTCCAGGCTATTTGGAAAACAATGGTATTGAAACTTAACTAATTTGACAGGACTAATATTATCTGAGTTTCTTTTGATTTTAAAGATTGAGTCGTCAAAAGTTCATGAAATTGTGAAACAGGATCGATGACGTTTTGGAAATTTTAGACTCTCTAATCTATCATCACTGTTTTCATCTTCGCACGAATGAAACTTAACTTTGCAAGAACCATTGCTTTGAAAAAACAAAAGATGTCGAGTAAGTCACAGATTCAAAAAACAGCATAGAAATAAATAAATAAATAAATAATAACGTTTCACACTCATAGCTCCCCAGTAGGAATAAATCCTGTGTCGGGGATACCATGGAACACACTCAAAGACAAGGACAACTAACACCCAGACCCAGAACAGATAAACAGAAGAGTAAATATTTATTTATTTATTTAAGTTCACCAACACTACGTACACTAACACATTCAAATAAATATGTTAATAACAAACAAAAACATATACAAAATGTCGCAGTTTTTAGAGGTGAAGACAGCATGCGATTAAGAAAAATACATAAAACATAATTAATTATTAAAAGTAAAAAAAAATAAATAATGGTAAAATATTAAAGTCGAGAACAAAAATACATAGCAAAAATTAAAATGTCAAAAATTGATTACATTATAACAAATTGAATAAAGTTAAAACATGTTCAAATAACACATACCTACATGACAAACAAAATAAAAAATTTAAATTGAAAGAGAAAAAAAAAATAAAAAATTAAAATTAACTGTTAACATAATCATCAAATAGTCAGAGCTCTTAAAAACTTTCTAAAATTAAAAATGCTATCGCCAAAAATATCGGCGTCGGAAGTCTTCGAGAAAGCATTATACTGGCGAACTAGCCGAGCCAAAGGTGCATTGAATCCTAAATTAGATCGCGAAATATAATAACGCGAATAAAATAGAAATCTATCTGCTTTACTCACTTCCTTCAGGAATGGACGACTTTATGTTGCCTCTTTGAATAAACGCCAAGTACTCCAAGGTTGGAGAGTATTCAACATCAGCCTGAAACCAATTTTGAAATAAAATTTTGATTAATTAAAAAATAAAGTAACAAATAACTAACCCTATTAATATTTTAAATGTTAAAGTTAGGAAAACGCAAAAACAGCTAAACTAATTAGGATGTAAGTTATAATTAACCTGGAAAATGCGGGTGAAACCGCGGGGCGCAGTTGTTGTTTGTTTTAATTGCAAACTAGTGATTTAATATAAAAAATGCGGAAAAAAGATGGCTGAGAACCATTTGAGCATCTCCTTTTGAGCAGTGCTTAAATAATTGCTGGATGATGGTAGATGCGGTAAAGTCCTGGATCGAACGTGGCGGAAGTACCATACGCCCGTTACTTTGTAGTGGTAGGGCTCTTTTGCAGAGCCCGCCTGAGGAAGCACCACACCTTTACCAGATATTCCACCGCCAAGCAGTAATGTGCAAACATTACTGGGTTTTTTTTTTTTTTTTATGTAATTGGGTGACGAGACAAACAAATCGCTCGCCTGGTGTTAAACGTCACGTTTGCCCATAACAGGTCTGCGCCACCCAGAATTTTGAACTCGCAGAATTCAAGACCCTGCGTGGCACAGCACTGCGCTCGTCACCCTGAGATATAAGTTGTTTAATCTCCCATTTGCCCTGTAATTTCACTGGAAACAATGCCCTTCCAACCGGAACACAGTAATGTTTGCACATTACTGCTTGGCGGTGGAATAACTGGCAAAGGTGTGGTACTTCCCCAGGCGGGCTCTGCAACAGAGCCCTACCACTACAAAAACGGGTTCCGGTTGGAAGGGCATTAATTGTTTCCAGAGAAATTACAGGGCAAATAGGAGATTAAACAACTTATATCTTAGGGTGACGAGCGCAGTGCTGTGCATCGGAGGGTCTTGAATTATGCGAGTTCAAAATTCTGGGTGGTGCAGACCTGTTATGGGCAAACGTGACGTTTAACATCAGGCGAGCGATTTGCTAGTCTCGTCACTCAATTACATAAAAAAAAAATCCAGAGAAATTACAGGGCAAATAGGTGATATAACAACTTATATCTCAGGGTGACGAGCGCAGTGCTGTGCTACGCAGGGTCTTGAATTCTGTGAGTTCAAAATTCTGGGTGGCGCAGACCTGTTATGGGCAAACGTGACGTTTAATATCAGCGATTTGATCGTCCCGTCAAACAATTACTTTAAAAAAAACTTAATTTTAATTTGATGTAACATATGTACCCATTTTTATGTATTTAGTTCAGTCATTTGGATGTTACAATCCAAAAAAAATTATTTTCATTTCATCTTACAAAACACATATTCGAACAATGAACACAACACAGTTAAGGTATATCTTACGTATTGAACCAATGCGTCAGTGAGTAAGTTCCCAATCGCACACTCTCCGAACACACAGTCCTCGAACGGCAGTGTGTTCACACTCTCCCCGACTACCACGTCCTCCATCTCGTGGACTACCGCCGCCCACGGTTCTAGCCGCTTCTTGATTTCTTCGTCTGGAAAATAGTAAGAAATCAGTGAATAAAATTGAAAAAACTGCTAGTACGAGTAAGTGAGAAAATCGTAAGAGTTAATTCGTTGCAATGATCTGGGTGTCCTCAAGTTGCGAGTGAATCGGTTCTTTCTAGGCAAGCGTGCTCCATCGTAGACCGCACCGTTGCGAACCATCAGGCGAGATGGCGGTCAAACGCAAGCTTAACAATGAATTAAAAAAAAATGAAATCGTAAATTGTACATTGTAAATATATAAGTTGTATATATATATATATATATATATAATATATATGCTACCTATTGAAGCTTACTTTCCCTAAATATATATATATTTAGGGAAAGTAAGCTTCAATAGGTAGCATATGACCTCCTCCATGCGTGATTTTGCTATGGCGGGTCCTGTGCCAGTCACCCTGTATATAAGTTTCAATATAATCTTTTAGTGATTAAACCTTTTTATATTTTGTAATTGTTTGAAAATCATCGTATAACCTACCTTCAGGTATGGACCGGTTGAGGTAGATAGGGCTCCCCTCCCATTTCACGTAGTCACCGAAAGGATTGAAGTATACAGATAAATTTCCCACGTACTTGGTGAAGGCTGATGCTTGGACTATCAACACCTGGAAATTCCAGAAAAGTCATGTAAATTAATTATATTTATAACAACTATGAGACGTTTTTGCGCCATAAGTGGTAAACAAGCAAACAGGTCGATTGATGATAAGCGTTCACCGTCGCTTAATATCTGTAACCTGCGTGTACTGGCGTAGTTTATAAAAAAGTAAATTAGGAAAAACCCAAAGAAAACCAAAAAAATCTAAATTACAATTTAAATTGGTACGAAGTTGCAAGGGTCATCGGGTAAAATGCATTCTATCGGGATTCGGAATATTCACTATTCACATTATATTGAATGATACTTCGACCGCTTGTGATTACATTCGGTAATCTTTATCATGGACAAAAGGAAGGAGGAGGCGGAGGCATGTGTTAAAACCACGTTCATGTTCATAATGTATTTATTATATGTTATACATATGTATCATATGTTTTATATTGTACAATTTTTTTTTTTTTTTTTTTGTAATTTAAATTTTCAATTTTTATGTTACAATTGTCTGCATCTGACCTGCCGCACGCCTTGGCGTTGCTGTAAGTGCGGCAGGTATCTAATATAAATAAATAATAAATAAATAAAATGCTTTCCCTACTCAATCGCTCAATTTACCTTATGTTTGTTATCAGAAGCAGTCTCAACAATGATGGGGTAGGGTCCTTCAACAGCTTCCCCGCTGGGCGCGTCTCCGTTCCACAGTAGAGAGTGGCTGTGACCGCCGACTATGATGTCTATGTACTGGCCGTAATCGCGGGCCAGCTGCCTGGAATTGGCAAAAAATAGCCAAATGAAGTGAAAATATGCTTATCGAGGGTTATACATAGTCGTACACTATATAAATAAATCATACCATGTACAAGAACATTATGTTTACAAACCAAAAAACAAAAACCGACTTCAAAAGACAGACTATTGAGTTATTCATATATTTGTCGCGCACGTACCTACTGCAAATTTAAGACTTATATGGTTTTATCGTGGATACCATTATCAGAACTGGACTAAATTGAAATGGGACCAAATGGGAAGCGTCAGCTTTCTAATAAAAAAAGAATTATCAAAATCGATTCACCCAGTCAAAAGTTATGAGGTAACAAACATTAAAAAAAAAAAAACATACAGACGAATTGATAACCTCCTCCTTTTTTGAAGTCGGTTAAAAATGTCTACAATGCGGGTTATAAGCAAAGCGTATGCTAAGCTGAAAATGGCTAGCACTCATAATTATAAACAACTTTTACTATGGGACCAACCCTGAAATAGCGAAAAAACAGCTGTTCCAATGTCAATGACGACAAAATCTACGAAACCAAATACCAGCTTGAGGCGTTGGATTGGAGTCCATTGAGAAACTTGCCAAAAAGCTCATAGGCAAAGACTCACTGGTTCGGACTCAGCTCCAGAGTCTCGAGCATCGCCGCAAGGTTGGTAGTCTGTCGGTATTCTATCGGATACATTTCGGAGAGTGTGCATCTGACCTGCATGCCCTTATTCCCTCTAGCCCTTTCTATTATCGGACCACAAAGGGCACAAAAAAGCGACATCGTTTTATGGTAGATTAGATATACCAAAAACTCGTACGAAACGCTTTGATTCCACTTTTATTGTGCGCACTGCCAGAGTGTGGAATACTCTGCCCGAGTGGGTGTTTCCCGATAGATATAATTTTCGCGATTTTAGTGTTGGTCCCATAATAACAGTGGTTCATAATGATGAGTACCTACTATGGGCTATTTTTAGCTTTGCATACTCTTTCCTTATAGCCCTGTAGAGACGATACAATCACGTCATCCGTTGTAACATACATACATACCTACAAACCTACATACTATATATGGTAGTAACTGTCAATTGTTAAATGGATTCAAGTGAATAATGCTTGCGTCCTGTTTAAGCCATGTGAGTATATGAGAATCTGTTTGTTTATCCGTCCTAAAACAAACGGATCAAAGTATTTGTGGCACAGCGATGTTTAAAGTGCTGTCTTTTTATACAGAGACCGTGGCTCCCGAATTCAACGGCGGTTTTCCGATTTCCTCGTAGTTTCTAGAAAATAAAGTACATACCTATCATTTTGCCTAACTTTTAGTCATAAGTAGTGTTTCCTAGTCAAAATTTATGAAAAGCAATTCAATTTATACGGTTTATACGAGTATCTAAGGTATCTACAAATAAGGTTTAGATAGGCGTAGAATCGTACCAAATAAACAGCATTTACTGAACGTTATAATATCTTAATGCTTCTAAAGTAAACAAAAAAGTTTTAAATTATTTGGATAAAACTATGTATAGTTGCTGTGAGATTGTATGTGAAGTCAGGGGCACAGCAAAGAATTAAGGAAGTTGTGCCCATAATAAAATCGTATAAATAACTAAAATCATAAATTACAGCTTCATAATTTATGCATCGAAGCAGTCTAACAAGTTTTATTTAATTTCGGCCGAAATTCCTGTTTTAATACTTCTTCTTCGACTTAAACTTGTTCAGCGTCTAGTCATGGTTTTAGTTAACTGGCGAAGAAACTTCAAATTGTTTAAAGCTGGGTCAAACTGCACGAACAGTGCGATTCACGTGCATCGTAGGAACATAGTATACCTATAGACCTTTGGGCTTTGGGTTAGTGAGTAGTTCACGCACGTACAGTGCAGTTTGCGTGCATTTAGGAACATGTGCGTGAAAAACGCGAAGCGTCCTCAGCTGGTCAAAGCGCGTAGCGTGCAATATTCTTGCGCATGCACTGAACGTGGGCAAGTTTGTACCCACCATAAAATTGTCCATAAAGGCCGGGAACAATCGCTAACTTGCTCAAACCAGAAATTACAATCAAAAGAATAACGGTTAAGAACTAGAGCAACGACTAGCTTATCTCACCTATCGCTTGAAGCGATCTCTTCCAGGTATGACACTAGTATTAGGTATGAAACCCACTCACTCATTTAAAAATCCTTCCTATACTACAACCGGTATAGTTGATCTTCAAGTCTTCAGTCAAGTTTTCCATGGACGTCAAAGAGGATGAAATTTATATTAATTAAGGTAAGAACTCACTTATCAATCGTGAGGCCGCAATGTGACAGCAGTACTATGATGTCGACGCCAAGGTCTGTCAAGGCCTGAGCCTCTCGCCTCGTCGCTTCACCGGGGTCTGTAAACCTTACGTTCCCAGGAGTTGCTAGATCCTACAAATTGTAAAATTACGAAATTAGGCCTTAATTTAATTAACTTTAAAAATGACAATTTACACAGTTTTATTTGAACTATCTGGATACCGTGGTTTCACCCGCTATCCTACAGAATTTTTTCCCTCAATACCAAATTCCATACAAAAATAACTTAGCTACTATCCAATCATCCCATCATGCAAATATACGATGTCCCATCAACCATACTGCTAAATAGAAGAAGAAATAGAGTTACCCCTAACCTTAGTCTCCGTAGTAATAAGTCCAATGATCCCAATCTTCCGTTTCTTTCGCTCCACAACCGTGAAAGGGTCGAAGAGGCCTTTCAGAGAAGGTTCGTTTGAAACGTCCATGTTGGCTGCCAGCACTGGCGCCTTCAGAGCTTTGAGGTACGGAACTAGGCCGGGGGGACCGTCGTCGAACTCGTGGTTACCTAGAGCCTGAAATTAAAACAGACTTTGTTTATTTATCTGAGTGCTAATTGATTGCTAAACGAGCGCTGGTTGTTTACAGCAATACATGGTTTTGAAGAAAAAGTATACTAAGTACCTACTCATAATTATGAACAACTTTTTCTATGGGACCAACACTAAAATCACGAAAAAAAACAGCTGTTCCATACATTTTGTCGAACGACATTTATCTTCTGTGGAACAGCTGAATTTTATTTCTCGATTTCAGTGTAGAACTAGTTTATCAAAAGGTAGAACCTAAAAAGCTGTTATAATCTACTCGTATTACTACCAAGCGTCAACAAGAACTTTACGAGCATTTTCGAAAAAAAACTCAGAACTCTCTCTCTCTCTCTCTCTCTCTCTCTTTTCCTAGCTATATGTCGTGAGGGTGAGGTCAGCCTTTCTTACTTTTCTTCTCCACTTTGCTCTATCCTCGACATCGTCTTCGGACACATTGCACTCATTACGCTGCTATCAGACAGAACTTAAAACAAATACTAGTTTCCAAAAATACTCACATGCGCATCATGAGGCAGGAGATTCATGAACTCCTGCGTAACGTTCCACTTGAACCAGCTGTACCAGTAGGTCCCCTGGAAGCTGTCTCCAGCGTTCAGCAGCAGCGCGTCCGGCTTCTCTCCCAGCAGGTCTGTGATGACGGAGTAGAGGCGCGGGAAGCCGCCGAGGCAGGACGCGTTGTTGTACCGACATGTTGACATTTGGGTCGAGGTTTCTTCGAATCTAGAGATATGATATGTTTATTACAATAGAAAAACTCTACAAAAGGAAATCAGAAATACAGTAAAATGCATAAGTAAAAGGTGTAAAATTTGGTCTTATCGCTAAAAGCGATCTCTTCCAGAAGCTTGTCTTTTATCTTTATTTTGAGATTTCTCCGAAGTAGAGGTAGGTAGGTATTGATTTTCAAATAAATTGATTTATGATATAGCTTAACATCAATCCCAAAGGCATCGTTTTGTTTTACTGTAATTTATCATCGGTTCATTCCTCTATTTGATATTTACTACGTAAATATTTTTCGATAACTTTTATTCTATGGAACTAATGATTTAACACCTAACCTTGAACTGAGTTCAACATTAAACCTAGAGTCACGTTTTCTCCTAACTAACTTACAGTGGTAATCTTAAATTTCGGCATCATCCAATCCAGTCTTCAGTAATAAGACTGTTCACTCAGTGAAGCGAACGGTAGTACCTACCTAACTGAACCTGACCATGAACTCAGATTCACTCAACCGTTTCCTTATCTATCATAGCCAATCTTAAAAGAACAGAGGCCTCTACAGTCTACTCTCTATCTTGTGATTGACTAAAAATCTTGACGCAAAACAGCCTAGAGAAATTGTTTAGGTACCCACTAAACTGTTAGCTCTGTAAGCTGATGCGTATGTCTTTGTATGTGGTGCGATGCTAGCCTATTGCATTTTTACTGATAGCTTTTTTAGTATTTTCATTTTCAAACATATTTTCAAGAACCTTTTAGGTACTAATATTATAGAAAACCATTACTAAAAAGTTTTAAAATTGAACCGGTAGTTTCAGAGACTACTTACACTCTTCCTGAAAACAAATTAGCCCTGAAATCGCAAAAATGAAATCAGCTGTACCATAGAATCAATGGCACTTGACGAAATATATTTATGAAACAACTGTTTGTTTTTTTTGCGATTTCTGGGTGGGTCCCATAGTAAAAGTTGTTCATAATGATGAGCAGATGCTCTGAACTCTTCTCAGCTTAGCGTACCCTTTCCCTATACCCTGTATAATTATTGTATAATTTGTAAAACAGATAGCATCTAGGTTACGTGCTTAGTAGGCACATAATGTATTATACTTCTTACAAATTAATTACTTTTTTAAAGTAACCACATACCTACTTTTCTTTTCACAAATAAGTTATCAGCAATTACTTCATATTTTTCTAATCTTCGACTGAGTGATTAGCCGTGAAGTGAATAAGGCACGAAACATCGATTTAGTATAAAATTAAAAAAACTAAAAAACACGCTTTGTTTAGTGTATTGTCATCGGTCCTCGATATACTTATCTACAAAGTTTGAAAGAAATCTGACCGTTTAAAGTGGGTCAAAAACGCGCTCAAAGGAGTCGGTTACAAACATACATACAAACATACAGGTGAAGCCAATAAAAGCGTGTTAAAAAGAATACCTACAAGAAAATTGAAGCATGGAAACTTCATCTGATTTCATTACTTAGTAAAATTTTAACAAAATAAGACTCGATACATTTTGGAAAGGCAGGGAAAGGCAACACACTAACCATTTTTGCACTGACCAGCCTTTCAGTGCTCGAACAAACACAAGGAAGAAAACGGCGCGGTGTGGCCCGTATCGTTGGAGGGGCGGATGAGGGACCAACGTCCTGGGAATGGTGCCTCGGGTAACGTGATAGGGGGGGGGGGGCGAGCCAGTGTGAGTTCGTCAGAGATCTTGGTGGCTTAGCATAGGTTCTGAGTGTTCTGACGTTAGCGAGCAGTGCCGCATTTAGAGGTCTGGAGGCCGGCAAACAGCGCAAAAAAAAAACCAAAAAGAATATAATATAAAAAGTTGTTTACTAGTGTGTGCTCGTACTTGTCAGAATTTGAGATTTTTTTTTCGGAAGTCTATTGTGTTGGCCATTCTTTTATGAAGGCCCCAGGGCTCTAGCCCCGGCTGCCCTCCCCTAAATCCGGCCCTGCAGTTGCGAGTATTCTATAGACAATGCATAAAAGGGACAGCGTCGGGCGTAAAAGGAAGCTGCAGAATGGGTTTATACATGGTTTATTCATTTTTCTATCGAAAACTCACTATGTATTTTACGTCAGAATCAAAAATCATGGTAGGTAAGTTACTATCTACTTACTATTTATTTATTCAGTGCTTTCAGTGCAAAAATACAGACTAGATAATATAGATTAGCGAACGTGTGTTGCGCTATCGGTCACTGTCAAAGAATTTAAAAACAAACTCAATATTTTACATTTCTCAATATCTCGGTTTCTTTATGCTATTGAGTGACGAGACGAGCAAAGCGCTCGCCTGATGTGAATCGTCACGTTTGCCCACAACAGGTCAGCATCGCCCAGAATTTTGAACTCTTACAATTCAAGACCCTGCGCGGCCCAGCACTGCGCTCGTCACCCTGAGATATGTTTGACTGGAAACCATAGAGTAGTACTGTATTAATCTGGAAACGTTGCCCTTCCAACCGGAACAAAGTAAAAAGTCGGTCAAAGTAGCTCTCATTAGAAATGTCATGACGTGTTTAAGACAAAGACAATCTCGAGTGCCCAAGTATAGGGTCCCATTACTTTGTTTAAAATAGGTTTCACATAAACAAATATTTTTATATTCTGATAGCTCCTTTTGTACTCTATTTTACAAGCTTTTATTTAACTTGCAATGTATGTAACTATGTTTGTTCAGGTGGAATCTTGCAACTCAATTTTGAACCACTTCCCGATGTCCGATCGAGCTAAAATTTGGTATACGTGTGTAACTCCGATGACAATGTAATAAAAGCTTGTTATTTAAAAATATTTTTAAAATAAATCAATCAATAAGGCGTTTGTATTGTATTATTTGAAGTACCACTTCATCACAAAGTTCGATATTCTTACCAAGTACTTATTCTCCAACTATTTTGCATAAGAAAACATACTCTTAGCAACTACTGAGTCAATCACCATTATACAGCGGAAACAGCAATGGCTGAATCCACTTATCTATGCGTGAACAAAACATATTCACAAGTAATCTTCTACTTGAGATAACTGCGGATGATAAGTGGTTCCAAGTGAGAAAAATATGTTTAATTCAAAGACAATTCGTTTATTCAGTACTAGCGACCTGCCCCGGTTTAGCGCGGGTATGAAATATAGCCTATGTTACTCAGGGATAATGTAGCATTCTAATGGTGAAATAATTTTTGAAATTGGACCAGTAGTTTTTGAGTTAAATCGTTACATACAAAAATCTAAAAAACCAAATCTTTCCTTTTTTAAATACATATTAGTGTAGATGTAGATTTAGGAGCATTGCTCTAGTCTAGTCGGTACTGTCGTTAGAGTAATTTTGACGACAAGTATGGGCTAAGCGGTAGTATATCTGCCTTATAGGCCTATAGTGTGGCCCCGGGTTCGATTACCGGCCGGGCAGATGTTTAAAAAAATAGCGTTTCACACTCATAGCTCTCCACTGGGATTTCCTGTGTCGGGGATGCCATAGAACATACACAAAGACAAGGACAACTAACACCCAGACCTAGAACAGATATTTAAATTCATCATTTAAATATCTGCCTGTCCGGGCATTGAACCCTTCCCTCTGGCTTATAAGGCGGATATACTACCGCTGAGCCAAACAGGTTGCCAAAATTTTACAGACATACTCGCACTTAGAAGCCTTTATAGCTTATATGACCAAGCATCGCGATTTGTGATGGATTAGACACGCGTGTTCCTCGCCACTGAGTCAAAGCGCAAGTTAAATGTATCCCAAACTTCTCAAGCCGGTACATAATAACAACTTTCAATGTTAATAACCGTGACATATCGTGACATGAATTTGACAACTTAGACCAGTAAAAAAATATCGATAAACCAGCTGCACCCGACGGTTTTACCAGCAGTTTTTTTTAAACCTTCCCTGAACTTCCACAAATATTTCAAAATCAAAATTATTGAAATCGGTCCAGCCGTTTTCGAGTTTTAGCCAGACAAACGAACAGCGATTCATTTTTATATATGAGAAGAAGAAGAAGATGATATCTAGTCTTTAGGGCTTGCCAGTATGTACCTGTAGGTACATACCTACATAGTTACATACCCTAAACTTACGCATGTCAAAGACATGTTTACAAATAAAACTTGTTTGCTTATAAAAAGGGAATGTAACTGATACTGTGAAGTTGTAAACGATTAAGTTTACTATAAACAAAACAAATAGGCTTAGATTATTAGTAAACAATGAGTAAGGTTACCGTATTGGTGTTGTAACAAATTTTTTTTCATTCACGTACCAACATGCAATATTTTTGTTCAAAACAAAATGTCAGTGAACAAATAAGACTGACTGCACCACCATGTGAGAGAGCGAGAGAGACAAAAAAGAAAGAGAAAGTACCTGCACTACTGTTACTGTACTTTTTTTTGTAAATGTCTGAAAATTGCTCGTTAACTTTACATCGCACTTAAATCTTCACTTTACCCCTCTCGTAAGTACGTCCATAATCTTATTTTAACATATCGATAAATTTTACATATAGCTATGTTGAAAGGTGTATCTGCTAACGTAACAATGCTTTGAGTATACAAAGATAACACTTATTACCAAACCTTGTAAAGATAAATGTGATGTCGATTTTGATGTGTCGCTTTCTAAACTAAACTCAGTTAGACGCCAACATTTTCTTACAAAGTGATTTAAAAGAGACGCAGACAATTTTAGTATCTTGATTAGATTAGTTTTGATAAAAGATAGATACCTATATTCATTTGACGATAACAAGTAATGTAAAAAAATTGTGAAGTAGACTCCGATCTTTTGTTATAATTAAACACGGGAATACTCACGTAAAAATTAAGTCGTCGTCGTGTGCCAAACGAGACGCAACCGCGAGCGCGTCATGTTTGTAAACTCGCCTGATGAAGGTCGCCGAATGTGACCGAAACTAGTCGTAGTAGACGACTTAATTTTTACGTGAGTATTCCCGTGTTTAATTATAACAAAAATGTGTGAAAACCACGTTAGTTTCCATAGTAGACTCAGATCAGATCAGAGAAAAGCAGATATAGTGCTGCCTTAGATCCAATCCAGGTGAAGTAAAAACACTACCCTACTATATGTGCTTGAAGTATACGTACAAGGGCAGTAGGGTAATTTTTTGGCTTCACCTGGATCTGAGGAAGCAGAAAGTAAATTAAGACTAATAAGTAGGTATAATAATATGGAGCCAAAAAGTTTAGTTTAAAAGAGTGGTACCACAAAATCGACACCAGTCTATATTGTAAAACAATGTCTCACCTTGCATGAAAGTCATTATAGTGAATTAGATCCAACTTATACAATCCTTCGTAAGGTATAGTAAAACTGTACGCATCGCTCCACGTCACTACCGCAAAAAATAATCGATAAAACTTTAAATCAACCATTTTAAAACAGCACGCACTGAGTCAATTAAAAAAAAATGTTTTGTTTGACGTTAATATTTTTTTTAATATTTCCCGCGCAAACTCAATTGAAAAAAAATTATTTTTTTTTATTTCCCGCCTTTTTAGAGAGTTACGTTACGTTACGTTCTACGTCTATATTTCGACGCGCGAGTCGAATGACTGAATTGACTGACAATACAAGGTAAGGCCGTTTAAAACGTTCCATTGCACAGACATAAGAAAGAGATGTCGCTTTCATTTTATTCTTCGTCGTGAACTCGTGATGATTGATTTATGTTTGTTATATTATTTTCTCCCAGTGTTTGGGATTGCAACCTTGGGCTTGTCATAGTATATTGAATAAAGATGGTATGGTGATAATTTATTGGGAAAACTTAAAACAGATGATAGTAAAACGAATGACATATCGGAATATGAGACCGTCTTATTTTTTTTTTTTTTTGGAGAAATGGCTAATACTCCCATCACAAAAATCTTAATGAGATAATGTTTTTACGAAATGTTAACAAGGTTTCTTTTCAAATAATTATGTTATGTCTTATTATTGACCGATATTTTTCAATTATGTTTCAAAAAAATTAAATTACATAAAAACTGCGATAGAAAACAATCGCAATAAAAATGTATAAAATTGGTGTCCTATATTTTTTGTGATTGGCCTAATAGCTTTTTTTAACACGCTTTTATTAGCTTCACCTGTATGTTTGTATGTTTGTATGTAACCGACTCCTTTGAGCGCGTTTTTGACCCACTTTAAACGGTCAGATTTCTTTCAAACTTTGTAGATATATCGAGGACCGATGACAATAAACTAAACTAAACTAAACAAATCGTGTTTTTTAGTTTTTTTAACTATTAATTTTTTTAACACGCTTTTTCTATAAAGTTTCTTTAACTTTTAATACCGTTTAACTTACAAATGGTAATTTCGTCATTCGTATAAGAGAACAGAGTGGCGCAGTGGAAGCGTGCTGGGCTCATAACCCAGAGGTCCCTGGATCGAAACCACGCGCTAGAAATCTTTTTGCTCAATATTTTTTGTTACGCATCAATTTTATTTTATGAGGTCTGAGGATCGAAACCACGCGGCTACAAATCTTTTTGCTCAATATTTTTTGTTACGCATCAATTTTATTTTTAATTTGCTTGAGCAGACGGCCAAAAATGGATAACACCAACACATTTGTACATATTAAGGATGGTTAATAGTTAGCAAATCGAACTAAAAAGCGAAAAATAAATAATAGTTAAAAAAAACTAAAAAAACACGCTTTTTATAAAAAACCGAACTAAAAAAATAGAAAATAAAATTTTATAAATTTAAATTAAGAATAGGGTTGAAAATTTCAATAAATATAAATTAATAATAGTGTAAATAAATAAATATATGTATTTTATTTTTAAAAAAGCGTGGGGTGCTTTCTAAGATATTATCAAAATGCTAATCACTCTACTCATGTCTGTCAATACAAAATGTATCTACAAAATATATAATATCTATTGACCCATACACCCCACGCTTTTTAAAAATAAAATACATATATTTATTTATTTACACTATTATTAATTTATATTTATTGAAATTTTCAACCCTATTCTTAATTTAAATTTATAAAATTTTATTTTCTATTTTTTTAGTTCGGTTTTTTATAAAAAGCGTGTTTTTTTAGTTTTTTTTAACTATTATTTTTACAAGCAATAGACAATCGACAAATACTATAAAGTAAAAATATGTAATATACATACACACAACTAAGTATTAGACAAGATCACAAAACTAGTTGGTTATAAACAAAGAATGTGGTACCTATGTAATTGATGAAGATAATTAAATATCAATTCAATGCCAAGTGAAAACATGGCTTGTCGAAAAAACATGGCTACAAGGTCGAGAAAAATATAACTTAAACTACAATCAATTTATTTAATTTCAAGTTCAATTTTTACTCTCATTCCATGATAGGCTTGCGTTTAACCTCCATCTTATTTATAATATAAATAAAACTTTATAATATACTAGCTGTTCCCTGCCCACGCATCGCTGTGGATCTTCGATCAAGATCGAAGCTGTGGATAAAAAAAATATAGATAAAAACAGTCCTTGATGCGTATTAAATATCATGCTAAAATTTCGGCTCGATCAGTGCAGAACTTTTTGAGTTTTTGAAGCGTAGGTACACAAACCAACATAACATTACCTACCTACTTACTCGTCTATAGACTTACAGAATAAAATTTGTATTTATAAGGTAAATTGAGAATAACTTTAATTTTGAAAACTGTCTCTTTTTTGCTATAAATAACCAAATATGAAAACTATCTACAAATTTAAAATAACCTACCAAAAAAACATTGGTAGGAAATTATTTTTGACTTAATTTTTTTGCGTTATCTATGTTTTAACAATTTTTTAACAATTTAGCCAAATTCCTAACACACAAGACCAAAACAAGATAAAAAAGTTTAACGCGATATACCTACCTAAAACATATTCCGGCAACTTGCATCATCTATGAATGATTTACTTACATTATGTTCACAGTATATTTAGGTTAATATAAAAACAATGAATGACATATTGGCACGTGTTTAGTGACACATGAGGCATTGACCTGCCAAAAAAATTCAGTAAAAAATAAAATAAAACTTAGTAAAAATTGTTCATAATGATGAGTACTATGAGCCCTTTTTTGGCTTAGCATACCCTTTCGTTATAGCCCTGTATAAATATCTTAAGTGAGCTATACGCATTATATTCTAATAGGTTAGTTAGGTAGTAAAAAAATTATAAGTTCCAGTTAAGAAAACTATATTACAAAAATAGGTAGACTTTAAATTAGTTCAAATAATAATAACTAAAAATAAAAAGCATTTACTGTTATAAATTACTAAACATTAGAATATTAAAGGGTCTTCCTTATAAACCTTGGTTAAACTTGATCACTGCTTAAAATGCTATTACAAAATTTTCGCTGACGTGAAATGTCACTTGTGAAAACAAGACCGAGAATATTAACAGAAAATTTTTTTTTTCTTTTTTTTAAATGTTTTTAGTGACGAGACGAGCAAATCGCTCGCCTGATGTTAAACGTCACATTTGCCCATAACAGGTCTGCGCCACCCAGAATTAAGAAATCTTAGAATTAAAAACCCTGCGCGGCACAGCACTGCGCTCGTCACCCTGAGATATAAGATGTCTTATGAATCTTTTGAATGAATGAATCTTTTAAATGAGTCTTTTAATCTAAATCTTTTGAGTTTGCTTAGCAGTGTTTAACTTTAAGCATTGTATAAAAGTAAGACTCTGTTGCGTTCAAAATGTTTTATTTAGTGACAACAATCCGGCCGTTAGTGACCACGTTTAAAGGGGTATGTTTCTTGATGTAGGCCTCCAAAGTAGTGTGGTCGCGCCCTATCTCTTGCAGGTTTCGGGCGAACTTAGCGGTTTGCTAAAAAAACAAAAAAATCACTAAATTAAGTTGAAAAGGGCAAGAAAAAAAATTTACTAACTGAACTTGAAAAACGCAAAAAAAAAACAAAAATAATTCACTAACGGAAGTTAAAAAGCGCAAGGAAAAAAACCAAAAATAATTCACGAACGGAAGATGAAAAGCGCAAGAAAAAAATAAAAATAATTTACTAACTGAAGTTGAATAGCGCAAGAAAATAGTTAAAAAACACGCTTTGTTTAGTGTATTGTCATCGGTCCTCGATATATCTACAAAGTTTGAACGAAATCTGACCGTTTAAAGTGGGTCAAAAACGCGCCCAAAGGAGTCGGTTACAAACATACATACATACATACAGGTGAAACTAATAAAAGCGTGTTAAAAATTGCTGAATTGTGCTTAAGTCTGCCTTTAAGTCTAAAATTGCAACTCACCGGAAATCCCTTCCCAAAGTAGGTGGCAAACTTCGCCGACAGAATGTGGTAGTATTTGTTATCGTCCAACGGTTCGAGGGACTCGCCGACGCTCACTGACGTCACTCTGCGGCCCTCCGGTAACGACACGTTGTATGTCACTTTGAGGCCTAAGGACAAATCATTAAGATAATCAATGAATTTTGAATTTAAAAAAAATGTGAGCCGTCACGGGACGCCTGGCAGATGTGAAAACATCGACATTATTTTGTAAAAGTAATATGCAGAAAAGAACATATTGTGATAGGAACTAAATATGTCATAATGATAAAATAAAATATTACGATTTTTTTCCAGATAACGATGACTATTTATTGAATAAACATTTATTTTCATTAAATACCAAAATTTACGAATTTATCTCAAATCGTGACTACTTATTTCGTTTAATCAGTGACTTCGGTAATACTCGTAGTTATATTCGATGTTGCCTCTGAGGCCGTGCGACGCGTGCCGTGGCGACGCGTCGCACAGCATGCGTCGCCACGCCAGAAATCGGTTTTACGTGCGGCTATAGATGTTTCACATCAAAAAGTGTAATTTCCTTCCTTCATTTTATTGTAATTTTTTTTTGAGTATGTGAACTATTTTCTGAAATTAATCATTGCCATAGTTTTGAGCATCTTGCAAGAGCGAGAAAGACAGATCTTACTGTGCACAATTTTTCGCTACAAATTGCATGAGCTTAAATACAAACATACACTGATGAATAAAAGTAGTAAAAGATAAAATACATGTGAGTTAAGGTTTACCTGAAACCTGCTGTACCCAAGGCCCATCAAACGGCTCCAAAGACTTGGCATCGACGACCGCGTCCTCCAGAACTCTCCTCACGTGCTCTCCCTTCAACTCGAAATGAAGAATCCGGTCGAGGAACGGATACATATCGAAAACGTTTACTTGGGTAATAGCTGAAGAAAAAAAATAATATATTAAAAATAATTTATTAAAAAATAATAATGTAGGATGAATGAAAGCCCGCTATGCAAGTGAGTGAGAGGATGTATATATGTAAGAAGGGGATGCAAGATAGACGAAAGCAAGATGGCGAAAAGTGCGGTGTGATTGTTATGTGGTTACGAGTGCGAGAAGTAGTTAAAATTATATAATTATTAATTGTTCCTAAGTGAGAAGTAAAACAATAAAAACCCCTAGACCAACGACGATTTATTATTATTTGCCAAGCCCCAGGACCACAATAATTAAAAAGGTTTGTAAAGTCACAAATTATACAGGGTTATAACTGTTAAGAGAACAAAAATAAACATACAGTCTGTTCCATACATTATGTCATACAGGCATAATGTAGGTATGGAATAGCTTTTGGGTTGATCCCATAGTAAAAGTTCTTTATAATGATGTGTACTATGTGCCCTTTCCGGCTTAGCATACCCTTTCCTTATAACTCTGTATTTATAGCCAGATCGTAACAACTCTTGTCTTAAGAAATCTAAAGAAAAAAATCTTTAACAGCTGTGTTAAAAAGAGTCTAAGCTCGTCTAATGGATATCCGTGACGCCTCCAGTGCAACAGCTATCCATAGACGATGGAGTATTTCTATAAAATCTGAACAACATTTAACTTTAAGTGTCTAAATGAAGAAACTAAAAACACAAACATTTTCCTATCAGTTTGAACAGTTCAGTTCAGTTGATCAGTTTGATTAGTTTGTTTCTACGATAGTGGCTCCGCCACTCTTTTTCAGTTAGGTTTTAAATCGTTCTATTAGTTTGTTTTTGTTACTTACTTCCTTTGTCGAATTTCTTCGGTATTATGTTTCCTCGTTGTACGAACGCCAAGTAGTTGTGTGACGGGTTCACTTTATCTTTTGCCTGAAAACAAAAGCAATCCAATACAATATTGATGGTGGTTTCTCTTAATCGAGAGATAGGAACGCAAGGACGGTGCTCAACGCAATCTACCTTTCTCACTTTCGCTTGTTACTTGAAGCGACATCTCGCGCACTCTTTCAGGGTAACCGCTAGAAGATGACTATGATACGATTACAGTTAGTTGGTTGTACTTGTGACAAATGAGGGCTGAAGGAAATCAAACGTTCTGATACTTGAGTACGGTGTATTATTATATATTCGATTTTATAAAAGAAGAAGTGAGAAAAGCGCCATCTAGTTTCATTCGCCTGAAACTGAAAAATTTTTGTGATGGATAATTTCTCAACAACCAGATAATGATAGAATTTCAAATTGTTGTTTTTCGTCCTGGATGGACCTGATTGTCCGTGAAAGATCAAACAAAAGTTCGAGTTTAATAAGAATATTAAACTCGAACTTAACGCTTGGATTCAAATTTTATTGTTCGAACCGCCAGAATGGAACATTGTCTGAAACGGTGTTATAGATATAATCTGGGCATTTTCAAGTTGCGAGTGATTTGGCTTCTTCAAAGCAAGCGTGCTTTATTGTAGACCGCAGCATTGCTCATCGTCAGGCAAGATGGCGGTCAGAGGCAAACCTGTCTTCGAATAAAAATAATATTCATTAACCCATTTAAACTTACATATTCCACTAAAGCGTCGGCAAGCAAGTTTCCCAGCGCACATTCTCCGGCCGCGCACTCCTCAGACGTGAGAGCGACTAAAGTTTGCCCGACGGGTTTGTTCTCAGCTTCATGGACTACCTTAGCGTACGGTTTTAGCATTTTCTTGATTTCAGCATCTGAAAAACAAAGAAACTCGGTCTAATACATATTTATAAAAGGCATATCGACGCAAACAACGCACAGCCTAAACATGAAATTTGAAGGGTCTGTTATCTGTATGATGTAGACACCCACTAAGAAGGGAATTTGCAATATTCAACTTTTAAGGGGATGAAATGAGGTAAATTGTATACGAAGCCGAAGCCAAATACTTAAATAGGGAAATATTGGAAAATAGGGAAATATCAAGGGTAGCACGACTTTATAAAACAAATAAATGTGACTATAATACCTAGGTATGTTCCGAGTTTAGAATCACACAAGAATAGTTAATAAATTGTTAATATTGATGGGCAGCGATGTGTCTAAAGCTTTGCCCAAACGTACGACAAACTCGGACTCGAGCACATTGATTCGCATGAAGTATGATTGCTAAATTTTTTCTTAAAGGTGTTTTATAAAAATCTAAACTATGTCCAAAATAGATATTAACGTTTCAACGCGAAGTAACACATATACAGTTACATTTAATATTTTAATATGATCAATAAATACTTTTAAACAAAACTACCTTCAGGTATAGATCTATCTAAGAAGATAGGGCCGCCCTCCCATTTGACGTAGTTTCCTCGCTCGTCGAAATACACGCTGAGGTCTCCCATGTACTTGGAGAATGAAGAGGCTTGGACGATGAGAACCTGGGAGATTGCATAGTTTTTTTAAGTACAGACCTCTTTTTGCTGTGCCATCAGCCTATGTCGAACCTGCCCCCCGAGCCAAGTTGCAATTCTATAATCGGAACGCTATAGAAAAGTAGGAAAATCTATGGGAATGACATTTCCACAGGGTTATTCATAAAGGGTATGCTAAGCCGAAAAGGGCTCATAGTCCTCATCATTATGAACAACTTTTACTATAGCTATTATATATACTAATTTTACCGGAATTCGCGAAAAAAAAAATCAGCTGTTCCATACATTTTGTCGAGTGTCATTGACATTTTTCTATGGAACAGTTGATTTTTTTTTCTCGAATTTCGGGTTGGTTCCATAATAAAAGTTGTTCATAATGATGAGTACTATGAGCCCTTTTCGGCTTAGCATACCCTTTATGGATAACCCTGTATCCACCCATCTTTAACTAATCTTCATATTGAAACTAGTCGTAGTAAACGACTCAATTTTTGCGTAAGAATTCCCGTGTTAATAACAAAACGACTACCTATTATTTTTTCTTGGATCTAACTTTACCTTATGCCCCTTACTACCCGCCGTCTCAATGAACACGGGGTAAGTATCAGCCACAAGCTCCCCGCTCGGTGCGGCGCCGTTCCACAGCAGAGAGTGAGTGTGACCGCCGATAATAACGTCTATGTACTGGCCGTAGTCCCGAGCTAATTGTCTGGAAAAACACAAGTTCCTTATTAAAAAAAACATTATATTATTTTTTTAAATCAAGCTTTTATTGCATTGTTATATTATACTAGCTGCGCCCCGCGGTTTAACCCGCGGTCAAAAAATTAATGTGAGTTTTCCGGGTTAAAAAGTAGCCTATGTGTTAATCCAGACCATAAAAGACTTTAATTCCAAATTTCTTGTAAATCCGTTCAGCCGTTTCAGCGTTCATTAGGAACAAACACACATACACCTACTTTTACCTTTATAATATTAGTAAGATTCAAAACAGCGCAGATTCAAAAGCCGTGGTAGCTCAGTGGGAGAACAGCCGCTTCGTATTCTTAAGGTGGCGGGTTCAAACCCCGACTCGTACCAATGAGTTCCTTGGGACTTATGTACGAATTTATAAACCACTGGCTTTTCGGTGAAGGAAAACATCGTGAGGAAACCTGCATATGTCTGGAGAAGAAATTCAAAGGCGTATGTGAATCCACCAACCCGCACTTGGCCAGCGTGGTGGAATACACCCTTCGAGGGTAGACCTGTATCCCAGCAGTGGGAGGATTAAAGGTTGCATATATTATGATAACAGCGCAGACATTTTGAGAACTACTGGCAAAATTGACACTCTAGTCTACATAGCAACGGGGCAGCCCCGGATCTACAAATTTTTTTAGGCGGGGCAAAAACTGAAAAATGCCCCCCCCCCCCCCCCCCAACTGATATTTATTTTTATCTTTATCATCTATATCAGTGGTCGGCAACCTTTTGGCAGACGCGGGCCGCATAGTGACAATTTGAAATAGTGGCGGGACGCACTTGTTCAATATAATCAAACAAAACCGTGTTTTTTTTTCAATGAACCAAATAATTCGATTTGGAGAGCTTTGTGAATCAAGCACAGTTGCTCAACACAGTGCTTGATTAAGTAAGTTCAAATCTCGTAGTAGTTTTTATCAACCGGCATTTGGATGTTATACGCAGCAAGTTTAAAAGCACAAATAAATTAAAAAAAATCGCGACCGCAGCGAGCGCGAAAATCGACATTGTTCATTAATTCAAAACATAGAATTTTTACGAATTAAACGTATAACGGAAATTAAGCGCCATGAATATGCGAGCGCAGCGAGCGCGAAAATTTGAAATATTTTTGATCAATTTACGATAGATTTTTACGCGTCAGGCTATTTACAACGAAAATTACACAACGCTCGCGTCGCGTCGGGTACAAAACTTGTAATATTTTCAATCAATTCAAAAATAATTTGGGGCCTTTATAAAATAAATAGTAATGCGCGAACGAAGCGAGCGCAGAGATTTGAAGATCTTTTGTTTTTAGGACGGGCTATTACGTAACGGAGTGTATGTAATAGATATCAGAAATCAAGAATACGCGAGCGCAGCGAGCGCGAAATTTTGAGTTATATTCTGTCATTTTGAAAATAAAATTCACGCGCTAGGTCACACAAAACACTAAACAATAACAACGTGGAAATTTTTGAGACGTATTTTTAGCAATTTAGGATATGCATATTTATTTTACGAGAGCCTGTTTCCAAACGAAAATGCACTCAGTAATGCGTAAACAGAGCGGAAATAATGCATTTATCGCTGTTCTTTCTGTATTAAGCTTATTTATTCAGATAAAACCGTTTTTATTTGACAAATCAATTAACTCCGTTTTGGGTAGCTTTGTGTTTTAAGTTTTGATATAAAAATTGACAAATAAAAAATGTTTTTGCATAAATTTTCCTGCCCACAAACAGTGCTCGATTAATAAGCGGAAACTACAAAAGCCTTTAATATGTTGTACGCAGCAAGTCTAAAAGCACAAAATAATCATAATAATAAGAAATGTTTAGGCATTATTGATCAATTCAGAACAGATCGATCATATTTGAAAACTATGCACAACGGAAATTAAACATCAAGAAAACGCAAGAGCAGCGAGCGCAAAAAAGTGAGACGTTTTTCAGAAATTTGGGACAGGCTGTTTACTAAGGAAATTATTCACTATTCAAAATCAAAATCAAATCAAAAGTTTTCAACCAACACGATTAGATTGAAGATTTTTTCGGTCAATTCCAAAACAGTCAGCATCTACTTACCGAAAAGAAAAACAAGACGCGAGTAGCGAGCGTAATGATTTTGATTTGGTTGTTATTAAATTAAACACAGGCTATTTAATTACGGCGTGTGTGTAAGTACCTAAACTATTCAAGAGCGAGGTCGGAACGCGTTATCTCTTCTATGTGAAAGTATAAAACCAGTCTAGTAAGATAGTAGAATTATATAAATAGTTAAATACATATTGGCATATTGGGTCCGTGGCTTTAGTTGATAGATATATTTTCTAAAAGTCCTTGTGTCAAAGGTTGCAATGACAAAGATAGATATATTTTTAGTTAGTTTTGATCTGTTTCAAAAAGCCTTTATTGATCGAGCGAGCGAAGCGTCTCTGCAACGACCGGCCAAATTTATTTCATCTGTCCGGATGTTTGTTTTTGTTTGTTTGTTTTGTTTGTATGTTGGTACTCGCGTACAGGACGCATTGTTCAACATATCTCGACGAAACCTGGTAAAATTTTTTTGAGGGAAATACCCCTTTTTGAGGGTTATTTCCTTCAAAAGGGGGGAAACCCGCTACAGCGCTGTGATACACCACATTCTGTGTGTCATCTCAGTGTTTTATCTCAACAACCTCTTGAGCGATTTTACTCATATTTGAAATTCTTGTTTAGAATTAGGGACCATTTACTTCTGCCAAATTTTGTCAAAATCGGTCGGTAAATGGCGCTGCAGCGGATTTCCCCCCTTTTTGAGGGAAATACCCCCCAATCAAAAGGTCCCGACGACGAAAAAATCCGGGCTCTCGCGAGGTCTACTGTTCGCAGAACTACTAGTAAATAAATAAAGTCCATTACAGCCTCGTTCGTTTTGGAATCGAAAACAGTTAAAAACTTAACTTTAGCTCACAATCGTTCCCATGTGTGACATACGAACGTGTACACATGCAAACGATTTAATTTTTAAACGGTTTTATTTAGCTCACGTTTTCTTTTTTCTTGGGTCAAATTTAGTAATTCAAATTTCACCCTCTTCCTGTCAACCGATTAATCTGAAATTTTGTATACACTTTGGATTTGGGTGACAATACAATTATGTTTATTCATTATCATTATAAATTCAAGATGGCCGCCGCTACAAAATGGCGGATAACGTAGGTTTTATCAATCCCATCAATATGGGTATCAAATGAAAGGGCTCAACAAGCAGAATACAATATACTATAAAAAATTGAAATTAAAGATGGCGGCCGCTACAAAATGGCGGATAACGTAGGTTTTATCGATCCCATCAATATGGGTATCAAATGAAAGGGCTCAACAAGCAGAATACAATATACTATAAAAAATTGAAATACAAGATGGCGGCCGCTACAAAATGGCGGATAACGTAGGTTTTATCGATCCCATCAATATGGGTATCAAATGAAAGTGCTCAACCAGTTTTATTACTCACGGTTTTATTTTGGTCTAGTCTATGCATATGTTTATAATTCCCACGACTGTATCTATTTTATTATTTTTTGGTTTTTAGTACATTTTTTTATTGTTTTAAAAAACCGTTTAACTTAAAATTTTTTTTTACCTATTTTTTAACTATTATTTTTGCCATCGATTCCAAAACGAACGCGTGGTATTTGTCTAAAACTAGCACCAAAACTAGTAATAAATAAAATAAATTAAATTAAAAATTTAAAGAACCCCCTACAAAACACAAGAACTAAGCTCCCGACTAATTCACCTTTCAACCAAAAAAAAACAAAATCAAAATCGGTTTACCCCTTCGGAAGCTACGATGCCACAAACAGACACACACACACACACACACAGACACGCCAAACTTATAACACCCCGTCGTTTTTGCGTCGAGGGTTAATAATAACAATGTATGCTTACTTATCCACAGCCAATCCACAGTGCGAGAGTAGTATGATAATATCAACGCCTTGCTTCGTCAGTGCCTCGGCTTCTCTCTTCGTCGCCTCACCAGGATCCGTGAACTTGACGTCGCCAGGGGTTGAAAATATCTGCGGACACGAAACATGCTACAAAACAACACGCAAAATCTAATAGGACTTTGTTCGAGGGGCAATTTCGCTGCAGTGTTACACGCAGCCGCAAATCTAGTATTTTGTTCATGGGGCAATTTCGCTAGCGTTACACACAGCCGCGAATCTAGGATTTGGTTCAGGGGGGCAATTTCACTACAGTGCTTCACGCAGCCGTGTATCTAGGATTTTGTTCAGGGGGCAATTTTGCTACAGTGTTACACGCAGCCCCGAATCTAGGATTTGGTTCAATGTAAGATTAGATGATCTCTACACTAATAAACACCCATTAAAGGCAATTACAATGGTTCATCGCACATTTTGTACAAGATTTATGACATATACATTAGGAGGATAAGATTGATGAGTTATTACATACATTAGGTTGATACGGAAAAGCTCACACTTTTTCCTGTTGATTTCTAAGTAAAACAAACTTTGCACTGTGTATTTTCCTTAAGATAAAAACGGTCTCTGAAATGAGATCAGTGATATTCCCATGTTATTGTTATCGTTGGTTTACCCGGCAATTAAAGTAGGTTTAAAAGGTTGATTTGATAAAAGCGTTATTGTACGACTTTGGCCAAAACTTGAACACTTTATGTTTCCTTAGATGAATAAAAGCATTTTTCTAGTAGTTTTTGGTAGTTTCTAAGTATGTACTACATACAAAGTGTTTCAGTTAAGCCAAAGTTAAAAATCTATTTATGGCATGGGATCTTATTTCTTAATCTGGTAGCTATAGTAAAAACTTGAAAAAATCTCTACAATCTTTAAAGGTTTTCAATTCGATATGTTTGTATGAAATATTACTGGAACTGCAAAATATTCACATAATGATCTATTAGGGCTTCCAAACATATACAGAACCATTTTAAAGATAATCAATCTTACCGCAGTTTCCACAGTAATAAGTCCAATGATCCCAATCTTCCGTCCATGCCTCTCCACCACCACCGACGGCTCGTAGCTTCCTTGGAACGAGGGTTCCTTGGAAGTGTCCATGTTGGCTGCCAGCACTGGAGCCTTCAGAGCTTTGAGGTACGGAACCAGCCCGGCGGGACCGTCGTCGAACTCGTGGTTACCTATTGCCTGGAAATATTACACTTGTTGAACCCTAAGATGTCACGTACTATTTACGTACTAAAGGAACTGTTTTTGTTTTCGAGATATCGAGAGGGTATGCTAAGCCGAAAAGGGCTCATAGTGCTCATCATTATGAGCAACTTTTACTATGGAACCAACCCTAAAATCACGAAAAAAAAAGCTGTCGAGCTTTGTCGAGTGATATTGACATTTTTAAATGGAACACCTGGTATTTTTTGCGATTTCTCTATCTCTACCAGCTACCTATCTATATTGAGTAGTGCCATCTTCTGTTATCAAGTTCTCTACATAGTGGAATGGTTAAAATTTGGAAGGTGACTTTGCCAAACCATTTAGGTGGGTATAACATACTTACATGAGCATCATGTGGCAACAAGTTCATGAACTGGTGCGCGATTTGCCATTTCAGTAGCGTGTACCAGAAGGTACCCTGGAAGGTGTCTCCCGCGTTCAGCAGCACAGCGTCTGGCTTCGCAGTCAGGAGTGAGCGGATGTGTCCGTATAGACGAGGGAAACCTCCCAAACATGAGCCGTTGTTGAACCGGCATACCGCATCGGTTACTGAAGTCTCTTCGTATCTGTGTAAGAAATATGAACTCGTCATCGGTTTAGATACATGTGGATTTTGGCTCAGAGGTCAAAATAATTGACTGAATATTAAATAGTATATTTAACTGAGCCTCGCGGCTTTATAAACCTATTCACGACACTTTCACACAGATTTCAATCATTTCCGAACTTTGAAACTGAATTGAAATTAGCTAAGCACTTGCCGGCTAAATTTCTTGAAAATCGTATTTACCATACTCAAATTTTATGGTCAGACCAGAATTTACCATATAATTCGTAATATTATTACACTTACCATATATATAAAGCTATTATTTAAATCTAGTTAGGCTACAAAATTATATAACAGACTCTACCAATTTTGTTTTTACATAAAAGGAATATCTAAATAAAAACTTACCTCGCATGGAAATCATTGTAATGAATAATATTCAATTTAAACTCCTTCCCGGGAGCAACTACTACTGCACTGTACACACAAACACACTGAATCGAAAGTAACAATACACTTTTCAAGAAAACCATTTTACCTAAAAAAACTTACAACTTTTTGTAAGCCAATCATAAAATTAAAGGCAAAAAGTCCGTAGAGCCGTTCTAATTGAATGCAAAAAGTCTGTATGTATATCCAGTTATCAATGTCAAAGCAGTTTTGTAAAAAAAACACGATCAGCTTTTGTTTTGACTTGAATATAAATAGATATATCGCACGATGTGTAACAAAATTCCGAATCGTGTTACGTTTGCCCCTTACGAGGAATAACGAAGAACTGACAATTTATAATCATGAAAAATTATACTCTTATTTTATGCCACAGTTATTATCACGACTTAAATCGTTTTGTAAAACGTCTGAATTGTTTTTGTTTACATTGAGATATCGCGTTTAATATCGCCTTTACTAAACTTACTTCATTCAACTGTTTACTTAATTTTTTCTTTACCGATATAGCAATAAAATAATCGATAAATAACTTGCTTTATTCATTCCTGTGTCAAATGTCAGCTGTTTATGAATTTTGATGAGGCGCTAATGTTTTATTGATCATCATCATATAATCAACCGTTTCCACCCACTGCTGAGTAGGGTAAAGTACCTTTAGTTTAGTCGTACCAGCGCTTAAGTCGTACCACGTCGATATCTGCGCACCCGTCATGAAAAGGTGACATCTAGCGGTGCAATATAGGTCTACTATCTTGCCATCTTTGCGGTTCTGTGCCAGTCTTATCCACTGCCTTTTCGCTGCCTTTACAATGTCATCCGACCAGCGAAATATTACGAATTGACATTACTTATAGAATATCTGTAGGAATCTCTAATTTTTGTTGGATGACATAACTAGTTCTTGACCAGACGTGTTACCTTTCTGCAGTAAAACAGTAGCTGACCGCAAAAACCGCTTCAGTCTTAGCTAGGCATTTGAGCAAATGCCAGAATTAATGTATTGATCAGGTAAACGACGGGAATATAGCGCGAGCCCACACGCCGCGTTTTCCGTGTAAGCGAGAGGCACTTCGACAAATCTCGTCATTACTGGAAACAATACTATTTCTATCCATATAGAACGTTATTCGGTGATTTTATAACTTCAAAAATGTTAAAAATGAGCATGCGAACCCTAAACCTAAAAATTTGTTTTCTGCTTTGCCCATTTTTTTTATGCTATATGTAGCAAACAAGCAAACGGGCCGCCTGATGGTAAGCGATCACCGTCGCCTATGGATACTTGTAACACTGGAGGCGTCACAGATACGCTGCCGACCTTTTAAGACTAATAACAACCCAGCCAGCCAGTCTATTATTTCACATGAAATATTGTTGAAGCTTCGTGATATAATTTTTAACAAGTATTAAAAAAAACTGTTATTGCCATATTTCGTATCTTTATGTAATTTATTCAGTAATTTTTTAACTTCAAAAATGTTGAAATGAGCGTGGGAAATAGCGGCGCGTCATATTCTGCCCTGCAGTTAATTTCATCAGCGCATAACTCGAGCGAAACTGCAGGTGGGATCATTCCCAGTTGTCACCCCCTTCTACGTCACCAGTGCTGACAATCAGGAATCGTTTCTAGAATTCGTCCCCAGTGCCATCCCCAGTGGTGACAACTGAGAGCTAGTTAGTTTTAGTATTAGAATGTATTTCTAAGTATTTATTATTATTTTTTTTATGTAGGTATTTATATAGTATTCTTCAATATTGCACACCCCGTTTTTATATTTTTTCTCTATCCTCTCCATCCTAAGGTTGCCTGGAAGAGATCGCTCTTAGCGATAAGGCCGCCAGTTGTCGCACTAGTTTTAGGTGTAATCCTTTTGTTTGTAATTTATGGTGTGAACAATAAAGAGTTTATCTATCTATCTACTATCTACTATGCTATGTTTCTATCTGATTTTATTCTTATCGATATGCGCCTATAACCATCTTACGCACATCACTATGCGGCTCCATACGACCCACAAGTGCGAGCGAGACAGACATAGAGAAATGATTTATATATGGCCGCACGACTCGGTTGGTAACGCGGTGACTTTAGTATAGTACAATTATAAATTACTCATAACATAATTACCTATGTAGCGAAGAATTTGTAAACTAATAAAGCAAATACTGATAATAAATGTAAATAGAGATGAAATTAGAATGTTTGTGGTTCTATAGCATTTTAATTAGGTGTGACACGCATTTGAGAGGGAGATAAAAAGTCAATTGCTATCTCTTTTCCGCATTTTTTAAGATATAAAATCACTTAAAATAACATTAAAAAAGTATCAAAATTTTGTTTTAAATATGTATTTTAATGTTTTGTATTTTTGTGTTTTTAATTATGTATTTTTATTGAACGAAGGAATTTAAAGATAACGATTTCAGTTTATAATAACTCAGTTATTTTATATCTTTAAATACATAAACTCTTTGTTGTTGACTCCAGAAATTACAAGCAAACGGATAACATCGCTTAAAACTTGCGCAAGAGCTGGTGTCCTTATCGCCAAGAGCAATCTTTTTCAGACATGGATTTTCTACGCGCGATAAGGTAGTTTAACAACGGCTTAACACATTCAGTGCCATTGACACACCTAGCGTGTCCTCACGAATCCTTTTCGCCATGCCGAGAGCACGCCAGGCGTGCTCGCGTTTGATTTACGTTTTATACGGCGGCATCGCTGGGAACTACTATAAAATAATAGTGGCATTTAATGTGTTAATAAATTGGCCGTCACGACCAGATTTAGGTACTGTACGCGCCATTTATTCACAACCTTATCCTCAATTTACTTTTATTATCTGACAAAAGATCTATTAAGTACTTACCCGCAGTTTCTTAGAGCACTTTTTACTGAGAATTCTAGGTACCAATACCAAGTTATGATATCAGTGGCCCGATTCTGTCGCGAGCGATATTATCTCGACCAGTCATTTTCGTGTATCACGAGTGACCGTGATCAAGATAAAATTGCACGGGCCAGAATTAAGCGCCAAGGTAATTGGGTTTTACCACAGACAACAATCCATACAAAGGAAAAAACACAAAATCAAAAAAGCAGTTTCTAAGCCATTGTGAAATAAATTGGAAAAAAATCAAGCCTCATGTATTTTATTTATTACTATAAAAACTAAAAAAAATACCCATGCATTTAAAACTGAATCTTTATTATTTCGCTAATTCTTTTTCTGTTGTGTTAATTATTGTCAAAAGAAGGTTCTTATAAAGAAAAAAATAAGGAACTCGAGCGGAACATTAGAAAATTTAAGACACCTCTAATTAAATATTCGTAGTTAAAACAGGACAACGTCTGTCGGGTAAGCTAGTACCTACAAAATAAAAACAAATACAGTTTTCGATAAATGTATTGAAAAGTTATACCTTTATACAATATTTACAACTGAATTTCATCATTTTTATCTATAAAGGGGGCCAGTACAATGTGACTTCATTATGCGCAGATTCCGGCACCCACTTCAAATACTCATCCAAAAGATCTGAAACAAATCGGAGAAAAAACTTATTAAACACAGAAGATGTGACTCTTATGACTGTTTGTTTAAAGGTCAAATTCGAATGATGTTTTGAATTTAGACTGCCCTTACTTGCCTTTGATAACTTGTGTCATTCATGTCTCGACAAAGGTTTAATAGTTCAACAGCTTTGATAATTCAATTTCTCCATTTAATATCGATCATATTTACAGTCCCATAAAGACCAAAATGGTACCAAAAAAAAGTGGTACTTTCCCAAAACTCATGTTATACGAAAATCAACTTTATACCTAGCATTATAAACACCAAAATACGCAATACATACAATACGGCTCTTAATTCCTCAAACTAGTTCTATTGCACAAAAATAACCCTTATCTTCAATGCCACAAAGTTCAAAACACTCACATTTAGGCTGTTCCTTCCAAGTTTCCTCCAAAGCTTGCTTATAACCGACTCGTTTCATAAGTAACGCCTTCAAAAGTGTCTCCGTTCTCGGCTGTAACTTGGACCAAGACTTCACCATAGTCGATGGGGGCGACAGTAGGGAGCTGGTGAATTTACGCAGCTTTGGGAATATGGAACCTTCTAGAAGGAATCGAGCGAACCATCTGGAAAAAAACTATCTTTTGAACAACAAGGAAAACGGTTTTAGATTTTCGTGTAGGATTTTCAGTATTTATCCAGTATGGTAGCCAAGTAGTAATCCCATAATCGAAACGCTATAGAAAAGTAGGAAAATGTATGGGAATGACATTTCCATATATTTTCCTAGTTTTCTATGGCGTTTCGATTATAGAATTGCAACTTGGCTAGGGGGGGCAGGCTATTTAACACTTTGACGGCTGAAAACACAATGCATTTGACTATTAGCCGCAGTCAAAGTGTTAAATTTTGATACATGACAAATATTTAAGATAAAATGTCAAAGTATTAAATATTGTTTTATTATTTTATCAAGACACTCCACTTACCTATACCGTTCAATCTTATCAGGATACTCCACTTCGACCGTGGGTAGTTCCCATCCGGCCTTCCCGAAAGTCCCCTTGAAATGGCACCTCACCCGACCGGATTTCTCGTCGTATCGGGGCTCAGGATCCGAAAGCGGATCGCCTGTATAATAAATCAAAAAAAATAAGTATGAAATAGTGTAAGAGAACTAAAAGTATCACTAATGCCCAGTTTTTAAACCCGACTGCAAAATCTACCCAATTATACCAAAACATAAGGAATTGTTTGTTCTTAAAGGTATGTTCACCTATTTTATGCAACCTCCTAACTATACTAAGGTAGCTTTGACAAATTTTGGATTGCGAGATATTTTTATCCATCTAGATATTAAAACCAGTGTCGGACACTTTGCGGTCGGGAGTTTTGTTTTTGTTTTAATGAACTTGTCAGGCTAGGTATCATCATTATTATTCTATTTTATTATACAGGGTTATTCATAAAGGGTATGCTAAGCCGAAACCGGCTGATAGTGCTCATCATTCTGAACAACTTTTACTATGGGACCAACACGAAATTCGCGAAAAAAAATCAGCTGTTCCATAGAAAAATGTCAATGACACTAAACAAAATGTATGGAACAGCTGGTTTTTTTTTCGCGAATTCTGGGTTGGTCTCATCGTAAAAGTTGTTCATAATGATGAGTACTATGAGCCCGTTTCGGCTTAGCATACCCTTTATGAATAACCCTATATCTTACCCAAGTTACAGAGCTGTGGCACGTAAACCGGCAGCCACTCCGGCTCGATGGCTGTCACGTTTCGCATCACCATTTTACGATTGGTTTCCGATCCCGTTTCGTATAACTGCAAACAAATAATAAAAATATGAAGAAAAAAATTGGTTGCCTGTAAAGTCGGTATACGGGCGAAAGTTTTACATGACAACGACTTTGAGTGGTAAAATAATTTTAATGTGAATATTCATTCGTATAGTAGGAAGAAGGATGAAATAATAGTAACAATTTAAAACATTTATTTATACAAAGAATTATATTTAAAACATTAATTTATACAAAGAATCTCGCACTGAATTTCATATTAACAAAATTTTATGTCTGTCTCTCTCGCTCTTAGGCGGGCTAACCATGCCCGAGTGGAAGGGACGCGTGCCTCTCACTCGCTCTCATTGTGAGCGCATAACGTGAGCGGAGCGTAACGCAGTTTCTTGAAGTGTCACCCGGCAAACCAATTTATAAGACGTTGTCACGTCAAAACCTTTAACTATATCAGTAGAGAAAGGAACAGCTATTTTTTAATACAATTGAGTGACGAGACGAGCAAATCGCTCGCCTGATGTTAAACGTCACGTTGGCCATAACAGGTCTGCGCCACGCAGAAAATTGAACTTTTAAAATCTAAGACCCCGCGCGGCATAGCACTGCGCTCGTCACCCTGAGATATTAGATGTTTAATCTCCTATTTGCTGAAATTTCGCTGGGAACTTGCCCTTCAATCCGTAACACAGTAATATTTGCACATTACTGCTCGACGGTTGAATAACTGTCAAGTATCTATAACACGGTCACAATATCTGTGCACCTCGCTGGAATGCGGCGCCTCTCCCGCTTCCCCTGTCACCTCTCCGCGCACTCCCCAGTGCGACAGTACGGTTAGCATCTTCGTTGCCGATACACGTCCCGATAATTTTGATATTTTCGCTTTGTTGTTGTTTTGTTTTTTAATATTTATTGTTAAGTTTAGACATATGACGTCACGAGGTCAGGTGCACAGATATTGTGACCGGGTTGTAAAGTATTTTTTTTAATGTTGTTTGTAGTATTTCTTTTTCTTAACCTCTTGATAGATGACCCATTCAGGGATGACCTTCCTCAGGATGGACTCGGAGTGAAGATGCACCGGCTCTTCCAAGTTGGCGCAGTGGTAGGCATACTTGAACTTGCGCTTGTCTTCGCCTGTCGACAAAATATACTTTGATAAAATCTGTGTTTCATTTATTCGTATGTACCTAAACCCTTTAGAAATCAGTGGTTATATGTTATATTTGTGCCAAAAAGTTGAAATAAAATTCTGTCGATAAAATTCGAAGGAATAGAAACCAAGAACGAATTCATTAAAAATTATATCAAACTTACATTACAAATATTCAGATCATTTGATTTTCCTTTTAGTTTTAACAAACTTTTATTCAGCTTGCCCTGTTTGTAGTTGTTGTTTCGGTTTTTTGGACAAAACTTGCACGGCTTGCACCTGATTTTTTTATAAGTTTTTTTATTTTTAGTATTACCTGGTGTGACCAATAAGAGATTAACTATTGCCGTATCTAACCTACCTTGTTTGACCTCTTCCAGACCAATCTTCCTCCCGACCTGATCCCCCAGCCCACTCAACAACAGTTGTCTCAGCAATCTCGCCTGATTCTCATCCGGCGGCTTCATTTCTGGGTCGATGGTCGCGTCGACACCCGCCACGCTCAGGTTGATCTCAGATGTTAGCTGTTTGCGGAGCTTGCGTATTTCTTTTATAGCCTGCGAAATAGAAAAAAAAACAATTAAAAATTATATTTCAAAAAATAATATAATTATTACTCAATCCTAACTTTATTAACCAATTGTTTATTAGTTTTTGTTTGTTCGTATTTTATGCGCTTCCGCACCGTCCATGAGGTAGTATTTAGCGCAGAACTCACCAACCTCGGTATCAAGAGCCGTATTTAGCAAAAAAATGTTTATATTGAGTCAACATAATTCTCATTGCTAAGCCATATCAGAAGCCTTCCAGGCTGGATAAAACTCTGACAACTGGGCTATAGAACCCCCAACTCCACTCGACTCTTCTTATACGAACTTACTTATCCAACTATCTAATTACCTGGTCTTCACAATTTAGTTTATTTCTCACTTTCCATCTTTTTAATTTTTGATAGGCTTACGTTCGACCGCTATCTCGCCTGACAGCAAGCAATAATTCTGTCTATGATGAAGCACGCTGGCTTAGAAGAAAGCGATTTTCCAACCAAACTTCAACCTTACGCACCTTGTCCCGAAGACCGTATTTAGCGCAGAACAAGTCATGTTCTCCCTTGACATGCGCATATTCCGCGGCGCCGACCGCCCGTAGTAACACTCCCGGGTCGCCGAGCAATAATGTATGTCCCGTCGCCGGCCAACTGTCTGGTTTGCCAGACATAACCTAGAAATAAAACGATTACGATAAAAAATAAAATAAAGACTATAAAAAATATATATAATGCGCTACATAGGGTTATTAAAGAAAGGGAAGACAATTTGTACCAAAAAATACACGTTATATTGACGGGGAGAGGGGGGGATGAAAAGTTGCTAAAAACATCACGTCATTAATGGGCGGCCCTTTTATAGCATTAGCGTGTGTTTGATCTGGGAAATCTTACCTCAGGCACTGTAAGCGCAGAAACAAGCGCGACGGTGTACGGCAGAAGGTTCTGCTGATGGCTGAGCGCTAACATCTTGCCGTACCGCGGCAGTAAGGGAAACGCTGACACTGCTTTGCCCAGCGCTGTTACTTTCAGTACCTGGAAAATAGACATTTTTAATAATGTCAACTGGTATTTTATAAGCTAAGCATTTTCAAAAACAAATCTAAATTTGACAGCTCTAAAATTGTTGCCATTTTTTTTTCGCATATTGGAATGAGAAGAGATGCTGATAATTTTGGTGCTGTCAAATTTTATTTATTTTGTTTTTTTGGGAGTGCTGCCAACAGTAACTGCTTTACTCCACAATGGGTTAAAAAACATATCAAAAAGCATAAAGGGCATGATCTGGACTTGTTAGAAATTATTTGTTTGAACTATTTAATTCTCGAAAAGTTAGGTAAAGAGATCATAAGTTTAGTAATAAGGTATAATACGTACTTTATCTTCGACGACATCGTCCAAATATACCAAAAATTTGAAATAAAGAATAAAAAATTGCATGTATTTGTATCGATAAAATTTAAAAAATACGTCTTTTTTAAGGCGCCAAAGAGAATGCCTAGATCTAGCACCGCTTGAAGGAAAACACTACACAGAATCAAAACTAACCTCTTCCTCATCTTTCTTGTTACTATTGACCGGCTTCTCCAATATGCCGAGCGCTTCCAGACGTTTCTCCGCCAACCGCAGCTGCAGTCTATCGGGCGCGGTCGGGAACGGAAAGTTTACTACCTGTTAACAAAAATATAAGTATATTTAAGTTTAAAAATATAAGTAAATATAAGTAGTTTGTCGGCCTGTTTGGCTCAGCGGTAGTGTATCCGGCTTATAAGCCAGAGGTCCCGGGTACGATTCCCGGCCGGGCAGATGTTTGAATGATGAATTTAAATATCTGTTTTGGGTCTGGGTGTTAGTTGTCCTTGTCTATGTGTGTGTTCCGTGGCATCCCCGACACAGGATTTATTCCTAGTGGGGAGCTATGAGTGTGAAACGTTATAAGTTCACTAATGCAATCACTAATAGTTTTACTCGAAATATTAGGTGTCTAACACACCAATCGAATAGATCAGTCGACGATCAATGATAGAGTAGATCAGTCGACGTCGCTTTTCGTTGTTGGACGGATGAACAATTGATACTATAGGACGAACCCTGAAATCAATAAAAAGATCATCAGTTTTATACATTTCGTCTCGTGTTATTGACATTTTTCTTTAGAACAGCAGATTTTTTCGTGATTTCAGGGTTGGTCCCATGGTAAGAATGGTTCATAAAGATTACTACAACGAGACCTTTTCAGCTTATATAGCGAACCGTTTCTTAATAACTCTGTATCCTAATTATTACAATGAAAACTACATGATTTTAACACATATTTGCTATAAATACATTAAAGCCACGATTACACTGAGCAACAATTGTTTATAAACTCTGTTTCAGAAACGAAATCTACGTGTTTCTGAAACATATCACTTTGTTTCTGTAAACACTACGTTAACATACGAGAAACACTCAGTGTTTACAGAAACAAAATGTTATGTTTCTGAAACAAAGTTTCTAAACAATTGTTGCTCAGTGAATACGTGGCTTAAAACACACTGCAACACATTTCAGCACTAGTTTCACAATGTCACCTTGTCAATGCTCATGCACTTCATAGTGAGCACGAGGTCGTCGACGGGGCGGCGGCACAGGTCGGGCGCGCGGTGCGGCGCGCACTGGTGCTGGAACACGGCGCTGCTGTACAGGCGGTAGGCGTGCCCCGCGCCCGTGCGGCCCGCGCGGCCCGCACGCTGCCCTGCGCTGGCTTGCGACGTCCACACTATGCGCCATGCGCTTGCGCCGGTCACGTGGTCGTATACCCTGAGAAAAAAAAAATAGTTGTCTGTAAAGTCAGTTTACGGAGTATAGTTTAAAGTGACAACGTCATACCAAAACATTGATGAATGATTGCATACTTTTCACGCTCCGATCGTAACGTCACAATGAGCGTAACGGGACACTTTTTCGTGCATGAAGCCGGCGTTCATCGATTTATTAGACGTTGTCACGTCAAAAAAGTGTTTTGTTAAGTTTTTTTGGTTGAACTGTTAGTCAAGTCTAAAAGTGTGCTTAGCTTTCGAAAATCTGTTAAAGCTTTCCCTTGTCGGGGGTTATAATTTGATTCACTTATTTTGACGACCACCTGAAGTTCGACTCTTGATTCCGTCTTGGTTACGTTGTCACTGATGTGTTTGTTTGTTGTGTGTGTGTGTGTGTGTGTGTTTATACTCACTTCATCTTCTTCTTCCCAGTGTCGACGACGTATTTAATGCTAGGTATAGTGAGAGACGTCTCAGCGACGTCAGTACTAACAACACACAGTCTCGCGCCGACGGGCGGCGGGTCGAAAACTCGCGCTTGTTTGCTCGAGCTCAGCATTGAGTACAGTGGTAGCACCCATAGAGGTTGTCTACAAGCTTTGATCTCCGGACCTAGGGTATCATCTTCGTTGTCTAAAAGGAAAATGAAGACGTGAACTCACTAGATATCTCCTTTTTAAAAAAAAAATATAAGAAGAAAAACTACTTTATTTCTAATTTTAATTTGGAAAAAAAATCTTAACAAAATGGATTAGAAAAACTAGTAATTCACAGAAAACTGAGATCTTGAGACTAGTATATTTCAACATCCACTATTCAACATATTTTACTTGCTCGCATGACTTAATAAATTTTGAAATTGAATCACCGTTAAGTTATTGTCGGACAAGTATATATTTTTTACCGACTTCAAAAAAGGAGGAGGTTATCAATTCGTCTGTATGTTTTTTTTTTTTTTTTTTTATGTTTGTTACCTCATAACTTTTGACTGGGTGAAGCGATTTTGATGATTCTTTTTTTATTAGAAAGCTGACGCTTCCCATTTGGTCCCATTTCAATTTAGTTCAGTTCTGATAATGGTATCCATGAGAAAACCACATAAGTCTTCAATTTGCATTAAGTACGTGCGCGACAAATAGATGAATAACTCAATAGTCGGTCTTTTGAAGTCGGTTTTTGTTTTGTAAAAATAATGTTCTTGTGTACAGTATACAATTCAATGTATTAATTAGAACAATAAATAAACCGGGCACCGGGTACAGCTTGAGGTGGGTTGTTTGACTAAGATTTTTACTTGTACCTCTATTTCGTTTATTTCGTTTGTTTTAATTTTTGACTATCTATTTATTGTATTTCACTATTTTATTTGAATAAATGCGTTCTAATTCACAAAAAAAAAATTAATTAATTAATAGAGGAATTGTTCTGAATGTAACTCCCTTACCAGAATCACTAAGATGTCCCTCGCTATCATTGTCGTCGTTCACCAAATCAGCTTGGCCGTCATCTTCCGGCATATCATAGTCATCTAGATTGATTTTCGGCAGCGCTTTGGACTTCAGCTTGGCTTTCCTTCGCGCTTTACGTGCGCGCTTCATTTCTTTTTCCACCTGATAAATAAAAGCATATATTGGTAGCGAGACTGGTAGTAACACGGGTAAAGAAGGAAATATTAGAGCGTTTAGAAATAAGTGGATGAAGGAACTTTTTTATTTATCGTTGTCTTTTTGTTGGTCAATTGTCATTTGTCAGCGAGATAGGTTGATGATATTTGTTAAAATTGTCTAACCAGTCTAATATTAATACTAATTAATTATATTACATACTTACATTACAAAATGAAAAATAGTACATACTTACATGTATCGTAAGTACTTATCACGTGCAATTTTAATTTTGATTTAATATGTATACTATGTTTCTCTATTAAAATCATATTTACATAAAAGTTTTTTTTTTTTACAAAACGCTTTGTATGACGTCCGCTTATTATGACGTGTTTGTCATATCCTTTCGATGTCATTATAAACGGATTCTACTGTATATTGATTAATTAATATTAATCTATTATTATTAATGTCTTAATGCTACTACTTTCAATTGTTTTTACTGAAATTAAATTATTTGAATTTTTTAATCGTTAACAATTTTATTAGGAAGGTGACACTTTCTTTTAGTTTCAATGTTACCTCGTCATCATCAGACTCAATATCTTCTGGCTCCGAATCTAAAGCAGCGTCTGCTTCTGTCAGTTTCTTCTTCTTCGTAATCTGCTTCGAATAGTCAACGTCTTTGCGGTATGGGAACGCAGCTTTTAGCTTACGGACTAAGTAGTTTATCTATGGGGAAAAAATACAGGTTTAGCAACAGAGTTTAGAGTAAACAAGTACAGAAGTATGTATATACTACAAAAGCACAGAAGTACAGAGTACAGAAGTACAGAGTACAGTTTTTGTAGTGGTAGGGCTCTTTTGCAGAGCCCGCCTGAGGAAGTACCACAGCTTTGCCAGTTATTCCACCGCCAAGCAGTAACGTGCAAACATTACTGTGTTCCGGTTGGAAGGGCATTATTTCCAGTAAAATCACAGGGCAAATGGGAGATTAAACATCTTACATCTCAGGGTGACAAGCGCAGTGCTGTGCCATGCAGAGTCTTGAATTTTGAGAGTTCAAAATTCTAGGTGGCGCAGACCTGTTATGGGCAAACGTGACGTTTAACATCAGGCGAGCGATTTGCTCGTCTCGTCACTCAATTACATAAAAAAAAACAGAGTAAAGAAGTACAGACTATAAAAGTACAGACTACAGAAGTAGAGTTCAGAAGTACAAAAGTACGGAGTACAGGGGTTAGGTAAATTAGTATTGTTTTCCTAATGTCAAAACTTAACAAAAACACTTTACCTCTTGCTGTCCTGTAACGAAAATGAGTATCCCCCCTTCAGGCAGCCTGGTGTGAACTTTAACAGCCTTCTTGTAGGCCTCTTTCAAATAGTCGCCGTACGTGCGTTTGTTGAAGTGAATGGTGACTGGAAACTGTCTTGAATCTATCTGAAAATGATAATTTCAGGTTTGTCATAAAAAAAATTTTTGACCACTAAAAAAACAAAAAAATAAAACAAAAACAAAATCATTATGGAATTACATAATTAAATAGTTACTGTTGTATTATATTCTTAATCTTAATAGTAACTTATTGGTAATTTTTACCACTTAATCACACTTTTTTTAGGTCACTGCGGGTATTATAAAACAGAAATCTAAACAATAAATCAAAATCGGTCATTGCTGTTTCGGTTAGATTAGATAGTCCAGATGGGTATCTACGAAATAATCACATGGATATGGAATCAAACCTACATACATCCAAAAACATAATATTAACCTGCTTGGGAAGTGAGGAAAAACCGAAATAAAATCTAAAACAACAAATCTGCATCTTACTAAAGCGAATAAACGCAGTTTGCGCTGGCATTTATAATCCTATCAAAAACCTTACCTTTATAACTGGCGGAGGTACTTTAAAAAGCCTAGGATTTTCAGTAAAGTCTTCAACTCGAAGCGTAGCGGACATCACAATCAGTCTAAGCGGGTTCCCTCTCTTTCTTCTCAATGGAACTATGCGAGACAGAAGACCGAGCAGGATGTCCGTGTAGACCGACCGTTCGTGAGCCTCGTCTATTATGACCACGGAATACTTGCTTAGGAGGAAGTCGGTTTGGATCTCTTTTAGGAGGACACCTGAAAATATGTAAATAAAATTAAAGAAAAAAAAACTCGTTTGAAACTTAAAAAAAGAACTTTTATTTTGCGAACCGCAAGTGTGGAACGCTCTACCAGAGTGGTGTTTGCGGATAGATATAATCTAGGTGTATTTATGTCGCGGGTGAATCGGTTACTTTTAGGCAAGTGTGCTCCATCATAGACTTCTTACAATCAGGCGAGATGGCGGTCAAACGCAAGCCTATCACTGAATCTAAAAAAAATGTTTTGATGATCTTAATTAACTGCGCCCGCGGTTACACCTGTGGGGCTAGCACAACTTTGACGTAAAAATACGTAGCCAGTTTTCGACAGAAAAGTGTACGCCATTTACGACTGTCAAGTGTGCTCCTGACGGGTGTAAATGGCGTACACTTTTCTATCGAATACACGCTACGTATTTTTACGTCAAAGTTGTGCTAGGCCCGCTGCTGTCCTACCCACAGCGTTAATTTAAAAATTTAAAAGTAGCCTGTGTGGTAACACTTTGACTGCGGCTAATAATCACATGCGCTTGCCTAAAGCGCGGCTAATAGTCAAATGCGTTGTTTTACGCGCCTGGCATGTGCAGCCGCACTCGCGTCGCACAAAGGAAAACACAAGGTATGTTTTCCGTAGTCATACTGTTAATCCAAAATACTCTTTAACTACTCCCATATCAACTACAAAGTAAACCAACCATCAGTCATAAACTTTATCTTCGTAGCCTTCCCAACGTTTCCTTCAAATCGCATCAGGTAAGAAACCTCCTTGCTGGTCAACCCCAGCTCGTACCCGACTCGCGCCGCCATCGCCACCGTGGCCACTCGCCGGGGTTCTGTTACTGCTATGAGCTTGGTCTCAGCGTAGCCCGCTTCGTAAAGAAATTGGGGTATTTGGGTAGTTTTACCGCTACCTGGAAAAAACAATGTTTAAAAGGGTTATTGACTATTGTAGATTCGTCACGAAAAAAAGTATATGTATGCAGTTTTCGAATGTGACGATTGATTCGTCACATTTGAAAGTAAATTCGTCCTTATTTACACATACTTTTTTTCGTGACGAATCAACTTTGGGACGAATCTACAATAACCCGTTTATATCAATGATAAAAAACACTTAGTACATATATTAACTTACCTGTTTCACCACAAACAATAAGGAACTCATTCTCATTCACCAACTCCATTATTCTCTGCTCTTCGCCCAAAATGGGTAATTTCAATCTTGCCACTTGTATTTTAGGTTCTCTTTTTACTTGTACATTTATTGTTGTATGTTCCAATAATGGCTTTTTAGGTTCTATTTTCACTGCATTTTCTATCTTTTTAGGTCTTACGTCCATTTCTTTTATACTATCGCTAGGCTTCTGTTTTGTTGCTATCTCAGTCTTTTCTATGGTTTCAGCCAAGGGACTGTCAACTTTATTATCTTGTGCTTCATTATCAGGAATTTCAAGTACGTTATTATCGTTTTCTACAATTTCTGGTTCACTTTCTGATTCAGAAGACTCATCCGATGATTGATCGAGGCCGATTACATTGGGGTCATGTTTGGATTTCTTAATTTTGTCCGCTTTGTCTAGTTTGAGAAGTCGTAAACGCTTTTTTGCTCCTAGAATAAATAAAAATTCCGTGTTAGGCATGCCATGTAACACACATAAAGACAAGGACAACTACCACCAAGAACTAGAACAGATATTTATATTCATCTTTCAAACATCAGCCCGACCCAGAATCGAACCCGGGACCTCTAAGGCAGCATAGCATTTAAGGCGGATAATACTACTTCGGAGCCAAACAGGTTGTCGATCGTTTACAAACAACTAGGCAGGCTGCACTACGAGTGCTGTGAAATGATAATTAAAAGTATTATAAAAGCTGTATCTTACCAGAAATGCTACTGAACTTTCTACCCTCATCGTCAACACTTTCCGTTGCAGCTGCTTCAAAGTTGTAATCATTCAGTTTCCGCAAGCCAATGGTTTGGACGCTGGATATAGTCGTCAAATGCTTCACCTCATCCGGAGTTGCTTGCACTTGGGACAGAGATTCTAGGAGAGATGCTCTCTAAAATCATGTTTTAAATTCAAATTCAAAATAATTTATTCAAATATGGGTACATTGATGTACACATATGAATGTCAAATACAATTTTACGAATAAATTATAGTCAACACAAAATAATTTATTCGTAAAAATTGTATTTGACATTCATAAGTGTTTCAGTATTAATTTAATAATATTGGTGAGTTTAACAAGCAATGGGCCATTCTTATTTGGAAGGGAGTAGTAAGTAAAGAGCGGGCTCTTTTTCCGCAACTAGGCCGGTAATTAATCGGCCCTTTTTGCGTGAACTACATATGCAGGTTTCCTCACGATGTTTTCCTTCACCGAAAAACCAGTGGTATGTAAATTCGTACATAAGTCCTAAAGAACTCATTGGTACGAGTCGGGGTTTGAACCCGCCACCTCAAGAATGCGAAGCGGCGGTTCTCCCACTGAGCTACCATGGCTCTGGCTTTGGAAGGGAGGGTGATAGGTCCCGCAAAGGGTGCATTATGTGTTTTAAGCAATGGGCCATCTGATAATAAGTAGTCGCTGCCATTTATTGACACCTCCAATTTAAGTCAAATTGAAAAAATAGAAGGAAAGAACGTTAGAAGGCCTGTGCTTAGCAATACAACAGTAAAAGCTTAAAATAATTAGGAAACACTATATTTTTGGCTTACATTCTCTTTCTTCTTCTTCTTATCTACAATTTTCTCCAATCTCTTTTTCTGAGCTTTTGATAAGAACCTGGTCTTCTCCTTCTTTTCTTTGACAACCTTAGTGTCTCTCTTCTTCGATGGCAACACCAGCAAGTTACTCGCATCAGAGTTTCCATACTCATTTTTGTTGAATTCTATTTGTATCTGTAAAATGTAATTTTATACAATCTTTAATTCAGAGTGATTCACTCAATTTGGGATAAACTTGATAAAATAAACACAATAATGATTATAGTTTGCAGAAACATTAGTATTAATAATATTGGCTAGACTCGAGTAGAAAACACAAACTTTCTCTGCAATAAAGCTCTACCAAGAACCTTACAATAAAGTTAATTTTAACTTACTATCAACCAAAACGTTGAAGACCTATGTTTTCTGTAGACAGAACTTTTAGGTATTATTTATTGTTGAATTTTTAATTACTATTTTAATAAAATTTTCTGCATGCGCTTAGTCGTGTACGTCTAGGAAATAAGCTACAACGGTTATATTATTTTAAACAAGCAGAATTCATCAATATATATAAAAGTGAAGGTCGTGACTGACTGACAGATCAACGCACAGCCTAAACCGCTTAAGCTACAAACTTCAAATTTGGACAAAAGTTTAATATCAAAAAGCGGACGCACACTAAGAAAGGAATTTGCCCAATTCAACCCTTAAGAGGGTGAAAAGGGGTGTTTAAGTTTGTATGAAAAAATTTTTTTTCTTTATGCTACGATTATCAAACTTTGGGAATATACTAAAGTTAAAAAAATAATTGACACCTATTTCAACATTTCTTAAAAATCAACCCCTAAAGGGGTGAAACGGAGCAATAAAGTTTGTATGAAGATTTTTTTTTTAATGCTGTGGTTATGAAACTTTGCAAATATACTAAGCTTAAGAAAATAATTGACACTTATTTTTTTGTTTTTTGAAAATCAACCCCTAAAGGGGTGAAACGGAGTATTGAAGTTTGTATGGAGTTTTTTTTTTTGATACTGTGGCTACGAAACTTTGCAGATATACTAAGCTAAAAAAAATAATTGACACTTATTTTTGTTTTCTGAAAATCAACCCCTAAAGGGGTTAAACGGAGTGTTGAAGTTTGTATAAAATTATTTTTTTCCTAATACTTCGATTATTTAACTTTGCTATTGTAATAAGCTAAAAAAAATATTAGATACCTGTTTCATTATTTTTTGAAAATCCACCCCTGAAAGGGTTAAACAGAGTGTTGAATCAACGCATCAACATTAACAGATCAACGTACAGCCTAAACCGCTTAAGCTACAAACGTCAAATTTGGACAAAAGTTTTATACCAAAAAGCGGACTCACACTGAGAAAGGAATTTTCCCAATTCAACCCCTAACGGGGTGAAAAGCGGTGTTTAAGTTTGTATGAAAAAAATATTTTTCTTAATGCTACGATTATCAAACTTTGCGAATATACTAAAGTTAAAAAAATAATTGACACCTATTTCATCATTTTTCAAAAATCAACCCCTAAAGGGGTGAAACGGAGCAATGAAGTTTGTATGGAGATTTTTTTTTTAATGCTGTGGTTATGAAACTTTGCAAATATACTAAGCTTAAGAAAATATTAGACATTTATTTTTTTGTTTTTTGAAAATCAACCCCTAAAGGGGTGAAACGGAGTGTTGAAGTTTGTATAAAATATTTTTTCCCAATGCTATGATCATTTAATTTTGCAGATGTACTAAGCTAAAAAAAATAATAGATACCTGTTTCATTATTTTTGGACAGTCAACCCTAAAAGGGGTGAAACGGGGTATTAAAGTTTGTATGGAAATATTTTTTTTAATGCTACGATTATTTAACTTTGCAAAACTAAGCTAAAAAAATAATAGATACCGGTTTCATTATTTTTGGAAAATCAACCCCTAAAGGGGCGAAATGGCGTGGTAAATATAGTACGGAGAGAGAATTGTAATGACTCACTGACAGACTAAACCGCTGGTCGTAGAAATTAGAAATATGGAAGGTGTGTTTGTCTTGATGAGTAAACGTGTACCAAGAAAGGATTTTTTTGAAATTCAACCTCTAAAGGGGTGAAATAGGGTGTTAAAGTTTGTATGGGGAAGCATTGTTTTTGACGCCACGGTATTGAAACTTTACAAATATACTAAGCTTAAAAAAATGACGAACACCATTTTTCACCATTTTCACCACTTTTGGAAAATCAACCCCAGTGGGGTGAAATGGCGGCGTGGTAAAGATAGTACGGGGAAAAAATTGTTTTGATGCTAACTCAATAAAACTTTACAGATGTACTAAACTTAAGGCGGGTAAACAACATCCGGAAAAAATCCAAAACCTTCGAAAAGTCACATCCTTGAGGTGGAACTGCTAATTATCTCGAAAACTAAAAACATTTTTACCAAAGCGCTGAGACTAAAAAGTCATCAAAACCTCGGACCTTTTTGGAGCCATTAAAAATAACATAGTCGCCTCAAAAACATGGCCTCTATATAAACTTTGAGGGTCTATATCTCCGAAACGGTTGAAGATGGGTGGGTGTTTGACTAAATGTCATAGGAGTTAACAAGGGCTACTTGATGGTGGTGGCGAAAATCCAAACGATTCAAAATGGCCGCCATTTTTCAAAATGATTCGAGGGGGCTGACTTATTGCATCCAGGGGTTTTTGGGGTCCCCGCTTCCATTGTATGACACTTTTTACATGCTCTCAAAAAAGAGGGTTAACTTAATTTCATCCCGGAAAAATTTTCGGTTCCCGAGGTATAGTCCACGCGGGCGAAGCCGTGGGCGGAAGCTAGTTGTTCATATAACTAAATTGAAATAGAATAAACTTTTTATATAAGTACCATTATATTTTAATTTCACTTACTTACCTCTTTAGTATGTGTATTATCGATATTAGTTTTCACCACTTGACGCGCTTTCGCGTTATATCGGTTTTTTCCCATTGTTAACCATTTATAATACTTTTTCAACGATTAATAAAATAAATAAAACTCTATTGCCAAACTGACCTAACCTGACACGTGCAGTCACGTGCTTTTGTTATGACATTTAACTTTTTCAATTTAGTGTGCGTTCCGTTCGGCACGTTTTCCACAGCCTAAATTTCGCCTGGTCAACGGATGAACGGATGTTTTTCCCGCGAGTTTTTTTTTTCCGACAGATTTCATCGTCCGTTTAGTACTCTGAGACTATTAGGGCCTGTGCACACCACGTTTTTGAACGCGCCGTCGACGCGCGTTTCTGAAACGCGCGTCGACGACGCACTTTTATTTGTTGTCGTTTGTATCGATTCAAACGCGCGATACCGATGCGGCCGCTAGCGCGCGCGCCTTCTCTACGGCGGGGTTATAAGTAAACGTTCTTCCGGCGATATACTTAATCTTAGCACTGTATTTTGACGAGCTAATTCCGGCTCTGAGTGAATTTGTGATTTCCTTTATTCTGTTATATTTTCCTATTTGTCAATTACTTTTGTACCTTACTTAAATGAAATGAAATGAAATTATATGAAATGAAATGAAATGAAATGAAATGAAATGAAATGAAATTAAATTAAATTAAATTAAATTAAATTAAATTAAATTAAATTAAATTAAATTAAATTAAATTAAATTAAATTAAATTAAATTAAATTAAATTAAATTAAATTAAATTAAATTAAATTAAATTAAATTAAATTTAATTAAATTAAATTAAATTAAATTAAATTAAATTAAATTAAATTAAATTAAATTAAATTAAATTAAATTAAATTAAATTAAATTAAATTTAAAATTTTCTTTTGAAAAATGTAACCATTCTATCAGTATTTTCTTATGACGTTGTCACGTTAAACTATCGTCAGTAAACCGACTTTACAGACAACCGATTTTTTCATGTCCTATTAATTTTCTAAACGTTGTTGTATAATGTTCACACAATTTTCTCTCGCTTGTAAATGGGTGTACCCAAAAACGTCGGTAATTTTTCTTCTTCCTTTTTTTTTTAATTAATAACAAAACGCATGCAATCAATGCTGTCTTGACCAACTCCATCTTGCTACTGTTGACGAGGTTCTGCTTAAAAACGCAAAATGTCAGCGCGTTTGTATCTATACACACGCGCGTTTGTATCGCGTCTGTATCACTACACACGCGCGTTTGCATCGCGTCTGTATCGATTCAAACGCGTATTTGAATTTATACAGGTGTGCAAAGGTCTACAGGCTGCGTCTGACTTGCGTGTGTATTGCGTCTGTATCGCTATAAACGCGATCAACGGCACGTTTACAAAACGTGGTGTGCATAGGCCCTTAGAGTCATCCTAACGATATTTTTCTAACACGCAATGCTTTTTTTATGGTATTTGCGGTCATCTGTGGGATTTGTAACTTTTTTTTAAGAGTCGTATGTCAAATGTCAATGTCACACATCATTATGACAATTGAAAACCAAAAATTTAAAAACCAAACCAATGCAATTGCAATCATTACAACTACAAGGATTATGTAAAAAAAACTCGGAAATAATTTAGCTAAGGTTAAACCAGTGAAAATTAATAGAAATATGCCCAACCAAATCTTTCAAGAACTATCAAAGCTGAATATCGTCGTATCCAAATTTGAAGAAGCAACAATAACATGGCATGAATCCTACCTAACCGTATTGACCGAAAAAGGAATCCATATCTTCGAATTTTTACATAATTTACAGTGTTTGGATAAGAAAATTGATTTCACTCAATCATTAATTAGCCACCCTAAGTCCAGTCCTGCCACGTGCTTGTTTACAAACAAGTTAATAAACAAAAATTTGCGAAATGTAGATCAGACAGAAATGATTGTAGACCACTCATTGTGGCCACATAACATGCAGATTTTACAGGAAATGTCTGCTATCGTAGACTTTAAATGGTCACCTGCTGGTGCGATAAACTATTGTGATGCTGCCATAGCTGTGTTGACAAACGTTGGTGTGGTTGAGATTTACGCGCAACACCTTTTCAATTGGCATTGTGCTATTCAAATCTCATCGTTATTAAGCGAAGAAATGAACATCAATTCATACAGACCTCAGAGTTTCATTCAAGCAAAGGAAATAACACACATGCTAGCTACCTCGGCAATTTGTTGGGCACCATACCGAAACCAAGATGGCTCTTGTTATTTTGTAACTGCTCAGAAAAATGGCAACATCATATTTTGGGTAATAAACAGCAATGGTACCGCTAAAACAGCGGGAAGACTACAAATTGAATCCTGTGAAATGCAATCCATAATGTGGGTACCTCTTGATTTTGATAAAGCCTTACTTATTTGTTCAAATATACTCGGACAACTTATAGTTTTTGATTGTCACATCCAAGACAACGCCATTGAACTATTGCATTCCTTACCCGTCTGGACCCAAAAAGACAAAATGGTTGCCAGATTCTTGCAATATACGGAAATAAATAAAAACATAGTCATTGTCTGCAACAAACACAGACACTTACTAGTCATTATGATTGACAGAGAATGTAACAAGCTCGGTGAATACATCAAAAACATAAACGATTACCGAATAACAAGCATATGTAAAGCGAAAGATGATATATACATAACGACAAGCAATTGCAGCATTTACAACCTTGTTATGGCTATAGAAAACAAGGAATTAAACATGAGCTTTAACGCCATTCAACACCAAGGTTTGACGGCGACACATGAATTGTACGGCATGACATTCTCTCCAAACAACGTATTTTGTGCTTTATGTGCAGGCGATAGAAAAATCAACTCCAGAAAAGACCCGTTAAAGATAGAGACACTCATAATGAGTACAAAAGAAAAGCTTGACTCATTAGTAGACATACTTTTGACAAACTCAAGTAAACTTTTGACGGGCTACTGGGACATCATTGAAGCTTTAAGATACAAATGTCTGAAAACTAAAGAGATGCCGATACTTGAATACGACCGGTTGTACGAAGTAGCTGTCTCCGATATCTACATTCTAAAAGTTTACTATATATTGTGTGTTTTATGTGACAATCTAAAGAAAACATTTAAAATAGGCACTGCTTTTGAATTACCTGAAAGTAGTCCAGCTATCGTAAAAGAAGAGATTCTTGTGGCGCACGCTGACAAGCTTCTACATAAGTATAGTGAGAAATTTACGGAGCATGGCAAGCTAAACCAATCCGATATAGAAAATTACATAGGCGCAAAGAAATTCTTAGAATACTACTTCAATAAAAACAAAAAGAACTTGCACGAAGTTCTAGATTCAAAAGTACTGAGTATTTTAAAAGTGGACTCTTCTTTTATATGCCAGTGTTGTGACGAAGAAGTTTTGGGTTTTAAGTGTGTAAATGATCATATTAACATGTTTTGTGCTTTGACGCTTACACCAATACAAAGTGACAATTACTTGGTTTGTAAATGGTGTAATCTTACAGCTAGGATAGAACTGTTAACGGAAAAACCGATATGTTTATTTTGTGATATCCCACTGACTCCAGTGGATCAGGTTATAGACTTAAATGATCCTGTTTAATCTGATAATCTGTAAAATAATGTAACTGAATTGTTTTAGGTTTAACTTTTAAGGTTTCGATGAAGGTACTTCTAAATGGAATAAAGTAAATCTCTGTGAGAATGAACTTTAATAATTTTTATTTATATAACATTTAAGTCCCTTGTAAAAAAATGGGGCTTTAGTTTAAGGTTTCCAATTTTGTAAATAAAAATTTATTTGAAATGTGGATTTATCATCATATTTTTTTTAATTCCCAAACCTTTTTTTATAATTTTCTGTGAAAACGGAAATATGTACTTTCATTCATTCATCAGTTCATCACTCTTAGTATGAACTTTGATAGTTTTCGAAAACGATCAAACAATTCGTAACGCTCCATATAAATAGTTTCTTCAGGTTTCCGCCAGGGGCGCTTTACTGTAATGTTCGAAAACTATCAAAACTCATACTATACACTGATGCTTACATAAATATAAGTATTTTCAATTTCACAGAAAAGCCAGTATTATTTCGTTTACTGCTAGCTGAGGCCCGAGACTTAGTTGGTACAAGGTGCTTGTACCGTCGAGATTTCATACAAAAAGCTCATAGCAAGAATTGAATAAAATAATGTTCAATTTTATCCATTTTATTTTTTCTGGGAAACATTTAACCGTTTTAAAGACTGGACGGCGCTGGCCTAAGACCGCCAGAATTGAAAAAAATTGGGGGACACCTTTGCCCAGCAGTGAAACAGCATAGGTTAATAAAAAACGTTTATGTCCGATAAATCTGACAAGCGGTTTCAAATGTTAAAACTATTTTTTCTTTCTTAAAAAATCTAATGCGGTCTATAACGAACATTTTAAATGCCTATGTAATCAGGCGAGTACATAGATAAACTATCTACACCTATGTAAAAGATTTCAAAACGTTATCATTGCGAAATACGTTGATAAATACAATATTAAAGTGCTGCATCAATAAGGGCGCGCCACAGATACTTACCTACCATAGAAGATAACGAAAGGAAAATTCTAGATTATTTTTAAACTGACGTGGTTTTTGTAGGCCTACACAGGGTTACAAGGAAAGGGTATGCTAAGCCGAAAAGTGAACCCTTTTCGGTTCATGGTACTCATGATTGTGAACAACTTTTTCTATGGGACTATACTGACATTGCGACCAAAAGGCTGTTCATATGTACATTTTGTCGAGTGTCATTGCCATTCCGCAATTTTTGCATTCTGAGGGTTTCAGACTTGGTTCCATATTAAAAATGGTTCATACTGATGAGTATGTACTATAAGCCCTCTTCGACTTAGCATATCCTTTCCGTATAACCCTGTAGAGTAGGTCAGATCTTACCTATCTACTAAGTAGTAGTAGTAAGTTAGGTAGGTACCAATCTTTTAATTAACTACTAGCTGCGCCCCGCGGTTTCACCCGCTGTCCTGCAAGAATAGCGGAAAGCCGTTCAATTTTCTGGGGTAAAAAGTAATCTACATGTTACCTAGGGCTTAAGCTACCTTCATACCAAATTTCGTCAAAATCTGTTTAGCTGTTAAATTGTTAAATCAAATTGTCATCCATACGTCCATTACATAGCTGTCATTTGCGCAAAGAGTATATAATAAGTCGTTTTGTTATTCCAAGTCTGATTCTTTTTTGTTATACCTCGTTTTATAGTGACTGATGTTTTATGTCAATTCACACTTGAATGCTATCGAATTTATTTAATAGAAATAAATAGTATAATAGGAATAAATAGTATCCTATGTCCGTCTCCTGGCTCTAAGCTACCTCCTCACCAATTTTCAGCCATATCGGTAAAGCCGTTCTTGAGTTATAAGTAGTGTAACTAACACGACTTTCTTTTATATAATAGATTAATGTTCGCTATTTTTACAATTGAATTGTTTGAGCGACAATTCTTTGAAAACATTCTTATCGACATTGAGTTATTATATTAGTCATTTTAATAAAGAATACTATTAAGCACTTACATCACTTTCTTAATTATTAATAGTTAAGTAAATACCCTTATGTATTCTTGTTTTATATCTACTGCTGGACATGGTCACTCTCTCGTTCTGTTAGATAAAGTATTTTCATACTTACAAACATGTGAGTAAGTAACTATGTTGATGTAATATTTGCTACAAGATAGTACCTAATCTATTTTTAACCGACTTCAAAAAAGGAGGAGGTTATCAATTCGAAATTTTTTTTTTTTTTTATTTTTGTTACCTTATAACTTTTGACTGGGTGAATCGATTTTGATGATTCTTTTTTTATTAGAAAGCTGACGCTTCCCATTTGGTCCCATTTTAATTTAGTCCAGTTCTGATAATGGTATCCATGAGAAAACCATATAAGTCTTAAATTTGCATGAAGTACGTCCGCGACAAATAGATGAATAAATCAATAGTCGGTCTTTTGAAGTCGGTTTTTGTTTTTTGTTTTGTAAAAATAATGTTCTTGTGTTTTGTATTTTGTAGTTGTTTAGGTACCTGTTGTTTGCTTATGGGTTGATTACACGTAACGATTTGGTACAGTTACGAGACTGCGGTTTTACCTGCCTTTCTGGGGGATAAAAATGGTCTATATGTATGTTAATCTAAGTACTTATATCTATCTTCATACCATATTCAAATGTGTTCAGTTTTTTTTTTGTGTGATTAAGTAACAGACATCGACGTGTCTAATAGATTTCTGGGCACTATAGGTTGGTTATGTGTATAGCCCGGTCACAATATCTGTGCACCTCGCTGGAATGCGTATAGCCTTATATAGTCGCACTGTCGCACCGGGGAGTGCGCGGAGAGGTGACAGGGGAAGCGGGAGAGGCTCCCGCTTCCCCTGTCACCTGTGTCACCTGCTTCCTGTGTTGTATGGATAGGTATATTGTTCATAGGTGCTTCTCTACCTTGCCAATATCTTGAAGTGTTTGCGGCGCTTATAAATACAAAAATACAAATATAAATATTAAATGTAAGGAAGCAGAGGCAAAAAGGAAAAATCAGGGAAAATTACAAAACTGAGTATCGTAAAATAGAAAACGTTTTTTATTATCTAATTATTTAATAAATACTTATAATAACGCAGTCATAATTCTAGGCTTTGTACCATCTTTTTGCGACGCCGTCAAACTTCGAACCGGTGATAGTCTGTGAAGGAAAAAAATGTATGAAAATCATATACCTTAGGTACGTTGCTTAAAAAAAAAAAAACAGACGTACGCATATATCTTATGTGTGAACGCTCAATAAACCAAAGTTAGAAATAAAATCTTTTTATAAACTTCTCCCAAACCGTAAATGCAATTTGCACCTTGCATACTGTATGGGACCAACCCTGAAATTGCTGTTCAATAGAAAAAAGTCAATGACACTCGACAAAATGTCGACAAAACAGATGATTTTTTCGCGATCTCAGGGCTGTTTCCATCTAGTCAAAATATAAATAATAAATAAATAAATAACGTTTCACACTCATAGCTCACTAGGATAAATTCCTGTGTCGGGGATGCCATGGAACATACACAAAGACAAGGACAACTAACACCCAGACCCAGAACAGATATTTAAATTCATCATTCAAACATCTGCCCGACCGGGAATCGAACCCGGGACCTCTGGCTTATAAGGCGGATATTACTACCGCTGAGCCAAACAGGCCGTCTCGTTCGTTTTAATCGTTCATAATAAAGAGTACTTATCTACTTTGATTCATACATTCGAAATCGTTCATAATAAAGAGTATCTACTTTGTGCCCTTTTCGGCTTTACAAACCCTTTTAACCCCTCATCTCCCATGTAAGACATGTACCTACTCGTAAGTGCGTTTAATATTCAAAAGATAGTTACCACTACAAGTTCGTCGCCGTTGTATTCCCTCTTGAAGGTACCATTGCCCATGTCGGAGGTCACCACCTGCGTGACGACGTTGCCGTCTACGGTGTACGTGGTCTTAATCTGAAAATTTAAATAACATGACATTAGCTACGGAACTAAATATAGCCCTCTTTCTTAAATAATAAAGTATAGGCTTCTTTCTATAAGACAATGGGCGATTATGGGCTGAAAATGATGATGACTAAGTAAGATTATAATTTTTTGAGATGATAAATGATTATCATTTTATTTCAGATCATATTCGTCCGTCTGTCTTTAGGAAGACGCCTACTCGATTTTCAAAAATGATAATAGCTATCGACATGAAATAGGTACTTAGTGATGTCTATTTCAAACTTAACGAACAAAATAGTAGATAAATATCTTGTCTGCGCTGAACCAAAAAATGATATAACGATAGTCAAAGACAATAAAAAAGTTTTCCCGCTCATTTATAAGTATTTTTTTTAATTACCTAGGTACATTTAAAAAAGGCTGAGCAATAAAAAAATACGGCAAAAAAAGTTTCCAGCACATTTAACTTTTTTATTTATTTAAACGTACCGGGTATTTATCCTGGATCTTGTCATCGAATTCCACTCCGGACTTGAAGCTGGTCTTCTTGGTGCCCTCAGCAGTGGTCGAGATGTACGTGTAGGTGTCTCCATTCAGCTCCAACGTGGATGATGGCTTGAACTCCAGGAACTTCGCGATCTGGTCCTCGGGAAGACCTGGGAATGCCAAGCTTATTATTAATAATGAAAATAATTTATGTTACTCATAATAATGGTGTGGCATATATAGCATTATGGTATCTTCGTTAATAGTCATTGTTTAAAAAATGCATCAATTTTGACATTGTGAAAAGTATACAATTTGGTGCAAAAAGCTAGTTCTAGTAGGTATCTAGGTATTTCTCCAAGATTTAGTGCTAGCACATAAATATCGCATTTCAATTTTCAAATATGAAATTAATTATGTTTAGGTATAATACAGGAACCTTGTGAAAGAACTAACATTTTTCACGAAGCCAAACAATTTTGTTTAGCATAATTATGACTGTGGCGCTTTCCACTTAATTCGAGAGATTAGTAAAATGTTTCTCCTCGTGCCTCCTAAGCCTTCTAACGTGAAGTTAGTTGATCTCGTAGGTTGATACTCGTATATTTAACGTTTTGGATTGCTTTATTGTGCGTTATGTTATTGATGATGAAATTACGGCTGCATTCTTTATCCTTACCCCTACACAAGCAACATAGAATATCTATCCATCCACAGTCAAGAAAAAACTTGTGGCTAAATAAGTGCCTCTGGAAGGGGTCTAAAGCTACTCTATTAGGCGCCTCTGTACTTGAGAACGGGCACCAGGATACCGCCTACTCTAGGCGGTAGATTATAATTACTATCACAAACAAATTCAATGTAAATAACTGATAAGTTATTAAAATCTAATTTCTATCTTATTTAATCGGTCAGTGTGCGTTATCTTGGAAATTATGTGACAGGTGCGAAGTTTATCTTGTGAACAACATCCTGCTAAATGCCTTGAGTGTATGATTAGAGTACCTATATATAATTAGAGTACCTAAAGTAGTAATTAGCTTTAATTTCTAGGCATTAGCAGGTGACCTAAAAGCTAGCCTCTGTCTTGAAATTTTCGTATAAAATTGACATGATCAGCGCCTAGCGCCATACAACGTGGTTTAGTAACGGAGCCAGCGTTTTGGAAACAATAATGCCAACAGGCAGCGGTGTTTTATATGGTTAAGTTTTTTTGGTTTCGTTACTAAACACTTTCGTACCTACATTTTTTTTTCAACTAACCGATTTTGGTATTTCTAAATTAATTGAAATAATTGACAAGAATTGAAATAATTGAAAGACTTAAGTGTAATGGTTTCAATTAAACTTAGGCCCGCCCTGGCCCTTCTAAAGAATATTTTTTCTTTAAAAGTTCATACACAATCAACATCAAATTTGGTACCTTATAGCTTATATTTTTCGTAGATAGGTACTTTTAAATTAACTTACAAACAATTACAATTTTTTAAGTAATAAAAATTAATTGCCTAGAATTTTAATTGCCTTTCTTTGACTTATAATTTTGTACAATTATGTGACTACCCGCAAAAAGTATTCATTACAAAAAATGTTACATGTCAATAAGTATTACAAAAAAATTGTATAAAATTTTTATAGTCCAAGCAATTAATTAAACAAAAATTTAATAAATTTAGGCATTTTCAAAAACTTACCAGCTGCTTTCAGAAAACCGTCAAAGTTCTCCTGCTTCTGGTATTTATATTCCTTTCCCAAATAAGACATTTTAGTTTTTTTCTACACCACACAAACTTAAAGAAGATAAATAAATCACTGCGTTTTACTCTTTTCAACACTTATATATTTACTACGTATCTAATCTAGTAGTTTCGATAAATGTGTTTGACTAATTTTTGATAGAAAGATAAAAAGTTAAAAGTTCAGTGGAAATTGTTGAATCATTATTATTTTTAGTTTTGATTGAGTCAACTGGATTTGGACTTTAGTTTCACGTGTTTAGAATTTTGATTCCGGTTAGACGTTGCATCATTCAAAAGTGCATTAGATAGTAAGGTACAGTCTCAGATCAAGTAGAAAAAAACTACCCTACTGCCCGTTTTTTTTTTTTTTTTTTTATGTAATTGAGTGACGAGACGAGCAAACCGCTCGCCTGATAAACGTCACGTTTGCCCATAACAGGTCTGCGCCACCAGAATTTTGAATTCGCAGAATTCAAGACCCTGCGCGTCACAGCACTGCGCTCGTCACCCTGAGATATAAGTTGTTTAATCTCCCATTTGCCCTGTAATTTCACTGGAAACAATGCCCTTCCAACCGGAACACAGTAATGTTTGCATATTACTGCTTGGCGGTGGAATAACTGGCAAAGGTGTGGTACTTCCCCAGGCGGGCTCTGCAAAAGAGCCCTACCACTACAGCCGTTTGAGTAAGTATACTTCAAGCACACATTGACGCATAAAAACTACCCGAATCAATCGTCAATTCTTACGTCAGTTTTTCAGAGAACATGGACAAGAAAAATAAGTAGTAATAAGGGTAGTTTTTATGCGTCAATATGTGCTTGAAGTATACGTAGGTACAGCGTACACGGGCAGTAGGGTAGTTTTTTTGGCTTCACCTGTATCTAAGGCGGGACTCTGTCCTTTCTACTTGATCTGAGGGTTCAGTACGATAAGAATTGAAGTTTTGAGTATATCTAATGCCTTCTTAACCTTCGATAATAATAACATGCCGGTTGATCAAATTGCGACAGTGGCCTTTCGCACTCCTAACTAGGTAAAAATCTACTATACAGGGTTATACAGAAAGGGTATGCTAAGCCGAAAAGGGCTCATAGTACTCATCATTATGAACAACTTTTACTATGTGATCAACTAGTTGTAGTAAAAACTAGTACTAGCACCAGTTTTGACGGTGATAACTATAATTATTATATGATATTTGTCACCATAAAAACTGGTGCTTATCATCGTACTTTTTGGTGATATCAGTATGCTCCGTACTTTAGGTTAATTCATCATTGTTTTAGAGGAATTTAGATGAGTATTTTTCGCAGTGTGTGTTGAACCAAGGCATTCTATTACCTCAAACAAAGCCAGTGGTGGATTTACCAGCAGGCTGAGTAGGCTGGAGCCTAGGGCGGTAGATTTCAGGGGCGGCAAATTCTGGGGCAAGTTTTTTTAATTTCGGACATGATTTCTGAAAGAAAGTATTATTGTGAGCAGGGACGGGGGACAGGGCTAGTGTATCGAATTGTTTAGGTCGGTAGGGGCGGCAAAATGTTGAATAGCCTACGGGCGGCAAATGTGTAAATCCGCCACTGAACAGAGCTAACTCTTTGTAGTAACAGAGCGCAGCGTGGCTATACATGCCAGCCATTACAATTGGTCCAATTTTATACAGGGTTATTCATAAAGGGTATGCTAAGCAGGTCGAACCTGGACAAGATTGGCACAGATCCGAGATGAGTGGCGTACAAGAAGAGAAGCCTATGATCAGCAGTGGGCGATAACGGGCTGATGATGATGATGCTAAGCCGAAAAGGACGCGTAGTACCTACTCATCATTATGAACAACTTTTATTATGGGATCCACCCGAAATTCGCGAAAAAAATCAACTGTAACATAGAAAAATGTTAATGACAGTCGACAAAATGTATGGAACAGCTGATTTTTTGGTCGTTGTTGGTCCCATAGGAAAAGTTGTTCATAATGATGAGTACTACGAACCCTTTTCGGCTTAGCATACCCTTTATGAATAACCCTGTAGATAAGTAATTGAATTTATTGGTTGAGATGAAGTAAAACTGGTTTTGGTATACAGGGCTACAAGGAAAGGGTGCTCTAAGCCGATAAGGGCTCATAGTACTTATTAATATTAACATATTTTAGATTGGGACTAACTCGGAATACACAAAAAAAAATCTGCTGTTACATAGAAAAATGTCAACGACACTCGATAAAATTTATGTACATAATTATGTGTTCTCAGCATACCCTTTCCTTATAACCCAGTAAATGATGCAAATGAATCCTATGCATGGTATAGGTACTTCGAGTTTCTTCTGTGACTCCGCAATGCCATAGGACATGCTCTACAGCTTCGTTCAGCTGCATACAGATACTACGAAACGGACTGACAGTGAACCCTTAATTCTACAAGCGACTACTAAATTGCAATGACCGGTCATTGCAAAGGACCGGTCAAAAGGAACTTAGTGACACAAAATGAATTATGATCGATTGTCTGAAATACAATTGACTTTACACCTATGACTTTGAATATCTACACTAATATTACAAAGGGGAAAGATTTGAATTTTTGGATGTTTGTATTGAATAAATTCAAAAACTGCTGGCCCGATTTTAAAAATTCTTTCACCAGTATATAGCTACGCTATTAACGATTAACGTAGACTATCTATATTTCATACCCGTGTAAAGCCGAGGCAAGTTGCTAGTTTGTTAGAAAAGTAAATATTGTTTATTTTCCATTTATAATTTTCCTGAACTAACAGATAGTTTGATTTTAAAGTTATTTCACTAACGGCTTATCACTGCTATCTTTTCTCGGGCATCTGTATCATTCATTCATTTTATTTACTTACACTTATATAACACAGATGTATTTTAAATAACACAACAGAATAGTAATGTATCTTAATTAATAATCTTTTAATAAATTAGTGTATTATATATTAAATATAATCTTAAATCTAAGCTTTGTAATATCTCTTGGCGACGCCGTCGAATTTCGAACTGGTCATGCTCTGTGAAAAGAAAAATAAAATTATTAAATTACTAGCTGCGCCCCGCGGTTTCACCCGCTGTCCTGCAAGAATAGCGGAAAGCCGTTCAATTTTCTGGGGTAAAAAGTAATCTACATATTACCTAGGGCTTAAGCTACCTTCATACCAAACTTCGTCAAAATCTGTTTAGCTGTTAAATTGTTAAATCAAATTGTCATCCATACGTCCATTACATAGCTGTCATTTGCGCAAAGAGTATAATAAGTCGTTTTGTTATTCCAAGTCTGATTCTTTTTTGATAAACCTCGTTTTATAGTGACTGATGTTTTATGTCAATTCACACTTGAATGCTATCGAATTTATTTAATAGAAATAAATAGTATAATAGGAATAAATAGTATCCTATGTGCGTTTCCTGGCTCTAAGCTACCTCCTCACCAATTTTCAGCCATATCGGTAAAGCCGTTCTTGAGTTATAAGTAGTGTAACACGAACACGACTTTCTTTTATATATATAGATCATACAACAACAAAAATATTTAAATTAATCATGCCACACAGTTGTAGGTAGAAGAAGATTTACACATACAAGATTTAGGTTTTAGCTTGGAGTGGACCAGTCCGAAAACATGTAGAATTAGATATAGCCTTAATCTGAGACTCTTACTGTGAAACTAATCCAATAATTTCGAAAGATAAATCAGCTCTTCCATATTCATTTCGTTAAGCCTGTGGTTAAGCCTCAATAACATTGAACTGTATGGATTTTGCGTCTATCTATACTTATAATACTTATACTTATATACTTATCTATACTATCTATACTAATATTATAAAGAAGTAAAGTTTGTGTGTTTGTATATTTGTTAAATTGTAAGGGGTAATCTCGGGATCTACTGAACCGATTTTAAAAATTCTTTCACCAATAGAAAGCCACATTATTGCTGAGTGTCATAGGCTATATTTATTACCTGAAAAAATTAGGGATCCTTAACAAAATAAGACCAAGAAAAAAAATTGCAACCAAAAACCTAAAAAAATAAATAAAGTATTTAATCTTAAACACAATACAAATAAAATGGGACAAAAAATAAAAAATAAAGTTACGATAGATGAGAATACGTTTATGGATAAAAATGTGAAAAATTATAAGAGAAAATATAAATACCTAGTAATTTAAAAAAAATCTACTTATCACCCGCATAGACGCATTTAATCTACGTTTATCCCAAAATGTTTAAAAAATGAATATCCACCCGAGCGAAGCCGGGACGGGCCGCTAGTTATTTATAAAACCGACCCATAATATGGACCAACCCATCTATTTTAAGGCTGATTCTATTTATTTTTTTATTTTATGTTGTACGGAACTGTGACTATTTTAAAACTGGTTTTCACAGACAATAAGAAGTTTATCTAAGTCTAGCATAGCCCGTTCCATGCAGAGCCCTTTTCACAGATTTTAAAAACATGCTTTTGATTAATATTTTTTAAAATAGAAACTTTTTCAGTGATTGAAACTCACCACAATAAGCTCGTCTCCATTATATTCCCTCGTGAAGGTAGCATTGCCCAGCGCAGACGACACCATCTGGGTAACTTTGTTACCATCTACGGTGTACGTGGTTGTGATCTGGAAAGACACAAAAAAATAATTATAAGTAAAATTCAATAAGTAGTACTTAAGTTTAGTTTTACTGGCGAGCTTATAAGCAGAAATTACTGCTGACGTGTAACGAAAAGAATCTGGTAGTGTTTACTTTGGATTTTTAACAACAGCATATGAATAAATAAAAATCTGTTTTTTTTTTATGCAACTTTAGCACCTGATATCTGAATACTGGTCGTCGGACCAAGGTATATGCAATACATACCTTCAAAATACATCCTTCCTTCATTCTTTTGTTTGTAATTTGTGGTGTGAACAATAAAGAGTTTATCTATCTATCTATCTATCCTTATACTAACACTATACTTCGACAACTCACATTTCGAGTCACAGAAAGTCATAAGGTCTGGCGGCCGCGGGATCTTGGACTGTTTCCAGTGAATTTTTTAGGGCAAATAGTCCCAGGGTGATGAGCGTTGCTGTTCCACTCAGAGTCTTAAATTATTAAGATTTCAAAATTGCTGGTGGAGCAGATATGTTATGGGTAAACCAGGCAAGTGATTAACTACAAAAAAACCTACAACAACTGAGCAAACAACATACCGGAATTTTCTCCTGGAAAGTGTCATTGAACTCTACTCCCGACTTAAAGTTAGTTTCCTTGGTGCCCTCAGGAGTGGTTGAGATGTAGGTGTAGGTGTCGCCATTCTTCAGCAACTTGGAGACTGGCTTGAACTCCAGGAACTTGGTGACCTGATCCGCGGGAAGCCCTGAAACGATTAGATTTAGTGTTGTTTAGAAATAGTGGAATTTTTAAAATAGGTTTTTATATCGATATTTTAAAAGCGGTATTACCCTGTGCGTTTTACCTGTCCCATACTTCCTGTTATGGAAATAACTAAAAATTCTATATGTGTTAGTACCTCTGCTTCCTTTTATCTATCTTTCTCTTAAAGTAGGTATACTTAGTACTTACATATTCATTTGCATTTTAGTTTTTTAATGGCTTAATATCGCAAAAAAATATGTGATACTTTTACTTTTCTGAATCTTTACTCAAGTAGAGTATATCTAATCTACTTTACCTACTACAATAAAAAGCGGGATTACCCACTTCTAAAATTGAAACCCAAAGATTATCATTACCAAAGACACGTTATATTTTCTTTATGATGAAATAGTTCACAAATATTTCATAACCAAAACTATATTTGGACTTTAAAAAGTCCCAATATAACCTTATCTTATCAATAATAGCAGATAAACTGTACGTGTATCAAAAAATTACGGTAAAGATATAAAATTTCCAATAAGCGACTTACCGGCTGATTCTAAAAATTTGTCAAAATTTTCTTGTTTCGTGAATTTGTATTCTTTTCCTAAGAACGCCATTTTGAAGCACCTTTCTCACTTGCAATTATAACGAAAAATGAATCAAAACTGCTCAATACCTCTCTTATATAAATCACTAATCGGAGATTAAGATGATAACAGCTCTGGGTTTAAAGATAACGTTTTAATGAATGACACCGACAAAATGTTTTTAAACCTAAATAAAAACATGAAATAAATAAGCTAAACATACAAATAAGTGCAAAAATGATATAGGCGTTGTTAAGGGTTTATTTGTTTGCCTCTCAACTTCTTAATAGCTGAACGAATTTTAATGCAACTTGGTTGGAGATAGCTTGTATTAATTATGCTGAATAAAGCTACTTTTATTATTCTATTTTTTTCTTCTAGCGATTCCTCTAAAGCAGCCAGTAACTTCTAGTTATAAAGTAATATAGATTTATAAAGAAAGGGTATGCCAAACCGAAAAAGGCTAATACTAGATACGCATTATTATTAATAACTTTTAATAGAGGTCCCACCGTGAAAACCCGAAACATCATCAACAATTTGTCGATTGGACATTTTTCTATGGAACAGCTGATTTTTTTCGCGAATTCAGAGTTGGCCTCATAGTAATACTTGTTCATAATAATAAGTACTATGAGCCCTTTTCGGCTTAGCATACCCTTTTTTTATAGCAATTACCTAATAAAATGACATAAGGGAATAGCCTTATCTTCGATTTTCAATACATAGGTTTAACCTGAAAGGTGGTACTAGGCTGATAGAAGTTCATTGTAGGTACCTACTTATCATAATAATCATATTTAATTTAACTATTTCATAAAAAAAAATCATTCACACTCAACGAAATGTCTGGTTTTTCCGTAATTTCTAAATGGCGTCAGTAAAAGCTATTTCATAATTATCATGAATATAGTCTGTTTCGTGTAGCTTAATAGAGTTCAAAAGTCCAGGCTAAAATATCTAAAATCCATTTTGATAAGACCAACCGTACGGCTGGTGTTTATTTATTACCTCAGCCAGAGAATTAGTATTGATATTCAGCGAAGTATGTAACGTCATCATTTTTTTTCCATATTATGTTTGTTTATTGTTAATTGTTTGTCATCAGTATTTTGGGTACTGCGGAGTGCGGATAGTGACTTGAGCTCTGTTTTTTATCTGTGATTTTCTATTAAGTTTAAGCCTATTTATATTATTTTAATTGAAAAAAAAGTTTCACTATGTTTATAATACCAATAAAAAAAAGTCAAACATCGTGTCAAACTTTCATAAAAATGAAAATAATACTTTATTTTCGCTTAATATTTTAAAATAAATACATATGTTAATAATAATCCATTTTAGGCTTTGTAATATCTCTTAGCGACGCCGTCGAACAGTGTTGCAGTTAGTGTCTGGAAACAAAAGAATTCATTATTTTAATTGTATTTCTTTTACCTTTTCAATGGTTACACCAATCAAAGGTTATAGGATTAAAATGAACCCTAGCCAAGATGCATTTCCATAATAGAAACGCATGAGAAACACAATGGAAAGTAGGAAAATGTATGAGAATGACATTTATGTGATATAATTTAGAATCAATAAATAGATTTTATAGAAATGTCATTCCCATATATTTTCCTATTTTTCTATAGCGTTTTTATGTATTTTATAATAAAATTTGAATTCATATAATCTGTGTTGTTCTTAAGGCTACACGGATAAGTCGAAAAGAGCAAGTTTGGTCAGCTCCTAAATCTTTTTGGTCAGCACTAAAATATGTATTTTTGATCAAACAACCTACGGAAAACGGAACTCAAAAAAGGTAACTCACGGTAATAAGCTCGTCGCCGTTGAATTCTCTCACGAAGGTGGCTGTACCCTTATCAGTCTTCACCGTCTGAGTGATAACGTTGCCATCGACGGTATACGTTGCCTTAACCTGATAATTACAAAAAATTAAAAATAAAACAAAACGAATGAAACGAACATGTAAATGTTTATAAGTAGACGAATATGTAAATGTTTATAGCGATGCACTGAATATATTTTTATAATTAATAGATTAAAATAAATGTTTTATCATAAGTTCATATTTGGATAGGTATGTATTTTTGTTAACATAAGGTTTTTGTCTTCATTCCTGCAACGGACAGGACGCACCTTCAGCGGCCATTGAGTAAACGTCAAAAGTAATATGGGTCGTCCGTTAAAAGGGCTTGTACACAAATCTGCGATGCGATGCGATGCGATGCCGCAACGCAGAAACTTGCGACGCGAATTTCTGCGGCAAGGAAATTCTTTGCCGCAGAAATCGCATCGCAGAAATTCGCGTCGTGCGTGCTCGCAGATTTTTGCGATGCGACGTCGCACCGCAGTTTTGTGTACAAGCTCAAAAACCGATTAGGTGCGGCACCGTCGCGGCTCTAGAAGCTTTATGGTCTTTCTTATTAAGTAATTTAAATTTAATTTAATTTTGTTTTGTTATTTTTAAGTTTGTTTGAAGTTAAGTGACATTACTTAGTTAGTCAGGTAGACATTACTGCGCACTAAACTTTTGTATTGCGCATAAGTTAAATGCCATATGTCAATCAAAACGTTTATAAATTAGGCTCTATATTTGTAACTATAATTGTATAACTTCAGATCACTTCACTCACAAACCAATTATAGTCAAACGCGACCTTATTCCGAAAATAAAATCATACTGGAAAAGAAAAAAATAGAGAAAAAAATATGACAATAAATGTTATCTATTATACTGCTGTTAAATGTTAAACTTACCGGGATTTTTCCCTCAAGCAGGTCATCGATCTCTTGTCCAGGTGTGAACTTGACCTCCCGGGTGCCACTTCCAGAAGCAGAGGTGTAGGTGTAAGTGTTGCCACTCTTCTCCACCTTTACTGTGGGCTTCGAGTCCAGAAAGGCCGGGAGTTGCGCATCGGGAACGCCTTGTTGGATAAATATATTATAGTCATTAAAAAAATCAAGTAAACACGATCGAGTGTGATTTCATAAATTGATTAAAATTATGAAAATATTTGATATTCAGTTATTAAAAACTGTGGATATGATACTGTATGCAAATCAATTGCAATTTTTATGCATATGATTGGCCATAAAATATTGTTTTTTTTTTCATAGGATTCTTGCAATGGTTCTTCGTAGATAAATATACGCTATATATGCTAATATTATAAATAATAAGATGTTGTATTTTGAAATTAGTCTTATATTTCTTGTTGAAGAATTATAAACTAAACGCTGGTAAAAAAATACAAATACGACGGGTTGCACTCCGGGAGTGCCGGCAGAAGTGAAAACTTAAGTATTAACGTTGTGCGTTTTGGATATTTTGGAATGGTTAGGGAATAATTTTGCACGAATTGCTTTAATTATTTTAATAGAAAAATGAATCGATATCGTGTCCACTATAATCACTAGGTCACAACACTATCACTGTCAAATTAGAACATTCGCGCAAGCGCCCTGCGCCGCCTAAACGAAACAGCCGGCGCAGGCATACATTTTCGCCGCGCCGTAGAAAGAGAGGGGGATACTAGCTGTCTACTCTCCATCCGTCTTACGAATTTTCGATCAGGTCACGTGACCCTGTCGCAAGTTTTACATTTTTTACCCATTCCAAAAAAGTGTACAACGCCGCTAAAGAAGTTTTCACTTCAACAAGTGCAATTCAACGAGGTAACGTCGCGAACCTTTTGGGTACCCTACACGCGGATGGTGACCTAAGGTCTGTTTCTTATTTGTAATTTTATATTCTGTTTAGGTTATCGTTCACTAAGCCTTATATTCAAATACGGGTTTATTGAGCCTAGCCATGTCCTGTTATTTTATTCGAAATTATCTACTTTAAAAAAAATATGTACCTATTTATTTTCTAAACAGATTAAATATTAGGTAAATAAATAAACATAAATTTATTTTTAACGTTATTGGCGTTGACGTTGTCGTATTTTTTATACGTTATTTAACAAACTAAACACCAAGCAAAAATCGACACAATATAATAAAAATAATGAAACAATAAATAAAATATAAAACGATTCTTATTATTTATCTTATTGATTGTCTTTATATTTTAATGTGGTTTTTAAATGATTAAAACACCAATCAAAAACCACAAACAAAAATAAGTGAAACAAATAAAATATTAACAAATCACCAATAAAGGTTTGAGAAATTGATAAAAATAAATTAATAATAAGATGAGATGTTATAAAACCTCACCGGTAGCTTTCAAAAAAGCGTCAAAGTTCTCCTGCTTCACGAACTTGTATTCCTTTCCCAAGAATGCCATTTTTCCAACTTCCAGCGATTTTGCACAGAAACTCCAGTTTTCTCTCAACTTTGCCTTTTATACTCGCGATCGTTATCATGGATATCATGGCTATAAAACTTCGGCAGATAGTGGACGTTTGAGATTAGTGTCATAAACGGTATCAAATGTCAAATCTGGACTTTGGACATGTAATTCTAGTGAGGGGGGGTCATCTGGCGTAAAGAGTGGCGTAAAGAGTGGACAATCCTTTACCTACGACTAGGAGACATCACGACTGTTCGGAAAATGACAATTTGTATTCAGTAAAAGAGTCACGGTTTTCTAGTTAAAATTGGACATTTTTGAAAATTTGAGGAAAATTAGACTTCAAATATGTCCAATAACTCGAAGCCTTTTTCCGAACAGTCGTGATGTCCCCCAGCCGTAAGTAAAAGATTATGCACTCTTTACACCGCACCCTGTATGTAGATAGGTAAGGTAGTCAAGCAATCTGGTGCAGCGTTGATAAGTGAGCTTAACGCGATAAAATGAAACTTCTGTGTATATTTTAGTATTCAGTATTGCAACCAAATCGAAACGTCCGCTTTTTTTTCTTCTTTTTTAAATGTAGGTAGGTACATAGGGTTAAACTTACCTACAATTAAAGAAGATAAAAATAGATGAAAAACAATTTGTAAAATGGCAATAAAAGATAAACACATGTAAGTACCTATGTATTTTTTTAATGATTTAAAAAGATACATAATGTGTTTATCTTTTACTGCCATTTTACAAATTTGAGAGCATGTAACCTCGGTTTTGTTATGATAGATGTGTTTAAATTGTGTTTAATATATCGGTTTGTTTCATCAAATATGTAACTTATTATTAAAGTTCCATCTTTTTTCTTACTCTAAGGGTAGGTACATTATGGTAAAATAACTACTTTCCAACCCATCACTAGTGAAATACTTGAATCTCACATCAGAATTCAAAAATATTTTTTTTACTCTAATAAGGGATGAAATTAGAATCAGAGTGCTAACTAGCCAATATTATATAATATATTACGAGTATGTTAGTTTGACTATTATATATCTTAGTAAGTTTACAAAAGTACCTACCTCCATAATAAGACAAACAAGTACCTACCAAAGTAAGTGTTTAGATTTTAGGGGTATAAAATAATTATTGTTTTTATTCTCAATATGTCTAATTGTCTATGTAACACTAAATTATGTGTGAGTACAGTAAATAATAATACTTAGGTGTTTATGAAAGACTATATTTTAGAAAAATAAATAATTTTACTGTAATAATAATTGACACATTTAACTAGTTTCTTAACTTATTATTTAGGCTGCTTTATACCATCTTTTGGCGGTGACATCGAATTTCGGGGTTGACAACGTCTGTGAAAGAAAAAAATAAGTTAGTTAGGTATTGTCCTGACACTCCCGACCTATCATGGTTTTTGGTTCAAAAGCTAAATAAACTACAAAACAATTAGTAATCACACTAAAAATATAAACGCAAAAATGTGTGAATAAGTGAGCGTGTGTGTTTGTTAATTCTTCATGCTGAAACGACTCAACGGTTTCAGATAAAACGCTCTTTTTATCTCGGTAAAATTATTAACAACTGCCTTTAAATGCTAAAATGCTAAATTAAAGTTAAATGCTAATTTATGTCTAATTTAATTTAAGATTTTATTTTCTAAATTGACACTTACCACAATGAGGTCATCGCCGTTATACTCTCTCAAGAAAGTGCCGGTACCCTTGTCAGAAACTAAGGTCTGTTTGATAGTGTTTCCTTCTACGATGTACGTGGACTTTACCTAAAAAAATAGTTTAAAAAACTAAAAAACACGCATTGTTTGACAGGTGTGCAAAGTTTGAATTAAATCTGATCGTTCGAAGTAGGGCAAAATCGAGCTCAAAGGAGTTGGTTACATACATACATACCTACATACATACATACATACAGGTGAAACTAATAAAAGCGTGTTGAAAACTAAAAACTTAAAATACTATTTTATTTTAGTTTGAACTGTACTTATTAACACCTTAGTTTGTGGTAAGGTAATATATCCCGGTAGGTAAGCAGTAAGGCTAAGAAGATATATATATAGAGTCCAGCAAGTAGCTTGAAAAATAATGTCATCTGCGCAATAGTTTCGAATTTTAAACATCCCTGTTTAATCTAAATCTAAATCTTGGTCTTGAATTATAAAAGTACAAAATTCTACCTGCTATGGGCAAACGTGACGTTTAACATCAGGCGAGCGATTTGCGATTTGCTCGTCTCGTCACTCGATAGCATAAAAAAATGAGGAGATCAAATTGTGACGTTAGGAATACACATTTTTTTTAGGTTTCCTTAACAGAGCGAAGGTTGTTCGCAATTCGACGACGCCAACTTTAGTCGTCGTAGTCTTATACTATTATTTTGGTAAGTCTATATACGAGAAGTAACAAATCTTACGGGGAATTTTTCACGGATCATCTCATCGAATTCCACTCCAGACTTGAATTTGGTCTCCTTGGTTTTCTCTGGAGTGGTGGTGGTCAGAGTGTAGGTGTCACCATCCTTCGTGATTTTGAAAGAAGGTTTGTACTCCATCATCAGGGCTATCTGCTCTTCTTTGAGGCCTACACAAGGAAAATAAATTATAAAGGACTAGTACAAGAATTTGTTTAGTTAGTTCCCAACCACAAACACGATGCTCTGACCAAGTGAAAGTAGCTTCCTCTTCTAAATTCAATCTAGTGAGGGCAACTTCGCACCGGAATAAATGGAGGCAGAATCTGCCTCTGGTAATCTGATTACCCGGGTAAGGGGTTCCAGTAACCATCCTCAGTGATGAGGGAATGACTAAAGAAGTTCCCAACCAAAATGGTTGGGCACCTACAGAGCGCTACCGTGAAGTGGGAGGTCATACGTCAATCCAATGATAAATGCAGTATTATTATGACATGGAGTTGATCTGAAGACGGAGCCAAAGTGGCCATTGGAGCTCTGTAATAAAATGACGTAAAACCTTTAGTTAGTTTGGAGTCATTTGATTTGACTCCAGTAATGTTCATTTTTTTGACCATTAATACAGGTTATAAGGAAAAGGTTATGCTAAACCTAAAATTCGCATAGTACTCATCATTATGAAAAACTTTTATTACGGAACCAACCCGGAATTCGCGGAAATAAAATTAGTTGTTCCATTGAAAAATGTCAACAACATTCGATAAAATGAAACAGCAAATCTGATCTGATTTCGCGGATTCTGAGTTGGTTCCATAGTAAAAGTTTTTCATAATTGAATACTATGAGCCTTTTTCGGCTTTCATACCCTTTCAACCTGTTTAAATTTTTTTTTAAATAACTTTTGAACTTACCGACAGCTTTCAAGAAGTTGTCAAAGTTCTCCTGTCTCACAAATTTGTACTCTTTTCCGAGGAACGACATTTTTATTTTTTTTGTAACACCGGTCGCTTCAGTAACATTCAAACTCTAAATAAATCACTACAACAGCTCTTTCTTTTTATATTAAAGTAATTATCAACCTAAAGTTCATTTGAATCATAGATTTGAACAGATAAAGATAAAGAACGAAGAAAATACGTTGTGACTCTATTATTTAGTAACAGTAAAAATGCGAATTCAGGATGACAATTCAAGACGTAACTTCTTCAAAAATTTCCGATTTCTCCGAAATTAATATTTATTGAAAATATATTGTAATATTGTGTATATTACAATATTAGTAAATATTATTTTTTTGGCTTCATAGTCCGGCTATCAGGGCGTCTAGTGTCGGCTCTAGGGTGCAAGAAGTGCGGTTAGTTTAGGCGCAATATAGCAAAGGGTCTTAAAATGTCAAATATGAAATAGGTATATTTTGGCGCTCTTTGCTACCGTTGCTTTATCCTGTGGTAGGTAAAGCTACCGGTAGTCAAAGTGATAGCTCTGCACAATGCACCGCTAGCGCAGCAGTATCATATGGCCAGATCCTCAAGCATAGGTACGTGTCGTTTCGCTGCTCAACATTTCTAAGTCTGAAAATTGTAATCAAAGAAAATAACTGTTTTCAAATGTATTTCCGCCTTCAAAAATACACTAAAATTACATTTTGAAAAACAGTTATTTGAAGATAAACGTCCACGAAGTAACGCCTGATTCAATAAAAAATCAAATAAAATCAAATATGGATATATATTTTCAAAGAGACAAAAAACTACAGTCTTAAATGTACATAATAAACTATGTAATTTTTTTTTTTTTTTTAGATATTTTTTTTTTATTCAAACACGTACATATAAAATACGCTAGTCTAAAAACAATCAGTCCCCATCCTGAACGCCTCTACCGAATGCTATGTAATTTAGCATAAGTAAAACGAGTAACTACACATAAAACGGATAAACGGTTGGTTAGTAATTTACCTAGTTTGGAGCTTTCCAAACTGGGCAAATTATTAATAAAAAATTTTAGACTGAAATAATATTTCATGGACTCCAATAGCTTTACCTTTTCCTCAAATAACTTGGGTTCAAAGAATATGATCCGGATCAATATTCAAATTGCATCAAATCGTCTACATTTATAACCGCATGTAACGATGAGTTAACAATTACCTATGAAATTAGGTAAATGGTTAATCATCCACACCTTACGTTGCATGAGTCTGCTATACATACTCGATAAGGATATGTCGATAGGAGCTTATATATATATGTATGATAGCTAAGATATAAATTTACACCGGTAGTATAAAAATATTGATAGGTTTAATAATATTTGTTCTGTGAAGTAGAGCGCGGTAGCGAACTACGCATAGAAACGAACTACTAGAGAATATTATTAAATAGAGAAACAATAAAAGATTATCTACACTTCTAGATACACTAATACTACGAGTATAAAGAGGAAAGAACTGTTTTATTGTATGTTTGTAACGATTAAATTTAAAAAACCACTGGACCGAGTTAAAATCTTTCAACAATATAAAGCTACATCATTAGCGAGTAACATAGACTAATTTCATACCCGTCCGAAGCCGGGGCCGGAGGCTAGTTATTATATACTTTTGTTTGATTATTTTAAGAAGACAAGCGCCTATTTTTAGATCTATTTATTATAGATAGATAGATAGATAAACTCTTTATTGTTCACACCATAAATTACAAACAAAAGAATTATAACACATAAAACTAGTGCGACAACTGGCGGCCTTATTGCTAAGAGCGATCTCTTCCAGGCAACCTTAGGATGGAGAGGGGGGTGTAGGGGATGCAGATAATAGTGTAGATGTATTAGGGACGTATTAGGGATTGAAAGTCGTGGTAGCTCAATGGGAGAACAGCCGCTTCGCATTCTTGAGGTGGCGGGTTCAAACCCCGACTCGTACCAATGAGTTCTTTGGAACTTATGTACGAATTTACATACCACTGGCTTTTCGGTGAAGGAAAACATCGTGAGGAAACCTGCATATGTCCGGAGAAGAAATTCAATGGCGTATGTGAATCCACCAACCCGCACTTGGCCAGCGTGGTGGAATACGGCCTAATCACCCTTCGAGGGTAGACCTGTATCCCAGCAGTGGGAGGATTAAAGGTTGCATATGATGATTAGGGACGCCAAAGCCGCTGACAATCCGGGGATGTGTGCCAAGAGTAGGCGTCAAATTTACATCACTGAAATGCCATGCCCATTCTTGAAGAGGACCATATTCACCATCATACTCTTAGTGCTCAGAACTCAGAAACATGAGGTACCTGCGTACCAGTTTTTTTTGCAAGATATTATTGTTGATTGCATTAGGGACGTCGTCGAATCTGGGACTGGATGCCAATAGTAGGATCGAGAATTGACATCACTACAACTAAAATGCCCTGTCCGATCTTGAAGAGGACCCACCACCATCATAGGGCTCAGCACCAAAAAAGCAAAAGCGCATCTCATAGCAAAATATTAGGGTAGGCCTCTCTCAATGTATTCCTCCTAACCAGATCCTCCTAAAGAAGGAATTCTTATTTGACACCGTTTGATAAATACGTAAGTAAATCATGTAAGATCACTATTACCATCATTACGACCACCTCACTATCCTTACTACCAACGGCAATTGCCTATGGGACTACTTGCATAGGGCGCCTGTGCGACCTGAGATGCACGTTTAACAAACACGCATTCAGGGCCTTTATTCGCTATGAGCACACGAGCACGTAACGCGCCGCGTTACGTCAAATCCATGGAATCGACACGGAATGGTATTCCGTATGCCAATGTCAAAATTTAAAACGCGATGCCACGCTAAGACTCTGAGCCGCGTTCACGTTACGTGCGTGTGATGACGTCACGCGTTTTTGGCGTGGAATATGATGGTAGATAGCGAATAAGGGCCCTGCTTGCTTTTTTTAAACCAGTGCGAGTTGCCCTAGCAAGTTACTGTAGGCCTAGCAAAACTTCTGACGTAAAATACGTAGCGAGTATTCCATTTACGCCCGTCAGGGGCGCCCATGACAGGCGTAAATGGCGTACACTTTTCTATCAAATAGTAGCTACGTATTTTACGTCAGAATTTGTGTGTTTCAACAAACACACGTTAGTTTCCGTAGTAAAGTTGTGCTAAGCATAATTATATACTTTTTATTGTCTACTTACTAATAGTATCACATATAATATTATTTGTTATTGTCTTTATGAAAACATATCTTTCTCTCTCTCAAATAATCTCTCACGGCTTGGATACATTTACTTTCTGTGTTCTGTCAATCTAGCCGAAATACATCCAAGTCGTTCAACACCCATTAAAATATCGTAAAGCGAGTACCTACTTAAACTACCTACTTTGTGACTGCACCAATTTTTTTTTTATAACATACTCGTAATATAATTAACATTAAGAATTACAGGTTGTCATTGTCATCAGTGACAATGACAACCTGTAATTCTATATTTATATATTCTATATATATATTCTATATATATATTCTATATGTATATTCTATTGTAACAACATTATAGAAACGAAAGTCAGCCTTCCTTTCTTTTCTTTTCCACTTCGCTCTATCCTCGACATCGTCTTCGGACACATTGCCACCTATTAGGTGACGGCATGTACGAAATCGCGTTATGTAAGAGACTATTCAACTTACGTAGGTACCTATTCAGTAGATAAAAACCACCTGAGTGTGGTAATTTATCTAGATTAAAGCAGCTATCAGCTTATCTTTGCTAGCTTGGTGACCTACAAGGGATGTGTGCAGCTACACTGCAAAATTAGTACACATGCACTTTACAGTAAAATCAATTGATGATAATTTTATAATTAATTTAGTCATGCTTAGTAAGGCACTTTTAATGCTAATGCTTACGTAACTCTTACGTAATTTTAACATACTTTCCAGATAAATAGGTAGTACAAGCTAATTAGTTCTTAATTTTTATTTAAAAAAGGAGTACTTATCTATTTTTGTTATATTTTTGGTTGGGTATAAAAATATATGCTTTATTTATACTACGTGATGATACGACTATATTATAGTTATTCGATAGCCAAAAAAGAGGGTTATGTTTTTCGGATGTAAATAAGTATGTACCTACCGATGTTTTTCTAAATCGACTCAATAGTAGAATGTAGGTAGGTACTATAAATAATCAGATGATATCCTCTCTTGTTTTTGTACGCCAATTATGATAGCCATAACTAATTTACCTACAACCTCATACTTTCAGCATTTTTATTTGTATAAATTTAATATATGTATGTAAATACCAAATTTTAATTTCCTTTTGTACTTGTAACAGTTTACTGTCAAGATGGAGTCGGGAGACCAGTTCCTGCTGTGACTAGGTGATGGTAATTCACGCACACGCTTGCATACTAAGTCTTCAGGGGTAATAAAATGTCTCAAAGTATTATTAGAAATGTATTACTTTAAAAAATAACAATAAATAGACTTATCATAATAATAACTTAGGCTTTGTAAAATCTCTTGGCGACGCCATCGTATTTGTCGCTGGTTATCGTCTGAAACAAAAAAGGAAACGTTGTTAATTAATTACGTCAGTGTTAAGGCGCTTTCTTTCAAGGTAAGGCAAGAAAAATGCAGTGCTGAGAGAAATTAGTGAGTGCAATGTTTCCGAAGACGATGTCGAGGATAAAGCGAAGTGAAGAAGAAAAGTAAGGAAGGCTGTTTGCACCGAGCAAACAAATCATGACTCTAGTGACTGTCTCTCCTCGTCAAACTGCTCATACAAACCGAGTACTCGGCCGAGGGCACTGTATTGCCACTGTACTCGTTACGTGTTATCAAAAACCTATTAGGGCGCTTCCTCGTCGATAACTTTATAAAATCAATGAGTTTTATCAAAAATTTATTACGAATTTATTGTTAATATTTCTCCGTTATTCTCTTCACCTCTTCAGTGGACAGGAAGCTTTATAGTTCGCAACCAGTATGGACACAATTACAGAGAGAGCACATATAAGTATTAAAAGCACTTCATAAGTTTTTAAAGTGCACTTGCGAGTGTTGCTGCTATCATAAATTAATAAGGAGTTTTTGAAATGAAGGTCAATAATGTAATATCGTACAATTGAAGTAATATCTGAAGAGAACATCAAGGTTAGAAATTATTCCACTGACAAGAATTAAAGGGCTTTTTATTAAGAAGTGTTGGCTAGATAAAAAAACGTGAGTTAAACCGAAGGGCGCATAAACAGAGTTATTAGGAAAAGGTATGAAATATGGGTCTGAAAACTGATAAGTAAGGAACAGATTATATGCAACATAAAAAAGCTTTAAATATGCACCCGAATATGCATGAAAATTGATAAAATATGCATAAAATTATTATTCTACCGTAAATGTAGTAAATATAACCAAAATATGCATGATCTATAAATTTTTATCAAAATATGCAATATCGCTGAAAATGGGAAATGCATATGCAATTGCATATGTATATATGTAAATATGCAATTGTATATGTAAATGTGCAAATGCGTATAATGTTGTCCCTACTGATAAGTAAGGTCCTTACCACAACAAGGTCGTCACCGCTGTAGTCCCTCTTGAAGGTGGCGGTGCCGAGGGGGCTCTTGATGAGCTGGGTGACGGTGTTGCCAGACACGGTGTAGGTGGTCTTGATCTGGAATTTTTAGAAATTAAGTGTTAGTAAAAACTGCTATGTAAATAAGTAACTGCTCTAATTACTTCGATATAATAATTTCAAATATCTCAAAGGAAGCATACTCGTATGCCATGTCTAAAAAAAATGCGACATCTCTCCAAAAGTCTAGTAATAAAATAAAATACGGGAAAATAATTCTTTTTTAACACGCTTTCATTAGTTTCACCTGTATGTTTGTAACCGACCCTTTTGGACTCGATTTTGCCATACTTTATACGATCAGATTTAATTTAAACTTCGCACACCTGTCCAAGACCGAGTACAATACGTGATTTTCAGTTTTTTAAACTATTTTTTTTTTCTTTTTGTTTTACAGACTTTAAATTGCAAGCTAAAACCCCTTAGGTATATTTATCCTAACATTCCTAACACAATATAAATCGTAATATTTATCGTATTGACCAATTATATGGGCTTTTGCAAGTTATACGAGTATAATACGGTTTTTGATTTGAGAAACTTACGGGAGTACCAGAATCCCCGATGGTGTCATCGAACTCTACTCCAGACTTGAAGGTGGTGTCCTTGTCTCCCTTGGGCGAGGTCTGGGTGATGGTGTAGCTGTCTCCGTTCTGGACGATCTTCACGGTCGGCTTCTCGCTGATGATAGCGGCGATCTTGTCGTCGGGAAGACCTGGAATAAACAGACGTTAGGTCTTTAACACTTCATACCCTTCAACTTACTTACTATCCTTACTTCCTTACTAATATTAAAAACGCAAAAGTTTGTATGTATGGATTTGTAACTCAACTTTCTAACTTTAACATCAGGCGAGCGATTTGCTCGTCTCGTCACTCAATTACATAAAAAAACTCTTTTACTCAGACATGAGGAGAAAGGGTCTTCAGTATATTTTCACGACTAGGGAAAGAAAAACTTCAACTAAAAACTAAAATTCACTGTTGTAATTGCGTTGCGTTGAGGTGTAGCCGAGTTATGCGAGCTTAATCCCACTTAAAACATTGTTCTTTTAGTTTTTTTATTCATTTACCTATAGGCTTGCGTTTGACCGCCATCTCGCCTGATGGTAAGCAATGATGCGGTCTACAATAGAGCCCACTTGCCTAGAAGAACCGATTCACTCACGACTTAAAGAAGTCTACTTTTTCGATTTTACTTTTTTTTTCTTATACTTTGTTAAACCAGTAACGAAAAGTTTAGTCAATCTTTGTTAAGTCGTTTGTTTGTTCAATTATAATCTATCATTTTTTTATTAGTTTACATCCTGTATATTTTTTGAAAATATTTAAACGATTTATTTTACATGCGTAAACAATAAAAATGGTGGTATTAAATTTTAGTAAAATTATTCATTAGGCAATTTTAAATCCCCCTTTTTTAAGGAAATACCCCCCCCCCCCAATCAAAAGGTTCCGACGACGAAAAAATTCTATTAAATCGTTGAGCCTGTATACCGGGTACGTTTCGTCGAATTTATTTTGAAGTGCGACCTGCACGGAGTACCAGCATGCAAGCATACGGACACTCGCGAGGTCTACTGTTCACAGAACTACTAGTTATAAAAGATTACCTCTGTTTAACTAAATAAAAACTTTAAAAAATTTAAACTTTTTTTTAATTAAATTTAATTTAATTTTAACATACCGACAGATTTCAGCCACGCGTCAAAGTTTTCGTGTTTTTCATAACTGTACACCTTGTTCAAGAAAGCCATTTTTAGTAGTTTTATTTTGCTATTTTTTCCTTATTGAGGAGCACTAATTACTGATTGATTGATTGTACTGATTTTTAACACCATACCACTCCTTTTATTACTATATCCTCTCCAACACTTATCTTTGATTATTTTTTATCATTGCATTAACTGGAGCTTAATCTTTTATCGATTAATACCTACTATCGTATCGGTTTCTGTAGTTAGGTATAAAGCTATCTATACAGGTTTATAAGGAATGGGTATGCTAAGCCAAAAAAGTCGCATAGTACTCATCATTTTGAACAACTTTTACTGTGGAACCTGGAATACGCAAAAAAAATTTGCTGTTCCATTCATTTTGTCCAGTGTTGTTGACATTATTCTATGAAACACCTAATTTTTTTACGCGAATTCCGTTTTGGTCCCCTATTAAAAGTTGTTCATAATGATGAGTACTATGTGACTTTTTGGCTTGGTATACCCTTTCCTTATAGCCCTGTATAGCTGCTACCTATATTTGCTAATGTAATATTTGATTTTATTACAAGTGATTGATTTAGGTCACGCTGTGGGCACCTGAAGATGTGTCTACCTACCTACATTATCATGTGTAGGTATCGACTTTGCTTATTTGAAATTCGCATGAACAATTGAACGTACGATCCGATTTCGTTGCGAGAACATATTTTTCAATCTTTTTATCAACTGTACCTTTTTATACATAACTTTTCTTGAAAACTATCCGCTCTACGAGTTTTTTGGAAAATGCAATAAATATTTAAAAATTAAACAAAAAAATTAAATTAATATATGTATTTCGAAAACATTTCAGAGGTTTTCGGCGTGTTCGACAAAAAATAAATCCATGAAGTTTCTGATTTACCTATCTTAGTCCCATTTTTCGACAGAAGTTATGAGGGTTCTGGGGCTCTATTTTTAACTTTCTTGTTATTTGGTCCACTCGATAAATATAAATACAATGTAATGATGTTTTCTTAGGACAAGCGATTGCCAATTAAGCGACCGCAGCGCCTTCTTTAATTAAAAAAAAATAAAATAAAAAATTCTAATAGCAGTCTCAGATTTTTGCTAGACGTTTTTGCTCCGTCATAAAAAACCTAGACATGCCTACTGTCTAGGTTGACGTCTTCTAGCAAAAACTTAGATTCATCTTTTGACACAGACTTAGAACGTTAGTGACTAAGCCATCTTAGTTTTTGTCTACTAAAATTGCCTAAATATGGCTAAAGCTACGTCATTTTTTGTCTACCTTCAAAATTGTCTAAAGGTCTGCAGTTTTATTTTGGTTACTTCAATGTTTTAAGGTGCAACGTGTCGCTTATGGCGCGAAAATTAAATTTCAAACTGTTTTTTTGGTTTTAGAGCTAGACCGGCTAACTAAATTAAGTAATAATCAAATTTGCGACAACCGTTAAGCATAACTTACGATATTTCGTAGAGGTATAAACAGTAACGCACAAGATTACTTAAATGAGCCAATTAACCGTCAAACTTGCGATCGAAGATGTTATTGACATGTTTAAGTATTGTGTGTGTTTCTATTGTTCTCAAGTGCATTTCTATTTATTACCTCTACAAAATATCATAAGCAATGCTAAACGTTTGTCGCAAATTTTATTATGCACCTTAAGTACTTTATCTAATTTGAAAAACTAAGAATTATTTATTACTATGATTACAAACACGTTAAATCTAAAGAGAAAATCCATACAATAGATCCAGTAAATGGTTAAAATACCTGAAACGTTTTTACGTTTAGGTAATGTTGCGATTCCATGCGTGCGCCGCGTTCGTCATGGAACAGTGCATTTCATTTCTGCTCATTAGGTACTTGATCACTCTATCATTGCAAAGTTATCTTATTTACCAACGAAAAAGGCTCGTTTTACTATAACAAAGTGTTTGAAAGATTGCTTTTCAGATAGTAATGTTAGATGAGATTTTGAAGTATTTTAATTCGCGGCAAGATTACAGCGGTCGGATCTTTTGTGATCGAAATTGCGATGCTGTTTCGCGCAGATTCCGTTCTGGTTGACTTGTGTTGTAGACCAGAATGCGATTGAAGTGATAGACAGAAAAAAATAAAGATAAAAAGGAAAAATAATTGAATACAAGAACATTATTTTTACAAAATAAAAAACAAAAACCGACTTCAAAAGACCGACTATTGATTTATTCATCTATTTGTCGCGCACGTACTTCATGCAAATTTAAGACTTATATGGTTTTCTCATGGATACCATTATCAGAACTGGACTAAATTGAAATGGGACCGGACCAAATGGGAAGCGTCAGCTTTCTAATAAAAAAATAATCATCAAAATCGATTCACCCAGTCAAAAGTTATGAGGTAACAAACATAAAAAAAAATAAAAAATAAAAAATAAAAAAACCATACAGACGAATTGATAACCTCCTCCTTTTTTGAAGTCTGTTAAAAATAGCCTAGGTCTCGGCTATTCTAGCTAGGCCTTTGTTTTTTTTCGCTATTTCAGGTTGTTCCCATGGTAACAGTTGTTTATAATGTTATGTACTATGAGACTTTCTCGGCTAAGCAAAGCATACTCCTTCCTTGTAACCCTGTATAGATAGGTAGGTGTGTGAATGGGCGTCTACTTAGACAAGGTTTAACAATTTGACCCTAGTCAGAGGTCAGAATAAGTTTTCGTTACTGAATATCGGTAGAGCTGTGCAAATATAGAACTTTTCTATCGATAAACTTTTTAAACTCGACCAAATTGAAAATTAATTGAATTTTGTCTATGATCTGGATAACATAGACAAGACAAGACGAGTGTAAAAGTCAGATTATTGTCAATCGACAAAGTTCCATACTACTAGGTACTGCTGGCAAAAATACATTTCATTTACCGATCCCATTAACAATTATATTATCTATGGAATACATTTTACGTATAAAAAGATTAAAGGTTGCAGATCACCGAATGTGATCGAAACTAGTCGTAGAAAACGACTTAATTTTTAACCGACTTCAAAAAAGGAGGAGGTTATCAATTATTCGTCTTTTTTTTTTAAATTTTTTTTTATGTTTGTTACCTCATAACTTTTGACTGGGTGAATCGATTTTTCGAATTTTGATGATTCTTTTTTTATTAGAAAGGTGACGCTTCCCATTTGGTCCCATTTCAATTTAGTCCAGTTCTGATAATGGTATCCATGAGAAAACCATATAAGTCTTAAATTTGCATGAAGTACGTGCGCGACAAATAGATGAATAACTCAATAGCCGCGGTCAAAATATTTTGTCAAGTAAGGAAAGACGCGACGAACTGGGGAAGTCTGAAAAGGACTGGACAGTGCTGGCCCAAGACCGGCAGGTATGGAAGAAGTTGGGGGAGATCTTTGCCCAGCAGTGGGACATTACAGGTTAACTAAAAAAAAGACGGACTTTACATACCATGTGCCTTCAACCAGTCTTCCATATTCTCTTGTTTCACATGACCATATGTCTTTCCAAAGAACGCCATTTTGCGAACACTAATACGAATTACAATTAAGTGACTAGTAAATAATTTTACAAAACCCCCCTTTTATACAAACTGACCACCAAATAACATAATCATTGATAATTATTGCGACATCAATTTACTATTATCGTTACTTTTGAACGGATATTATATTTTTAATTATCAGATTATCTACTACTTGAAATAGTGCAAGTAATTAATTAAGGCGTTATTACAGTGTCTAATTTTTAACACAATATTGCGTTCTTTGAAAACTCTATCAGTATGAAGAAATCGCTACTAATATTTTTAATGTGAATGTAAGTTTGTTTGTTACGCTTTCACATGAAAATTAACCGATAATCATGAAACTTTGTACACAAATTTTTGGAGGTTTTAGAAGACACTTTTTATTAGGAAAAAATAATGCGAGTGAAGCCGCAAGTAAAAGCTAGTTAGGTGATATTCAAAAGTGTTATGAATAAAAATGCAATTTGATGTCTATTTCGTTTTATAACTGGATAACAGTAAGTATCATTTAAATGTAAATACTTCCATAATCGATTTCTTACACAATCATGGTGAATTTAAAAAATGTTACAAAAAACTTTTCAGCGAGCCTAAACCGCTGGTCCTTGAAACGTCCTATTTGGTACCTACTCACTGAGGAAGTAATTTGATATATCCAACCCTTGAGGGGCGAAACGGGCTGATTGTGTGTTTATGAAAAAAAAAGTGGCCGGGCCTTTTTTCGTTTATGTGAAAAGTTCGTAGGCTAGCATAGATTTTTTTTTGTTAGAATTTGATTTTATCATTCAATATAGGAATAGTTGCCTTCGAGGGCTATACAACGATTACCTATAGCGGTCATACAGTTTTATATTATTTATATTATTTGGTAAATTGTTTACTGTAGACTACGCGAGCGAAGCAGCGACCATAAGCTATTATAGTTATTAACAAACAATTCAATCAACTCTGAAACAAATTCCAATATGTTTAGTAGTGTCATTTATTCAGCGTACATTAGATATATTACCAACATACTCCGTAGATCAGCGGCGTCGAACAAACTCAGGGTCAAAATAATTGTGCACTTAGATTCGCTAAAGCTCGAATTGTGAAGAGAGGCCAGCATTTTTAAATTAGAAGTCGAACCGTTTAATACAATCTACACATAGTTATAACAGTATGATATGGACCTATCTACTATTTTTTTGTTCTACGGCTGGACTAAACTTAGTTAATCATGAAAGGAAATTGTATGTATCGCAGTACCCGAAAAATAAAAATAAAATACTGGGAAAACGTGGGGGTTTTAAAATTGGTATTACAATAAAAACTAGGTTTACAAGTGTGGCAGGCGTAGGTCATTGTAAAAAGTTTTCAGGAACGAATGAAAAAAAAATCAGGAGGCGTGTCACCTCAAGTTACGAACTAATCGGTTTCTTCGGCAAGTCAAAGGCCAACATCAAATAAAAAAAAACTGGTAATTATTAAATAATAAATTCGTTTATTTAGGAATTTTATTATGAAGATAGTATAATAGTAAAAGTAAATAGTAATTTTATTCTAGATATACATCTATATAATATAAAAATGAAACCCGTTTTCCTTGGTCACGGCCTCACGCGTGAATGGCTGGACCGATTTCACTAATTCTTTTTTTGTTGTATTTGTTATTATTAGGAGAAGGTTCTTACGGAAAAAAGTATTAAGAAAATCTCTCAGAAATATTGAAAAACCCTAAAAACAGCCCTTTTATTTTTCCCATACAAACGTTTTCTAACTAAAACGAGCTTTATTGCTATTGTTTAAAGTTCATATTGAATTGCAAGCACTCACTGTTGTTTAAGCAATGTAGGTATGTTCCTAACGTCCAAGAGTCAATTTGCACTTTATTACCTCTGTACAAAGTTCAAATTCAATCATATCTATCAAAACAGTGTGCGTTTTATACTGATAATTTTTACTATAAATTGACAAGTTAGCATCAACAAACTACGGTTGCTATAGTTACGCAATAGCATGAGAATAGAGGTTATAACAAAGAGTTCCTATAATTATTCTCAACACCTTTGGTCACGCCATCACGCGTGAACGACTGGACCGATTTCAATTTACTCAACGTTTATCCCAAAGTCTACCCGTGCGAAGCCGGGACGGGCCGCTAGTATATGAATAGTTTTCATATTGGTCGAACGAATAAAACTAGAATAAATTAATTCTATTTAAATTTTTAATTTCTTTATTTCTACTTTGTCCTATTTTAATTTTCTTTTTAAATATTTTTTAAAGCTAATATTAAAAAAAAAATGTTTATTAACTGCTGAAATCTTTTTAAATCTTGATGCAACAAAACCTTAACAAACCCGTTCATTGATAAAAACCAGGATGTTCCAAATCAGCATGAATTGACAAACAAACCTACAAACTTAAGTAGCTAGAGCTAATACAGTAGCAAATGCTTCGTCATATCGGTTTGCAATTTTGAAAATTATATCACGATATCACTCTCCAAATGATAAGCTAACTGACCTTATTTTTTTACTTGTACAATCACAGACAGATGTCTTTTAACTATTTTTTTCAAAGAAAACGTTCAAATCACAGCGTAAATGATCTAAATTCAGAAAACAATAAAAACAACAAAGCGAGTGTAATTTTTTCTACAAATTATTTTAAAACCATTACAAAAACGGTCTAGAGTAAAGACAGGCAAAATTTATTTATTTATTATGCTATTTAATGATTTTGCATATTTGTTTTACATCGTAAAACCTTTATAAACATAAACGGTACAATTACACATAAAAAACAGAGCTCAAGTCAAATTGTATTATTACCAACTCTATACATTTATCTATAGATCTAAAAATAAATATGTTTGATTGATTTCCACTTACCGGTCGATTTGAGCCAGCCATCAAAGTTCTCCTGGCCGACGAGGGTGTAACTTTTTCCGAGGAAGGCCATTTCGAAGATGCGTTCTCAAGCAATGACAAGCAACAAATGAGAAGCGACCAGCCTCACAGCCGCTTTTATGGCCTAGCAATAAAAGTTATCGATGTTCTACGTATATCATAAACAAGGTGTAACAGAAAGGTGTAGTAATACTTAAGGGTGTTCTTTTACACGTCAAAGTAACAAACAACTTCTAGAACACAAGTTTGCTAAATTCGTGAAAAAATTTCGAGTCTCCATACGAAATATTCAGCCATCATCATCTGCCTACCCTTATCCCACTTACGTAGGGTCGGTACAGTGTGTACACTTCTTCCATTCATCTCTATCATTCGTCATATCTGAATATCAGTTCATCCATACTTTCTTTGGTCGTCCTCTACAGCTATACGAAATATTCAGCCACTTGATTCAATTTTCGATAGACATTCGATATTTTCTTTCTCGAATTTAGCAAACTTGGCAACAAGTTTGCTAAACTTTGACGTGTAGAAGAACACCCTTAAGTATTACTACACCTTTCCGTTACACCTTGTATAGGTACTAGAATTATACATTTAGCATATCATTTATTACTTGTATTTTAATACCTATTCTTATATTTCTTTTCGATTTATCAAATGATATCTCAGTTTTGCCATAGTCTGGATTAAGGTTGTCAAAATTGCAATCTTGGCACTTTGGATGCAATATCTAAATCCAGTGAGCGATTAAACGTAATAATAACAAGAGTGATCACTTTAAAACCAAAAAAATCGTTTCAGTAGTCTCTATTGCATGTTGAAGACAAAATTGATATAAAAAATGCTTTTTTACCAACTTTAAAGAGGTTATTATTTATTTTAGTTTGTTATTTTAGCTTATTTTAATTTACATGTAAATATTTTTTTTAATAGTTATTTATTTTTAACAAAGTTACACATTGTTTAGGGTTTTATTTAATAAAAAGCCCTAAAATCCTGATCAGGCTCTTCTAAGCTATGTTTTTCAAATTTCCAGAAATAAACTTGAAGGATTTATTCTTCTTCTTAAATATAAAAATGAATCGCTGTTCATTTGTCTGGCTAAAACTCTAAACATAATATGATGTGAAAGAAAAATTCAACTCTAAAAGTTCCATCGGCCGAATACTTCCATTCAGTAACTTAACTGGAGCTACGAAAAATATGTACTTACGAGTAACACACAAATTAGTCGATCCGCTAACCGTGAAATACAAATACAGAGGCATCTTCAGTTTTTGTGCAAACTTTTTACTTTAGCAACGTAATGACCAGACTGAGTTACATGTGATTCACATCCCACTAATCATTGCTACAGACACTGACATATACTCGTAGTAACTAGGTATAGTTTGAAGTTTAGGTATTTTATCTTGCGAGAATGATAGTTATAAAATTCTAGTATAAAAGTTAAACAGAGTCTAGTCGAGTCGAGTCTAGTCGGTCTAATTTTCATCTTCACAAGCCAAACTTCGGGAGTTTTTAGGTCCTAGTTAATCACTCTTTTTTTCTCTCTCAGGGAATCTCCGCCAGTCAACTGACCTAACTTATCTTATAGGTCCTGATTCAATGCCAGCGCCGGCCCTGGGATGCCATAATGCCAAATGCGAAAAACATTTTGAATTGATTTTTTTTTGTCGTTCTTTCGTTTAATCTTATTTCTTTTTTGTGTTTCTTTGCTGTGCTGCGTGCAGCGAACACTGTCCAGACCGTGCTGATCAAACCCGGCATTCTCTCTTAGTAACAGAGTCAGTCAGTCATAAATTGTCACAATTTTATTTCTCATCCATTTATGATGTAGCGTAGATACCTATAAGTAATTTACATCATGCCAGCGGTCGGCGGGAGCAATCTTTTCATTTTTATACGATATCAATGGGTCAATTGAGCGCCGGCGAGTCGCCCGATGGTAACAGTTCGTATCCGCCTATTACGAGGTACAATAGCCGGCCAGTCACATCGTTGTAATTCTAATGGTCTGGAAAACGAGGAGCAGTTGCAGTAAAGTGAATGGAATAAACCGCATCCTTGATCCCCATCAAGCAGGATGGCGGACAAACGCCCGCCTATTACTGAATTAAAAATCTTAGATCGTACTTACTATAAGAATTCGTACTTCCACAGCACCCAATGAGATGGTTTGAGAAGATATTCGATATATTAGAGGGGACTGGAGCGAGAGCATAATTATCTACGGACGTGGGTCGAACAAAGTAGCTATGTATGTAGGTATCCAACCTAATATATACCAGCATTTTTTTGTAATAATAAACGGTTTACACTCATAGCTCCCACTAGGATAATCCTGTGTCGGGGATGCCATGGAACACACACAAGACAATGACAACTAACACCCAGACTCAGAACAGATCTGATATTAAAATTCGTCATTCAAACATCTGCCCGGCCGGGAATCGAACCCGGGACCTCCGGCTTATAAGGCGGATATACTACCGCTGAGCCAAACAGGTATAATTAGTGATTAAACGAACTTACCTTTGTGAAGTTCTATCATAATTATACGTAGCACTTTGTCCGAAGAAATTAGTATTAGTAGATATTATATACACATGTAGTTTCGCTAGGTGACACCACTCTTTGCACTAATTGTTGAGAGAATGTAGGTAGAATTAAACAAGTTAAAATATCCGAGGGTAGATATAACCCACCTCGCCATTTTGTCGTTCTTATTCTTCATTTAGTTTAGAGATATACATATTTATATTACACACCTAATTACACCTTTGTCATTGGCATGCTTCTTTAGTTCTAATGATATTCAAGGGTTGCGTTTGCTCCTGGGGGGGCGGGAGTACATACTAATTTCTTCGGACAAAGTGCTACGTATAATTATGATAGAACTTCACAAAGGTAAGTTCGTTTAATCACTAATTATACTTCGCACTTTGTCCTCGAAATTAGTATTAGTAGATATTATATACACATGTAGACTTTGAGAGTAATGTAAAGAAGTATTGTCAATGACACGTTAATCGTGTGAAATCAACTTAATGTTTATTAAGCACAACCATAGGTACTGTAGGTATATTTTACGTGAAAATATTCATATTTTACGTTACTACCTTATTACTTAACTTAATTGTTATATTTAGCTTAAACAGTATCTAGGCATCTATTCGCCTGATGGTGTATTATTATTATATTAATAATTGCTCGAGCTAAGGACAGGTGACAGGCATCGGTAACAACCCTGTTGTAAAACGGAACGAAGGTAGTGGAGCTGTGGCTCCATCCCGCAGTGTTGCGGATAGTGTCAAGACTGACACCAAGCGAGCGTGCGGCAGTCGCAGTTTGCCGACTGGTTTAAGTGAATAAAATATCGCATTTGTCTATGTATGCCTGTAGTATTTTTGCTGGGTTTTCGTAGAAAAAAGGTAAGAAGAAAACTGACTGCTTGAAACCAGGAATGTTTATTTATATCAAGCTTTTCATTACCAATTGACAATTGTCAATTATGCATAAGTGACCTAAAACACTGTTGGTGCCCCAGGTAGCATTGTATTTAGGTAAAGGAGGTTTACCGTCGCTAAACATTTTCGATAGAAAGACAATTAGGTACGCTAGGGATTGAGGCCTTATATAGAACAACATTGTAATTGTTTAAGCAATACGACCACCACTTCCAGAGAAATCCGTCATGTTGTTTATTGGAGCTTTTAGTCAGTGAGGCAACTTGTAGGCTTCGACTTGATAAAGCCTGATAACACTCCTGCAGCCAGGGTAAGATTGGAATATATCTGCGATTTGTAATGCGATATCAAAATATTATCGTTAGGTGTAAACGTAGCGATATCAGACACAAGTAGGGATTTGAACAAAGAGAACCATGCTTGTGTAGGAACATTGGTACAATGAAACATTGCTACAATCACAATGCCACATGCGTTGTTTGAAATGTTTTTTCGCAGCCTTCTTAGGACTATTGAAAATGAAGGGAAGGTGTAAATAAAAATAAGATGTCTGACCATGACTGCAAATGAATTAAAAGCGACTGCGTCAAGATCTTTGTGTGACGATATGTATCTATTACATTTATTGATGATTCGACTTTCAAATCTATTTCAGGCAGCTCAAAAGATGCTGCTAAGTATTGGGAAGCCCAATCAGCTAACTCCTATTTGATATCTGGGTGTGTTTTACGTGATTCAAAATCAGCGAGAACATTGATACATGATCTACTATAGGACGTGAAGATAAAAATCTTTGTAGCCGTGAGGCCAAATTTCTTTTGCTGTTTTAGTAAGATTGGAAATAGAATTCCATCCATGCGGTTAATGTAAGCTATCGCAGAATTGCGGTGGTGTTGTCGATGCAAAAGTATCAGACAGCCGTATAAATCCTTGGAAAAAAATTAAGAGCTATGAAAGCAGCTCGAGGTAATTTCAATGCCTTTCTTGTTTACTACTTGACCATTGAGCACTTGCAGTTTGACCTTTACAGTTCGCCCCCACCCCGTAGTTGAGGCGTCAGAATAAATTTCTGTAACGTGCACAGCACGTCGTTTCTGATATGGTGTGTTGATTGGCCTATGGCACTAATCCACCACTTAATATCGGGCAACAGAGTGTCGGGTACATTCATAAACTTATCACAACATCATAAGTTAAGATATTTGCAGCGTTTTATTTCCTTAGTATAAAGCCCATACCCATACTCAATGGCTGAACAAGCCGACACTAATAAACCTTTGATTTGTGTGAATTTCCTAAATCAACAGCGTCTCTTTTTAGTAAAATTATCTATTTCAGTTTTAATGTGTAACTTTTTGTCCAAGGTTAGACTTAGCGACATCTGATAAGAGTCTATGATCATGCCTAAAAATTAGCATGTAATTGAAGGTGTCAACACACTTTTCTCCTCGTAAGACTCAGAGAAGTAAATGGTTTTCTCGTCATTTCAATATTTATCAGTAGCATTTCAGGGCACTGACTTATTAGTAGCCAATCGACTAAATACAGATTCATAATGTTTGTAAAAGCAAACGGTGCAGTTTGCAGTACTTAAGCCGAACGGCACAATGTTACATTGGAATAGTCGTATTTGTCGTTGAAAATTAACCGAAGGTTTTTATAAAGCCATTGTGATATCTTAAAAGAAAATATGCATCTTTGAGATCAAAGGTGCCATATAGCATTTCTGAGAAAATAATTTTACTGCAGTGCGTAAGTCCCCATCCGAGTTTAAAATGTTCAGTTTTTGTAAACTTATTAATTATATTATTATTATTTTAATTTAAATACAATTATTTCGATTGTTTATCAGAATTTGTATATATGTGTGGTTTAGGAACAGATTCCTGAACGACCGATGAGGAAAACTTCCAGCTATCCGAGAGAGGATAGTACTATGGTCATTTGTAATTTATAAGAACCGGATTATATGCAACATAAAAAGTTTATAATAATTATGTATAATAAATTGGTGAAACATTCGTGAAATTGGTAAAATATGCATCAACATAAGTAAAATATGCAACATTACCTGTTTTTATAAATTTTTAATAAATTTTAGAAAAAAAAATAAAAATTACAAGAAGAAAAATGCTGTATTCAGTTTTTTTTTTTTTTTTTTTTTATTTATTTTGTTTTATTTTATTTTATTTTTTTTTAAATCAGCGCAAAAAAGCGCGCGACTGATTGCGCTTTACAGACCGAGCGGTTTATGTGCTCGTATGTGTAGGTTTGACCGGTAAATTTTTTATTTATTTATTAAATGTTTCTTAATTACTTATAACAAAAATGTATATTTTTATTTTATTTTATTTTTTGTGTTGCAAGTTGCTAAGTCGCCATATAGCAAGTAATAGTAATAACTTCAGCAAGGCATGATATAACACGTGCCATTTGTTTTTGTTCGGCTTCGATTTCTTTGTCCGGTTTCAGTGCCGTTCTGGAAGGGCAGCTTTTGTTTCAGGGTTAAGCTGTGGAGCATTGATGTGCAAGCATAATTGCTGGCATAGCATGCAGGCATTGAGTACTTAGTCAAAATATTTGTATATTGTAACCTTCAGGCGCGATATATTTGAGGCGGTTGCAACTCTGAACGGGTGTCGTTTGCAATTTTCATTGTGATTATCGGGTGTTTGCCCAAAACCTCCAGTACCTCTTCATCTAATTTTAAAGGTTCTGTTGTCGATGAAGTTGGATCGTCGACAATTATGTCCGCGATATTATTTGCGGTCCTGAGATCGCAAATACTAACTATACTAAGTTACTGGTAACTATAGGGACCGTCGCCGCTTTACCTCCATAAGTGTCGACGAGATCTGCGCCGAAATTATCAACGTCCTATACAGTCACGTGATTTGGAGGCTCTGGGATTCAGTCGTCTGGGCCCAGGTTTGGTTGGGGTGACTCAGGAATGAGTCGATATTGACTTGTAAGTATAGGTTTTTAACCTTATATAATATACGTTTAGTGTATATAATAACAACAAGTCCAAAGGTCTTAAAATTTTGCTCAAAGTAAATGATTAAAAGTTATTGTGTTTTCAGTTTCGAGTAACTGATCAAATTTTGAACGCGGTGGTTAGTTCGGTTACATTCATTGACAGATTAGTGGACTTTAAGGCTGTCTAGTGTCAGCAAAAAGGTTATCAGTTCCAACTGATAAAATGTCGAATGCGGTGAAAGAACCCCAATGGTTAGTTCGGTTGCATTCATTGAGATAATAATTGAACTTTAAGGCTGCCCTAGTGCCAGCTAAAAGAAAAAAGGTTATCAGTCCCGGCTGATAAAATGTCGTATGCGGTGAAAAAACCCCAATGGTTAGTTCGATTGCATTTATTGACAGATTAATGGGCTTTAAGGCTGCCCAGTGCCATCTAAAAGAAAAAAGGTTATCAGTCCCAACTGATAAAATGTCGTATGCGGTGAAAAAACCCTGATGGTTAGTTCGGTTGCATTGACAGATGTCGTATGCGGTGAAAGAACCCTGATGGTTAGTTCGGTTGCATTGACAGATTAATGGGCTTCAAGGCTGCCCGGTGCCAGCTAAGAGAAAAAGGTTATCAGTCTCAACTGATAAAATGTCGTATGCGGTGAAAAAACCCTGATGGTTAGTTCGGTTGCATTGACAGATTAATGGGCTTTAAGGCTGCCCCGTGCCAGAGGTTATCAGTTCCAACTGATAACAATATCGAATGCGGCGAAATAGCACCGCTGGCGATCTCGGTTGCATTCTTATGAACTTTGCTTTATAATTATTAAGGTAATGAATACATAGTAATACCACTACATACCTTGTCGATGTACCTACTGTACTTCGTACTATTATCCGTTGCTCCAATGAGTCCTCGGAATCACTACTAGAAACGTCACTTTTATACGACTTATTTTTCACTTTAATTTTTTAATTTTACGCATTAAAATTCCGCGGTTTTCTTTGACAGCTTTCGAGCGTTTTCTTTTAGGTATTTTTTGAATAACAAAAAGAACACTAAGTATTATACTTTTGTTGAATTGAAAGTGTCCGGAGTGGTTGAGCACTAAATTGCGAATGAAGAATAAGAACGACAAAATGGCGAGGTGGGTTATATCTACCCTCGGATATTTTAACTTGTTTAATTCTACCTACATTCTCTCAACAATTAGTGCAAAGAGTGGTGTCACCTAGCGAAACTACATGTGTATATAATATCTACTAATACTAATTTCGAGGACAAAGTGCGAAGTATAATACCAACATTTAGCAATCACATCGTTGTATTTCTAATGGTCGGTAGAAAAACGAGAAGCTGAATTTGAATAGATAAATAATTAAATATAGATCATACCATGTGACTTCATAGGTAACAGGTATCTACCTAAACTGCCTAAAGACTACCTACCTACTGGGAACATTTGAGAAGATACAAGTGTGGAGAATATCCATCTCCATTCATTCATTCCATGGAATTAATTAATTGATTTGTTTGTCTTCATAGTTCATTCATTCCTTGTATTAAAGGACATTATTACAGCATTAGTGGCATTTTTATAAAGAAAAATCTGAAAAGAATAAAAAGACTCATCAAGACGTATCAAACGTTTGGTAAAGATATATTGTTATATTGTAATCGTATACTCTTCGATTTACCTTACTCGTTACAACAACCAAGTTGAATATCCCGACATTCGACGCGCCTTGACCTCTAAATAAAAATAGCACGCGGCCCTGCAAACAGCGGTTCCGACCTTCGTTCCGTAAAGTTGGAGGTCGTCCTTCAAGCAAGGACGTTGAGGGCCTGGCCTTGAGCGAGGTCGAGGTCAGGACCTCGCCCTTGTAGAGGACGTATTGAGTAGCAGCTGGCATCGCAGACAAGCTTCTCTACTACTTGTCTTCTCTCACTCCGTGATCTACTCAACCGAATTCTACTTATCTTCTTCTACTTTCATCATCATCATCATCAGCAACCTTTAATCCTCCCACTGCTGGGACACAGGTCTACCCTCGAAGGGTGATTAGGCCGTATTCCACCACGCTGGCCAAGTGCGGGTTGGTGGATTCACATACGCCATTGAATTTCTTCTCCGGACGTATGCAGGTTTAATCACGATGTTTTCTTCTACATTAAGAAATACAACTTTTTTTTTCTCAGCCTATTGCGTGCTACTACTGGAAAAGGCTTCTATTTTTTTCCTATCCTTATTTTTCGCTAAGTTAAGCCATTTGGAGCTGAATGAAAACTGTACGATTGATGGCGAAGATCGTTGCCGCACTTAGTTCGTAGCCAATCAGGTCGTCGGCCATCTGTAGGCTCTAATAAAAAGTTATCTTTGATTAAAATCAAAATATATTTTCTTAGTTGAGACTCTGCTTTACAAAATTGCGTATAAATCTTGGACCAGATATCTAATGTCTTCTTATATATTCTTATATTTATATTCTTATATATATAAAAATTCTTATATATAAAATTCTCGTGTCACAATGTTCGTTCCCGTACTCCTCCGAAACGGCTTGACCGATTCTTATGAAATGTTGTGAGCATATGGAGTAGGTTTGAGAATCGGCTACTAATACTATCTATTTTTCATACCCCTAAGTGATAAGGGTTGTCCACCCCTAACATTTATTTTTATTTTTTGGACAAAATTTTTATTTCTTATATTGTTGCCGTGGCATTAAAAAATACATACAACCCTAAATTTTCACTCTTCTATCACCAACCCCTATTTTTTAATAGTCACTAGAAATAATTTTTATTTTATGGCAAAACAACGTTTGCCGGGTCAGCTAGTAACTTTATAACTTTTATCTATAACTTAGTTTTGTTTTGGTGTAATGAAACATTGTATTATATTATTAGCATTTACTCATCTATTTCTGATAAAGTAGGTACTCGAAACTGGATGAGTAGTTAGATATAAAATACCTACCCTTAAAGTAGGTACTAGTTAATATATATTTCAAAATTTTCCTCTTACTCACATGATGTGAGTCAGTCAATAAAGCAATAAACCACGGCCACGGCACCTATCAGTAAAGTATTAGTAGTGAAAGATTATTGATAGTTAGATATTGTATCTACAACTAGCTCCGACACGCGGTTTCACCCGCTTTCCTACTGGAACCGTCTTTTTTCAGGATAAACGTAGCATATGTGTTAATCCAAAGTATTACTACAATTTCGAAACTCTCAAATCTTTTTTTTAGCGTGTAAGTGTAACAAACACACGAGTACACATACAGTCACGTAGAATCTTGGCATTTTTGAAAAATGTGACTAGCTGTGTTCAATGGTTTCCATCATAGTTGTTGAGGTTATTCAAGAGCAAAAAATGGCTATGCTATATTTTTCTTTCAGATATATTTGGTGTTTAAATCCGATAGGTTTAAAGTTATCGCAAGTCTAAAGCTGGCTTCCCACGGTGCGTGATTCTGCGGATCATCACGCACAACCGACGACGGCCACGGACGGCAACGCACGCAGACAGGGCTTTTCCAACGGTGCGTGTCGGTCTGTGTAGATCTTTTGATAGCTTCATTTCAAAATGCAAAGTGAAAGAGAACGTATCGTCGCTGCAGCTGCGGCTGTGGTATTCATTAACAATTACCTACCAAATTATGCGATCTAGTAAAACTAAAAAGAAACCACGTCGCTGGTGGATATCAGCTTACAACAAAAGTCGTTTAAGGTAAGTGTACCTAAATATCTAATTTTATGGTGCGTCGTGCGAGCTGGTCCGTCCGACCGCGATATCACGGACCGTGAGAAGCCAGCTTAAAAGGATAAATTTCATTCGCCACTTAACTTCGTCGACTTTTATTTTCAGATACTGCTCCTGTCTTCTGCAATGTATTCCTGTCGTTTATGAACGGCTCTTTCATTTACGCATACCTATTGAACGAAATAACTTTATCTGACTCTTTTAAACGTATTATTTTCGTGAGAGATGAAAACGATCACTCTACTGGTCATAAGGTATGTGCTTTACCCGTTTAGTTGCTTTTGCAACAAACAAACAAATAGACGGAAAGCCAGCTTTCGTATTTTAATATCAGTGATTACACGTTACAAGCACCTACTCACCGACTGCACTTCTGTCAATATTTTTTTTATCTTGTTTGATGTTTAGTACACTGTGTGGCAATGTAGGTATTTCTTATCTTGTATTGGGTAATCTCGCGAATTTATGTAAGTACTTATCTAATAATTCTTGGACATTGGTCCGGCTTTATTTATTTTATGCAATTGCTATAAATTACGCTTAATTCATATCACTTGAAGAAAATGTGACCGACTTTTTGGCGATTTTTATCGGTTTATTTTGCACATGTAATTGACCTAGCGATTGTTTGTTCGTTAGTTCGTTTGTATTTTGGTGTTCGCGTACAGGGTGATACTGTGGTACAGTTCACAATCCTCAACTAATTTCGACGAAACTTGGTGTACAGGTTCAACGATTTAATAGATTTTTTTTAACAGCCTGGTCGGGCTGATGTTTGAATGATGAATTTAAATATCTGTTCTGGGTCTGGGTGTTAGTTATCCTTGTCTTTGTGTGTGTTCCATGGCATCCCCGATACAGAGTACCTATCCTAGTGAAATAAGTGTGAAACGTTTAGGTATTTATTTATTGAAGACATCGCTCTATGCGATAAGGCCGCCAGTTGTAGCACTATAGTGCTACAAGTTTTAAGTGGCTATAATTTCTGGTGTGAACAATAAAGAGTTTATCTATCCATTGAAGAATAAAAATCATCCCTAATACGGCCCTAGGTAGAGTAGAGCAAGCGTGGTAGAGGTAGAGATTCACGCTGGAACGATTCAACGGATTTGTATATGTATATGCAGTGGATAAGTACGTATCTATGCTATAATCACCGCGTTACCAACTGAGTCGTAGGACCATAAACGTCAATAGGGATAGATAGATAAACTCTTTATTGTTCACACCATAAATTACAAACAAAAGGATTATAACACCTAAAACTAGTGCGACAACTGGCGGCCTTATCGCTGAGAGCGATCTCTTCCAGGCAACCTTAGGATGGAGAGGATAGATAAAAAAATATAAAAACGATAGGAATGTGCAACGCGTCCTATCTGATTTTATTCTTATCGATATGCGCCTATAACCATCTTACGCACATCACTATGCGGCTCCATAAGACCCACAAGTGCGAGCGAGATAGACATAGAGAAATGATTTATGGCCGCACGACTCAGTTGGTAACGCGGTGACTATAGTAACTTGTTGTTCCGAAAAAGAACCAACAGTTCTCTCTCAGATCATAAAATTTCGTATGAAAACTGACTGTTGTTTTCAAGATGTGTTCAACAGATTTTGAGAAATAATATGAATCAATTTCAGCTTTCCTAATCATCGTGAAACAGCAACATTTTGTGAAATGGCTAATGTTATGAATCAGGCTCCAATATGATTCATGCTAGATTGTATAGTGATAGATAAAATAATGGCGAAAAATTGTCTGCAAGTGAAGTAGCGTAAACAACATCCCACCAAAAACATAAATGTAAAAAAGGAGAGCCAAGTTCAATCCAAAAATTATGCTTGGCTGTGGGCTTCGCCGCAAAAAGAAGTGAGATCTAAACAGGTGCCAAGTTTGATAGTCAGTCCTGAAATTTATTTATAACAACATAAGTAAAATATCATTTTTCTTATAACTTAGGATAATATATTGTAGCCTAAGGTTTAACTTGGAGCACATATGTATCTCGCAAGTCTTAATATATGAGCCAAATTTGACAAGTTTAACGTGAAATAGTTTTTGAGTTATGAGGAGGTCAAAAGTGGCTCCAAATGGTTCGTGTAATATTACACACGGTGCTGCTCGCCAGTTCTGTCACTTGAACTTGGCTTGACACGGTACCGCGTGTCTAGATACACACTGTATTCAGTGAACCCAGCGTGATTTCTGTCAAAAAATACGTGGCACGTATTTGATAAGGCGTTTTAAAAAAGTTTTAGTTTCAAAAAGTACAATAGATGGCCTGTGAATTAATCTGGTATTTTAGGTCATAACGACTTAGCATGTCATCCAATTACGGCCAAAAGCCCGAAGCCTGCCCACCATAAAACCCCATTTGTTGTTTACGCCCCACGGATCTATTTTTTTTTCGCGTCTGAAAACCCTCGTCGTTAATTTCTCGGGGAAAACTCGTCACGAAGGAGTTGACCTAAAACTCCTTCGTGACGAACTAAACCAAAAACATTCAAAAAAATCTTTAAAAAAATAACTAAATGGTGTATCCACAATTCCACATGATGTATGGACATTATTAGCAACACACCTACTACTACGCCATATTTTATATATTATATAAATTACGTGTCACGTTGTTTGTCCAAAAAAGCCGTGGTAGCTAAAAAAGCCGTGGTAGCTAAAAAAGCCGTGGTAGCTCAGTGGGAGAACAGCCGCTTCACATCCTTGAGGTGGCGGGTTCAAACCCCGACTCGTACCAATGAGTTCTTTGGGACTTATGTACGAATTTACATACCATTGGCTTTTCGGTGAAGGAAAACATCGTGAGGAAACCTGCATATGTCCGGAGAAGAAATTCAATGGCGTATGTGAATCCACCAACCCGCACTTGGCCAGCGTGGTGGAGTATGGCCTAATCACCCTTCGAGGGTAGACCTGTATCCCAGCAGTGGGAGGATTAAAGGTTGCATATGATGATGTTGTTTGTCCGCTATAGACTCCTAAACTACTTAACCGAAACTTAAGAACTGTAACTTAAGAAATAGGATAGTTTTTTTCTTTTTTTTTAAGATGTCAATTTATAGTGTCTACCCGTGCGAAGCCGGGACGAGCCCCTAGTTATATAATTATAATATATCTGTTGTCGCTGTGAGCCGTCTTCGAGAACCATTTCTTTCACTGTTCAACCTCACATGGTCGAAGGATCCGTTAAGGTAATAGATAGTTTTCTGTGAATACCTACATCTACCCTAGATTGGAAATTCAGGATGTTTGCGATATTTTATTGTTACGTATTACAATATTGATTACTAGATCCGTATGATTAATGACACATGTCATTTTAATAATGACATATTGGGACATGACGATATTTTCTTTTTTTTTTTCTTTTTTGGTATTATTAATATATTAATACTAGCTGCGCCCCGCGGTTTCACCCGCGGTCAAATGGTTATCATGAGTTTTCCGGAATAAAACTAGCCTATGTATTAATCCAGACTATGAAAAAACAAAGCCGTTACAGCGTTTCTTGGTAACGAACATACATACTCACACATTTATAATATTAGTAATGGTTAGGTATCTTTACATTAAAAGCCGTTTTTAAAATTACACACATTTTATTTGAAAAAATAATGATACATTTTATTATATTGCTCATAACACGCACCCATGAAGAGCAGTATAAAGTTATCAAATAGGTATATAGATAAAGTAATCTGAATGATAACAAAGAGCACACCTTACTTTTACAAACCACTTACAATTAAACTCAAATTAAGTAAAAGCAAATATATTTTTATTACTTTTAGATACAGAGCGGTAGCGGTAATAATGCAAACTTTTGAATCTTCGCTTCGAAAAGTCCCACAGACAGACGCTTTATTCACGAAATATGCTATCTCATATTTGTTTTCCTTAAATTAATTTGTTAACCATTTATTAAATAACCAAATTTTTACACTCATGTGTTAAGTTACGTCATCCAAACTTAATAAGATATGTATTATTAAAAAAATAATCAATAAATAAATATTAGTTCTTAATTTTGTCGTGGAACTTTTTCGTGGCGCGGATTACTAACCTGAAAAAATGTGGTGGGCTTAAACCATAGGCTAAACCTATCTGCATCTATTTTCAGTTCACTATATTAGCACAGGCTATCAATCATTTTAGAACTGTCACATTTAGTTTGTTTTAAAATGGTACAACAAAGATGGCGTCTCGATTTTGCGTCAGTGAATAATTTTAGCGTTTTTTCTTCAAAAGCTTCTTTTCTCTAATGCTACAGGATAGTAAAGCACTATTTTATAATTAAATTTTACAAAGGGTTTAGCATATCAAAAATTATGATTAAAATAAAGTAAATACATATAGCACAATGTCCTAGCCTTACATACTTATATAACGTAGGCACCTATAATTATATTTATCGAAATACTTATTAACCTCTTGTGCTATTTGTTCGCAAGTTTTAATTTATATTATACAATTATTATAATGAATAGTAAGTATCAAATATAAATAATTATCCATAATAATCTATAACAATGTATTTTAAGATTATTAAGTATTTACCTCATAAAAATAATAATTAAATGTAATTAAATTATAAAATATTTATGTCGCGGATAATTTAAGTAAAATTATAACCAAATAACAAAATAATAATATTAAATAATATTTATTTATTAAGTAATAAAAAATATTTATACAGTTGGCGTTGCAAATAAAATTATAAACAAATGTAGCCTTCTATATATTTTTTTTAATTATTACGTTTTATGTAAAAATCAAACACAAAAAGACTTACAACACAAATATTTATGTATTTAGTTTATAGAATGAATTAAATCGTTCAATCGTAATAGGCTAGATGTAAAAACATTTTGTTATCATTTAAAAAAAAGAATATAATTTAACACAAACACCCAGACAGAGTTTCGGACTTACAATAAAATGATGACATTCAAACTGATCGACATAAATTTTGATATAGGTAGGGCGATGTTCGATCAAAATCTCAACGCAAAAAAAAATATATTTTTGACAAGTTGTAGTTTCGGAAGTGCAGAAGCCAAACATAAAAAAAAAAAAAAAAAAAAAACGAAGTAAATTTTTCTTTCATATATCTTAAAAGTCTAGTATGTCAGTTAGTATCTAAATAAATCCATAGACATTTTTTTTGCAAAGAGATTCTAATCGACCCATAATGTTACCTCCAAAAGGCAGTGTCAATTTATTCTTTTTTTTAATCTACTTGTACAAAATCTACTTTATTTCTATACCTGTATGATAAACTTTCTATTGAAAAAATATACTTCTTTACGCTACAGTAAGATTCATACAAATATCAATGAAAGGACAAGATCTAACACCTACTTAAATTCTATGTATGGCATGAAAATATTTCAAATAGATTACACAAGAATTACGACCAGATACAAATACAAGATACGAGCATAAATAGGCAAAATATTTGTCATTTTTTTCCGCGAGGAAAAATAATGAACTTTCTTAATCAGATTTCAAATGTCACAAAATATTATGTATGTCTAATTTTTTAAATATTTTCATTAATAATATGTTTATACATTAACTTTTTCATGTTTTTTACCCGATACACCAACCAACGGTTAACTCGATAAATTATTAAACTGTAACTAAATGTTAAACAATTAGACTAATTGTCAAACAGTAACCAACATACATTTTGTGCCCTAGCATGTTAAGTTCTAAATCGGTGGTCAAAAAGTGGTTTTTCTTATTATGTGCTACCCAAAGTTCAAACAAAAAAATATCTTATAATTCCTTAAAACGTATTTTGTCATCCCTCCTGTTCGTTATCCGAAAGCATGGTAAACGCAAAAAAGAGACAAAACACATTTTAGTCGTCGCAGATTTTCATAAAACGAGAATTTTCATAAAGATGAGTTCAAAACAATTTGATAACTAATTCAAGCAAGGTACGAGTAAATTCACTTCAAATGTTACTGAATTCTTAACCCGGAATAATTTAATTTTTATATTTATTTTTAATCAGATTTTGACAGTTCATTAAATCTGACATCTTAGTGCTGCCATCTGGAGAAACGTTTTAGCATAATAAAATTAGCCCATAATTAAATTAGCTGTCAAAAATTGAAACATTGTCAATGTCACTTGAGATAATGATGTTTGAAATGCTATCACTTTGGGCGGTGCGAGTGTGGGGTCGGTACGGGCGTCGAAGGCAGACGGGCAACGTGTAACATGACAAGTTCAAATGTTCTGCACTTCAACTTCTGGAGCGCGCTCTCGTCGCGGAGCGAGTCCTAGAAAGCGGACACTTCCTTCTTCTTGCTGGTCATCGCTCCCAGGGTGGGCTCTGCTGGAACAAAGGAAGTCTTAAAACCAAGCAATAGTACAGTAAAAGTAAAGACCAGACCTGATATCGTCTGGTACCTATAGCATGGTGGTCTGGTGATCTAGTCTGATGGACTTATCGAGTCGTACTTGTAAACCCTGCTTAATATTGATCACTGAGCAGTTGAGCACTGACAAGAGCTGCAAAGCTCTTGTCTTGTTACTTATTGCACGTGATATTTCACGTCAGCGTCAGAGTTAATGAGAACAAAGCATGATCGATATTCAAATCTTAAATGCAGTCAGCGCCTTAGAGAAATTCAAAACTAAGCTTGTAATCTACAGCGAGGATAAGAATCTTGCACAGAAATACGTCTCTTATCATATAACTTACCACATACCCCATACTTAACTGTCCAAGCCTCATGTCCAAGTTGTAACAAAACAAAAAGCAGTATCTTTCAATCAACCAATCCCTCCAATACAAAATAACTTTTATCAGTACCATCGGAGGCAAACCACTTCTCCCGTGGCTCCGAGTCTAATCCTAGTAAACTCATCACGTTAACAAAACATAATATAGTAACTCCACCAAACTGTTCAGAGGAATATATCCCTTACCAGGCCACTAGGGTGCAGTCTCTTCATCACGGCCGTCAGGTCCAGGCCGATGAGAGTCTTCCAACTCATCACGGAAACAAAAACGAATTACTCCATTAAACTGTTCACAAGAATATATCTCTTACCGGCAGGGCCAGTAGGGTGCAGTCTCTTCATCACGGCCGTCAGGTCCAGGCCGGTGAGAGTCTTCAGCGCCGGAGGAATGCCGCCGGCAAGGCGAGCAATTTCACCCGTGGCTCCAGAGTCACCGACCAGTACAATCTCGTCGGTCTTCGCGAGTGGCGCCGACACTTCTGCTGCGATCTTTGAATGAAAGGAATACGATATTAACATTAAATTTGCAATCCATATTCAGTCTTTAGCAGAAATTGTGTGTAGAGAAATAAATGTGGGTATACTTTTAGCGTTTTTCAAAGTGACGTAAGTAACGTAAAGGAGAGAAAGTAACATGAAGAAAACCAACGGATAGGACTGAGTCAGGGCTATGGGTGGATCCAGGATTTTAGTTTGGGGAGGGGGGGGGGGGGGGCTTGAGCCTGGTGGCTAAGAGGAAAAACAAGATTAAGGTTTCCAAGTATTTGGGTTGCTTGCTAGGGTACTTTTTAGGGGGCTCAAGCCCTCGGATCCCGCTAGTCAGGGCTGTGTGCTATACCTTGGAGGAAATCCTATTTCCAGCAGTGAACACATGATGATGATGTGGTAAATTAGCTGTCACAGACAATAATGCCTTACATTCAATATCTTAATCCTTTGATAAGCAATTGCATTAATTAAATCCTGTATTGTGTCATAATCGAAACGATTTCATGTCATAATGATTTGACATTGTCCAATGGTCGAGGGTTGGCTAAATCTTTAAACGAGTAATATTTATACCCCAACATCACTGCTAAATTGCTAAATTCAGCTAAGTTGAAACGTTGTCATAGTCCGAATATGAAAGGACAATGCCTACAGGGTACCGTAAGGCAAATGAATGGCAGTAAGGAATGCTCTGCCTGAGTCAGAGTTCCCAAATAAATGTTTCAAGTCGCTAATGAATCGGTTTTATTCTAAGTAAGCTTGTTCCATCTTATATCGCAGATCGCTTATCATCAGGCGAAATGGTGGTCAAACGACAGTCCATTATCGAATAAAACAACGGAACTAAAGTTCTCTTGAGCGTTGGCTGAACCTTATACTTAAAACCTTTATTAAACTCGGGGAATAGTTCGAGCTTCCACAGTGATTGTTGCGAAACTATTCTCCCAATGTACAAAGTACACCACATGAATCGACTTTTATCTTGGTTTTTTTAGCTTATTTTTTTGCTTTAGCTTTGTTCTTACCTTAGGCAGCGCTTCAAGGACGAGCGCCATGATGGCCGCGTCTCCGTACTGCTTGTAGACCTTCGCCTTGGCCAGCATTCTCTCGGCGTCTGCTTTACCGACGTCGCCGATGGCCGTGGCCTCAGCCAGACCGATGACTTTGATGCGCTCGGCATCGGCCTTAGCTTCCTCCACTGTTTGAGTGCTGGAATGCACATGAAAATGTTATTCAAACTACGAGTATTCCGGTGCTCGTTCTTTAGTCTCAAGGTCTCAAAGTCTTGGCGGTTTACTCTGGGTTGCCTTGTTTCAAAAATTATTTTATAAATGAACATTTTGTCTATGAATGAACTATCTATACTAAATAAAACATTGACAATATAACCGTTTGCCAGTTCATATACGTATATTTATTTCCCTTCACGAACAAAAATTAAGCAGAATAGCATACACACGTCAATTAGATTGACTGAAACCCCAATCTTAGGTTATAATTACACGAATGAGTTTTAAAACGTCTAATTGCAAGTGCGATCACCCAGAACGATGAGATATACATGTATAGGTATTTTAAGGATTTTTCACAAACTCATCTCTCATCACCAAAAAGATCAACTGATTTTCTAGTCTTTGATATCAAGCAACTAAGTATTGGTACTCACCGTTTGCCCTCAGCGATGGTCTGCAGCCTGTAGGCCTCCGCCTCGGCCGGCAGGCGCACGGTCGACACCAGCTCCTCCTCGCGACGGAGGATCTCTTGTTGCTCCACCTGGAATACACACCAATGTTACACAGGTTTTAAAACACACATTTATGTTACACAGTGGGATTTAAAACACCCACGCCAATGTTACGTAGTAAGCATTTAAGCAATACCATGTTACACAGTGGATTTCCTACCGGTACCATGTTACAGACTGGGCAAACCCCAGTGAAGAAGTCGGTTTAAAAATTTGCTAAAGTTATTCAAGAAATACCTTGTAACACCGTAAGTAAAACGGTATATTTTCTAGTGGATTACAATATATTATAGTTTGTCAATGTTGGTTTCATGCAATCATAATGCGACTAAACTCGATGTTTATTGAAATTATACTGCTCGTTTTGCCCTTAACTTTTAAAACTCTTATTTTTTTAACAGGTAACCTTATAAAAAGGCTAGTTACCTCAATCTGCTTTCTACGCTCCACGACCTCGATCTGTATTTCTTCGTTTCGGATTCTTTGTTTTATCTTCGCGGCTTGCAATTCGTACGCCAAAGCGGCTTCGGCTTTCTGAAACGAAAAAAAAAAAGCATATATTTAATATCTCATCCAGGAATAGATATTATAAAGAATACACGCATTAGATTATAAAAGTATGAAAGCACAGTGAGAAACCAAAACCGTAATTGATTGAATTGACTAAACGCTCTGATTTCACTTCACTGAGTAAACCGCCAGAATGGTGAACGCTCTGCCCGAATGGATATTAGATATAATCTGGGCGTCTTCAAGTCGAGAATGAATCGGTTTCTTTTAGACAAGCGTGCTCTATCGCAAGCCGCATCATATTGCTCACCATCAGTCAAAATGCCGGTCAAACGCAATATTATCATCGAGTAAAAACTAATCGGCACAACATACAGACAGACAGACACTGGAGTCTCGCCATAAGGGTTACCTGATGGGTACGCAACCCTAAAAAAATATTAAGTACACTTTTGACCAACAACTCGCATGTTGGAAAATTGGATTTCGGTCAACGTTAGTTGATCAACATTCGTTGGTAGTTGGTCAACATTAGTTGGTAGTCGGTCATCATTAGTTGGTAGTTGGTCAATATTACTTGGTAGGGTCTACATTACTTGGTTGGTAGTCTGTCAACATAAGTTAGTAGTTGGTTTCAACTCACAGCCGTGTTGACCTCCTGATCAAACTGCGCCTTCTGCAGCATGAACATCCTCGAGTTGTCCTCGATCTTCGTGTCCATCGAGTACTTGACGTCCATCGCGCTTTTCTCGCATTCGGCTTCCTGAAAATTATGAATGAACCGTTTTAGATTTTTACTATTTAAAAAAAAAAATTATTCAGAAAAATAGAGAGAAAATATTTTTATAACCGACCAATATTTAAATTCATCACTCAAACATCTGTCCGGCCGGTAATTAAACCTGGGACCTCTGGCTTATAAAGCGACTATACTACCGCTGCGCTGTGCCAAACATGTCGGCAACTGGTTATGGGGAACCCATAATTACCTATCTTGGAAGTCAGTGGCTTCCTCTTGTTTCATTTAGCTAAGTACACTTTTAAATACATTTTACTTAACATCTTCCCAGCTATCTAGTCGACGAATATGACCCCAGCCCAAAATAGAATATCATATCAACGTCGAATTTTAGCCGAGGTTGATCAGTTGACGCCTACTCGAATATTGTTCCGAGGCATTCACTTACTTTACAATAATTGCTACGAAAACTTCTCCTCTGCGTTAGACAGTTACACCACAGGTTACAGTAAAATAGCAAAGCGTCGCGCTTGCTAAAAGTTTGTAGCATCATGACTTTATTCAGCTTTTTGGGAAAATGCTAGGAAGTTAAACTTGAACTTATACTATTATACAACCGAGTTGTTTTTTGTTGTTTTTGGTTTGTCAAAAACTGTTGAACAAATTTGGAGGATTCTTTTTATTCCGGAAAATTTAATGGTTTTTGTACGCAAGCGAAACAGCTAAGATAACACGCTCGTATTTGGTACTTGTAGTATACGAGTAGCTGGTGAAACCGCGAAACGCAACAAGTGTACCACAACTTCGTTAAGAGCATAAACGTTACATACCCTGATTCCCGCGTCTCGATTCGCCTGAGCAACCCCGACATCGGCGTCCCGCTTCACCACCGCCGTCTGCGCCTTCCCCAAGCTGGCCAGGTACTGCACGTCATCGTACACGTCCTTGATCGTGAAGGACAGGATCTCGATGCCCATCCGACCCACGTCCGGCGCTGCCACCTCGCGCACAAGGCCCGCAAACTGGTCTCGGTCTTTGTACACCTCTTCTACTGTAAGCGTTCCTGGAAGAGAAAGAGCAATCATAAATTTCAACAGTGTAAGAGAAGTGTAGCGTAGGAGATTGTCTTAACTGATTAAATAAAGTCTGCTTTGCGCGGTTCCATATGCAAGTGCACCTGACTGACTTTAAATTTAACTTTAAAGAGCAAGATTGGGTATCATCTCTAAACAATAGTGCAAAGTGATAAGCAACCGCGAGTAAGGTAGGTCATGAGATGGACCGATCAAATAAACTCTGTAGTGGGCGGTTCCACATACCAGTGCACCTAAACGACCTCGAACAAAGCAACATTGTAAGGCGCGTTGCATCTGCAGTGTCATTAATACCGTATGAGGATCACGACCGCTCTATCAAAAGCGTTACGACCAAGAAGAGAAAGAGATAAACATATTGCTCACTAGTTGAAGCGACAAGCTAAGTCAGTATCGCTCAAAATGTAGATCGTCAACCATTTAAAATCCCCAGCCCTGTACTATGCTCGTCATTTTGGTAATGATATTGGTTGAGCCTTGTAATTTACCAGGAAAATGGAGGCAAGTGTACCACTTTCTAATCTAACTTAAGTGCCTTTTTTGTTCACTAGGGGGAAATCTTCACAAAATACCCGGCTGCAACGGGTTAACTTAAATCTATAGCAGCCGGGTATATTTGAACGAGCGAGCGAAGCGTCTCTGCAACATCTGGCAAAATTTTCTTTCATCTGTCCGGATGTATGTTTGTATGTTGGTACTCGCGTACAGGGCGTATTTTTAACGAATATCGGTGAAACTTGAAATATACGAGTAGGTTCTCCGATTTCATAGAATTTTTATATGGTCAGGACGGCAGTCGATGATTCTGGTACAGGAGCGGAAAGGATGGCGCGCTGAAGGAGACCTATACTCAGCAGTATGTAGAAAAGGAATGATGATGATGATATCGATCAAAAATAGTCTGCAACGCAGTTTCTCTCTTTGATTTCACTACTTCAGATACTATTTGGTCACGCCACATTTTACTCGTATACAAATACAAACCGCATGACATCGTTATTGGTTTCCAATCAAACGATTAGAATATCAACGATTCCGATTCAATTACAAAACGCGAAATTAAATGGACCAATTTCACTGACGGTCGTTCTTCGATCTAAAAAAGGTTTTATGGGACAAATTGAGGACGACTCACATTACACCGACAACGACGGTGAAATTGCAATGTCGATCATAGAGCTAACGAATCACGAATTCACGATTAGCTAACAAGCGCAGCAACAATAACAGACCGTCTACTTTCATTAATTTCGACAACATTCTACGCATAATGAAGTCCCAAATGAATATTACAATATAATTAAATTAAAAAACTAAACCAATAAATGAAGTCCCTACTAATTAGATGACCCGATAATTAGCGGGTTCAATTCAAAATCTATGCCATTCCATCCGTATCACAAATTATCATTACTAATTACTTGATAATTACTGAGGGTTGCAACTGTGTATCTTATTGATGACGAGTGAGTTCTTAGCTATGACTGTAGAAAATCTGTTAAGCTGTTAATAAAATATCAGCTCTCTTGAATATTAATTTAAAATTACTCATTAAAAAATGCTATTTTGCAAACACATGTCGCGTCATATTTGTTTCACACGTCCGACCACGTAATTCAACGCTGAAAACTCTGACGTAGCATTTTGACCTCACGTCTTCGGTCCAGGCCGGAACCGGCCGGTCGTTTCAATATGAATCAAGCCTCAATTCGGTTCCGAGCCGCCCAACAAAATTATGCAAACAACAGTCGCCGAAGTTTAGCGTCCAAACATATAAATATTCATTTGTCGTTTGCCGAACTGCATAATTGGCTTAGCGAGTTAGCAGGTAAACGGAATAATCCTCTGAAATTAACCTGCATTGGATTTGTTAGCGTGAGTTCACGTGAACACGTGAGTTAGTATACTAGTTCACGAGTCTATCAGAATGACTTTTTCGCGGAAAGTAAATTCAGTTAAATGACACGAGTACCGCAATCGATACTCCGTTTACACAGTTTGTTAAAAGTATGTGGCCGAGTGTCCAGTTTAATGTCAAAGTTTTAATAACGCCTGAAAGCCTCTGGCATATGGCATTGTTGTTTTACAAAAGAAACGAGAACGGACCTTTTCCTACAACAGACCTTTACCAATTTTTTCATTTGAATATTTACAGTTTGAATGGAAATCAATGCCTAAGTCAATCAACTTGAATTTGCTTTAATAAATTAATCATATTTTGATTAGTACGATAATTATAATAGCTGTCCTATCTCTACGTCATTATATTTGATACGACTAGGACCTTATTCTTCAGCGCTCGAGATTATCTCCGTCTTTCTCACTCTCATGACGTTTCTAATGAGAGCGACAGTGACCGATATAATATCTCACTCGGCAGAAACGTTTCTCGAACTCACTTTTTAACGTTCATACACGTGAGCCCGATGGTGAGCGTCAGCGGCACCAACGCGAACCGTAGTATTTCCATTTTTGCAGTCGTTCACTTGTTCATTCACTTATAAAGTTCACTCACTTTGGTACACTTTTGGAAGACTTTGAACTACACACTATTTTGCACTACTAGAGTTTTTTTGATATCTTTTCGATATAAATTTACTAAAGTATTTCTTATATTAACACTTCCTTATCTTATTGTCATGGACTAATTTGACTCTTTGGTAATTTATTATGCTTAAGGCTAACTAAAAAAAAGTTAGTAAATTATCCTATCGCAAAAAGTGACATAGCAAAATTTAAAAAATGTGCGAATTTTATTTCAGAAAATCGTCTAGATAAAGTTTCTTGCATAGATGTCTAATTACTAAGTCTAAAATAAACCCCATGTTGTCGTACAATACTAAAGTAAAGTAGGTGTAAAGACTTTACTCGTCAATAAGTACAGTATTTATTACTGCGTAATACCTGTAGTACTACGCATAAGAGTAACATAGGTCTCATTACAGTCTAGTCTATAAAGGATTAAAAGGAAAGGGTATGCTAAGCCGAAAAGCAAATCAGCTGTTCCATAAATTTTGTCGAGTGTCAATGACATTTTTCTAAGGAACGGCGATTTCAGGTTTGGTCCAATAGTAAAAGTTGTTTATAATGATGAGTACTATGATCTCTTTTCGGAATAGCATACCATTTCTTTATAACCCTGTATTATTTACTCTTGATTAACTAAAAAAATAAATACTATCTATTTATTTTTTTAGTTCATTTTTAATAATTTTTTACAACACATTGCTTATCCTACTGCAAAGTCACGTAACAACAAAACCTAACAGAAGTAAAAAAATGTACGAATTTTGGAAAATCATTGTTTCTGACCTAGATTTTTACATACTAGGTGTTCGATAAATTCCAGTGCGTCACACACCACCTTTACACCTCAATAAGTACAGTATTTAATTGTATTACAATACAACGCATTAGAGTAGGTCCCATTATAGTCCACTCCAAACGACAGTATATCGGGTACATAACCATAACCTTGAGACCTATTTTTTGCAAACACTTCCGTATCAACATTAAAAACAGGTTTAGAATAATGATTTTGTACTCTATCAGACCAATTTGCAATACAATCGAGACCAAATACAAAAAAAAATGTAAAAGTGTGTTTGTGTATTTTGTCTTTTCCCTTCACGTTGAAACGTTTTAACATATTTTAGATAGACATGCCCTGAATTATCACAGGCTAATTATTATGAAAAAATTTAGGGCGTCTTAGTATAGAAACCGGTAAACCTAAAAAATAAATCGGTAAAACCGCGTCCCGGAAAAATATACGGTTTTTAAAAGCGAGTGCAATCGCAGGGAGCTGCTAGTATTGTAATAATTAATACAGTAAGTCTAAGAAGTATCATTATAATTCTCCACGTTTCCTTGTTGATATATTGATAACTAATAATGTTGATAAACAATGCGGTAAAGATAAAGAATTGCAATCTCTTGTCAAAGTGGTGCAAGTTAGTATCAAACTGTTCGTAGAGAGCCCTTTACAAATAATTCTGATCGTTTACATACCTTAAAAAAAATTATAATTAATCATTGAAAATCATTCCGAATCTATTATAATACTAGCTGCGCCCCGCGGTTTCACCCGCTGTCCTGCAAGAATAGCGGAAAGCCGTTCAATTTTCTGGGGTAAAAAGTAATCTACATATTACCTAGGGCTTAAGCTACCTTCATACCAAATTTCGTCAAAATCTGTTTAGCTGTTAAATTGTTAAATCAAATTGTCATCCATACGTCCATTACATAGCTGTCATTTGCGCAAAGAGTATAATAAGTCGTTTTGTTATTCCAAGTCTGATTCTTTTTTGTTATACCTCGTTTTATAGTGACTGATGTTTTATGTCAATTCACACTTGAATGCTATCGAATTTATTTAATAGAAATAAATAGTATAATAGGAATAAATAGTATCCTATGTGCGTTTCCTGGCTCTAAGCTACCTCCTCACCAATTTTCAGCCATATCGGTAAAGCCGTTCTTGAGTTATAAGTAGTGTAACATAACACGACTTTCTTTTATATATATAGATAAAGTCATTTTACATCAAACAAAATGTTAACTTCAAGCCCGCTTCACAAAAATAATTCATTTACAAAATTTAATCCATTCAAAAGGTTTCACGTATAAAATTGACAATAACATAAAATAAAATCATTAGATAAGCTCAAAATATTTAAATCAATTTAAATGCCCGTGTAACTATTGTATTACGCCTTGATTTAAAAAGTAACCTGATATTTATGACCATGTTTTCATAGCCAAAAAATAAAAGAAAAGCACTCCGAACAAATAGTTACACTTTAAACACTTCACTATTATAGACAACCGTAAAATAAAGATTTAACTTCATAAGTCCTCCAAAATAAAATAAAACAGAAATATAAATCTAACCAACAAATTGCAATGAAAATTGGAGTAGCAGTTGCTAAGTTTACTCAGAATTTAATATTTCAAGCCGGTGTCACACACAAGTCCCCTAGACATTTTAATCTTTGCAGATGAGACGACGCTATACTTTAGTGTTGTGCTTTGAACTTGTATAAAATAATTATAATTACTGTTTGAAATTGTTGATTCACATTTTTTTTAATTTTAATAGACCTAGCAGGGCGGTTTCCTGACTTCGCACAGGTATTTTTTTTTACAAATTTTTATAGTAACGAAAATTAATTTTAATAAAATACAGTTTTCACTTAGCACTCTGTCTATGTTAGCAAACTCTAGAGAAATAAACTGAATGAAAAGCAATATGACAGAATATTAGGTAAATACCAGACAAAAAATATACAAAAGGAAAATAACTAAAGGCAAAATGGGTAAATAGTATTTTATGAACAAACTGCAGAATTATTATTTATTAATGCGAAAGTTCATAAGTGTGTGTGAGTAAGGTAAGTATGTGTATAAAATATGTTTTCCTACACAAAGCCTGCTCTGCAACGGTTGAATGGAATTGAATGACATTTGATATGTAAGAAGCCTTACGGATACCAAGTCTAATTTTTACGCTGAATGTAGAATAATACAGCTAGTAAAACCGCAGAGCACAGTTGGAAAACATTAAGGTAAGAAGGTGAAAAACTAAAAACTAAATTAAGTAATAAGTAATTACGAAATACAAAAAAAATCTACCGATCCTATCTTTTCAATTTACGTAACCAACACACACATTTTATTCACTTTTTTTTCAGCCCTTTCGATTTTCCCATCCCTATTGCGGTGACCCTAATAAAATGTAATAGGTTCTAATATCTCTTAATGGCATAGCAATAAGAGTTACATTTGTCCATAAAAACATAATGCTGAGGTAAAGTTATCAGTATTTACATTGCGAATGATATAAATATGATAAAACGATAACGATGCGGTGTGATTTGATATTTATCGCAATCTTGTGCGTCAAACGGCGATGTTGGTTTCCTTGTAGATTAGCTGTGGCCCTAGCACAACTTCTGACGTAAAATACGTAGCGAGTTTTCGATAGAAAAGTGTACGCCATTTACGCCTGTCAAGGACACTACTCACAGGCGTAAATGGTTTACACTTTTCTATTGAAGTTGTGCTCTACTAGCTGATGTTCGCGACTTTGTACCTCTTCAGCAGGCTAGCATGGGCCGTGGATAAATAGCCTTTCCACCGCTTTTATCCGCGCGTAGATGCGTAGACTATGCTTATATGACCTGTTTGGCTCAGCGTTGGTACATCCGCGTTATAAGCAAATAAGTCCGAATGTTAAAATAAGTCGAGGGGTCATGAAGATAAAGAAATCGCGAGAACACAGTTTGAGGGGGAATAACTAGTTTTATTTGCATGATGTAGGATTTTGAGTTCCATCAATTGATCACACGTGTGAAGTATTTGTGTGATGAAATGCGACCTATAAAAACCTACTACTAACGACCAATAGAAAAATAATCTACGATAGAATGTATAGTACGATAGCAAAAAGACTTTGGACTCGTTTTGATTACTCCAATTGTCCCAGCAATGTATTTAGGGCAAGATTGCATACCGCTAAATTTATACTAGCTAAATAGGTAGCTAAATAGGGCACTAAGTCAAGTCCAAGGGTCAACACCGACGGGTCATTTTGCTTAGTCTGTTTTTTCAAAAGAACTGTAGCACTCGTCTTCGGGTGTTCCGACGCCTTGACACACTTCCGTAAGAACCCCCCCCCCCTTTTCGGCGGCCATTTTGAATGTCACTCTCTTTGAACAGTATCGATGAAAGGGCTCTACATTATCGGCATTTTATATTAGATCCGAGAGCTTTGTAGCCCTTTTCAGTTTTGAGTTATTTTGTAAGCCTTTTATAGCCAAATACTTAAATCGTTTGTGGTTTTATACTGCAAGTCAACAAGATCTTGAGAATACGCGCAATAAATGTTACTTTGTTATGTTGCTAGCGGAGGGATCAGCGAATATCAGTTTCAGGCGTTTAGAAAAGACATACAGAGTTATAACGAAAGGGTACGCTAAGCCAAAAAAAGGCTCATAGTACTAGTTCATTGGGCCCAAGTTTGAAGGCATTTTAAGACAGATCTAAACTAACTAAAAATATATCTGTCTTTATCATTGCAAGCCATTAGACAAGGATGCCAATAGTTTTAGAAAATTTAGATCTGTCTTAAAAAGCCTTCAAACTTGGGCCTATTATCCGTCTACAAATCTTAGTTCTTTACAAGTTTTGAATTTATTTCTTAAAGTTTAAATTAAGTTTTGTATCAGCCCGCGTACACTCGTTCGAGAAAAGTTTAACCAGTATAAGTGAAGAAACTTTTAAAATGCTTTGTCCTGGCAACCCTATTTCTGAAATACTTACCTAGTAGTTTGCTAACGCAAATCCAGAATTAAAAAGTTATATTGGAATTAACTACTTGAGTGCTTTTCATCAATATCGAACCATGAACCATACAGCTACAGTCGGACAAAAATATAATCATACATACAAACGGTTTATCCCATTAGACTTCAAGACTCGCTCCGCTCGGTCAACTCAGGAAATCGTGGATTCCAAATACAAAAAAATATTAATCATAGAGTCCAAATACAAAGTTACGAGTACCTATTGCGTATCACAGAAACCTACGCGGGACCTCCCAAGGACGTCCCTAATACGTTACCAGACGCCATCAAAACAATCGGCAGTTTTAAATTGGCAAATGGTATTGTGCCTTATTAAGGAATGACGCGATTTTTATTATAATCATCTACTAAACGAGATAAACAAACAAAACAATCGAGTAAATAGTAGATTACAAACACGATTTTATGACTACTCGCGTATATGGCATTAATCCAATTGGTCCCTAAGGTTATTTAGAATTTTAGATAAAACTGATATTAATAAGGCCATTTAAGAAATTGATGAAGAAAATTAAAATTCCAAAGATAATATTCTAAAGGTATTTTAATAGAAATGATGTAATACGCCCAAACAATAAACAAAGGCCGCTCTGTGCCAGTGTCAAGGTAAGGTTAGACATTCGGACCAAATGGTTTTTCTCAAACGTGCTCGTATATTCATTACATGTCTGTGAATATTCACGCTAAATTCCAAAAATCCTGAAATCGCGAAATAGAATTAGCTGTTCCAAAGGTACATTTTGTCGAGTGCCATTGAAATTTTTCATGCAACAGCTGATTTATTCGCGATTTCAGGGTTGGTCTCACAGTAAAAGTTGTTCATAATGATGAGTGCCTACTGCGAGCTCTTTTCGGCTGAGCATACACTTTCCTTATAGCCCTGTTTAAGTAGTCGGAATTACCTACGAGGTATTTCATACGTGACTATTCACGCGTTAGTGATATTATAACATAATGTGTCAAAACCACATTTGTTAGGTTAGTGAAATGAAGCTATGTCAACTTGCTAATTATACCCTCAGATCAAGTAGAAAGGCGGTAGAGTCTTTCCTTGCCTTGCCTTGCCTTAGATACAGGTAAAGCCAAAAAAACTGTTGCTCAGAGAACGTGGACAAGAAAAATAAGTAGTAATAAGAAAAGTTTTTATGCGTGCTTGAAGTATACGTACGCTTTAAGTAAGGAAGTTTTTTTGGCTTCACCTTTATCTAAGGCGGGACTCTATCCGCCTTTCTACTTGATCTAAGATTATACCTAACAAGCTCATTAAAAACTCTCAGACAAAATGCTATCGAACTCTCTTTGTTAAGCGAGAATTGTCTCAAAAAGTCCTATTTTCTTCAATTCGAGGCCAATCTCCGTTGTCTCTTTGTGCGTAATAGTATCATTAGTTACAAACAGGATTGGAACAGCTGGGCGTTTCACCAAATATTTGGAGCAACGTTTGATGAAAACTTCGACTTTGTCAGGACAGCTTTGATGTTCAGACGACTTCAAAAAGAGATTCTCAATCCATAAGTTTGTTTTTTATCTTTAACTGCCGCTATTATTGCGGCAAGAACAAAAAATAAATTGAGTTTGTTGAGCCCTTTTCTAAACGACACGCAAATTAGAAACTTTTTGTCTTTATCAAAATATGTAAGATTTTTTTTTTTAAGTTTATAGTAAGTGCACCACAGACTCTACGGTCCGTGAGTTTTTACCATCACAATTTAATTTATTAACTTTTACAACTTAAAAAGATTTAAGAAATATGCAAGATTTAACACTACCTTTCAACTAAACAAACAAACAAACTAATGTGCAAACATTACTGTGTTCCGGTTGGAAGGGCATTGTTTCCAGTGAAATTACAGGGCAAATGGGAGATTAAACAATATCTCAAGGTGACGAGCGCAGTGCTGTGCCGCGCAGGGTCTTGAATTCTGTGAGTTCAAAATTCTGGGAGGCGCAGATCTGTTATGGGCAAACGTGACGTTTAACATCAGGCGAGCGATTTGCTCGTTTCGTCACTTAATCACATAAAAAAAACTCTTTTTATTAACTTTTTAATTATTTTTTTTGTTTTAACTACTTTTCAACTCTTGAGTGTAAAAGCCGTCTCTTACAATTTTAACTTACGACGAACCTTTTTGTCAATCCGAAAATAGGCGGTATACCATTTTACCGTCAAAAGCGGCTCGGTTTCCAGACCCGGCATCTTATCCCGACCTTGTGGAGTACTTAACGTCTAATACAGACAAGTAATGTCCCATTTACCGCCCACGAGCATAATATATATCACGACCTGTCGCTCTGATTCAGGTAATTTGCGTTAATGATAATTGATATAACGTCGAAGGAAAAGACGCTTTTTGCACGGATGTCTTTATTATAGGGTCATATGTAATTATGTATCCTACTGATGAATCTGCTGTTCCATTGTCATTTTTCTATGGAACAGCTGAATATTGTTTTCGAGAATTCTGGGTTGGTCTCATAGTAAAAGTTGTTCAAAATGATGAGTACTATGTGCCCTTTTTGGCTTAGCATACCCTTCCCTTATAACCTCATATAGGCTACTTTTAATACCGAAAAAAAGGTTTTTATAGAATAGCGGGAAAAATCGCGGGCGTAGCTAGGTTACAGACAAAAAGATAAAATTTACATCCTATTATTATACTACTATTTGAATATTGAATTCGTTTTCTGTTCAAAAATTCAGAGCAAATTTTACCTGACAGCTCTAGCTTTAAAGATTTATAAAACTGTTATCTAGAATCTCTATTAACTCAGGTAACCCTATAATTGGATTTATCATAAATTCATCATAAATACGCTATCTTCCCTTCGCGGTTTGACCCGCTTTTCTAAAGATATATATTTTTAGGAATAAAAGTAGGTTATCCTAGATATACTCGTATATACCTCTATACGAAATATCCGAATCACAAAGACATAGACATAAATAAACAAACACATACAAAAACACTTTTAGGAGAAATGCTCTTTTTTTTCGGAAGTGGTCGTTTTGGTCAGAGGTGCATTTATTGAGGTGCATCTAAACCTAACCCGTCTTATTCACTCACAAACTTTTGCATTTCTAATAAAGTGATTAAGTATAAATATTAAATTCAAACCAAATAGTTAATTATGACATAGCTTACATTAATCAATTTTCATCAAACCCAAAGGCACCCAAAGTAATCAAAACTCTATTTCATATATAATACCTTAACGACCCTAACCGAGTCCTATTATCCTGGTTACGCGAAACAGCAGCCCTACAACCCACACATCGCTGAAAGCGGCCAGCTAATTCCAATAAAACCAGTTCCACAATCAGGCTAAAAGCATAATACTCTAATGATACCAGATAAAAACCTTATTATCTATCAATTTTCACAGATGAACTGCGCGATATTTTCCCGCGCAATCGGTGGCAATGGAAGCGAGACCCACCGCTCGCGGCGGCCGCGGTGGGACTGTCCGCAAAACCTCCTTTACTCCTTCGAGACGCATGAGGCCTACTACGAGAAGTCACTCGCCGAAAATGTACTAAATGTATGTACCGAAATAAAATTAATGGTGAGATTGTCCCTTCTGTTTTCTCTTCGACTCTTTCACTCCTACGAGACCAATTGCCTACTACGAGAAGTCACTCGCCGAAATGTACCAAATGTATGTGCCGAAATAAAATGAATGGTGAGATCGTTTATGCTGTCCGTAAATTTTTTGACTCCTTCGCTCTTGCGAGACAAAGGGTGCCTACTGCGAGAAGTCATTCGTCGTCGTTAATAAACATAATGGTGAGATCATTTTTGAGACATTACCATCTAATTTTAATTTACGAAGTGCCTGATGTTATCACGATACGATTTGACGTATGACATTAGATGAGTCTCTCTCCTAACTTTTATACATCCAAATGCAGGATAGACCATATTATTATATTAATGTTACAAATTAATATTCGTACTTATATTCCAATGTAAACTCAATCATTCTGAAAAACATTTACTACGGGACAATCCTCAAAACAGTTATAGAAATTAGTGCAACTATTTATTTTTATTTTCAATTATGCAATTGTATATTTCATGGTAAAAGTCATTGTTATAAAAACTTACACGGGTTTACGCATTTTCTTGTATAATGTAGGTATTCTGAATTATGATTGTTTGATTGATTTTAAATATCTGTTCTGGGTCTGGGTGTTAGTTGTCCTTGTCTTTGTGTGTGTTCCATGGCATCCCCGACACAGGGTATCCTAGTGCGGAGCTATGAGTGTGAAACGTTATTATGTGTAAAATCTCTATTGCTTGGCTATCTACTCGTACCAACAACACCATGTTATGTCTGTATTTTGTCTATACAGGGTTATTCCTAAAGGGGATGCTAAGTCGAAAAGGGCTCATAGTACTCATCATTACTATGGGACCACCCTGAAATTCGCGGAAAAAAAATCAGCTGTTCCATACATTTTGCCAAGTGTCATTGACATTTTTCTATGGAACAGCTGATTTTTTCTTCGCTAATTTCGGGTTGGTCCCATAGTAAAAGTTGTTCATAATGATGAGTACTATGAGCCTTTTTCGACTTAGCATACCCTTTATGAATAACCCTATATTTCTATTTATGCTGAGTTGAGACTAGTTTAAGGCAAAAATAGTGTGTTGTCTTCTTTGAATATTTGTATGTATAATTGTATTCTTTTGTTTTAAATAAATATTTGTCTAATTGCCTATTGTCTGCTGCTCGCACTTGTAATTCGATGTAACACGAATGCAAATGCACTTTAACCGATAAACTATCGATCTCGAGTGTGGTCTAATTATAAACCAGAGCAATCCTTGAGCACTACAAGCAGTGCCATAAATTGGAGTTCAGATAGTTAATCAATTACAGTTACAAATAGCATGAAATACAAATGTGTAAAATTGGACTTTATGTAATTGAGTGACGAGACGAGCAAATCGCTCGCCTGATGTTAAACGTCACGTTTGCCCATAACAGGTCTGCACCACCCAGAATTTTGTACTCGCAGATTTCAAGACCCTGCGCGGCTCAGCACTGCGCTCGTCACCCTGAGATATAAGTTGTTTAATCTCCCATTTGCCCTGTAATTTCACTGGAAACAATGCCCTTCCAACCGGAACACAGTAATGTTTGCGCATTACTGCTTGGCGGTGGAATAACTGGCAAAGGTGTGGTACTTCCCCAGGCGGGCTCTGCAAAAGAGCCCTACCACTACAAAGAGCCCTACCACTAAACAAGTCTAAGGATAAAACAAGTAAGTATTTTTAAAACGAAACTAGATACTCGTAAATGGCTGAATAGAGTTTCTTAAATCATAACTAACAACACTCTCGATCAATCATCTTTTAAACAAAAAAAATAAATCTAAATAGGTTTCGCCGTTTGGGAGCTGTTATGCCACAGTCCGGCCCACAGGCACACACGTTAAAATAACGATTGTTTGCTTCAGAAGTTAATGATTCTAAGATATAAGTCAAAATAAAACATTTTTTAGATTAATAGTGTAGGCATCTGACCACAACTGAATTGTTGTGTGATTGAAAACTCGAACGAACTGCAATTTCATCGATTTTTTGTGATCGGACAAAATTAGCAACGGCGTCGGAGTAGCATCCCTGTTTCAGCCCGTAATACTCTATCGACAATAAGATTTACAACACTAGGCTTTAATGCTTACAGCAGTCTCCTTTACTACTACTTGATTTATTATACAAGCTTTCTTACTATACGAATGAACTACGCAATACTCGAAATTAGAAAACATTTTTAGCATTGACTAAATGTCGTGGGACTAGAAGACCAGGACGTCCAAAAACTAGATGGGAAGACGATATCCGCTTAACAATAGGGCCTTACTGGACTAGAGTTGAGAAGACCGAGGACATTGGAGAGCACCATCTCCCAACTCGCTGATTTGTTAAAATTAATTATTTATTTTCCGGACTTTGAGGCCGTATCGTGAACTCTTAGCACGAGCCTAAATCGGGTCGCCCTAGCTTTCATCTCGCTCTGTCAGCTAAAGAAAATGCGAGACAAAAGCCAACACAATTCAAGTAAAAAAAAGCTAAAAGCTATGCTCAGCTTCAGGCTAAAAGCTGGTACGGGGCCTGTACAAGCTTAAACATATTAAAAGTCCATCAAAAAATATGAAAATAAAGCTTATTTCTTTCATCGTAAATACGAGCTCAACTACTCACAAGAGACGCCAACCTTGATTGATTGCTCCTCCAAAGTTTTTACTTTTCTCAGCATCGTTTTTCTCGTCGAGAATTCTCGACATTTAAATAAAAGTTGAGAGGTAGTACGAGAGTCCTATCGGTATGAAGCTGTTTAAATATTACTAGAAATCTGAATATTTCAGCGTTCGTCGATCGGTGTGCGATGATCACGAGAAAGCTTTTTCATCTGGAAATGTATAGTTCGTCTATCTATCCTAGATTTTTCTTCATTTCTTATTTCGAGAAAATATTTTGAGAAAAACCCTTATTTTTTAAAAGAAAGAATCCCTTATTTTTTGTAATATTACTTAAATAAGTAGGTCCTTTTGAATCCATTTAGTTTTTCGGGGGCATAAAACCTCTAAAGAGACAAATTTTACTTCAGCATCGATAGGATTACGTTATGTATTAAATTAACGCACAAATTTAATGCATTTAACGTCTATACAAAGCCTTTTCGGTATTTGGTATTTACCTCCGCGACAGTAATTACCTATAGCATAACTTTATTATAAAATTACAATGCTTTCCCGAGATACGACAACAGAACTGAATTAGCCGACCCTTCAATTCGAAATTCAAAATCAGCACAAACCTTGTCTAATACAAAAACAAATTGGCGGGAAATACGACCTAACTTCAACAACAGAAAAAAGAACTTCAACTGTTATTGCCTGCCAGTATTCCATTTAATCTTGGATATTGCCACCTATCCTCGTTCTAGGGGAACACTACAGCTGACCTACTTCTGGCACTACGGCCTTTTTGTGACGTACAAGGGTTTCACAAAAACTTTTTGACAGTTTGAACCTTAATTAAATTAACGATTGTTAGGAAACAATCTAGGCTTTTGTGTTCCGCATAGTTATCAACTATCAAATTCAAAGTTCTAAATTGCTCTCGTTTGTAGAGGTATATTGTCTATAGTGATAAAATAGCCAATAATTTCTTTTAGCAGCAGTCGGGTAAAATGATACGGAAATCGATAAGAAATATATTTAATAATAATTTCAATTAAGTTTTTATAATAGGTCAAGAGCACACTTGACAGTCGTAAATGGCGTACACTTTTCTATCGAAGACTCGCTACGTATTTTTACGTCAAAGTTGTGCTAGCTAGGCCCACAGATTTATGTGACATTTTATCTATTGGTAGGCATAGCCTTTTTATAAAAAAAAAACGCCTATTTCGCCGCTTCACGCATTGACATCCGCAGTCATCATTCCACCTGGCCGCTGCCAATATAAAAAGCAATATCTAACTTATTCAGAAATTATTCGAGGGTTTTTTTTTTCTGCCGCCAAAACGCGTTAGGTACGTAAACTTTAGGTCTACAGAACTGTCAAAAGTGTCAAATTGCCATGAGGTTTTAAATGAAATAGGTTCTAATTAAGTTAAAACTTCATTTTGAAATTATACCAAAAAAAGGATCTATTAATTTTTAACAAGCGCTTATTTAACCTGCAAGGTATGTTAGCTTGTTTGTTTATCGTAAAAAATATTACATAGTATATCGACTGTTTCCGCTACAAAGGTCGTAAACACCATTTCCATACTTTTGGCAATCGGCAAAAAACGAAAAGAAAAAAAAACTTTCTTAAATAACTCTTTTGTTTTTATACTTATAAAAATGAGTTCTAGGAAGGAAGTTCTTAAATTTTGGCGGTCCCTTGCCTCATTTAATTACAAGTATGTACGACAGCTAATAACAAAGTTAGCATAGAGTTACACCCCTGAAAACCTAAAAAAATGGTTTATACACCCCGTAATAAAATAGCCTGGTAAAAAGCGCCTGCAGTAAAAACCGGTTAAGCACGACAATAGTAATTTTTATGGTTGTAAAGATCATTTTTTTTTACAAATTAGGTAGATACACCCTGTTATTATTAGTAATACAATGACTCTATTAGCCATTTAATTAATAAGAATGGATTTTAGGTATTTTTAATATAAGTAATGATTAGTTGAGTAAAAAATAAATAAAAAGGTTTTAAAAATCAATACGTATTTATTATTAAGTGGTAATAGGAACGTTCTGCACATAAATGAATCACAAATGGTAAGTTATAGGTCCCGTCAACCAAGTTGGTGCCTGGATAATAATATTTTATTCACTGTTTTATAAATTATGCCAGTATTTCAGATTTTAAATAAACAGCAGATTAGCAACAAACAGATTTATAGGTAGGTACCTACATTAATTTTGTTCATTTAAAATTCGAAGATCTGGCATGATCATGAAATAGTGGATGAAATAAAATAATTGCTAATTGCGCGCAACATAATTATAATTCAAATTAAACAAATCTTATACACATCCACATAGGTACATAATTATACATGTAGGTAAACAAAGATTACAATAATATTACATTAATTGAACAATAAGGTTGGCAATCAACAACAACCTAAGCACTTTATCCTGTTGATATTAGTCAAGTACTCACTGGTCGCTTTCATCTTCATCCTCTTCATCAGTTTCAGGAAGAGTTTCAATAATCTGAGATTCATAGGGCAGTTGTGAGTATTCAGGATGAAAACGTTTTGGAATTGATCCATTTTCACACAACCGTTACAATTGCAAAGTGTGTGATTCAGTGCCTTCCCTCATGGAGTATTTGAATTCCATTGAAGTATATGAAGATACAAAGCATAAAGGAAAAGGAAGGGGAAAAGGAAAAAGGTACAATATAAATGTGGAACTACCAGCAGAACAAAGGGAGAGATACAAAGGAGTGATGGTTTTAAACTTAAACCCATTATAATTATACAAGTAGCTTGCCTATTGCTACTACGAAATATAATGATCTTAAACGGTTGTGTGAAAATGGATCAATTCCAAAACGTTTTCATCCTGAATACTCACAACTGCCCTATGAATCTCAGATTATTGAAACTCTTCCTGAAACTGATGAAGAGGATGAAGATGAAAGCGACCAGTGAGTACTTGACTAATATCACCAGGATAAAGTGCTTAGGTTGTTGTTGATTGCCAACCTTATTGTTCAATTAATGTAATATTATTGTAATCTTTGTTTACATGTATAATTATGTACCTATGTGGATGTGTATAAGATTTGTTTAATTTGAATTATAATTATGTTGCGCGCAATTAGCAATTATTTTATTTCATCCACTATTTCATGATCATGCCAGATCTTCGAATTTTAAATGAACAAAATTAATGTAGGTAACCTACCTTTAAATCTGTTTGTAGCTAATCTGCTGTTTATTTAAAATCTGAAATACTGGCATAGTTTATAAAATAGTGAATAAAATATTATTATCCAGGCACCAACTTGGTTGACGGGACCTATAACTTACCATTTGTGATTCATTTATGTGCAGAACGTTCCTATTACCACTTAATAATAAATACGTATTGATTTTAAAACCTTTTTATTTATTTTTTACTCAACTAATCATTATTTATATTAAAAATACCTAAAATCCATTCTTATTAATTAAATGGCTAATAGAGTCATTGTATTACTAATAATAACAGGGTGTATCTACCTAATTTGTAAAAAAAAATGATCTTTACAACCATAAAAATTACTATTGTCGTGCTTAACCGGTTTTTACTGCAGGCGCTTTTTACCAGGCTATTTTATTACGGGGTGTATAAACCATTTTTTTAGGTTTTCAGGGGTGTAACTCCATGCTAACTTTGTTATTAACTGTCGTACATACTTGTAATTAAATGAGGCAAGGGACCGCCAAAATTTAAGAACTTCCTTCCTAGAACTCATTTTTATAAGTATTATAAAAACAAAAGAGTTAGGTATTTAAGAAAGTTTTTTTTCTTTTCGTTTTTTGCCGATTGCCAAAAGTATGGAAATGGTGTTTACGACCTTTGTAGCGGGAACAGTCGATATTATTATTTATTTTAATAAATATTATATTATAGCTACGTCTGTGACGGGCTTATACAGCAGACTTTTTAAACGTTTTCCAATGTAAGTGGTTTTACTACCCATGTCTGGCAAATATTTAACTTGTTTCATATTTTCAACAAGGGTTTAAATTGAATTCAGATTTTCAACTTGTTATAAGCTGTAACAAGTTGTAAGTCGAATGTTTATAAACATTACGACAGAGACGTAAATGTTACTTACCTTTACATTTGTGAGATACATCTTTTTAAGAGTTGGCACAATAATTTTTTTGTAGGGCGTAACTCACAATTTGTTTTGTTATTGTGTTTTACCCTGTTTTTCATTCGATATTAAATATGTGGTTGTAGTTACACCAAGTTTGCTATCGTAATGTAAAATAAAAGTGTTTTATGACTCGGTTTTGCGAAAAAGTCATGTTTAGCTTTAAAAAAATGTTGGGTAGTAAAAGCCATTTTTTTCACCGTAGCGCAATTCTAAATAAACAGATCGAAAGAGCGCGAAAAACTAAGTAAGACTGCATCAAAAAGTGATTTTGGCCAAAATGGTGTTTACGACCTTTGTAGCGGAAACAGTCGATATTATATCATTTTTATATAAGACGTCTCAGTGTTGCCATAGTGAGAGGGGGTTCGGAAAACCTTTATTGAATATAAATCTATTGCCAATGGGTCCACACAGCTGTCGTCATCTATACATTTATAGAGCACTGTCCTCTAGACAGATAAATATAGCAGAGCATTGTTTCTGACCTCGCTCAGTCGGGCCCTTTATGACAATGGAGTCTGCGATGAATAGCTTTACACTTTACTAATAAATCTTGTTGAAAAATCGCGATAAAAATATCGGGAAAATTATGTCTAAAGTTATTTTATCAAGTTAAAAGGTGACTAGGCGTTTTTATAATAGGCGCAATTTTTCAACTTGGTACGCGCATCATACTATTACCTTAAATGCGAATGTTTGTGTGTGTTTGTCCTCACTCAATTTTGTAACAGCTGAAAAAAAGTGTTTGGATGGAATTTTGGTTTAGAGGTAGTTTATACCTTTCCTGGAGGCGTTTCGTGGGTCGTAGACAAATTGTCTTTCCACCGTTTTATCCAGATAAAGACAAAAATTATATTTTCTAGTTTTCAAAATTATAACCACCTTCTTAAGTTCTAGCATGACGTTTTGTTCTGTCAATTAGAGGATGCCATGCCGCTGGGTTTTATTATAACTTAAATAACTAATAAAACACACACTAATAAACGATTTGATTGCATTCATATTGTTCATACATATCAGTTTCAGTGAAATTGCTTTTTCAGCGCAACACATCGCCACTAGCAACACCGTTTTACGTATCGGAAAACCATTGGATCGTATTTTACAGGTTTCCAATGACAGACCAACGCTCCCAGCAAAGATAGAATGTGACAAGGCCGCAATAAACTGTATAAAAGATTAATAATCACCTTTTATAGACTCCATAAACCACAGCCGAGTTCGGTACTGTTCTGTCATAACTTTCATGTGATGAAGCAGGGTTGCCAGATTAGGGGTTTTTCTCGCAATTTTGGGGTAATGATATCGTTGGGGAAACGGGGAAAAAATGACTTAAGGAATTTTTGAGGTTTTTTCCAAATAGTATCATTTTGTCATACATTTATCAGTCGAATCAATCGTACCCACGTGCTTTTAGACAGAAGTCTCGGCGTACTGAAAGCAAATCTGTTTATTGCAAAGAATACCTATGCAGTTTATTTTAGTCCTTACGCCCGGGATACACGAGGCTAGTTTTTCAAGCTAGGGCAGCAAGCGAGAAACTCTATACTCTCCTTCCTGGTTTGCAAAAAAATTGAAACTCCATTCTTTAAAACTACGAGTATATTACTATTGTATAACCAAATGTTTTTCTATGTAGTCTTAGTTTTTTCTTGTACTTTGTTTGGTGTGCAATATAAAGGTTTCGTCTATTCTATTAAACTATCTTAGCTTGAGACGCCAAGGACAAGATCAAGAAATAAATCTAGTTCTGCATACACGAAAACAAAGTTACCAGCTTGCGAGCTTACTTAGACTAACTTGCTAACCTACCTTTTTTTTTTTTTTGCGGGGTGGGAAATCATCAAATGACCCCTCCCACTCTTGGGCAGAGCGGAAGGGAGTGTCAGACTTCTACTGACTAAAAACCACCCATGTTCCTTCTACGCTCTTGTGACGCCGAGGCCGCGGTAACTTCTACCCGCAGCCCCGACGGGCATGGGCCCTTTCGGGCCCCATCCATGTTGCTGACATCTCTTTGAGGCGCGCGTGGAACACGAAAGCGCCGTCGACACGGTCTGTGTCGTCATAAGACGGACGGACAGCGAGCGAGCTAGCCCAATAGCTCACTTGCTAACCTACCTTGAAAAGGTAGCTTCATGTATCCCGGGTATAACAGATTTACATATTAGAAGGATACAAATTGGGTCTAGAAAGTGGCGTAAAGGATATATAATCAGTCTCCGACCCTTTTTACCGGGAAGATAAATTAACGCCATCATTTTGCGTAGCTAACACAATCTGTTGTCATTTTCAGAATACATTATAAATATGGTACATAATTACAACATTCAGGATTGATGCAAACTTTTCTATTAATAATATGATGAGCATTATACAAGGTGTCCGAGGTAGGCCCAACAATATTTAGAGGTACTTATCTACATCATGTTTGGAGTCGTTGACGTAAATGTTAGCAATGCAAACGAATTTTTTTTTTTCCATACAAAATTAAAAAATATTTTATTTGTGTTTTTTTTGGCAACCCTAACTACACATGGTACAATAAACGCGGGCCGCTGTCTTTGAGAGTGCCGCGCGCTGCGCGCGCATGAATTCCCCGCGCGCCCGCGTCTCGCTCGCCGCCGCATCGCCACCCCCGCGCGCCGATTACCCCTTCCCCTCACCTGCACGTGCCACTCCTGGCGCTAGCGCAACTAATCTACTTTCGAACGTCACCCTAACCTACTCTGTGGCCTAAATTAGCATCTGCCTAGCCCTAACTGTGTAACCTATTCGTACCTATGAACCTCATTATGATGGGAAAATGATTTATCCAAAATGTAACTTATGTTTCATGTTATGATTCTAACCTGGATAGATTAATGTCAAATTCTAATTTTACTCTCCTATCGTTATCGTATACCCTAATAATATCTAGGTACCTACATTGCTTATCATAGGATAGGTTGTGAGAATAATTAAAAACACCAGTACTTCAATTAATTATGTTTAATATTACATACATGATTGGTTTATTATTCACAACAATTTTAACAAAATAGTTAGAGTACTTACGACAGACGTCATACGTTTCACTTTTTTTAAACCACTAGGTTTCACTGATTAAGTATTTCACTTTTGCTTTAATTTAATTTAAAGGAAAGGCTCAAAGTGCTGGCCTCCCTTCTCGATGCAGAGCCGAGCTCGACGAGAAATCGAGCCCATCACGTTTTTCAACATGTGTGGGGTTACATTGCTGAAAGCCTCTGTGATACGCGGTATCATTTCTTCTCGTGTGCTGCACGGCTTCGAATACACAATATTTTTGATGTAGCCCCACAAAAAGAAATCCAAGGGCGTCAGGTCCGGCGAGCGCGGAGGCCACTGTCTCGGCGCATCTTGGCCGCGGCCGATCCAGCGGCCGGGAAACCGAGCATGTAGGTTTTGGCGAACGCGTCGAGCAAAATGCGCTGGCGCTCCGTCGTGTTGGTACCACATGTCCCGCTCCACAGCCAACGGCAAGTTTTCCATTTGGTCCTCCAGCTCACCTTGTAGCAGCTCCAAGTAGCCTGCGGCATTCAAGGTGACAGGCAAGAAGATAGGGCCGATTAATCGGTCTCCGATTATGCCCGCCCAGACATTAATCCGCCACTTATGTTGGAAACAGCTCTCGGTAGACGCATGCGGATTTACATGTGCCCATACGTGCTCATTATGTATGTTGGAGAGTCCACTTCTGGTGAAAGTCGCTTCGTCAGTCCACAACACTTTCTCGACGAAGGCAGAATCCACAGCTACTTTTTCTTCTATCCACTCGCAAAAATCCACTCTTGCACTGTGGTCTGATTGCAGCAGTTCTTGTGTTCGACGGAAGTGATATGGATGCTGGCCGTCTTCATGCAGAGTCCTCCAAACTATTCTGTGATCGACGCGCAGCCGCGCGCCCGCTCGACGCGTGCTAGTACGCGGGTCTTCGGCAAAATGCTGCAGGATTTGTGTTTCCAGGTTTGCACTGATGTTTGTGCCGGGTCTTTCGGTTGCTGCTCCATGAAAACTTCCGGTACTGTGCAGACGTAAGCAGAGTCCACGGAAGCACGAGTATGAAGGCAGACGTCTTTGTTCCGGAAGCGGCCTGTCGTCGACGAACCGTTGACGGTACAGCTCACGCGCCCCGTTGCAACTCCCGTTCGCAGCTCCGACGCAAAGTATCATGTCGTAATACTCTGCGTTTGAATAAGACATCGTGATTTGGATAAAAAAATCGAAATGATAATTCGTGACAATACACGACCTCGAAGTTCGAATGATGAAAGCCGAGTGGCGATTTTCAAAAACAGAAAGCGACACTGCGGCTTAGTCAAAGCGAATGCATTTAGGGTTCCATTTTTATTCTTAAAACAATTTCACCATGTACACTCAATACGTTTTCAGTTATGGTATAACATCATTATTATTTAGGTACAACATCATTTTTATTGTTTTGCAATTGATTGTGTTGTTGAGTTGCAGTTTACACTAGAGCACGGTTTTTTTTAAGATTACATTTTTATCAAGTTAACTCAAGCATTTGTTTTATTTAAAAATTCATTATGCTCTTGACTCTCAACTCTCAATCTCAACTCACCTGATGTCACGTGTTACAGTGTATCACGCTTTGTTTTTTGAATAGCCTTTGTGAGATAGTAAAAAAATAAAAAAATAAAAACATTTTGTACAGTTTTCATCGAAGGATATTTTGAAAAATAAAAGTTTGTATTTTTGAAATAATGACATCCCGTAGGATATTTTTATTACCATTCATTTAATCTTCGACAGCCAAACTAAGGAAAATAAAAATAAAAACTATCAACAAAAATAATTATGACGGAACCCGAAACAACAAAGTTAACTAATTTAGCTAAAAATGGGCGAACAACGGCCGGCCGTGCACGATTGGCTGCGGCTGTCTTTGAATAACAGCGCGGTGATATTATTGGCTAGCGGCATTGTTCTGAGAATCGGCTTAGCGCGCTATTGGCGATCGGCAAGCGTTAGAGTTTCTTTGTCGGCTAGGACCGAAGCCGACGATTCCGCAAAGACTAACACAAACACAGATGTGTAACTCAATCTTTTTAGTTTATTCAAAGTTTTGCAAAATTGAAAATAAAATAAAATTGTTCGTTTCCAAGTACTACTTCGATCATTTACAATGATTAGAATCTTGTTTGTGAACCGAGCTCAGCTGACTTTATTTGTTATCTTGCCATGTAATGCGCTTTATTTGATAAAAATAGGGCACAATTAGAATTTATTTCTGAATAAAAATTGCCCGAAATTAATCGCATAAAGCAATACGCTAATTGCCATATTTTACAGAGAAATTCAAATAATAGGGTTCGAAATAATGAAGGTAGGTCGATTTTGAAGTATAATTTCTAATTCCTGTAATGAATTGAAAAAAACCTAATTTATGTAGTTGGTTAAATTTTGTTAAGAATTGAAATAGGCATTCTGTAAAAACATAACCTTCTGTACACTAATTAGTCTTTGACAGTCGTGGTCGTAGGTCGGTTATTCACCTTTTTAGGGTTGTACCTGTCCAAATTAATGCCAAAGTTTGATCTTCAATAACTCGTAAAATAAAAGATTAAGGAGTAAAAGACCTCTGGGGAGGGCTTCTAGATATACGTAAGTATGTGCTGTTTGAATATTGTTGGGCCTCCATCGGACACATTGTAGATAAGTCTTTGGTACGACAGGATTTTGTTTTCATTCATGAGTTTGTAATTTTTTTTTAAAACAAAGTCATATCTACTCGCCATATACTGAGATTACTATCTTTTCAAAATGTGACAAACAAAACAAAACAGAAAGACAAAAGACTTAACAAAAACGTAAAATTATACAAACCCACTAGTTGACTCGACAGACGTTGTCCTGTCAAAAGCCATTGCGTAACTATAGCAACCGTAGTATGTTGATGCTAACTTGTCAATTTATAGTAAAAATTATCAGTATACATATAATTTGCAATAAATTAAAATTGCGACTATAATTTGAGATTTAAACTATCCTATCTCTCAAGTTGGATCGAACTGCACATGGTGTGCGAATTTTATTATAATCGGTTAAGTGGTTTAGGAGTCCATTGAAGACAAACATTGTGACACGAGATTTATATATATTAAGATTAATTGTATAAGAGTTATTTATTAAACTATGTGTTATTCAACGCTTACGTATATTTATCAATTGGAACGTTTTAATTAGCAGAAATTAATGCACAAACAAAAACAGTGTGTGCGTATTTCCCACATGATTTTCCCTGTTTGCAAAAGCGCAATATGAATTACGAGTAGGTGTAGGTTATAGGTATAGGACTTTTTTTTTTTTTTTTTTTTTTTATGTGATTAAATGACGAAGCGAGCAAATCGCTCGCCTGATGTTAAACGTCACGTTTGCCCATAACAGGTCTGCGCCACCCAGAATTTTGAACTCGCAGAATGTTTGTAATGAATGTTAGTAATGTTTGTACATTACTGCTTGGCGGTGGAATTACTGGCAAAGGTGTGGTACTTCCCCAGGCGGGCTCTGCAAAAGAGCCCTACCACTACAATGTTTACCTAATAGCCCTATACCTACTGGGTTATAAAGGGTATGCCAAGCCAAAAAAGGCTCATACTACTCAAAATTATGAACAACTTTTTCTATGGGACCAACCCGAAATTCTTGACCAAAAAATCAGCTATTCCATACATTTTGTCGACAGTCATTGACACTTTTCTATGGAACAGCTGATATATTTGGTTGGTTGGTCCCATAGTAAAAGTACTACCAACCAACCCAACCATGTATGGTACCAACCATGAAATCGCGAAATTGTTCATAATGATGAGTAAGTACCTACTATGAGCCTTTTTCGGCTTAGCATACCCTTTCTGTATAACCCTGTAGGTATAGGGCTATTAGGTAAACATTGCATCAATACACATTGTAACAAAGGAGCCTGTTCCTATTCGCGTGGTCGACGGTCGCCATCCATTCATGTTGTGAATGGACACGTGCATCATACATAACATTGTTTGCGTTGCTTTTATTATTTCCTTTAATGTATTATGTTATAAGCTATGAATTACGTTGAAAATGGCTTAATATGAGTTTTTCATAAATTATTTATTGCCTATTTTAGGTCTTGTAATTACCACCCACGTCGACTTTTGTTTATCGTAACGGGTAAATATTATTAAATTGCTTTGTTAAGTCTCGTTCAACTTTGATCTAATCACACCCATACAGTATACTCATAGTTCCCCACTAGGATACCCTGTGTTGGGGATGCCATGGAACACACAAAGACAAGGACAACTAACACCCAGACCCGGAGCAGATATTTCAATTCATCATTCAAACATCTGTCCGGCCGAGATAATATAACTAACTAATTAAGTAAGTTTTAATGACTTCAGTCTTCAAACCATCTGAGGGACAAATAAATTAGAGCATATCAACTAAAAAACTAACAACTATTATAACTCCCTGTTCAGCGGACCTGTTTGGTTTGACGACCTGGCTCAGCGGTAGTATATCCGCCTTGTAAGCCAGAGGTTCCGGGTTCGATTCCCGGCCGAACATTTGAATGATGAATACCTCTTCTGGGTCTGGGTTTTGGTTGTCATTGTCTTTGTGTGTGTTCCATGGCATCCCCAACACAGGGTATCCTAGTGGGGAGCTATGAGTGTGATACGAAAATAAAAACTAAACAAGGACTAAGAAAAACCTTTTAAAAGCATTTTCTTTTAAAAAACACGTACTGTATCCCTTCATTATTTATCGCGACGGTTTAACTCAAGCCATAAATAAAAATAATGGTGGGCAATAATTTCATTCTCCTTCCCTAAAATATGCTTCCTAAAAAGCCTGTCAACTCATCTCCTGAGTCGTTTCGTTTAAAACTTTTAGCCCATGTGGCTGTGTGTCATAATGATAAAATAATGACGTCCTCCATAAAATTAGCATAATCTGTTACCGAAAGGCGGAAAAAACGTGCCTTATCCATTTTAATTTAATCAAGCTCCATACCATTTACAGGCCAGTTAAGTATTTAGTTTGTTAGTAGACTGGAACTGGAAAACATCGTTTTTAGCAATAAGGCCGCCAGTGTTTATTTTTTGTGTTAACAATATAGTTTTTCTATTTGTATAATTTTCACGTTCGAGTGTAGTTTCTTATTTTATGCTTAAAATACTTAATCAAAGATAAAAAAACGTCTATCTGTTACAAAGCCCAAGTAAAATAAGAAAGTGTAATAGCGTTCTGTGATTATTTTATCTCATACGAAGAAGAAAGCTGTTCGCATTTATTTTCCACTAGCTACTCGTATAATGCCCGGGATATCGTGTCCAGAGCGGCACTCGTCGGCCTTCGGTGTCGTATTAAAAACGAAAACCTATTACAGCACCTGGTGATATAGTGTAGCTTTCCATTTGTTAAAGTGTTCTTTCCATTAGTAAAACAGTTTTGAATTCAGACCATTACTTCTAAAAATTACCCCGAACAACCATACAATCTTTACCATCCTACTATGTAATATTATAAACGCGAAAGTTTGTATGAATGTATGTTTGTTACTCTTTCACGCAAAAAGGGCTGAACAGTTTTTACGTAAAATTTGGAATGAAGGTTTTTTCATAGTCTGAATTAATATATTATATGCTACTTTTCATCCCGGAAAACGCGGGTGAAACCGCGGGGCGCAGCTAGTATTAGTATAAATGTACTTATTTTGCCAATACCTATATCTAAATTATTTTATTGTGATCAAAACATATACAGACCTTTTTTGCATCTGAAACTTTTTCATTCGAGAAAAAATACTTCGAAACGGCCCACGCACTCGCAGATACTCGTAGCTCTAAAAGGGTCACGTATATTTCATTTGTTAGGATAAATTCGCGCTATATTTTATAGTAAATTCAATGTGGCAGATCTATCTGGGCTGAAAAAAATTACGTCTGAGCGCTGAGTTACAATATTGCCATCATTATAGTTTCTTTCTCACTTGTATAGAGTTACGTTTAGGCTTTCTGCTCGAGAATTCCCGAGTCGGGAATTCTTCTGTAATGCGTGTTACCAAGCAATATGCGACAATACTGCGAGCAGCAGCTTGTCCGTTCTGGGAAGCGTGGTGGCAGTAGGTACTAGCAGTCTGATAAAGACAAGAGAACGACTGTCGCATCCAACCGCTTCTTACACAAAGTCAGTCGTAACGACTAGTCGCAATCGCAAACGACAGCTCTGCGTCTAGTTGCCGCAAAACGCAGATTCTGCGACTTGTTGCAACAATCGCGGTGCTGTTGCGACTGTTGTTGTTGTTGGCTTGTGACTACTTTGCTTATGGGTTGAATACACGCAACGAGCACAGTGGCGAGACAGTACCCTCAGCCGAATACTCGGTTTGTATAAACGTTAGGACGAGGGGAGACAGTCACTAAAACCATTATTTGTACTCGGCCGAATCTGCCCATTTACTGTCTCTCTACTGTACTCGTTACGTGTAATCAAACCATTAGAAGTATAGGTTACGTAAACGTAACTATATTATTTTATATTTTACTAGCTGACTCGACAGACGTTGTCCTGTCAAAAGCCATTGCGTAACTATAGCAACCGTAGTATGTTGATGCTAACTTAAATTTGAAATTTTCTAATTTTTCATGTTTTTTTACTATAAATTGAGATGTGAGCTATCCTATCTCCTAAGTTAGATCGAACTGCACCCGGTGTGCAAATTTGATTGAAATCGGTTAAGTGGTTTAGGAGTCCATTGAGGACAAACATTGTGACACGAGATTTATATATATTAAAGATATAGGTAGGTGTAGATACAAAGGGCGTAGCTATACAAGTTGTACAAGGGGTGTTAGGGAGGTCGACTGAAGCGTATGAATCTCTCTCGAGTGAATAAACCCGGTTTATTCGAGGTACCTAGAACTCGTACTCGAGGCATTTAGAAATTAACTAGTTCATTATTAGATGCTGAAAACAAAGATTTAAGCGGTAACTCATTTTAGTAAAACTTTGGTCCTCATAAACTTGAAAATTATGCTCTGAGTTAAGTTTCTTAAATATCGAATTTAGAATAACTCTTTTGTATATTTATGTATTATTAGTGCCCAAAACGATCTTTTAGTTTTTAATCTAAACTGTACAGTGACGTGTTTGTTTTTGTTGTGGTTTTAATTTTCTTGATTTTGTCGTGGTTCGTGGGATTCTCTTATAATTAATTGTAACAAAATGTATTGTGTTGTTAAAGATGGTAGAGTTCTGATAAATTTAAACCTGCGGCATTAATTAACTAAAATCCATACATTGATCAATGATCATAATAATTAATTATTTAGATCATATTGTTTCGTTCATTGACAGGCTTGCGTTTGACCGCCATCAAACAAAACTAGTAAACAATTAATTAAGTGTCAGTCAAACAGCAATTTGCTCTACAGTTAATATCTTTCTCCGATCACGTTCCATAATATCCGGCCTGGAATTGAGTCGCCATATCACGGAGAAAATACCCTGGAATCCCTCAGGCCACTCCCGATATAAGAACTTAGTGTTACTGTATATTGGATCAGTGCTGCTCAAAGTGGGTGATTACGCCCTCTTGTGGACGAGTAAAGCTGTCAGACTCAGAGTGATAAATATGACTACATAGTAAAAATAGTGAAAGAAAGTAAGGAGCGGTGGTTTTTACATCGGAATAAGCTTGCGTTTGAGTATCTCACCTGATGGGAAGCGACGATGTGGTCGTAGATGTAAGACGGCTAGCTAGGAAGTACATACTTCTTTACTTTCATTTTAAACAACCCTGGTTTGATGTTTGAATAATATATGTTAAAATGCGTCAAATTAAGCCACAGCTTATTTAAAAATCAAAAGTGTATAAGACCACACCCAGTGAGAGCAGTGTGCGCGCAAGTGTGAAACTATTTTCATCTGTATAGAGCTAAGTAGGTACTCCAGAACATTATTAATTCTCAAAGTGGGCGGTGGTTGACACAACAAGTTTGAGAGCCTGTTGTCCAGGTATAGGTTAGGTTAGTTCGAAGTTAGTTGGTATATTTATTTATTCAAAGGTAAATAAACTATAAATCATAGGACAAAGAGTAAAATAGTTTATTTCAGTTGTTTTTGACCTCTTCAATAAATTCGTGCAAAATTAGAACCATTTTTCATCGCCAAATAAATAAGAAACATGAAAAATACAATTTTTATCTAAAAACTATTACAAGTCTAGAGTCTAGATAAAATACTTATTGTTATCAAAATGATGAAAGTTAGATAGCCTTTTAGTACTTGAAAACTTTTGCAGCCCCAAAAAAGATACCAAACACTCGTTAAGACAGATCCAGTTAAGATAAATTTACCCACTTTTAGGTACTTAGACAAACAAGAAAAAAAGGAATAAACAGCCTTATGTCTAGTACTCAGTAGTGAAATGATAATGATGAATAGAAAACCACACCTTTCTTTATTCAGTAATAGGCTTGCGTTTGACCGCCATCTCGCCTGATGACAAGCAACGATGCAGTCTACGATACAAATCACTGGAAATAATGCACCATTGTGCAAGTGAAAGGACATAATTAGCGCTTATTCATTAGGTTCATTTTTCAATAACACGAGTATACCTACACCTACTTTACTTGGTACTTGGTATGAGCGGGCTCTTTTCCGCAACTAGGCCGTAAATCGGCCCTTTTTGCGTCACACCTACTTATACAAAATTACAGACAGATATATATGTAGATCACATATTGCGTATGATGTATCATTATTACTCGTATAGTTCATCAAAATCCCTGGAAAAGGGCAACTACGCCTGCGTCATCACCGTATCTCGCTGCTCATTTATAGATTAACTTCGTTAATGAACTACCGTATTTTCAAATGAAACGAATTCGATCAAGCACTTGACATTGTGGATTGAGTCCGTGAAGCGGATTTAAATTAAATTCATGCTTAATTACCTCTTTGGAATATCCGGATGGAAATTAATGATGATGGGCGTACTTAGGCCACTGGGGGTACTTAGGCGTTCGGAGAATCGTTCAATGTGCCTGTTTTTGTTGACGTAGTTTGGTTTCGTTTTCATTTCATTTCTAGTGAGCGAAAAGTCCATAAAACACTTTATACTTTTAATTTATTGGTGAATATGAAGGTAAAATTAATTGTTGAGAACCAGATTGTTTTTCTTTTTCTATGTTAATAACAGATGGAATACTCGTATGTAGCGCTTCCGAAAAACAATTTCAATAAACACTCGCAAATTTTTCCCACAAACTTACGACAAAAATGGTGTAAAAAAGCAAAGTAGAAAGAATAAGTGGAACCTTACTCTGTAGTGACCACTTCTGATTTTCATGAAGCAAAGTTAGCGAAATAAGTTAGTTCCTATGTATGTCACCAATCACCAATTAGTTAGACATTTAAAAAGAAACTGGCAACATTAACACTAGCTTAAATAGAAAATCGCATAAAGAAGCCAATGTCATCACGAAAGATAAAGTGCGCATAACTAAGGCCGTACGTTTCCCTTCGTCGTAAATGAGCTGTAACGGCGCCTTATGTAAAGGCCACAGCAAGGGAGTCAAGTTCACGGCCTCGTCGGATCAGGCGTTTACGTCATATTGAGGTCAATGGTTGCCGGTTAATCAGTTACAGTTGCCGAATAGCTGAATCCTGGGGCGATATTCGGGCTTGGAGATACTAACTGGGTCCCTGTCGCTCTTATTAGAAATGTCATGATAGAGAGAGTGACCGAGATAATGTCCTAAGAGTATCAGTAGAAGTATCAGCACCATACATTTTGTCGAGTCAAATTGTCATTTTTCTATGCACAGCTGATTTTGTTCTCACGATCTCAGGGTTGATTCCTTAGTATAAATTGTTCAAAATGATAAATAAATAAATAAATAACGTTTCACACTCATAGCTCCCCACTAGGATAATTCCTGTGTCGGGGATGCCATGGAACACACACAAAGACAAGGACATCTACTTAACACCCAGACCCAGAACAGATATTTAAAATTCAATAATAAAATAATAATAACAAATAATATAAAAAATAATAATATTATTATTATTTTTTTTTTTTTTATGATGAGTGTTTTGAGCTCTTTTCGCCTTAGCATACCTTTTCCTTATTGCTCTGTATTACGGCATGGGGCCTCTGACAACCAGCGTTAAATGTATTAAACACTTGGAATTTATGCTGAGATGGGTTTCGTTCAACGTTATTCATTGGATTTTTTTATACGTAACATAGATACATATTATTTTACCTTAATGTTTGTTTCTGATTGCATGTATTTGTCTTAAAAATGACTGTTTCTTTACATGTAAAAAAGTCGTAAAGGACAATAACACACTCAAAAGTATGTTTTCTTTTGTCAAATAAAATTCTTTTTATTTCCTTTCATTTCGTACATTTCAAGCGCTGCCTGAGCGGTAAAACCGACACAACCATAAACACTCACACTCGAGTAATTCCAAATATTTGGTGTGCATTTTACAGTCAAATACAAGCACATTTCAGTCCAATAACCTTGTACTAGGAACGAACTTGCAGTTAGAGAGGTATGATAAAAGTCCGGACCTTGACAGAGTTGCAAAAAAGCTTAACACTTTTACAAGGTTAGCGGATCTTGAAGATCAAAGCATAATACAATCTAATGAGTTTTAATCGCTTTTCAACAGTAGTTTTATTTTCACATAAATTTTAGATAAATAAAACGAATTAGAGTTTTAACTCAATAATGAGTTTAATGGAGGCACGAGTTCCATGGTAGGTTAAGTACCTACCATTGAACTTGCTGAAAGCCGTCAAAATTGTACTCAAATTTCACCCTTTCGTCGCATCCGTGTCGCAATCAACTGCGGCCCTATAGGGTGACTTCTCCGATGTACGATTCTGGCTTTATGAAATTCGAAATAGACCAATTTGGCTTACCACAATCCCGAGATAAGCTTTCAATTTTCAAACTTCATAATTTGGAAGCCGAAAATGATTGGACTAAATTATGTTTCGTTTCGACATGAAAATTCGTATCTTCTAATTTTGACGACAACCAACGACAACAGATTTGATCCTCCAATTTCGAAAATAAGCCGACACGTCTGCTGACCGATATTGTACAATACATTCACAAGCAACTATTCCTGTAGGAAAGCGGGTGGAACCGAAGTACGCAGCTAGTGAAGTAATAAACTGTGAATAACTACAACCAGCGGAATGAAAACTGGAATGTTGACACTGGAATGAAAAACAGACAATAAGCGCTGTCGATTTTGTTTCTGTTCATTGTTCAGTAAAAGTTGCAGCTGAATTACGAATGTTTCGAACATCAGAGAACAAACGTTGGGTATTTTGATTGACATTGTTACAAACTTTTAATAGATTTTCTCATAGTAACCAAAGAAACCTTTATAAATGGTTTTATTGTCATCTGCTCCAGGCTCTACGCTCCTTATCGACGACTTGACGGGATTTTCTGTATTATATATTTTTTTAATAAATTTATTACAAACATTGTATCATGGTGTCATATTATTGTGTGTTGTCACAGTGTAGGTACGTACTCGTATTTTCAAACAATAATTGCCTTAAAACCCCAATCGGGTTTGTCAAGTCTAGGCAATAGGTAACTTGTGTAATGATGATGTGTTATGGTATTTGGACTTTCAAAACTTATATTTACATAATGGAATACCTGTCTATTGTTATATTTTACCCTATACTAATATTATAAAGAGGAAAGATTTGTATTTTTGTATGTTTGTGTTGAATAAACACAAAAACTACTAGACCGATTTCAGAAATTCTTTCACCATTAGATTGCTACATTATCCCTGAGTAACATAGGCTATATTTTATACCCGTGCAAAGCCGGGGCAGGTCGCTAGTTACGGATATATTGATAGCACGGAGGTACAGTAATTCATAAAACCTATTTTTTATAAAGAAAAAGTTTCATCGCCGTGTAAATCGCTAAACTGTAAGAAGACCCAAAAGTCTGACACCAGAGCCTTCTACTATGCATAAAAACATAAAAATAACAGCATAAAGATGTGTGTACGTATTTTAAAACAGGTCACATGAAATTATAACAGGCTACCTCCGTCCCCGGGGCATCGCGTGAACACTATGCACATACAAGGCTACTAGGAAAGGGTATGCAAAGCCGAAAAGAGCTCATAGTACTCATCATTATGAACAACTTTTGCTACGGGACCAACCTGAAATTCTCGATAAAAAATCAGTTGTTCCATAGAAAAATGTTATTTACACTCGACAAAATGGAACAGCTGATTTTTTTGCGAATGCCGGGTTTTTCAATAGTAAAAGTTGTTCATAATGATGTGTACTATGAGCCCTTTTCGGCTTAGCATACCCTTTGTTATAACCCTGTATAAATTTACAAATTATTAATGGAAAGATATAATATTAATTAACGTTTGAACTTGCACGAACTAATGAAATATTAATTAATTAAGCTTAATTAATTTATAGACATTTAGCGGTACTAATATAACAGTGAAAGGTTTCACTTGTCATTTTGATATTAATTTAAAAGTTAAACAAGATACTTAAAAACATATTTAGAAAACAAGCTTTTATTGCGGTGTCATCGGAGTTACACAGGTATACCAAATTTCAGTTCAACATCGGAAAATGGTTCAAAATTCAAATGCAAGATTGGATCTCAACCAACTAACATGCATTGCAAGTTAAATAAGAGCTTGTACTCAATTCTCAATATTTTATTGCAAAACATTGTGGTTTTGTATGTAGGTCTTAAATAACACATATTTATAAAAGTCACACATAATGACCCTGATTGGGTATAAGCAATGTTGTGCGGAGCGGGTTCATTTCATAATAGCTTCGTCAGAAAGAAATTGTAAAATTGTAAAAAGTAGTACCTATGCACCACGGATTTACACAAGTTGAGTAAAACTTATAAAATTCTCTCAGGACGCAGCTACAAGAACTAACTAAACTAAACCTTTTATTCCACTTTTTTGTGCGAACCGCCAGAGTGTGGAATGCTCAGACCGAGTAGTCCTTCCCAGACAGACATGTATTGTGCCTTCAATTCGAGAATGAATCGGCTTCTCTTTTTTCAATTTAACAAAATCCTACGTCCTTAGAACTACATTAAGGTTCAATTTTCGTTACAACAATAGTATTTGTTTGAAAATATTTAAAACTAAGTCATGAAGGACTGCATAAAACAATATTTGTATAATAGTAGATTGTACAACGAGGGCATAAAACAAGCCATTTTATACGAGACGTTTAGCTAGCCCGAGCCGAAGGCGAGGGCGGATATAGAGTCGAGGATAAAATGGGTTTTATGCCCGAGTTATACACTCTGCTTTTCACTTCAGTTGCGAGGAAATAAAACAGTAATAATTACCTACTAAATTATGTTTAATAAAAATTGAAACTGAAGTTAGAACAATGTTCAATATTCAGAGTGGTCGTTTTTTTGAATAACTTCCTTTGCATTTATTTCCATTAATGTGTTCGGAGTTAATTTAGTCTCATCTTCGCTTGATGACATATTTAATTTTCAGTAATTCAGTATCTCGCAAATTCCAACAACTAAATAAGTGCTAGAAAACGACATGAACATTTCCCCGCCATTGTATTTTTTTAACTTTTGTTTTGAATTCGAAATTCAAAATTAGACAAAATGCATTTGGGTCTTAAATAATACTCTAGTGTTATGAAAGACACGATCACGGTCTATGGGTATTATTAAAGACCCGGGTAAACTGAATACATAAAATACTTATTACAAACTGAACCTCTTTGCTTTATTTTTTAAAAAGAAATTACTTTTTCGCCCTTGTGCGTAAAAGTCCACTTTTAAGCACAAGGGCAAAAAAGTATTTTTTTTTTTATTCAGAGAGGTTGGTTTTCAGCACAAGAGCATAAAAAGCCGCTTTAGTCCGCCTACACAGGGCGTAAAGTAGGACTTTACGAGCAAGTGAAGTGAAAAGTAAATTTTCTCTGAATGTACCTACCTAATAATAAACTAAATATTTACTCTATACTCCCTTTTCGGAATAATCCCGAATCCCGTGCCTAAAAAATCCATTTGTAGACCGTTAAACAAACAAGATCCTGTTTACATTAACCACCGAAAGGTATTGGATTTGTGATTCTTTTATTTTAGGGACGTTTAGACATTTTGGGTTTAACTTAAAAACTCTACTTAAAGTTAATCACTGCTTAAAATGCTGACAACTTCTCGCTGGTTTTAAGGACCGAAAGTTTTAAGGTACTGATTAAGTTCAAGCCCGTTTATAAGTAAGACTCCATACCTACTCCTGCAGCTTTATTGCCTAACTGAACGGTAATCGGAATCACCTTCATTTTGACACTTAGATCTTATTTGAAGTGTCAAAATGCAGCCGATTCTTTTCATATCACCGATGACAGATACTTCTCATTATCACCGTTTTTCATCAACGCACATAAAACCGCGAGGTGTAAGTACTTTATGAAATGATCTACGTCGAAAGTCTTACCTTTTAACAACGGCCAGAGTCAACCCAGCTGTCAATCCCAGGTTGAACGCACTCATCCACAACAGAGACATGGCTACAGATCACACTTGACACGACACTAGGCAAAATCATTCATAACTGTACCACTGCACTTTTGTCACAACACTATTATATAGATTAGAGAAAAATAAACACAAAACAAACGCGTGAATTTCACAAGAATAACTTTTTAAGTCACAGTTTTCTGTAATACTACTAAACTATTAACAACAAAATGGAAAAAGCCGCTTTTAACTGAATATTTTACTTTGAAAACAAACGATTAGAACGCAAACTTTTTAATTAGCTTTCGCACCACTGTTTTTGCTCGATTACTTTTCCGAGTTCCGATGTATCGATATAATTTTAAAGCCCGATTCGATTTTCTAACGTTCTCGAACGGTCGGTTTCGCCGGTCGCAGTAGAGTGGCGCGGCAGGCCGACCGTCTACAATATAAAGTAATATTTTCCCCCCACTCCGAAAAACATCGCTCATTTACAGTTGACGTTTTCATGACGAAATTACTATGTAATAACAATTATTGTGTAGTTACTGTAAAATGTTTACTATAAACAAATACCTACTAATCGATTGGTTAATATTTTAGTTGCGACACACAATACATGTACCTAGGACGTTTAGGAAATTTGAGATTTCTTGAACAGGCGTTGAGGGTTGAGGATATCCACCGTTTAAAGCTACGGGCTTGCTCTTATTTTTAACACAAAATACAAAGTATTATATTCATCAAGGAACAAGAGAGATACGCATAAACCGAAAAAGGAGATGATTTTATACAAATAAAAAAACAAATATGAAGTAGGTACGTTGAAGAATTTTTGTCTACTCTGACTCTAATCCTAATACAATATTTAAATTGTCTAATTATCAAAATGTTAGTCTTTGTAGGCAATAAAAAATGTAAGTGCTACATTCTTAATTACTTTTTACAGAACCTAGCTCTCCTTATCTAAGATTTTCTGATTTTTCTGTGTTTTCCAGAATAAAGCATTTCTTCTTCCCAAACTCACTTTCATCAAGATTGAATCAGCTGTCGTGAAAAGGTAACAAACATACCGTCAGATACAAAAGTTACTTTTGCCAAATCATTTCAACATGCGAATAGCTTTTGCACTGAAACAAATCTACTTTCAAAAAGAAAGGTCGTAATTACGCACTTTGGCCCACTCCGTTCTAAATATGCGCTTTGTAGAAATTCTCATTCAATTCAATTAATTTCTACATTTCTACTGAATATAGGTTAATTAAAACAGTTGGTAAAACATACAGAATCAAAACTATCGTTTGTTTGTAATTTTACGATTTCAACAAATACATTTTGGTAGCAAATTTAGCTTTCATGGAGCAAAGCCAAGCTGAATATTGCGTTGAAATGGAGTAAAATTATTTATTTCCTGTAATTACTTTTGCACTCATTGTTTTGCAACCAATTTGCAGTTGAAACCACTTTTTGATATTTCGCCATTAGATAAAAAGTAGCATAAATTAGATTATTAGAGATAGATTTATGTTAATTATTAATATAATAAAGCTAATGCTTAGCTCATTAATAGATTAATAATAAATTATTAGCTAATTGCTTATTTATGTCTCACAAAATCAATCTATCTCTAATAATCTTTATTAATATAATTAATAATAATAATTAAATAATATTAATATGTTTTTTGTCTAATGGCAATTATTAAAAAAGGAGATTCAACTACAAATAGGTTGCAATAAGCTAATTAACTTATTTGTGAGTTTGTTTGTGTGTGTAAGTGTTTTTTTTTTTATTCAGTGACTAGCTGACCCAGCAGACTTCGTACTGCCATACACAGTACTTCTACAGTACTTCTCTATGGTACTGCCTAATTAAATTGCAATAACTTTATAAACTTACAACCTACATTGCTTAAACAACAGTGAGTGCTTGCAATTCAATATGAACTTTATACAATAGCAATAAAGCTCGTTTTAGTTAGAAAACGTTTGTATGGGAAAAAGAAAAGGGCTGTTTTTAGGGTTTTTCAATATTTCTGAGAGATTTTCTTAATATTTTTTCCGTGAGAACCTTCTCCTAATAATAACAAATACAACAAAAAAAGAATTAGTGAAATCGGTCCAGCCATTCACGCGTGATGCCGTGACCAAGGAAAACGGGTTTCATTTTTATATATATAGATAGGCTTGCATTTGACCGTCATCTTGCCTGATGGTAAGCATCGATGTGTTGTGTATGCTTACAGTTTTGCACTTCATTAGCTGGTTTTACCTACCTGATAACATGTAACAAGATCATTAAAAAAGTAGGTATGTGCTTTTTATGATAAAGCTATTTGATATTTTTTCCTGTCCTTGTAACACTGCTATTGGTATATTTTTTCAGGACAATGAATAAGTGAAGAAGAATAATGTATAAGTCGAATACTAGTACTATATAACTCCTCAAAGGCGGCCTGAAACTTTTGAAATGTAAATTATACAGGGTTATTCATAAAGGGTATGCTAAGTCGAAAAGGGCTCCTAGTACTCATCATTATGAACAACTTTTACTATGGGACCAACCCAGAATTCGCGAAAAAAAAATCAGCTGTTCCATACATTTTGTCGAGTGTCATTGACATTTTCTATGGAACAGCTGATATTTTTTCGCAAATTTCGAGTTGGTCTCATAGTAAAAGTTGTTCATAATGATGAGTACTATGAGCTCTTTTCGGCTTAGCATACCCTTTATGAATAACCCTATATAATACTTAAACATTACAGAAATCAGAAAAATAAGCAGATAATTATATTACCGCCTTGGGTCACACAACGTTTAGGCAATTTCTCTTTTCATACCTAAAGCAGAATAATTAAATTATCGTTTGACTTTAGACCCCACCTACGATTTGCTTTCAACTTCTCCTGTTATAATTAGATGTGATATAGGTACACAAAAAAATAACTGAATTTGAAGTTTAGAAAATTATATTATATGTAGTTATGTTAGAGACGATAGAGTGTTAACGAAATATCTGTCTACAACACACAAAAGGTAAAAGGTAACAAGTCAGTGAACTATTGCAAAGACTTGCTAGTAGATCTTGTAGATTGTACTAGTAGATTGCTTCAAGGTCACACGTCATGTCTCGTAAAGATTCGATCAATCAAAATCAAGCCATGGGACCCTATTCTTGAGCGCTCGAGATTATCTCCATCAGTCCTCATGACAGTTCTAATGAGTGCGACAGTGACCGAGATAATATCTCACTCGCCAGAATAAGGTTCCTGGATGGCATCTACGCATTAGATTAAACCGGTTCTAAACTAGACACCTATAGAAACATAGTTTGCATGAATGAATACATCTATAAAAGCTGATGAACTGTTCGCACATTTATTTTGATTTAGTTACATTGATGTTTATCGTTTACTACACGTGGTTCTTATAAAACAGGGGTATTTTAAGAGTTTTAATTATAGAATTTTACTATTTGTTTTGATCCTCTTTAAAGGTGTAATAAACTCTTTTGGAGATTACTTGATTAGCTTTATCTGGGAAAACAATTAGCATAGTAATGGTTACGGACATAATCTGATAAGACTATGATTATGTCTAGATCATGTCCGTAATCTCGTCCGCCGAAAGAGTCATTTTAAGATGATTTTAATTTGACACGATAACAAGTCCAGTAGGTAATTTAAAGAAATTAAAAGACTAACAGGAAAATGGGCTGAGAAAAAAAGGACTAATACTCGTATTATAAAAACGAAAACACTAAAAATGAGTAAAACAAATTGAGTTTTAAAAGTCGGTGAAAAAAAGAGTTTTAAAAATAAGTCTAAGTTCCAGGTCTAAGTGATACCATTACCAGCTATGTTGACACGCGGCTAGCTGTAAATGAGGGTTTCCCCTGACGATGGCGATCAATCATTTTATCGTAACCAGTATCTGGGGTATACCCCGTTACGTTAAGCATTTACGATCGTATTTACCCTGTTATTAAGCTAACGACCTGCAAGAGCAGCCGAATTGGTCTAAGTAATAGAATCAGCAATTAGGGACGGCTGGAGCCGAAATTCAGGTACTAAGTGCCTTTAAGAAATATACGTTTATTCATGACAATAAACAGGCGCATTACATATACAATACATACACAACTTACAACAAAACAAAACATAGATTGAAAAAGAAGTTCATAAATACAAGTTCATAAATAAATATATTTCAGGGAGTCATGATTCCAAGGTGAACAAAGGATAACTATGTCAAAACCAATCACTTACGTGATATCCCTCAGGTGACATGATTTCGATGAGTTGAGGGTACTTTAATTTCCACTTTGTTCACCTAGGGTCCTAGGTGATATCATCTAGGTACACAAAGTTGAATAACCCTACTCCAATGCCTTTACGGCTAGGATGCAAAATGTGCACAATTTCACTTTTTTAGAGGTAAATATTATAATACCAAAAATAGTCTTATAATTTGATACAATATGTTAGTTTAGAAGTATTCTGTGCTTTAGACAAAAAAACTATTGACTGGAACTTCTTATCCAACTAATATTTTAAAGATCAAAGTTTGTTTCTTAAGATATTTTTATTTTGTGCCTCTATCACGCAAAAACGGCTGAACCGATTCAGAATACTCGGGTACCCTGGATTAATATACGAGATGGGACCAACCTAGTATTCGCGAAAAAATATCCTACTAATATTTTAAATGCGAAAGTTTGAATAATAAGAATGTTGGTACCTCTTTCACGTAAAAACGGCTGAACGGATTTACATGAAATTTGGAATGAAGATTGTTGATGGTCTGGATTAACACATAGGCTACTTTTTATCCCGGAAAACGTAGGTGAAACCGCGGGGCGCAGCTACTAAGCTTATAATTATTTTTTGTGACGAATAAATCCGCGTTGGACTACCAACTCGCCTGTACTCGCATGTGTACAATGTACATGTACAACCCGGTCACAATATCTGTGCACCTCGCTGGAATGCGTATAGCCTTATATAGTCGCAGAGGGGGGAGAGTGACAGAGGGGAGAGGTGACAGGGGAAGCGGGAGAGGCTCCCGCTTCCCCTGTCACTCCCGCGCACTCCCCGGTGCGACAGTGCGACTATAATAATATAAGGCTATACGCATTCCAGCGAGGTGCACAGATATTGTGACCGGGTTATAATATTATGTGTATTTAGCAAGCGAGCGCTAGGCTGGGACGAGTTCCTCAGGTTTAGGCCGATTTGCATTGTTCAGTAGTCCGCATACTAGTCTCTAGAAGTTTAGAATATTCATATTCAAATTTGGTATGCTTAAATTAGCGAGAATTTGAATAGGTCCATGAAAAATTAAAAGCTTTATTACTGAACCCTAAAAAACGGAGGGTTTGGAATTTAATTTCTAGTTTAGGTACTGTTGCGGAAATCATAATTTATCTATGCCATGAGGCAATCGAAAAGGGAAAGCATAGGGCAAGGCTATACAGGGTTATAAGAAAAGGGTATGCTGAGCCGAAAAGGGCTCACAGTACTCCTTATTATAAACATTTACTATGCGAGTGCGACAAACCCTGAAATCGGGAAAAAATCTGCTGTTCCATACATTTTGTCGAGTGTCATTGACATTTTTGATTTCTTTTTCTCGATTTCAGAATTGGTCACATGATAAAAGTTCATAATGATGAAAACTAACAGTCCTTTTCGGCTTGGCATTCCCTTACCTTAAAACCCTGCAAGTACCTCTATGCCGACAGCATTGAGGATGCTAAGGCTAACTAACGAAGTTACTAGTAACCTGGTACTAGCGGTTCATAGTTTTTATTTATAACAAAAATGGTACATGTCAATAAAAAAAAAGAAAAAAAAAATGAAATTGTATAAAATTATTGTAGTCCAATTACCTTTAGTAATTGTCACATATATTAGAATAAATTATTAATCAAAATTAAATGACCATACATTAAAAATATAAATTAGTTACAAAAATAAAATGAAATAAAATCATACGTAATTAATTAGAACGCTAAACTACTTTCAGTTTGGTCATGTCATCGAACTTATAGAATGCCTGCTCGATAAGCCATCTTTTTGCTCTCTGTAGTGGCGACAGCATTGACATTGCTAACTAACGAAGTTACTAGAAGCCTGGTACTAGCGGTAGTGGGGTCGCTTACGGGTAAAAGCCCTGACGATGCGGAGGTAAGGTTCCAGCGACTACGTGATCGCTGGCACGTAGGTAAGCCCCGAGAGAGTTACCGTAAGCAACAACATTTCTTTGTTGCATTCACTTTTAGTGCATTGCAAGACCAAGACCTCCCCTCCCAAAAAGGTTATTTCATAAAGCTCAATGTGCATCTCTAGTGAAAAAGAACCAGAAGCAAAACCCTTGTTTGCTGATTTGAAATGTGAGTTATTTTTAGTAAAATAAAATTAACAAGGTAATATTAAACAAAACAGCAAAAGCGGTGAGAGGTAAAAGGCAGACTTAACTTTGGTCCTAAATATCGCTAAGTGCCTACTTCCCGAGCATTCCCATAAATTCTTAGAACAAAAATACTTGTGTTTATCCAGGACAGAAACTATTCGCATACCTAAAGAAACACAACATTATTTTAACAGACACACTACCTTTAGCCGTTTAAAGCATTTCTCTACAAAGATATGTCTAAATTGTCAAACTGTTTCTGCCAACCGTACTTAACGGTCACTGACTGCGTTGCCACATTTCGCTACACCCTATAAGTACAGTATAACTGCCGTAGGACACTCGTTGTAGAACATAGGTTCTTAACTTGAGGTGCGCGGACCCTTGGTGGTCCGTGGCGGGCCTAGAAACGGTCCGCGGATAGAGCTGACAACACATATTTACTTAGTAACAGTTACTAAGGATATCACGCGCTATATGACTTGCACGGGTCGTTTAAAAGGCATTATTATAAAAAGCATGGTGGATATAGTACTCGACTGTCATCCTGCTTGCTCGTATGACAGAGGAGTAAGTTGGCGCGAGCGAGATGGCACGCTATGACCAATGCCACCACGGTTACACAATAAGGTCCATGGTGAGTGGACCAATCTACGTTTAACGACCACTGCTGACTCAAGTTTAAAAATCTAGTTGGGAAACCCCATTATCAATGTTTATAAGTGCGCAGGTTCAACAGCGACCTTTCCTTAATTATGTTCTGTCACAGAACAAATAATAGTAGAAGGTGCTTGGTAACCTCTATTTATTTAAAATTGTGGTAAATTCGATCAGTTTGACAGTTAGAGCTTGGCGCAAGGTCGGAAATAATGGTCTACAACTTTACACCATAAAGAACAGGCCTTTTGTCCATCAGTTGATCAAGATTCATCATTCATAGTGATCTGACGATAAAATCATTATTAATTGTAGACAAAGAGAATGATTACCATTTTTATCCAGAAAAAATCGAGTGAGCAGGGAATCGCAGTTCAATAAAAAAAAGTTAGTACTAAGTTTAGAACTGGACACATTGACAAACGAAAGTAAAGCAACACCACAAACCTTCCATGTGACAGACCGACACAATGACATAAAAACATATGCAAATGAATACACAAAAAACCCGTCTAGCGTCTGTCTACTGAGAAATGTCAATAGAGTCAAACTATTTGTATGGTAGCAACAAAACGTTCGTTTTTGTTGGACCACCCACATGTTCGTATGCGTAGACACGTAAAACGATAAAAAGTTAACGTAATCATAATCCTACTCCTACTAATCTATACTAATATTATAAAGAAGTAAAGTTTGTGTGTTTGTATATTTGTTAAATTGTAAGGGGTAATCTCGGGATCTACTGAACCGATTTTAAAAATTCTTTCACCAATAGAAAGCCACATTATTGCTGAGTGTCATAGGTTATATAAAAAACCGAAAAATAAAAAGGCTTTTACGTGGTAGTCCGTTTTGCAAAGTGAATCGGAGAAAAAACGGTCCGGACGGCGCGCGATGGCGTCGGGTATAATTAACATTATGCCCAACGAAGTGGGCACGGGTCAGCTAGTACTTAATATAAATGTGAAAGTTGGTATGTTTGTTACTAAATCACAAAAAAAAAACGGTTGAACGGTTTCGGATGAAATTTAGTGCGAAAGTAGGTTATACCCTGGATTAACATAATATGAGCTACTTTTTATCTTTAGTACTTGACTTTGGCGGTTCTAGGTATTAAGCCGTTTATTTGTCGTTTCCTTGATTTCCTTTTTTTTCTGAATCTATATTAATCTATACTAATATCATAAAGAGGAAAGATTTGTATTTTTGTATGTTTGTGTTGAATAAACACAAAAACTACTAGACCGATTTCAAAAATTCTTTCACCATTAGATTGCAGAATTATCCCTGAGTAACATAGGCTATATTTTATACCCGTGCAAAGCCGGGGCAGGTCGCTAGTTAGAAATATTTACATTCATCTTTACGACGCAGCTACATCTTTGCGCCAAATATAATCGAAGAAGAAAGAGATGACATGTGACGTTAAGTAGACATACTTTTTTAATTTATTACAGTTACAGTATATTTTTAAACAACAAATGCTTTAAAACCCCAATCGGGTTTGTCTAGTCTAGACAATAGGTTCTCATTGACAAACAAAATGATCGGATGATGATGTTCGTTTTCGAATGATTCGTTTAATTGGGTTTGGGATCGGGACTAATGTTAAAACACCAATCACTAAAAAAAATTCAAACTTTCCGTGTTATTTCGAATGGTAAACGTAAATAGTAAGTCAAGTTTTATGCAAAGAGATGCAGTATTCATTCACAAAAGTACCTTTTCAAAGGGCTAGTCTCATTTCACTAAAGGCCTCTGGTACAAAGCGACGCATTTTCTTTTGCACTCATCTCTGCCATGTCAGAGAGAGCCAGACTAATTACAAGCTTAAATTAGGCTGGCAACAAACGAGCGACAAACATCGACGACGAAAAAATGGCTCACATGTTAAAACAAAAGATATAACGTTAAAAAAATCAAAAACCCTGAACGTTGCAACGGCTGAACCGATTTTCATCAAACATAGCTAAGAACACTCCCGACTAATTCATCTTTCAAACCAAAACAAATATAATTAAAATCGGTTCATTCGTTCGGGAGTTACGAACCACAGACAGACTCGTCAAATTTTTAACACCCCGTCGTTTTTGCGTCGGGGTTTAAAAATAAAGAGCTAATGCAAAACATGGCTATTTCACTTATACATAAAGCCTCCTATGTGACTGTTTAAAATACTCTGACAATTTCTCGCCGACGTGAAGTCACGTGCGAAAAAAAGACAGATAGTTTTAAGCAGTGATTAAGTTTAAGCAGGCTTTATAAGTTATGCTCCTTAACTTGAACTGAATTAAGTTGATATACAAAGAGGCATTAATGCTGTTATTTAAGGAGTACCTAATGTTATTGTTACTGGATCGCATAAAAATACTTTCATAGCTTATTTTTTACTTTTATAGCAAACATTAAGTTTGTTTTTGTACATTTTATGTTTGGCAATTTAGCAGGGTGTTTTTTCATAACTCGCTAGAAGCTAAGTAAACATCACAGTAAGTGATGGATCGGTCCAAGACGCCTAGCCTAATTCATTCTCATGAGAGATCGTGTCTAGAAAACTGCTACTAAAAAAATTGTCTGAATTTTTAGAGCCGATTTTCGTTTTTGGAACAAAAATTCTACAAAGATCTGATAGCGACACGAAACGTCACAAGCTCAGTACCAATTTTCCAAAAAAGGGAATTTTCTATAATTTTATATGTTAAAGTCGCAAAATTATAACCAGCTTTAATTAAGTACCTACTCATAATGGCCGGTTTACATTATTCCAGTCCAGTGATCTAGCGAGATTCCAGTCCAGTGCTGGACTGGATCTGTAACGTCTACATTATTCCAGTTATTTAGAAGCCGTTGAAGTGTGAACACTACAGTGACAATGATTTCAAGAAGAGATCAGTTTCGAAAATGTTCTCGCAAAAAAAAGTCCACAAAAACAACCAACACGTGTGTACTTCGTCAGCACCGGAATGGCACTGGATTGGCCGTCTACATTATTCCAGTTGCACTGGATTGATCGCACTGGATTCAAAAGTAGACCGCGAATCCAGTTACTGGACTGGAATGCTTACTGGATTCAGTTCATTCCAGTGCCGGTTTACATTTTTCCAGTAAGCAATCCAGTACTGGACTGGATCGCTGGACTGGAATAATGTAAACCGGCCATAAGACGTCGCTGAGCAACTAGTAAATGCTTACAAATTGTACTTCTTTTGTGAATGAGTTAAGACTCGCTCTCCTAACAGCTTATTCTTTGGAGCTCAAGATTATCTCCGTCACTCTCACTCTCATGACATTTCTAATGTGAGCGACAGTGACCGAGATAATATCTCACTCGCAAGAATAGGGAAATGTGAAAACGTGACAGATTGCATTGTTGCTGTCGTGTTGAAGAAAAGGGCTTGCTAACAATTTCGTGACGGAGTTTCGTCACACGATTTCAAAGGAAAGTTTAATGTTTTATGCTTGTTAAGGCTGTGTTCCGAGTCAGAGCTATTTCTTTCGCAAATTACTAACATTTTCGAATATTTAAAATCACTTTTTATTATCATGCACCCATCATGTTTGATTATTTACAACAATGATGGCAAAATAGCCTCCAAAACAAATCAGTGCCGGAGAAAATAATAATAAAAGTGCCATTTCCACATCCGTTTTCATTGTTAAAATTGTTAAAAATCACTGAGTGGGAAATTAAAAAAAAGTATTCAAGTAAAGAGCTAATCAAAACAATTTTGTTGTGACTATGTTCTAACCTAACCTCCTAACCTTTTTTTTCGAGTTTTTTTAGTACTATTCTCATGTCGCAAGTAAGAAATATATCACCTATGCCATACCAGGGTAATAAAAGTGTTATTGCATCGTACCATAAGCTATAAGTTACAAAGTAAGTATACCGGAACACCGCTATCGCTGATGCAAAGCCTTGGGACCTTAGCCAAGGCGACAGACGTTCGTGTGCCCTGTCATTATGCATAGCGCTGGAGTACTTCCGAGAGTTATGGGTTCCTAGTCACGATCGCCGAGAATGTTCTAGAATTCTAGATCAGTGGAGAAAGATTAAGGACAATATTGCGATTCAACCTTAACATTATTTTTTTCATGTCTGAAAGGAATTCCGGAAGAGCATATGCTAATGTCAAAGTAACTCTGTATCTGTCTTTTAGTTGTTTGAAATTGTAAACCTAATATGTAGCTGTTCCCGCGGTTTCACCAAAACGATGATGATGATGACGATGAAAAACTTGTGTGCTAATCAAGGATGTGCCATCTCTATTCCAAATCGTATCCCATTCTACCCAGCCCTTTCAGCGTGAAGGAGTAACAAACATACCGACAAACTGTCACGTTCATAATATTAGCTGTCACTTTGCTTGATTTGAAAAATCACGTTAAAACCGCTGGGAAAAACTAGAAGGTAAATAAGGAAAACATTGCCACAGACAAAATGAAAATAATAATAGATTATTTTGATATTCGGATCGCGTGAGTTGTACCAATTTGTATGCATTATGCTTCTAGGTAATGTTCGTTAACTGCAGTTCCTACTTTTATACAAAGGGAATCACCGTAAAAAGCTTAAAACACTTATATTACAAGGGGGAGGGGCTACTTTTGAATTTTTCAAAAGCTTAGGTATTTATGAAAATCTCTGTACTTGGATTTCGTTTGAAAGCCGAATAATACACATGAAAATACTCATGCGAGCATTTTAAAAATGACCCTTGAGGGAGGCGTATCTAACCTTGAGGGAGATATCCATAGTAGGTACCACGAAATGTGTTTTTATTTTATACTGTAATACTCTCGCTATCTTTGCAGTAAAATAACGAGATTATACTCGGATAATAAACGACTAATCAGACTTCGGTGTCGAAAAAGAAAATTAACCGTTAAACTTGCGCTCGAAGATAATATTGGCATATTTGAGTAAACAGGTGCATTACTCTTTATTACCTCGACAAAATATAGTAAGAAATGCTTAACGATTGTCGCAATATTACCTATTACTTAATTTAGTAACCAACTTTAGCTCTAAAAACAAACAAACTGTTTGAAATTTAAATTTCGCGTCACGACTGAAACGTTTCACCTTAATGGCACTAAATCGTTGACAATGTAATTTTAATGCCAGTTTCAATGTTGACCGAATAAATGCAGAAGTTAGATCGTTTTCCACAATGGTGCTGTTACCATGAAATGCGGTTTTCTACGACCATGACTTTAAAGTTTGATTTGAACAAACTCTTAGGGTCTTGTTTTATCGTCCAGACGCAGTGTTGCATTGCAAATTCTAGATATTTGACACATGAACAATTCAAGTGGACTTCTCAAGAACCTAAGTCCTAGGATTATAGGATTGCACGGATTGTAGTTTGATTTTGTGATTGACAAATATAATATTTTAAAGCGACATCTATACAAATGTTAGGTACTAAGCCGTTTAAGAGCTAGCATGGCATGGCACCTTCTAAAACATTTGTAGAAGTTTTGCCGCTAACCGCTAGATGGCGTTAAAATCAACTGAACAATTTCTACGGCATACCATGAGGTACGTAGGTTTCGGGCATTTTTCCTGAGATTATTTGAATAAAAAACAGCTATTACAAAAATGGAGAGGACAGAAGTTTGAGGATAAAAGCGAAGGTGGCTGATTTTTCCACCATCATGTGGGATACATAGCTGGAAAAAAACTACTAAACTTAAAAGTAGGCATGCACTTACCAAGTATAGCTCTCAAATGCCCCTCCAGGGTCTGTAATATGGTCATCTTGATCTCCTTGACCGACTTGCCCAGGAACTGTTCGCAGGCCGTGGTGAGAAGCTCGTCCTCGTTCATGATCTTGCACTGAGCAACCCCTGTGACGGTCAGAGGGACGCCCTGGGCGGTTTCCACGTACTCACACATCGGGTTAAGGGTCATAACCTGGAATTAACACTAGACAGTAAAAAAAAGAAGAATGAAAGCGCCTGGCAGTGTGTTACGGCAAAATCACTGAATAGATCTTTGCTAATTCTAAGCTATGTACTCATTATTGTAACATTGTCACTTCATAGCTTATTAAAACATAGCGAGGAGAAATAGTCTCTCCCCTGTTTCCTAGTCTGTCAACCATACGAGAAATAACTAAGCCCTGGCCATTTGGGCAAACAAAATATACAGCTCTAAACATGCCAGTACAATGCCACTTTATCATCAGCCGCTATACTCTAGATAAGGATTGAGAAACGAGTGCTTTAAATCTAGAAGATTGTGGTAGTAGTGGTGGAGTTCCAAAGTTCCCAGCGAGTAACACCAAACGTGTCACAGTGTGTAAGTCTCAAGAAGATAATTATCTCATAGCAGAAGATTTATCAGGTGCTTACCTCGAGGGAGATCCGCTGCACATCGGTGACGAGCCACCAGGCCCAGGCCCAGCCGCCGACGATGGTGCGCTTCGTGGTGGAGCCGCAGCACCCGCCTGCAACAACACACACACCACTTATGTAGATAAATACGTATAAACTCACCAAAAGAAACTAAGCTCAGTACAGGCTGAAGATAGCCGGAGAAGCTACTGACTCCCGACAGTCCCGACACACAGGGCCTAACTTTTAAAGCCTGCTTAAAGTTAGTCACTGCTTAAAATGCTCTGTCAACTTCTTGCTGACTTGAAATATCCCGTGTGAAAATAAGACAGATAACTTTTAGTAGTATAAGCAAGCCCCACAGTCATTGACTAGTTTGAGATTTAATACTATTTCATTCTATAGTTTAAATACCCTCCTATTTTATGCCCGAATAAATATATGATTTCCAGTGTGAACAAGTTTACGTAAATCTTAACAATTGTTTCAATAGGAGTAGGGCAGATAATCGGGGATTCTTGTTTAAACTCTACAAATAAATTCTCGAAGTACTTAACAATAAAGACAACTACCAAATGACAGAAAAGCTACTTCAAAAATTAAGCGGTAAGTCTGTAGTCCACGAGGCGTTATGAACACAATAAAAGTGATGATAAAAATAGGTACTCCTTTTAAAATAGTGCATAATTACGTAGCACTTGCGTGTTATTGCTAGGTTTCTTATGGATCAAAACAAGTCTCATGAAAGATCTAGAAGTTTGGACACGAGCACCGGGGTGATAATGCGAGGTGATAGCAAAATACTTCATAATTATATTTCATCACCATCTAGCATTTTTCACGCACTGCTGAGTATAGGTCTCCTCTTCAACGCGCCATCCTTGCCGGTTCTATGTCAGTCTTATCCTCTGCCTTCCTACCGCCATAAAACAAACTTACTCGTAAATCACATTAAACGTAAAGGCATGACGAAACTGTATGTGTTTTGTTTTGCCGCATTTGCCTATGGACCCGTGAAATTGCGCCCACACCACGAAACTCGGGGTAAGTTGCATAACCACAGGTAATTGCCGTAAAATCTTCCATCAAGTCAGTTATTATTGTAATGACGTCTTATTTCTTTCTTTTATTTAGATTTAATTCCAAATGATAATAGTGTTTACTACGTTTATTCTTTGAACTTGAATGTAAATAATTCAAGTTCATCGTCTTTTTTGTAATGTGGTCCTCCTCTCTTCGCATAATATGCCCGTACCACGATAGACGATTATTTGTCAACTTTTATGTCTACTTACTTTCAAACTTTGTGGCTCGTGGGTGTTGTATTGTAAATTGTAGTCTATTTGGTTCCATATCATATGCAACCTATAATCCTCCCACTGCTGGGATACAGGTCTACCCTCAAATGGTGATTAGGCCGTATTCCACCACGCTGGCCAAGTGCGGGTTGGTAGATTCACATACGCCTTTGAATTTCTTCTCCGGACATATGCAGGTTTCCTCACGATGTTTTCCTTTACCGAAAAGCCAGTGGTATGTAAATTCGTACATAAGTCCCAAAGAACTCATTGGTACGAGTCGGTGTTTGAACCCACCACCTCAAGAATGCGAAGCGGCTGTTCTCCCACTGAGCTACCACGATTTTTTTTAATGGTTCCATAAACAGCTTGTTAACTATAATGGAAAGGCGCCAAACCACCTTCTCTACTAACTTCCCGTTTAGAAATACCTTTCGGTCGAGCCCTGCCAGGAAACGCAAAACGTGTAAAATGGAAAGTGGTCAGGACTTAGAATATGATATATACATCTACAAGGATATAAGGAAAGGGTATGCTAAGCCGGAAAGGGCTTTAAGTACTCATCATAATGAACAACTTTTAAAATGGCACCAACCGGGAATTCGTGAAAAAAATCTGTCTGTTCCATACATTTTGTCTAGTATCATCGACATTTTTCTATGCTGTTTTTTTCACGTATTCCGGGTTGGTCCCATTGCAAAAGTTGTTCATAATGATGAGTAGGTACTATAAGGTATTAAGCCCTTTTTGGCTTAGCATACCCTTTCTTTATAGCCTTGTATAATAAACAACAGAACTGGTTCTTTGCAGACTTGATATAGATCGGTACCTATATAGGCAGCAAGCAAGAGGCATTATTTCACTCTCCCTTCGAGGTTACTGCTCCCTGTGTATCTTTATTGATGTGAGAAACAGTGAGGATAAAAACTGGTAAATTACTTATTAGACAGGTGTTTGACGCGTATACAGGGTTACACGGAATGGTGGTATTAATTCAAAAAGGAGCTCACATTAAAGATTAGCACGGGCTCTAAAACAGTAGTTGTTACTCGTAGCAGTAACATGTATGTATCGTAGCCTATTTAAATATTGTAAAAAAATAAATAGTTTGTATATTTCAAGGCTTAGTAACATTATTTTATCCTTAAAAACAAACGATCCCTATAGGGTAGCGGGTGAAACCGCGGGGGACTGCTAGTGTAAAATAAAAATTTAAAACATTTCTCAATGCTGATTGGGATTATCCATCCACCAAGCGGTTAAAACTAGGTACAGTTCAAAGTACGCAGAATGTCCTCGAAGGAGGTTCCATGGGTAACTTTCCTTTCTGCGATATGCGATGATTCATTAACGCGCCTTAGATGGCAAAAATAATTATACTAGGGTACCGACGTGATTCAGCCAGGTCATGTCTATAAGACATCTTTCATCTATTTTAGTACAATTTCTCGCCAGTTCTGTCACTTGAATTTGGCTTGACACGCTACCGCGTGTCTAAATATAGAATAACAATACAGGCTACAGCCCTAACTCCTGATAAAAGAAATTTTGTCAATATTTTATTTTTATATTACACCAAACAGTAAGGTTGTTTAAATGACCTCTTTTAGAACCCGTTATAGTAACTTTTCTTCGAGTCCAATCCTTTTTACTCACTAAATGAGATTATGAGACTGCGCCTGACTGATTATTCTTATTAATTAAGAAACATTGTATTTTTATTCATTTAAATTATTTAGTACTAGCTGAGCCTTGCCCACTTCGTTGGGCATAATGTTAATTAAACCCGAAGCCATCGCGCGCCGTCCGGACCGTTTTTTCTCCGATTCACTTTGCAAAACGGACTACCACGTAAAAGCCTTTTTATTTTTCGGTTTATTAGATAACCTATGACACTCAGCAATAATGTGGCTTTCTATTGGTGAAAGAATTTTTAAAATCGGTTCAGTAGATCCCGAGATTACCCCTTACAATTTAACAAATATACAAACACACAAACTTTACTTCTTTATAATATTAGTATAGATTTAATAATTATATAGTATTTAATAAATTTAATAAATCTAATAAAATAATTTAGTATTAAATTATTTTATTAGAAATTAGTCATAAATAATTTATGACTAATTTCTATTTTTTTTATGATGGTTTTTGCTATATTAAATGACTTGCCCAGTTTAACAATTTGTTAATAGGCCATTAAATTACTCTATTACTATGAAGTTAAGGCTGTCTTTACATCTCGGATACACTGTTGAGTGCTTACTGGCCCTTGCAGTACTGCAAATGAGTGACTGACCATTATCTAAGGCAAGGTGGTTAGACGAATATCCTGAAGAACTAAAGGGAAGAGGGCACATAACTAATACAATACTACTCATTTCTCCCGGGACTTGTGAAAAGGGTCTCACAAGGCCTGGGAGAAGTCACAAGACTTCAGCGCTTAAAGTGTATGTCATGGTTCTGCAGTAGCAGTGTGTCATCAGATTTATGGTTCATTTTAATAGAAAGTTAAAGTTCTTGTGAATCATTCCACGCGCATTGCAATATCTTTGGTTGAGTAATTTACATAACCCCTTATTTTTCACACTTTCTTGTAAAAAGAACATACTACTGGACAAAAAAGTTATTTCTTAAAAACAAACATGACATAGAGCACGCGATGAGCGACGCAAACATTCCTTTTTCGAATTCCAAAAAAAGGAACAGCACTAGAACGTTCCCCACCATTTCACCAACGGTTTGTCGGCCTACGTGCGCAGGAGTCGACAAACGCACGCCGAAGAAAGTCACCGTTACGTTACTGGCCAGTTCGAAAACAGAATTCCTCTGAATTCGGAACCGATTTGAATTGTTTTCTTTTTAAAACGACTTTTTAATATCGATTCGAAAAGTGCGGCAAGTAAAAGTGCTACTTACGAATTATAGATCGATTGGTACAGTGCGAGCGGTGAAAAGTAAAGTGATTCAAATGTTTTATTGTGAAGTGATTTTGCCTGTATTATGTATTTATTGTGAAAGTTGAAACATTTAGGGTAAGTACTACGAAGACTACTAAAAAGATTTAAGTTTCAGATTTCATATTATAACGAAAGCGTTTGTCTCTCTGCCAGTTACCTTTTTTATGTAAACGGCTGAACTGATTAATGAAGTTTAGTAAGAAATTATTTAAAATATTATATTATATTTATTTTTATTATTAATTTAAATTATTTATTTTTTGTGAGAAAAATTAAAAACTGAATATTGGCGAGTGGAGCCGCAGGTGCAGCTAGTCTATCATAAACATAATCTAATCACTTTAAAGTATCAAGAGTAATATGACTAGTTACTAAATGTTGTATTATATCTTCATGTAGTCTTTCATTATTTATTTTATTATGTAATATTAAGTATGAGGACGAAATGAAATAACACTTATTTTGCCATTTGAAGTTCGTTAGCACTACAATTTCATTGTCATGGGCAGGCAATTGTTACAATAAGTCATGGTAACAATATCTGATCTATTTAAACTGTATCTGATCAAGTATTATATTTACAAGTGATCGTCTATCACTGTACGGGTATATTATGCGAAGAGAGGCCTACGTTACAAATATAACTCTAGTTTATTCTTGATCTGCTGGACCATGATATGCCAGGTTCACCGACATTGACAGGATTGTATAGGGTCTGTCCGTACCACGAGTTCCTCCATGACGAACAACATATAGTCATTCAAAAAAAAAAACATGAGTTCTTAGAGCGACCCTAAATCGGATCAAGGCTAAGGTACTGGTTTAGTATATTTAGCCAATCAAACGTGATTCAGTTCAGGCTAGCACCCTGCACTCTTTCCCGGGACTTGCCTTGGCCCTGGCTGGCTCTGGCAGTGGCCCTGGCCCTGGCCTCGTATTGGCCCTGTTCTTCCTTCCTCTAATAAACTAACTGGTACGACAGAGTTTGCGTGATTATGCATATTTAGTTTTCACATGATTGGTCAACCGATATCAATTAATTACGTTTCTACCATGATTCATGATCTTCGGTTCTGAATTAGCCACTGATGAGAATATGCTTTTTAATTTGTATGATTTAGGTTTAAGAAGCACTTAAAAATTATGAGTGTTTCTAGATAGATATAATCTGGGTGTCTTCAAGTCGCGAGTGAATTGGTTTCTTCTAGGCAAGCGTGTCCCATCGTAGACCGCATCGTTGCTTACCATCAGGCGAGATAGCGGTCAAACGCAAGCCTATTACTGAATTAAAAAAATACTTTTGATTCTCAACTCAACTCATATTTTAGTCATGATTCCACTGCTTGGATATTAGGTCTACTCTTGAAAAAAGATTTGGCCATATTCCACGACGATGGCCAAGTGCGGGTTGATGTATGTACAATACATACGTCATACCAAAAAGTAATTACAAAAATTTCACCTTATTTTTTTCAGAAATATTGTACGTTACTTTTAGAGCCACTGTCTTCGAAACTGGGTTTAATTTAACAAAACGGCTTTTTGAATAAGTCTTTAACAACACTCTTTAACTGCATTACCAATGCATAACCCAGAAGACTTTTCTTAAAGTATTTAGAAAGAAGCCCAAATATTTCAGTAAAAGTAGGGCTGTCGCAAAACAATGCAAGTAAAATGACAATGAGAAAAAGTTGTCTGACCTAAAAACAAAATTGACGAGACGCTTTTCGAATCACAAACAAAACAAAAATGTTCTAACACCTCGGCAGCAAGCTGCAAGTTACAAACACATTCATATTTTTACGTATGCAGGGTTATACAGAAAGGGTATGCTAAGCTGAAAAGGGCTCAATTTTACTATGGGACCCGGAATTAGCAAAAAACAAATCAGCTGTTCCATATATTTTGTCGAGTGTCATTGACATTTTTGTTCATAATGATGAGTACTTTCAGCCCTTTTCGGCTTAGCATACCCTTTCTGTACAACCTTGTAGTTCATTTCTGCTACGAGAAAGTATAGTCCGTTCGCTACGTGAAGATTGCTTACAAATGTAATAAATTACAAAAAGTTGAATTGAAAGATCGTATTTGATGATAAACGATGACGATGAAATAGTTATCCAGGGCATAAGCTATATTTATTCCTCAAAATTGGTTCAGTAACTACAGTACCGAGATACGCAGTAAGATACATTCACACACACAAACTTTTACATTTATTATACAAAGAAAGAAGAAGTAGAACAATCTACAAATTCTACAATCTATAAACTTTTTACTTCAAATAAAAAACAGGTAAAAATAGGACTTTCATTTACTCTTGGAAAATTAACTGTAACAATCAACGATCATCCGATAGCGAATTAACCATAATAAATTATTGTACTCGTACCTATAATGACTTGAGTGAAAAATCTCACGAAACTGCTTCCGTCTTTCTCTTGAAAGGAAACAAATTTCATTTACAAGCAAAAAAAGTGAATGAGAAACTAATTAATTTAGAAAATTGTATACAGATTGTGCTGATAGTAAGAACGAAGAATGGATGTAAGAACCTGGTCTCGTACCATGAGCTCTTTGCGCGAGCCTGAATCGGAGCACGTTAGGTTTATCTAGCTTTTTCTCTAGCTGATTAAGCGAGACAAAAGCTGAGGCGATCCAGTTCAAACTAGCGCTAAAAACTAATTTTAAAGACCTTGGTATCGTAACTGAGTAGGTAATGCTCTTATTTTAAGCCAAAAAAACCTCTGATATTTAAACCTCTATAAATACTCGTATTTTAATCATAGAACTCTATTACTATGATTTTGGATGAAGCGCAGATTTTGCATTGCTACCATAGTAAATACGAATTGATCTGTTTTTTTGCTAGGCTGAAAATCACAATTCCCTTTTTAACTACATTCATTATTGCACATCATACATTTTCAATATCACACTAATAGATGGAAAAAATTGTCAATTTTTCAACTTGATTGGATCCTGGACCCTCAGACTATTTTGTTCTGGATATATTGACGGTTCCTTTGTGAAATCGGGTGATACCGCATGGCAGTGGGTACTAACTAGATCAATCAATCAAAACAACAAAATCCAATCCCCCCCCCCCCCCCCCCCGGATTCCCGTCGGTCAATTCTTTGGCCGACGGGTGTCATATTTATCGCCGATTTCGTGGTCGGATAAGTCACGTCGCGCCAACACTGCGAAACGCGTCGACTACTCTACTTGTTATTTAAGTTTATATTTTATTTGTATGTAGAGGTATGGTAGTCTGTAAGGTATTTATTTTCTATGGGCCTCTATAACTTGCATTCCTGAAATAAATTAATTTATTATTATTATTAAAATAGTATTAAGTAACCTAACCTATCTTGGTCTTCATAACTAATTAACACGACAAGCACTCACCCACATAGTTACGTAACAGTTACATTTCACCGGAACTAGTTATCATTCTGGATGGTACGCGCTGCAGGTAAACACTTGGTCATGGCTCACCACACGCGACTCGCTTTCTAACAAAAACACCTTCAAATGTTCAGCAGAATGACAAGACAATAGTCGTTCTGTTTTTGAGTTGAGATGTGTTGTTTGACAAACAAAATATGCGTAAAAAACATCGGTTGTCTGTAAAGTCGGTTTACTGACGATAGTTTAACGTGACAACGTCATAAGAAAATAATGATAGAATGGTTTCATTTTTCAAAAGAAAATTTTAAATTTAATTTAATTTAAGTAAGGTACAAAAGTAATTGACAAATAGGAAAATATAATAGAATATAGGAAATCACAATTTCACTCAGAGCGAGGTAACGCCTCATCGAGGTAACGGCACATGCGTCATGTTTTTTCGTGCGTGCAGCCGGCTCCATCGAATTATAAGACGTTGTCACGTCAATATTTGCAGTTTCACTCTACTCCATTGCGACTTGCGACTATTGATCTAGCCCTCAAATCGCTAAAATAGCAGCTGTTCCATATATCTTGTCAAGTGTTACAGGTCATAGACAATTTTCTAAGGAACGACTAGTTTTTTTTAACATGGACAGAACAGTAGACACTTTTATTTTTGCAATATTTTAAATCCGAAACGCTGTGATGATAACTAGCAAAGGAATAGGAATGACCCAACAGTGAATTATGATGATAGTGCGTGATGACTATCATTGACTACACTGTTACTAACTTTAATTTAGTCCCTTTTTATAATGCTCCGACAACTTCTTGCTGACGTGAAATGTCACGTGCGAAAACAAGACGGAGAATTTGAAGCAGTGATTAAGGCAGGCTTTATAAGTCCTGCTGGGGCCGTGGAAGAGTGCGAAAGCGTGCCCATAGTCCCGGCGGATAGCGTCAAGGGGGAACACCCCAGGGTTTTTAGTGGGTAGGCCGTCACCAGGGCGGAGACTCCCACATCACTATTCACTATCGTGCTCCCCCGTATCCATAAAGGATATTCCCTGGGTCAAAAAAAAAAAAGGCTTTATAAGTCAGGCCCAGTCTATCCCGCTGGTCTATGTGACCAATCAGCCACTGATATTGGACGATCTGTCACTGTTGATGACGATGGCCAATCTATCCCTGATGATGAAAGTGTACAATCTGTCACTGATTTTAAATCAAAGCATAAAGATCATATTGCGTGTGCCATCAAGTTTCGCTTTTTAAATCATCATTTCATCGTGATTATAATGAATCAGCGAGCAATCATTGACGTCAATTCTATTGTATTTGTATTATTATCTAAACTTAACTTATTTGACAAGACTAAAACTAGCTGCATTTCTCGTACCGATACGTCAGAACAGGATGGCAACATTTTTTGAACTGTCAAATTTAGTTTAGTTTAGACCGGTATAACAGAATCGACGTAATCGCGTGCTACAATTACTAGATTGGTTGGTATTAACTTTACTACCCAAATTAATGGAAAAAACAGAAAAATTGGATGTATTAGCTCAAATCATTGAAGCAGTGAATTACGGAAATCAGTTAAATGTAAGTGTTGAAGATAGATTTCAAACAACCGGCCAACTGTGAGTTAGCCTCGCGCACCGAGGGCTCCGTACAAATTTGTATTTTTTTTAACTACATATTCACGGCTTTTAAATTTTTTCCTTTGCATGTATTTTATATTGCTTCTTGGCCAAATTACATAATTCTAGGTCAACGTGAGGTACCCGTAGGATTTTGATTCCCGTGTGAAATAGCAAAATATACGAAATCAACGGTCATATCTTTCAATCGCGTCGGCGAGTTACAAATTACGATATAAACCAATTCCCCTAGCCTTAGCCTTACTTTGTTTGATGGACAATGCAATGCTCATCTCTAATTGGCTAATTATTACTGTTACAGGAGTCAAGATGAGCATGATAGTGAACGCGGCCGCCGATGTGCTGTCTGGTACGGCTATCGCCGCCGCTGCGGGCTCACAGGTAATTACTATCAATTCAATTTAAACTTTAGATTTAGCACCATAAGATACATTTTGCCTTTGAACATGGACCATACACTGAGTACAGTAAAACATTTTTCCTTTATGAGGTGTTTATAGCGTCTTTTACAAGCTACGCGTTTGACAACTACTCTTCTACCTTGTGTTAAAAATGACGGCACAATTGATGTTGGTAAAAATGCATAGTCTGGAATAGGAACTGGCTCTCAAGAATTGCTGTCGAAAACAACAATGATGGACGTCCCAAGCAAAAATTTCGAAAGTAAAAACTTTGCCAGACATCATTGCTCTCCATCAGGCAAGATGGCGGTCAAACGCAAGCCTACCAACGATAAAAAAACATTCCAAATTCAACCACCTCTTCACTGCAAGCTCGTTTCAATTTCCAGGTGGCGTGGTTTATCCCGATGCTGGTGGCAGCCATAGCGTACTACCAGTTCGATCAGAACGACCCTGAAGGGCGACCGGGGCAGCTGGATGATGGCGTCCTATTGCCGGAGTACGACTTCATTGTGGTCGGCGCCGGCTCCGCTGGTCAGTGAGTACATGGATAATGATTACTAGGTGCTAGAACTATAAACTCTCTTACGATAAAATGTGTTAAGTCGCTCATACAATCTCCGCGGTAAAATTTAGTGTTGATCAGAGCCCCCTAGTGGGTGAAGTAGTATCTCAATCATTGGCCCCAAACTAGTGCGTGTCATATTATCTTAATCACTGTCACTCTCATTCGAAAAGTCATAAGAGTGATAGTGATCGAGGCAGTAGTTATCGCACGCCCTTGAATTTCTGTCTTAATGGTATCGGTAGAAATGCAAAACAGTACGAGTATTAGCAAACTTTACGTTTTTGATCTAGTGGAATTATTGACAGCCTTGCTCGACGAAGTTAATTTTACGTATTATAGAAACTTGCTTACGTAAATAAAGTAGGCGCTCGGTTCTAAGTTTTTTTTTTTTTTTTGGAGTTGGCAACTTATTGTCCAGCTAGGTGAATTGAAGCAAGATAGAGAAGATAGATATAGATTATCTATATCTATCTTCTCTATCTTGCTTCAATTCACCTAGCTGGGAGAGATAGAGAAGATAGAGAAGGAGTATTGAAACAAGTTAAGGCCTACCCAAGCTAAAAGGATATTTCACGAAAGGTCTAATCATGTTTAATAACTAAAGTTTTTGTAAACTTCAGGCGCAGTAGTGGCGAACCGTCTCTCAGAGATCGGCCATTGGAACGTGCTGCTTCTAGAGGCAGGTGGAGATGAGACTGAGATATCTGACGTGCCAATCCTGGCCGGATACCTGCAGCTGAGCAAGCTGGACTGGGAGTACAAGACTGAACCTCAAGGGACTAGCTGTTTAGGTAATAGAAAGAAAATACGAATTTATGCTTCTCTCTTTTACATAATATACAATTTATAGAGACCTTAGCAAGAACAGAACAGAACTTATTTATGATGTTCTTGTCTGAATCTATGTTTTGTTTTGTTGCAAGTAATATAAATGTATTTAAACGTAATGTGTCTGTTTGTTGTCATGATTAAACGTTTCTGTATTCTGTATTATTTAACACAGCGGAATAAAAACGTATGAATTAGCGCAGAATTTTTATCTCCAAAAGCATTTTTTTCGTTAGCCTTTAATTAGTGTTCAACTTTAATTTCAGCCATGGATGGAGGTCGTTGCAACTGGCCTCGCGGGAAAGTTCTAGGAGGTAGCTCCGTCCTCAACTATATGCTTTACTTGAGAGGAAATAAAAGAGATTACGACACATGGGAGGCATTAGGAAACAAAGGTTGGAGCTATAAAGACGTGCTATACTACTTCAAGAAGTCTGAAGACAACCAGAATCCGTACCTGGCCAAGACGCCATATCATAGCACTGGAGGTTACTTGACGGTATCTGAAGCACCGTACCACACCCCATTAGTATCAAGCTTCATAGATGCAGGCATTGAGATGGGATTCACGAACAGAGACATCAATGGCGAAAATCAAACCGGGTTCATGGTAGCCCAGGGAACTCTTAGAAGGGGTAGTCGCTGTTCAACGTCTAAAGCTTTTCTAAGACCTGCTAAAGACCGCACCAACTTACACATATCAATGCATTCGCATGTGACCAAAGTCCTCATAGATCCTAGATCGAAGATTGCTTTCGGAGTGGAATTCGTCAGGAATAAAATGGTACATCGCGTTAGAGCTAGAAAGGAGGTTATTCTTTCAGCTGGTACTGTTAACTCAGCGCAGTTGTTGATGCTATCAGGTATCGGACCAGCTGAAGAGTTGACCAAGCATCGCATACCAGTAATACAAAATCTTAAAGTTGGAAGAAATCTCCAAGACCACATTGGATTGGGTGGGTTAGCGTTCATGGTTGAGAAACCTATATCAATAGTAGAACATCGACTGCATACTATGAGTACTTTGATGGAATATGCCGTCTTAGGCGAAGGTCCTTTGACAATCATGGGAGGAGTAGAAGGTCTCGCTTTTGTCAACACTAAATACGCGAACGAAACAGACGACTTTCCAGATATCGAATTTCACTTCATATCGGGGTCAACTAACTCTGACGGTGGTGAACAGATACGAAAGATTCACGGATTGAAAGACACATTCTATGACGCGGTATTTCGACCAATCAACAACATGGACGTATGGAGCGTCATCCCCATGCTACTCCGTCCTAAAAGCAAAGGATTCATCCAACTCCGTAGTGCAAACCCATACGACTACCCATACATCTACCCGAATTACTTAACGGATGAGCTTGACGTAAAGACTTTAATAGAAGGCGTGAAGATAGCTGTAGCTTTATCAAGAACGAAGGCATTTCAAAGACATGGATCGGTCTTGAACAAGCACGTTTTTCCCGCTTGTGTCAGCTTAAAAAGATACTCTGATGCATACTGGGAATGCATGATTAGGCAGTACACTTGCACCATCTACCATCCTGTTGGCACAGCAAAAATGGGGCCTTACTGGGACCAAGAAGCTGTAGTCGACAATGAATTGCGTGTGTATGGAGTAAAAGGACTGAGGGTTATAGATGGTAGCATAATGCCTAACTTAGTCAGCGGTAATACAAACGCTCCTATTATAATGATTGGAGAGAAAGGCAGTGACATGATCAAAGAGTTTTGGTTAAAGCGAAGAATGTCGAGATACTACGTCTAAATAGATGCATAGTGTAATTTTTAATAACACCATTAAATGACGAAATCACCTTAATCAAGTAATTACTTGTGCTAATTGATATAATTCGTTTTGGCATCTTAATAAGTTAATGTACAAACTAAAGAATTAATTTATCAGTATTATAAGTAACATATGTAAATATTGCATATCGGTGACTATTTATTTATTTATTGATGTTCCAGTGTTAAGTTTAGATCGTTAGGTTAGTTGATAATAATAAATTATTTGAATGATTACATCATATCAGTTGTCTTATTTTTGGCTGAACAATGATACATTGATTACAAGTGGGTCAAAATGCGCATTGATATCGTAATAAGTTAACAATCGAGAGATGTCTGATCGTGTGTCAAATTGCTGAGTCGCATGTCTCGCAAATGTAGATCAATGAATAATTTAGAAGCGAACAATTTGTATTACATTTTCTGCATCATCTAAAATGAATTGATTAATTTAAACGGAGCTACGAGTAATTAAAACAAAATGTTAAATACTGTCAGTAAGGTTTTTTAAGTCGTTTTTTTTACAGTTTTTAAGTTATTGTTTTTTAAGTATTATTAGTGTGTTTTCTGTTTAAGTAACATTAAAAATAGACATACTCGTACATTTGCAGCATGTTAATTTCAAGGAATTATTATAGATTTTAATATATCACGTTACGTAAAGAGTAGAAGTAAGGCCTCTTCAATGCAGTGATAAAATAAAGGCTCATAATTATAAAGTTCTATATTATAATTATCTTTTCTAAGTTTGTATAGCTCTACCGTAGCACTTGCAAAACGTCATATACAATGCCCTTGCTGACTCCGAGTTTTTAGATGTGACCATTCAGTCTTTCCGTATTGTCTGCCATGAATTCGTGCTCTCAGTCTGTCAGTCACGAGATTCGACGAGATGTCGACCGACGTGCAACTGGCTGCTAAAGCCTTACTATCCAGTACGAGAATTACTGCAGGACTTTTTCCTGCACTAGGAGTGCTTGTGATCCTTCGTTTGGCTATACATCTTTACAGACCGGACCTTGAAGACGCTGAAAACCGTGTGAGGGATCATCCATTTGAGCATCTGTACGAATGCTATGACTTCATAGTCGTCGGTGGAGGATCAGCTGGCGCTGTTGTTGCTAGCAGACTTTCAGAGAACCCCGAATGGAAAGTGCTGCTTCTTGAAGCAGGACAAGATGAAAACGTCCTATCTGATGTACCAGTGCTATTCCCCGCTTTACAGTTATCGACTATAGATTGGCAGTTTGAAACGGAACCCAATGAAGGATATTGTTTAAGCATGATCAATGGGAAGTGTAAATGGCCGAGAGGCAAAGTGCTCGGTGGTTCAAGTGTTTTAAACGCTATGCTGTATATTAGGGGCAACAAACGAGACTATGACAACTGGGAGAAAATGGGCAACGTGGAATGGGCTTACAAAGATGTGTTTAAATATTTCCTCAAATCAGAAGACATGAAAATTCCAGAATTAAAAGAAAATCCTTATCATGTTACGGGAGGACCATTAACGGTCGAATATTTTAATTACGAACAACCGATCACTAGAAAGATATTAGAAGCAGGAGAGCAGTTAGGCTATTCAATATTGGACGTGAATGGAGAATACCAGACAGGGTTTACACGATCTCAAGCAACTGTACGTGATGGTCTCCGTTGTAGCAGCGCTAAAGCATTCCTGCGACCTGCGTCGAAGAGACCTAATTTACACGTCAGCGTGCATTCTTTCGTTTTAAAGATTCTAATAGACGAGCACAAAAGAGCGTATGGAGTAAAGTTTGTAAAAAACGGACAACAGCGCATTGTAAGAGCGAGTAAGGAAGTTATTCTATCAGCGGGATCAATTCAATCGCCCCAACTGTTGATGCTATCAGGAATAGGGGATGCTGAACATTTGAAAGAACACGGCATATACCCAATAGTAAATCTACCAGGCGTTGGAAAGAATCTTCAAGATCACGTAGCGATGGGAGGACATTCATTTCTATTCGACAACCCTTACATAAACGGCTCGGATTACTGCTTCAATATAAAAACAGCGATGGGCATGGGGAGTTTTATAGACTTCACCTTGAAAAAAACTGGGGTATTATACAGCATGATGGAAGCTGAAGCCATGGCGTTTGTGAATACTAAATACCAGGATGCTAGCGAGGATTATCCAGACATTCAGCTGTTTATAGCGCCAACAGCAGACAATATGGACGGTGGTTTGTTCGGAAAACGAGCTAATGGTTTGACTGATGAGACCTACGCTACTTTATACGAAGACATCTTGTTTAAGCCATCCTTTTCAATAGTACCTCTGGTATTGCGGCCGAAGAGTAGAGGATATATCAAATTGAAAGATGCTGATCCGTATTCAAGTCCAATTGTTGTTCCGAATTATTTTTCGGATCCCGATGATATAAAAGTTTTGGTAAGTAGAATTTTAATTGCTTGTATTTAGAAAATAGATTAATCTGAGTGTTCATTTCTTATTTTATCAAAGTGTTTTTTTTTGTTAATTAACTTTCCGAGAAAGAGTCGTTCACAATCGTAATGGGACTTTGATTGGACAATTGATGCTTAATAGCATTTCTGATCACTTAATTCTAAAATTAGTGAAAATTATATCTGATAGCAGTAGATTCAATGATAGTTTTCACTTAATGGGGCGCACGATGCTCGAACGCACGAAAGATAAAATAAGCTATAATCGAGATACGTGATTTGAGTCCTCAAAGATTGGCAGAACACTAAAAATACCTCAGGTGGTGGACCTATTGGAGGAGGAGGAGGATACATAGGCGGCGGTGATCACTTAAGATCGGTGACTCGTCATTTGTTTTACCACTAATTTTCATTACCAAAAAGTTAACATCTAAACATTTTCTCATTCAAGGTTGAAGGTGCCCGCATAGTCCAGTCTCTCATCGAGCAGCCAGCCCTGAAAGAGCTGAACACACGCCCCAACCCTCGCCGGAACCCAGGCTGCTCAGAACACGAGCTGATGTCATACGAGCACCTCGAGTGTCAGGCGAGACACCACACCTTGACCATCTACCACCCCGTGGGGACCTGCATGATGGGGCCAGCTGACAACCCTGCTGCGGTCGTCGATCCCAGACTCAATGTAATTATTAATTACAATTTGTTGAATAGTACATAGTTATTAATTACTAATGAATAACTATCAACTATTTACTATCCAACTACAAGGAACAGACATTTTAATCAGTAATGTCTTTATCGTAATGTATGTAATTTCGTTAATGTAATGAAAAAAAATAAATTAAATGGAACATACAGAAACATAAAATAAACACCAGAAACATATCCAAATTTTCTATGTTTGCATATGTTACTGTGATAATAATTTTAACATGATTGAGTTATAAATTGCAGTGCCATTAATCATGGACGTGACAAATTGTTGTAGCTTATCAAATATATTTCATTTAATTGATATTTAAATATACTGTTCAGACAATATTGTAAATAACAGCTTAAATTATCCTTATTGGAAGCACAAGCTATAAGTATTTTCTACTTTGTATGTAAAACTATTGCGGTCAGGTCAGGTTTACCTTGGCTTAGTATTTGAGAAGTTGCCAGTTGATACTTTGCTATAGATTAGTTTGAAGGTTTGAACTACCTAGATTTTGTTACATTCTTGGTCTGATTTAAGCATTATACCTCTAGTATCGATATTACACAACATTATACAAAGTTACAGAGAAAGAGTGTGTGAAGCCGAAAGGGCTCATAGTACTTACAATTATGAATAATTTTGACTAACCCAAAATCTATCTCAAAAATCTTCTAGAATAGAAAAATTCATAGAAAATCACTGATTTCTTTCTGTGGCAAAGCTGTTTTTTTCGCGATTTTGGGGTCGGTCCCATAATAAAAATTGTTCATAATGATAAGTACTGTGATCCCTTTTCAACTTAACACCCTTTCTATATAGCTCTGTATTATAAAAGCATTTGTCTTGTTTCAGGTATACGGCATAAGACATCTACGAGTTATCGACGGAAGCGTCATGCCAACCATCGTCAGCGGAAACACCAATGCTCCCGTCATCATGATAGCGGAAAAAGCCTCCGACATGATCAAAGAAGACTGGTACGAGCTCCCTATCGACCAAGCTAACATCTGCCCAATCGAATACAACAAGTACTCCAAAAACTCTGAAGACAACATCCCTCACAACAACACCCGACCAGACTTATTCAATGAGATTACCAGTCTTTTCAATAACTACGCTGAAAAAGAACCTATCGCTACAAATACAGAAGCAGACACTAAAACTGCATCTGCTCAGAACAAAGTATCTCTGTTACAGAGAGAATATGAAACTAGAAACCAAGGTATTATACCAGAAAATGAGGAAGTGACACATATTGAAGCAAATGCAGGTAGTTTCCAAGTACACAGTCCGCCGAATGTTAATTTTAATTACCCTGTTGCTAACAATCCAGTAGCGAACTACCCAATAGCTTACTATCCTCAATCTTATCCAGTACAGCCCTATTATAATTGGTATCCTACAATAGCTGTCGGCAAACTTCTTCCTGAACCAGAAAATACCCAAATAGTACCTGATTCTAATTACAATTTGATTCCATATAAAGGTCAAACATACGACAAATATCTACCAAATTCATACGGCGATTTATATTACAATAGAAAGTATCAGCCAAAGAAATATAATACTCACAAAAATAAACCGCAAAAATTCGATTTAGGAGTACCTAATGAAAAACCTTTGTATTATGAGACAGATGAAGGTAATACAATTAAAGGCCAGAAAAAGTGTAGAGATTGGTTCTATAATGACGGTGTTATAGGATATGAAGTTTTCTTGTAGATATAAAGGATTTACGAAAATAAAGATAGATAAATGACGATAACTATATTATGTCTGATTTAAAAAGCCATTCGTTTTATTTTATCTGTATGTATTTCCCGATTTAAGCATATGTCACCAAAGACAAACGTCTTCAGATTTAAGTATTCTTGGTATGCACCATGTGATGTCTAACTGTAAAAACTGGTTTTATGGCCAATTATCTACAGGTTGCTCACTTTGAGTATCAAGTTTTGGAGCCAAGAAAATGGACATTCTAATAAAAATACAGAGATATGACGATAGACGGAGAAAATTATGTATGGAAGTTACTAATATTACGTGAGAAAGAACTGAGAACATATTTTTGAAAATTCATCCCTTAACGGGGTCAAATAGGGAATCATACCAAGTCGAAGGTCGATCTTACCGAGTCAATTTCAATTTTTTTTATCTACAATATTTTCCCAACCATAATTGTCATCAATGTTTAAAAGATTTTCTCGCTGTTTTTTTTTTTTTATTTCCATAAAGTGGTCACATTTAAATGCTTGAAATAGATAGCTGGTGACAGTTTATCTTTCCTATTATTTGCCATTATCATTATCAGCGTATAGCACAGTTAATTAGGTGCACAATGCACATTGCACCTAACATGTTAGACTGTTCGTGCGATCCGACGTCAGTTTGCAAGTGGAGAGAGCTCCGCACACTTGGTGGCCACTGGCCGTAACTGTTAAAATACAGTAAATAATCAAATCTATACGAAAACAATACATAATCATATGTTTGGTACTACATAAGAATAAATAGAAGGAGAGGAAACGGTCAAGAAAGTTGTGCGAGTGGAGTGAAGGCGAAATCTGAGGTGAGTGTTCAATTTGTTGTATTTCCTATTTTCTAATTATCAGACGCGAAGATAACTTGAAAGTATGTGTTTTGTGTTAGGCTATTTTGTGTTAGATTTACAGATTATACATGTAGTCAAGGTATTAATTAAGTCAAGGTGACTAGAAATAAACAAAAACTAAATCAAAGGTACTGGTCGTTTAGGAACTATGATACCACACAAATAAATACGTCAAACTTACAACACCCTTCCGTTTGCGTCGGATCGGGGGTTAAAACAGAAAACCAACAATAAAAAATTATAAAGTTTTAAAATTAAACAGTTATCACAGTTAAAATATCAACAAGTTTTTACTCAGAACACAAATATAAATGCTCTAAAAATAGCCTATAATTTTGTGATATATTTTTAGGCATTTTAAAATTAGGTACAGGATGGGAAAAACGTTTAATGTATTCGTACAATACATTTTAAACCGCTTTTCAGTACCTACACATTAATAAAACCTACTGATAACGAACTTGGGATTTCCTACCTTATGATAAATGTATTTTGAAAATAATTTTTCAAATGAGGTTTTATTATTATTTTTTTCTTTTTATCGAATTAATTTTAGGTAAATCAGAAGTTTACCAGTTTAGTTTGCAATAACATTGTACAAAAGTTTTTATTACGAAGAGCACGTTCCTTCATAAAAACTTCCGTGTTTATCTTAGGAATTCAGGTGATTCTTTCGATTCGGTTTTATATATTTTCAGACACGTAGATCTAGCAGAGTAAATAATACATTCAAAATCAACAATAGAGTTTAAATATACATCATCCACAGCCTTCTGTTTCCTGCTACTACTACTGTGTTTATCTTAATACTAGCGGCCCGTCCCGGCTTCGCTCGGGTGGACATTCATTTTTTAAACATTTTGGGATAAACGTAGATTAAATGCGTCTATAGGCGGGTGATAAGTAGTTTTTTTTAAATTACTATTTATATTTTCTCTTATAATTTTTTACATTTTTATCAGGACTCAGCCGCGCGGTAACCTATTTCATAGATGTGTGCACGCGGCATTTATTTTTCTTCAATTTTAAACTCAATTCGTAATATATTTTGAACGGAATGTCCGATTTAAATAATTCAAAAAGAAATCTTCTGGTATTGAAACAGTCTTAAATACTAAATAGTTTATTTAGATAAGGATTAATACAAAGGTATGTAAAACATGGTCTGATTTTAGTCGGCATTTTTATCAACTTTTAAAATGTAAAAAAGTAGTTATAGTTACGTAACTACAATAGTTGGACATATGGTATCGCGACGTTTTTTGTAGATATCAATTTGTTCTTTAATATTGTAGAACATTTTTCAGGTCTATCATCAATAGTTTCCGCAGCGTATGCGATGAAAGACATTTTATGGATAATTTTTTTACACCTTGGGTTACACTATTGAAGTTTTAGTAAGGATCCCTAATTTTTTCAGGTAATAAATATAGCCTATGACACTCAGCAATAATGTGGCTTTCTATTGGTGAAAGAATTTTTAAAATCGGTTCAGTAGATCCCGAGATTACCCCTTACAATTTAACAAATATACAAACACACAAACTTTACTTTCTTTATAATATTATTAAGTAATATTAAGTAATTAAGTATATTAAGTATTAAGTACATTAAGTATATAGATATATAAATTACGTGTCACGTTGTTTGTCTGCTATAGACTCCTAAACTACTTAACCGATTTCAATCAAATTTGCACACCGTGTGCATCTCAATATAGAGTAAAAAAACATGAAAAATTAGAAAATTTAAAAATACTTTAGCGCTTTGGCATTTGACATAGAATTGACGCAATGGCTTTTTTTTATCAATTCGAATTAAATAGTCATCGTTAAGGCAGGACAACGTCTGTCGAGTCAGCTGGTTTTATCTATATTTACAAGCTTTTCTTTAGCTTGCCCTGTTTGATGTTTACTCGTGTTTATTGGTTTGGGTCAAATCTTGCAGCTTAATTTTGAACCACTTCCCGATGTCAGACTGAGCTGAAATTTGGTATACCTGTGTAACTCCGATGACAATGCAATAAAAGCTTGTTTTATTTTAATATTATCTTCACCAAGCGGTTTCACCCGCTGCTTTTTTTTAAACCTTCCCTGAACTTCCACAAAATACTCGTATTTCAAGATCAAAATTAGCGAAATCGGTCCAACCATTCTCGAGTTATAGCCAGACAAACGAACAGCGATTCATTTTTATATAAAGAGATTTTAAAAATTTACTTGTTCAATTATTTCTTGACCAAAACTTGTATCAACAGGAAGCAAACAGCAAGGCGTGTGTCAAGATCAAGATGTGGGCGTGCGACCCAGTCCTGACATCCACGATCCTGCAGAGCTACCAGGTGGCAGGTCCGCTGTTCGCGCAGGCCTTGCAGACCTTCTTGGCAGCGCAATGTGCGATGGTCGGAGACCACATGTGGCCTGCTGATGCCACTGATAAAGTGCTTCAGGGTATGTATCATATGCATATTTTTTTTTGCTATTGAGTGACATGACGAGCAAATCGCTCGCCTGATGTTAAACGTCACGTTTGCCCCTAACAAGTCTTCGCCATTGAGAATTAAATAATAGTCGACACCAAATCATAAATTAACTCAGTGGACATTACCGATAAACGATCACTTAAATTCATTAAAACATTATTAGTACACTAATTCAAAGAATCAAAACAAAATCTTCTTAAACTGTTTATTCATAGAAGATACGATCCGATTTCGATTAATCATTTTTTTAAACTGTAATTCATCGTATTTTTATGAACCGTCTTTAGAACACAAAAATTGGTTGCCTGTAAAGTCGGTATACGGGCGAAAGTTTAACGTGACAACGACTTTGAGTGGTAAAATAATTTTAATGTGAATATTCATTCGTATAGTAGGAAGAAGGATGAAATAATAGTAACAATTTAAAACATTTATTTATACAAAGAATTATATTTAAAACATTAATTTATACAAAGAATCTCGCACTGAATTTCATATTAACAAAATTTTATTTTTACACAAACAACACGTGTCTTTCACTTTTTATGTCTGTCTCTCTCGCTCTTAGGCGGGCTAACCATGCCCGAGTGGAAGGGACGCGTGCCTCTCACTCGCTCTCATTGTGAGCGCATAACGTGAGCGGAGCGTAACGCAGTTTCTTGAAGTGTCACCCGGCAAACCAATTTATAAGACGTTGTCACGTCAAAAGGTGTTTGCTGTTAATAAATGTCACCTAAAAACGCATGTTCACTGAACTTGCCAAAAATCTTGATCTGATTTTAATTTCAGTGTTTTGTCATTCATTCTTCCACACACAGTTGCACAGTATTTAAGATTTTTTTGGCATTATACTTATTTAGATAATAGCCTTTTTTGTGTGCGTGCGTGTTTGATGACAATCATTTGATATGTTTATTTTCCCATCATCGAGTTGTGTTAGCTACGATTTTAAATAGATCGTAAAACAAACAAGAACAGTGGGCCTAGCACAACTTTGACGTAAAGATACGTAGCGAGTTTTCGATAGAAAAGTGTACGCCATTTACACCCGTCAGGAGCATACTTGACAGTCGTAAATGGCGTACACTTTTCTATCGAAAACTCGCTACGTATTTTTACGTCAAAGTTGTGCTAGCCCCACAGGTTTGTTTGAAAGTCAATTAAATGCAACAAGTAAACTTGAATATAGTTAAATACATAGCAAAAATACACAGTACTAAGATATGATTAGAAATGCAAACATACAATATTCAATACAGTCGTAATATTTATACTTACCATCTGAAGAACGTTTTATGTTTTGTATTCAACTTGCAATACTACAGGACTTTTTTGAATTTATTGAGGTAAACACTTTTCTTACATAAAATATTTACAACGTAGCGACGTTTTTAGAATCAGTAATGTATCTAAAGGAATTCGAAAATGTTGAAAAGTGCATTTTAGTGACATCTGTTTTTAAACGATATATTCAATTTGCGACAAAGCAAACTGTTTAGAATGTAGAATAATTAGTACCAGTACTTGTGAGGGCGCCATTATATTATAACTACCTAGGTATATATTTACCTAGTATATATTTCAGTGTCTGTCACTGTTCCATCTACTTCAAATACAATGCAACTTTTCCTTACTAGTATAAACATTTGGAATAACTCGAAAATTTTCCTGTTTTCAGCTCCGAACTATGATTTCGTAGTGATCGGGGCTGGATCATCCGGCTCGGTGGTTGCTAATCGTCTGAGCGAAATACCCGATTGGAAAGTACTTCTTGTCGAGGCTGGCGGAAATCCAACTTTAGGAACGGAGGTACGATGGTTAAATTTGATTTGACACGTAAATTTTTTTTTTTATTTGTTGCGCTTTCGGATGTTCTGCAGAAAGATTTAAGTGTGTTTAAGCAATTGTTTACCTTTCCAGATACCGCAATTGTTCTACAGCAATTTAAACACGCCAGAAGATTGGGGATATAAAACACAGCCGCAAGAAGGAGCATGCAGAAGTTATACAGCTAAAGGATGCGCTTGGCCTCGAGGTAAAACACTTGGTGGCAGTAGCAGCATCAACGCTATGTTTTACGTCAGAGGCAACAAAGCAGACTATAACGAATGGGCAGCCCAAGGAAACAAAGGATGGAGTTACGAAGACGTTCTGCCGTACTTTAAAAAGAGCGAGAACTATTTGGCACTATCACCGGAGGAGACAAATAAATATCATGGCCGAAATGGATATCTCAATGTAACGATTGACGATAACATGAATACTTTTGAATATATGATTATAAAAGCAGCTATGGAACTAGGATTTAAAAACTCTACTGATATTAACGGAGATAGTCAAATGGGTGTTATTAGAGCGTCCACTACAAGCAACAAAGGCGCGCGACAAGGCACTGCAGCTAACTTTTTGAATCCGGCAAAAGAGAGAAAAAACCTACATGTTATGAAAAACACCCACGCCATGAAAATCCTCTTTGAACCAGGAACCAACACCGTCAGTGGCGTTTTACTAAACAAAGATGGTAAAGAAGTCACTGTGAACATTAGGAAGGAACTAATCGTATCAGGGGGTGCTTTAAATTCACCCCAACTGTTAATGTTATCAGGGATAGGACCTCGAAAACATTTAGAAGATTTGAATATTGAGGTAAAAGCAGATTTGCCAGTTGGAGAAAATTTACAAGACCACGCTTTTCATCCACTGTTTTACACCTTACCGGGAGATGAAAACCTAACCTCTTTACCTAATATCATACAGATGCTTTTCCAAAGTATTGTCAAGCGTGAGGGTCCACTATCAGACACAAGTCCTCACAGAGTAATCTCGTTTTGTAACACAACAGACCCTAATTCTGAAAGCCCTGATATTCAGTCTCATTACGTTATTTTTCCTCCAAGTATTTATAATTTACTAGATGTGCTGGCTAAGCATGGCTTAAATGACGAAGTACAAGCCAAGTTTAGAAAAATGAACAAAGACAAATTCACTATGTTCGTTTACACTACGCTACTTAAACCAAAATCAAAAGGTAAAATTCTTTTGAAAAGCAAGAATCCTTTCGATCACCCGCTTATTTATGCCAATTACTTTGATCATCCTGAAGATATAGAAACAGTCATCAAAGGCATAAAACAGCACGCATTGAGGCTCGGAAAAACGAAAGCCTTCCAAGAAGTTGGATTCAAACTGGAATGGCTCGGTATCGACGCATGCAAGCAGTACGACACAGAAAGTGACAAGTTTTTAGATTGCATGGTTAGAGAACTAACCTTTTCTCTGTATCATCCCACTAGCACAGCAAAGATGGGTCCTGACACCGATGACACAGCTGTGGTAGATCCTGAGCTTAGGGTTCGTAAAGTCAAAGGTGTGAGAGTAGTAGATGCTAGTATTATGCCTTCAGTAGTAAGAGGTAACACCAATGCACCATGCATAATGATCGGTGAAAAGGGAGCGGATATGATTAAAAACTATTGGTTGAAGAAACACACAGAATTGTAAGAGTATTGTTAGTAGTATTTTATTTACTTTTGTTAATATATGGATTAATGTAATGTAACTGACACCAGAATCAATTTATATAATTAGTCATAAAACTAAGGCATGTGTTTGTGAAATATTATCCCATACAGGTGACATGATGACATCCTTATTACTTATTTTATGACGTAATGCCACTTAATAATGGCATACCGTACCCTAATAAACATAATTAATGAAAATATGTAAACTTGACAAAAAAATATGTTTGTAGTTTATTTTTAGGCATTAAACTAATTTACGTGTAGTATTTGATATTGTGATGTTAATTAAAATTATTCATAAATCTTATCAGAGTTGGTTTTATTGACGCTTTACGCTCATAAATAACTGTTTACTAGGTTCCCTTCTGTCAGGAAATAGGAATCTTATGAAATCCTCACAAAGACACAGGGTCAACCAACTAACACTGGGAGATGAGGCTTTATTGGCTGCTGTTCGACGTTCGAGATCAAACTTTATGTTATTGTCCAAATTAGCCGATACGATTTTTTAAGTCAAATACACACAATTTAGTTCACTCATTCAGCTTCAGAATCATTAAGTTCGAATATTGAAAGCCAGAGTCTATGGGGAATTCAAATGGATTGAGCAGTCCTATTTTGAATTTCATGAAGCCAGAATCAAACATCAGAGAAGTTTTAGAGAATATTATTTTTTCGTTCAAACGACCCATGACCTTTCTATTCACAAGTCAGAAGAGCACGATAATGCTTTACATAATGTTTTTCTTTAATTATTATTTTATCAGCTAAATATTTTTCAGCTAATATTACCATGACGTTTACAAACAATATGTGATCTGAATGCTTGTTAAGGTTACTTGACGTATTTTGTAGCCGTTGGAATTGAATTAAAAAATAGGTGAGTGAAAAATCAGGCATAGTTTTTATTTAAAGAAATTATTTTCTAAGGATTTATGTTAATTTGTGCAATTGTGTATAATGAACGATTGAAGTAAGTAAATGTGAAATCATGTCCGTAATCTGTGTAACATAATTATGGGTAAGTTCAGGGTTTTATATACGATCTGACCCCCTCCGGCGCAGGCGGGGGAGCGAGGAGGCGGTTCGCCCGTCTCCTCGCTCCTCTGCAGTGGGGTTGCCGGGAGAGTCGGGGGACTCTTCCGGCCTGCACGACCCCACACTGACTGTCTGGGGGGTGATCCTGGGGAACAGGGTCACCCCTCCATAGGCGCGGGGGGCCCTAATTGGGCCCATCGCCGGGGCGAGGTGGCGATTGCTAACGCGACCCCGCCTTGCCCCATCTCAGGCGGATGCCGAACACCCCAGTGGTTTTAGTGGGTATGCCGCCGCAGGGCGGAGACTCCCACATAACCCGAGGTCCCCCCGGGCCGAGGATATCCATAAAGGATTTCCACTGGGTAAACAAAAAAAAAAGGGGTTTTATACAAAGTTCCTATTAGCTACACTGTACGTTTAAATCTAATTTCGTTTCTTGGCTCTTTACAGCAATAACAGTTAGGAACTTTAAAAATAAAACAAAGCAAAAATGAAGTTTCAGTACAAAAAAATATAATTCAATTTCAAATTCAAATATTAAGGTTTGATAGAAGAACTCTTTGACAAATAAAGTTTTTTTATTCACGGACATAAATTCTAGTTTAACAAAAGGTCCTGTATCAATAAAGTGATTTAAATAAATCGCATCTAGATTTTTAGATAGAATTAGATCTAGATTTTTTAATCAAGCAATTCGTCTTGCGCGTAATTGCTATTATGCTTTCATCAAAATATTAGGCCATTTCAAGTCTGTAATTTTATTCTAAACCACGATTTCAATTTAAGATGTGGGCTTGTGATCCAGTCCTGACATCCACGATCCTACCAAGCTACCAAGCAGCAGGTCCTTTGTTCGCGCAGGCCTTGCAGACCTTCTTGGCAGCGCAATGTGCGATGGTCGGACCACATGTGGCCTGCTGATGCCACTGATCAAGTGCTTACGCTTAAAGTAACAGTTAAATTCAGTGGTCCCTCGTGCTATAATTAAAGTCTAATCTTTACGGCTAAGGAAGATATTGACCCAAAGCAAAATATGTGATCCGAACAGGCACCAAATTTTCTTAATACACTCCTTAATTCCTTAGTTATAGATATGTCACAGTCTGTCGACGTAAGAATGGTAAATTAACAGAACTAAGAATATCACGCCTACTTTATTTGAAAATAAAAATATTACATCTTAACGTAATTACAATATTTTTTGAACTTTATTCTTACTTACTTGCATATCGAATTATCGATGTCTATATAAAATTTTCAGATCCATACTATGATTTTATAGTGGTGGGTGCTGGGTCCTCCGGCTCGGTAGTTGCTAACCGTCTGAGCGAAATATCCGATTGGAAAGTACTTCTCGTAGAGGCCTGTGGAAATCCCACTTTAGCAACAGAGGTAAGAGATTCAATTTAGCTTGAGATATGATGTGACAGTTTTCTTTTATGCGTCAATGCGCTTTAGAGCTAGCTGAAAGTGTCGTTGATTACTTTCAGTTGCCGCAATTATTTTATAGCAACATCAACACGCCAGAAGACTGGGGTTACAAAACCCAGCCGCAAGACGCATGAGCATGCAGGAGTTATAAAACTAAAGGGTGTGTTTGGCCTCGACTCCTCGAGGTAAAATACTGTGAGGCACTAGCAGCATCAATGCAATGTTTTACGTCAGAGGTAACAAAGTAGACTATGACGAATGGGCAGCCCAAGGAAACAAAGGGTGGAGTTACGAAGACGTTCTGCCGTACTTTAAAAAGAGCGAGAACAATTTGGCACCATTGCCGGAGGAGACAAAAAAATATCACGGCCAAAATGGATACCTCAACGTAACAGTTGAAGAGTATATAAAGCCTTTTGAATATTCGATAATAAAAGCATCTATGGAATTAGGATTTAAAAACTCAACTGATATTAACGCTGACAGTCAAATGGGTGTTATTATAGCATCCACTACAAGCAACAGAGGCACGCGGCAAGGCACTGCAGCTAACTTTTTGAATCCGGTAAAAGAGAGGAAAAAACCTACACATTACAACCTACTCTTTAAACCAGGAACCAACACCGTCAGTGGCGTTTTAGTAAATAAAGACGGTAAAGAAGTCACTGTAAACATTAGGAAGGAACTGATAGTATCAGCAGGTGCTATAAATTCACCACAACTGTTAATGTTATCAGTGATAGGAGAAACCTCGAAAACATTTAGAAGATTTGAATATTGAGGTGAAAGCAGAATTGCCAGTTGGAGAAAATTTACAAGACCACGCTTTTCATCCACTGTTTTACACCTTTTTTTTTTTTTTTTTTTTTTGTGACACAGGGAAAATCCTTTATGGATACCACGCCCGCCCCGGGGAGGGCAGGGTGGTTATGTGGGAGTCTCCGCCCTAGGGGCGGCATACCCACTAAAAACCCTGGGAAGTTCCTCCAGGCAATGGACGGAGCCACGGGCCCATTAAATCACCGCAGCCCCGCCCAGCCTATGTCCGCCGTGAGGCAGACCCACCTCGGGTAGGGGGTGGCCACCCCCTCCCACTTCGTGGCGACGCGTCGGAACATCAGACGCGTCGACCACCCTGGAGGGCCCAATGCGAAGCAGCGGGTGTCCCCGCACCCGCCACTCCAGGCCCTCCTAGCGGAGACGGAGTGCGAGCCTTACTGGCCCGACTGGCCTGACTCGCCCCCGTGTCCGCTCTTCTCTCTGCGGAGCGGGTGAGAGAAAGGGTCCCTCTCTCTCTCCCGCTCTCTTCCTCTCGGGGACTCGACCGCCGCTACCCGGACTATCCAGGACGCCGGCCGAGTCTACCCCGGAGGGCACAATGTGCCCCCCGTCGTCGTCCGCAGACGACCCCGAGCCCTACCACGTTCCCTCTCCACGGAGAGGTATACGGGAGGGCTCCTAGGCCCAGACCGCCGCTTCCCGGAATGTCCAGGGCGCCGGCCCGAGCCTCCACCTTTAGGGTTCCTCTTAGTTTCACCGGGCAAGGCGGCCCGGCTACTTATCCCCCCCGCCACGGAAAGGCGGGAACCCAATTCGGAGGGGACTGTTTTACACCTTACCGGGAGATGAAAACCTAACCTTTTTGCCTAATATCATACAGATGCTTTTCCAAAGTATTGTTAAGCGTGAGGGTCCGCTATCGGACACGAGTCCCCACCGAGTAATTTCGTTTTGTAACACTACAGACCAGGATTCTGAGAGTCCTGATATTCAGTTTTACTACGTCATCTATCCTCCGAGTATTTATAATTTACTAGATGTTCTTGGTAAGCACGATTTAAACGAAGAAGTACAGGCTAAGTTTAGAATTAGAGATTAGAATTATTATTAATCGAAGTTCGGCAAACAGTAGACCTACCTGAAGAGTACAATTTTTTTTCAAGAGTCACAATTTTCATTTCGACAATCTCTTGAGTCTTGAACTCTTGACCGATTAGGTCATTTTCAAAACTCACATTTAAATTTTGTAATAAATAAATTTGCAATTTGCTATTGGCAAAATAAAGAAGTCGTAGCTGAAACTTAGAAAAAAGAAAGATCAAAACTCAACCCAGTAATTATTTATAACAATAGCTTGATTTTGCTGTCAAATCAGGCGGTCAAGGACGCGGAACACTAAGGAACCAAACCAATCTATCAACTCTAGAAACCAGAGCAAAGCGAAGGATTGAAACAACGTTGCCCGAAAAAAAATATTTTGCGGCCGAGTGATACACTCTGCTTTTCATCTCCATCTATAAGAAAAGCTAATAAAGATGAAATAAAAACATTTCTGTCTCTCTGTGATCAGCAACAAAAATTTGATAGATTGTAAGATTAAGGCAGCAATACTATTTAATTCGCTAGATTTAACATAGATGGTGCTATTTCGTATTCAAACACGCGAACTTGCTGCTTCGTGTCTTGTTTTTGTCTTGCTTCAAAATCTCAAGTACCAGGCTAATAGCATAGTTATCGGTAACCTGTCAAGTATAAACTTTCAGCCCTTTTCGCCTGTGGCCACAGAATAAATGTTAAGTACAAGAAGTCCGCATATTTTTGAAGACTCATAGGACTTGAGGATCACATATTTTATTATATATAAAGTAAGTCTTTTATGGTATGTAATGTAATAAAATTGATCTGACTTATCTCACTAAGCTTTTAAAGTGAATTAATCTTGACTCTTCACTTACAGCGATTTCAATTACTGTAGTTTTCAATAGTGTTAATCTCCACTCTGATAATGAAAGTCAAATAGCACCGCCGATTTATCTTTATTTGCTTGTACTCTAAATACTCTAATAAAAAATGAGTAATTCTATTGTGAGATTACTTTGCTTACTTTAATAAGTGTGATTATAAATAAATACTAGCTGACTCGACAGACGTTGTCCTGTCAAAAGCCATTGCGTAACTATAGCAACCGTAGTATGTTGATGCCAACTTGTCAATTTATAGTAAAAATTATCAGTATATTTATAATTTGCAATAAATTAAAATTGCGACTATAATTTGAGATTTAATCTATCCTATCTCTCAAGTTGGATCGAACTGCACATGGTGTGCGAATTTTATTATAATCGGTTAAGTGGTTTAGGAGTCCATTGAGGACAAACATTGTGACACGAGATTTATATATATTAAGATTTGTAGCATAGTGCTGATTACGAATAGGTACGATTCTGAAATGACTTACAAGTTTTATTTTTGTCAACTCATACAGAGTTATTATCTTAATATATATAAATTACGTGTCACGTTGTTTGTCCGCTATAGACTCCTAAACTACTTAACCGATTTCAATCAAATTTGCACACCGTGTGCAGTTCGATCTAACTTAGGAAATAGGATAGCTCACATCTCAATTTATAGTAAAAAAACATGAAAAATTAGAAAATTTAGAAATACTTAAACCATAATTTAACTTTAGCGCTTTGGACAATGTAAACTTTTTTTACCAATTCGAATTTCGTTAAGACAGGACAACGTCTGTCGAGTCAAATAATAGGTCAATAGGTATAAAGAAAGGGTTTGATAAGCCGAAATATGCTCATAGTACTCATCATTATGAACAACTTTTACTATAGGACTAACCCGGAATTTGCGAAAAAAAATCCATAATCACGATCCAAGACACTCGACAAAATTGTCGAGTGTTTGTTGTCATTGATTTTTATATAAAACAGCTGATTTTTTTCGCGAAATTAAGTTTGGTCCAAAGTAAAAGTTGTTTATAATGATGAGTACTATGACCCCTTATTGGCTTAGCATATCCTTTCCTTAAAACCCTGAATATGTATGTGTAAAACTAAAACAGCAAGGAACAGCTAAGCTAGTAACTATACAAACAGCGACACTATTACAGTTAATTTGCACAACAAAGATACACCCAAACGAGAACGCGTGCCGTTACGTCACTCAGCCCGCACTCAGCAGTGCGTATGCATTCACAGATTAAACAACAGTTTCTATGAGGACGGCCTTGAAGAAGCCGCGAAGACTTGATTGACGAAATGTACGTGCAATTTGACATGATGACGCATTTCAATGGTGACTCGTATTTTATGTTTACACTTGCAAGTCTAAGCTCTAGTATTTCACCCTACTTTTTTATCTCATATTTATTGGAGATTAAAGAAGTTCAAACTGCAAACTGTTGTCTAGGAGACAAAATGATCAGTCACATATTATTAAATTTTATCGCTTAATTTTAAATTTGCGGATAGTCAGGAAATATTTATTCCTGTTCGGCGGGCAGGAAATTTTTACCCTTCTTTGTGGAGTTATGGAGATATTAATAGTCAAGTCAACAGCAGTGATTATTGATCAAATATGAAGAACGTTTACTCCCCTATTGGATGATTAAACTTCCGATGAGGATGAAGAAATTTAACTTACACAATAACTTACACGTCGAGACAACTTTACTAAGCTAAAGTTTTTATTCAAGTTGGCTACGCGTCGATTTATTAATAAACTCACACGACAAAACAGTTACGAGTGAGTTATGAAATAAATATGGTATTGGCAGATATTTTCCGACCGCAGACACCTAGCTACGAGTCAAGGGTGCTCTTAGGCAATGAGACAACACGAATAGACAGCATAAGTTACATGTCTTTACGAAACAGTTTCACACTATGAAGGCATAGATCAGTAAGGACAATATTGAGAGTGGAGAAAAAATATCGACGAAATTAAATAGAAGGAACTAGGTTGTGACTTGTGACTTACATATTGTTACGAGTACGGATAAAGGTAGAGTTTGTATTTATGAGTTTTGTGTAGTTTTTTTATGCAGTTATAGGTTTGCGTTTGATCGCCATCGCACCTGATGGTAATCGATGCGGTCTACGATGGAGCACGCTTAGTGAGGGTGGTGTTAGTTGGTAAGGCTCTTTCACGTACCACACCTTTCTCAGTTAATTGAAATTATTGTGCTAAAAAATAAAATGAAAATAAAAAATATTTTATTAGTTTATTAAAAAAAAAAAATTAAAAATAATTAATTAAATTAATTAAAAGAATTTAAAGTTCTTTAAATATACAACCGCCAAACAGTAATGTGTAATATTATTGTTAAATGTGATTAACGGGTAATATTTTCAGCAAAATTTCAGGGTAAATTGGAGATTAAACCAAAATTTTGAGTGACGCAGACCTGTTATGGACAAACGCGACGTTTAACATCAGACGAGTGATTTGCTCGTATCGTCACACAAAAATATGCTGACAAGCCATACTGTTCGTCATTCAGTAAGTTTCACAGTTTAGAGTCGGATCTTCTCACTGCAACAAGACAAGACAATAGCCTGTGACAATAAGAATTGTAAATGAAGATATCTCAATATTTTCTGAAAGGTAATTAGGGGTCATTTGGAAAGTAATAAGATGAAACGCTTTGTTGTTTAATTTCAGTTGAACTTTGTGTTGTTAAAAACGTGTTCACTTGCTGGTAAACATTCATGCAGGTTGGTTCTTTTTAAATCGTTTGGTTTTTTTATGGGTTAAGGCTGGTCCTATGGGTCAAAATTATTGCAAGGATTTATATGAACTTTGAGGGTGGAAAAACCGGTTGTAAAGATTTGCAAAAAATTTGATAACCGAAAATTGACGTTTTTCTTTTGCTAAGTCCATCATAGCATGATTTACACTTACAAATAAGGAGTGAAATAATTAAGAATTTTTTAATTTTTTTTTGTTTCGAGATTTTTTTCTATTTCATATTTCGAACAGACCATAATCTTACCTGATATGACTATTCTTAATAAGCTAAATATAAAAAAAAAAATGATCCCTATTTCTAACCCCCGACGCAAAAACGACGGGGTGATATAAGTTTGACGTGTCTGTGTATGTTGTCTGTGCTCCCGAACAGATGAACCGATTATGATTTTGTTTTTTTTTTGTGTGACATTGATTGAAAACAATCTCTCAACCTCTACTGATATCCTAGGACTGCGATTCCTCTGTTTCATATTTTTTTGAAATGTTAACTGTAACTAACGATGTAAAGGCATGATCATTTATTTGCTAACCGGCTGTTTGCTAATACACAATTTGTTAACAACAAATGTTTGTTCGGAGCAAACAAAACAAATATTGCTTCAGTGATTTGTTTGCTTTCCGCGTTATTACTACAAAAGGATGCTTTTACGTTATAATAGTCATCAATTAATATTTTTAAAGCATGAATCGAAGACCGGTTTGTTACAAAACTGGTTATCTACGAGTAAAAAAAATAGCAATAGAAAAATTCATTACGAATTTGTTCTTGTAATAGATATTTGTTAGTTTAACCACAGGTTTTACTAACGGTTAGATTATGGGACTATTTTTATTATACGAGACATACAAAACATAAGTAGATCTGTCTTTTATATATCAGATTGATAAGTATAACTCTTATATAACCTGAGATCAGCAATCACAGTATTATTACACATACGAAAGTTGTTTTTATGCTTTTTTGACGGTTCGTAAGTTCGTAACCACCTGAGTAAAAGTTGTTCAGAACTTTTAGTACACCCCAATCTTATACATAACATATGTAAATAACACCTATTACGTAAGTATTTAGTTCAGCTTGTAAGTTAAGTAGGCAAATCGTTTTTGCCGCGTTTTTCATTCCAATACACTCCCTTTTACTCAGCCATCTACACATAATCGTAATTGGAAAAGTATTTTGTAGATTTTACAATTACGAATGTAACCTTTTTCTTTTATTTCCAGCTTTTATTTAGCCGTTTGCTGTTTTTTGGTCAATATAAAGCACTTCTAGATGTCAAATTGAGCTGTAATTAAGTATACCTGTGTAACTCCTATGACTTGTTTTAAATTATTTTTTTAATTGCATCTAACTAGATTGACTTTTGCCTGAGAGTGGCGGTAGACAAAGCAGTGGAAAGAGTTGGAGGAGGCCTCTGTCATAAGACACACCGAAATAAGGGACATTTTTAAAATGAAATTTGTGAAATACTAAAGTGCAAACTGTACCATTTTAAGTTTTTTTTTTTTTTACTTTTCCTACTATTTAATTTGTCAAATATAATATATTATATTTAATTTATTCTATTATATATTTTAAGTAGAACATAGGCACACTACCAGATTTAGAGGTACTTAGCTATTCAAAGTGAAAATACCGGTCCAGGCAATTCAATGCTTTTTAAAATTTATTTGCCAAATTGGAAAAATATTTCTGTAATAAAGGCTATTTTTTTAATAATTTTAACTGAGATTGGAGAACATCGTAGGTGGCTGGTTTCGCCACTGTAGTGCGGTCGGTAAACTAGCGATGGTAGGCAACTGTTGATTTCTAAACGCAACACGAGCGGGATCACGTACGCAGATATTCATACTGTTGCGAAAGCTGTTGGATTATTTCGAATTCGTAATCTGTTGCTTTATAATTTGTGTAATAGAGAAAATCCTGTGGATTGATATGTTTGACTACAAGTAAAAAACTCGAGAACGGCTGGACCGATTTGAATATTTTTTTTGTTTTGTTTGCTCGAATACAGGGATGGTTCTTAAGTAAAAAAAAGCGGGTGAAACCGCCGGGTGCACTTAGTCGTATGATAAATATAAATAACTCGATTTTTATTTTTTTTATTTTGTAGTATCTTTACCTAGAGCGTTTTTATTCTTCTTCATCATTCACGCCCTTCTTTCTTTTTTTTATTTATTTATCACAGCATGCTTTTAAACAATAATTGCATTAAAACCGAGTCGGGTTTGTCTAGGCAATAGGTTCTCATAATAATGTACCTACAGTTACTAGAAATTTAATTAATGCTAATACAAATTGCAAAAATAGGCGCTTTGTCCCACTGCTGGGCTTCTCTCTTGCTGTGCTATCCCTCGGTTCTGCGGTAATCGGGCCTAGGTTCGACATACGACTTTTATTTGTTTTTTTTTTTACTTTTATTTTTCACACTTATTCTAACGTAGTGACAGTCTCGTCTTAGATCGCGATGAGATCGTCGTGAACGCGTTCATTTTCAAAATTGTTAGTATTCGGAAGAAATACGAAATTAATGCTTGTCGTGGGCTTTATTCAGCACGAAACCGTGGTACTGAAGGCCAAACACAAAATGTCGCTAACAAAATTAGAACGAGATAGCAAGTAGCCTTATGTTATCTATGTCATAGTTTTAACCTTATGATTTTGACCCTCTATTTTTAGCCTACATAATACCTAGTTGTAAATCAAGTTCATAAACCCTGGCAATTAGTCATTACAGTCGTCACGGCCAATTCGCTAATGCATGCGTGCACTAAATAGCCTCGACCGTTATTTCCCACTCTAAATAATTAGCGAAGTAAATCTGGTAGTATGGTAATGTTCTCCTTACATAATAAAAGACACATATTTAAAAATAGAAAAAAGAATATGTTGCATAAAAGAGACAGCAAATTCGCACACAATATTGCGAAGTAGATGGCAGAATCGATAATTATAATCAATATTTCCCAACGTCATTTTGAAACATTAGATGCATAACATTTGGTGATCAATTATGTCGTCAAAGTTATAATAGACGATCATTTGAGATGTAGTCATTAAAATAATGAAAGTTATACATTAATCTAATTAAGAAGAGGTGAACGGGTCACTTAGCTAGAAGAGGAGACAAACAATTGACTAAAACTAAAACAATGGTGGCAGCGGAACGGAAAGCGACCACCGGGCAGACCTTCAGTTGGCAGGTCGGATGACATTGCAAAAGCGGCAGGAAGTGGTTGAAACTGGCACAGGACCGGAAAAGATGGCGCGGTGAAGAGAGCTAAACACAGCAATGGGTGGAAAATGATCAGTTAACCTACAAATGAAATTTGAATGAATAAAATTAATTCGATATAAAGTAATAAGTAAGTAGTTTTCAGTGTTTCAGTCATTCCTTACAACTTACCAGCGGCGCAGCCTGTCGCATATCGTAGTTTCATAAGCACTGGACTGCCGCAGTCACATCGCACAGTGTGCGCTATACCTTTACTGTTTTACAAAACATTGAAGAAACTTTTGGGTACAAAAAACAACAGATATAGCCTTAGAACAGACCTAGTATAGTTCGTAAAATCTGCTATTTAAATATGTGTAACTAAGAAGTAACTTTGTTTCAAATTGATTAAGTACCCACTTAATTGATAACGAAGATCCGCTCGTGCGTTTTTTTCATTGCGAAATTTCCTGTAACTAAATAAAGAGGATTTTCAGACTAATGATCACGTTTGAAAATAATGCTGAAGGATTGTGTATAATTTGTTTTATCATTTTTTTTATCAAAAAACATTTTTGATTGCATTTTTTACCAGAACGAAAAAATTGGGAATAACAAAAGCATGGAGTAGAAACTTGTTGCAGTTACTTCACAGATTTTTATTATTTTCACCCATTTTTTTATCCTATGATTGGGCGATGCCTATGATTGGGCGGCTCCAAATTCCAATGCGGTAGGATTGTCTGGCTCGTTTTTTTTATGGACGACAGAATATTACTGAATCGAAAGAACAACGCTGTTGAATGCTGACAGACGACATATAATATTAGTCTGTAGTTTGAATTACTTAGATTTTTTATTAAATATTTGCACATTGGTCTAGTTACTTTCTAATTTAGTCATAGCTTGAATTTTTTTTTTCATAGTTAATCAGCCTGACTTTTCAAGAGAGCTCATTAGAAATTACTTAACAACTTTAGAAGTTATCTCCATTGAGAAAGTACGAGAATATTCCCACAGCTCTAATTCGACCATTTCACAACTTACACATAAAATTCTCAAAGGTCCTAAAATGAATAGATAAGTAAACATCGTTAAAAAACCATTTGTTGCAGACAATTTCGCTCCTAATGTTGTGAACTGTTCAAACTGAATTTGACTTTTTCGGTCACAATGTCTGGGTCTGGTTGATGGCATAATCGACCACGTCCGGCCGCTTTACAGAAATAGAGATAAGCTATATGACCTCTCTTAATATCGCATTGAAAAAAGAATGTTCAAAACTTCATTTTAAGCATCTTTATTCTTGAAAATAAACTGTCTTCAGAAACTAAATGGATGGTACTGTGTACCTAGCACAACTTTGACCTAAACATACGTAGCGAGTATTCGATAGAAAAGTGTACGCCATTTACGCCTGTCAAAAGTGCCACTGACAGGCGTAAATAGCGTACACTTTTCTATCGAATACACTCTAGGTTTTTTTTTTTTATTCAGTAATAGGCTTGTATTTGACCGTCATCTTGCCTGATGGTAAGCAACGATACGGTCTACGATGGAGCATGCTTACCTAGAAGAAACCGATTCACTCGCGACTTGAAGACACCTAGATTATATCTATCGGGAAACACCCACTCAGGCAAAGCGTATTTTTACGTCAAAGTTGTGCTAGGCACACTGGTGTTAAAAATTATAATCAGTGGTTCCATCATGGAACTGACACTATAATAGTTCTATTATTTCGAGATCCATTTTAATGGAATTAATGTTGTAAATTATTATTATGGTAGTTCCATCATGGAATTGTGAATGGTACTAAGTGTCAACGAAAGTCTTTTTCTGTATTCCATACAACGTGTATGCAAAATTTCATGGTGATCGGTTCAGTAGTTTAGGCGTGAAAGCGTAACAAACAAACTCACTTTTTCATATTATAATATTAGTTTCATTTGACTAGCAAAGATGTAAATACCTAAAATGCGCTGCAGAGTTTTCTTTTGCCAGAACTTGAGAGAAAGAAACTAAGAATAAATAAATATAAAGATTTATTTCAAAGAGCATAACGAATTTTTTTTTAAGTTTAGATTCATTAAAAATATTACCAACATTAATATTGGTAATGAATCTTAATTCTACATTATCAATAACAAAAAAAAAAGTATTACGAAAACTTTGAATAGTCTGCAGTATTATCGGCAACTTATGGGCATGATAGTCGTTTGTCCTAATTTACACCGTCGCTTATTAACATTGACCTTTCACTGTTAGTTGGCCATTGCGCAATCGTGCATAGACCTGCAAACGAATGAGTTCTTTAAAAACAAATGATTATCATTTGAAAACAGACGATTTGTAGTCGTTCCGCGACTTTTCGTGTGAATATTTCGACTTTTTCTCCCCCATTGTATATACTGCTCTTTTTTAGTTTTCCGTATTTTCACGGCCTTTTTTAATCGAATTACTTATTTTTAATTCTTTACTTTATTTTTAATAATCGACCTTGTAAATTAATTATAAAAAGATTACAATCGTGGGCAGAGCTGTCGCGCAATAATATTATAACCTCGATCCTTCGTCTATCCTTCTGCTTAAAGTCTTATCTGCCATTACATCTTTACTCTTTTTGTTACCCTATCTCCAGATACCTTGGCATCTTATCAGGACAAATTTTCATGTTAGATTTTTTTCAAAAAAACTAAAATATTTTCACAAAAATTACGAAAATAAAATTCACGAAAAATGCACCTCATGTCATTTGAAAGGCATAGACTAGACTTGTAATTTTTATGCATTAGATAATTTTATGCCAACCATTATACCAGTGCCACTAAACAGCGGCTAATCGTTGCATGACCGCCCGCGCCGACTGTCCAATCACTTGTCCCAATTTACACCGTGAGCGTAACCTATTAACATTGACCGTCCGAACCTGTCGGGGTTGTGTAAGCGTGCAAGCGTGCAAGCGACGAAGCCTTACCCGCAGTGCCTTTCTGGCTACCTTGTTGCGCGCGCGGTTCAGTGGAGTGAAGTGCATGTGTTGTGCGGTGTGAGTGAGGAAATTTAACAGGTAACCTAACCTAATTGGGATTTTTGTGACCTAACTTAGCAGTGGTTTTTTAAAGTTTTTCAATAAGAGAGTCTTTGTTTTAGGCGGTCTTCGGAGGACGAGTGTATCGTTTTAATCAGTTTAGTGAGCGAGTAAGTTATATCGTATGGAATGTAGAGCTTTCATCGCAGTGTGTAAAATCACTTCATTCGACACATATTAGAGAATATAACTTGCGTGTATTTGAAATATGAGATACGCCTTTTTACCGACCTGAAAAATAGTGGTATTTTTTTCTATGATTTTTTTCATCTCGGAACGGTTTTTTTGTAATGAACGTTGCACGAATCTGCGTGTAGATCGATGTCAAACGTTTTATTATGCAAGTATTTCGCCGATCTAATATAGTTTTGTAATCTACGACCAATTTTCTTAATACTTATATGTGATTATGAGTCATTAATTTCTGCACAAGCTTTGGATTTCTAAAACTTAAGCCATTTACCTAGATTGTATATTAGTCATTTCATTTTTGAAAATGTAAATCATGCAGTTAGGTACTATCCAGAGCAAGTATATGATTAGGAGAAAACAGAAACAATTGACTACAAAAAACATTCCAAATATTGAGACAAATCGAGCGACACCTCTCATTTCAAAATCAAGCCAAACCAGACTACAAAAGGTCATTTAGAAACCCACAACAGAATACATACATTTGAGAAGCATTAACCTCGTTTTATGGGCATAGAGTAAAAAGCTCAGAGCTTATTAGTATTGAACGATCTGAACTACGATCACGAAATCTTTTCAGTACCAAGGCTGTAACGACATTGTTTTATGGTTGATGTATCAAAAACTCATACGAAACGCTTTGAATCTACCTTTTTGTGCGAACCACTAGAGTGTCGAATGCTCTGCTCGCGTGGGTGTTTCCCGATAGATATAACCTGGGTGTCTTCAAGTCGCGAGTGAATCGGTCTCTTCTAGGCAAGCGTGTCTCATCGTAGACCGCATCGTTGCTTACCATCAGGCGAGATGGCGGTCAAACGCAAGCCTATTACTGTATAAAAAAAAACGAATTGATTTCATATCCCAAAAATAAATAACAAATCTCTCAAAATTCTGTGTTGACATTTTTTTCATTCCTAAGTTTGATATAGACTTACGTTTGATCTCGCCTGATGGTTCGCTTTGATGCGGTCTACTATGATCTCCTGCCTAGAAGAAACCGATTCACTCGCGTCTTGAAGATCCATATAATCTATCGGAAAACATCCACTCGAGCCTAAAATTTCACACAGTAGTAGTAAAAAAAGTAGGTATGTTATCTAAGTAGTAAGTTGCGTCATTAATGAATGGAACAATCAAATGCATGAGTAGGCTTCGAGCACGTGTACGTTTTCTTTGAACTTTTGACAACAAACAAGTACATATTTTTAAAGGCGCTTTATTATTTTTAAGATTAGGAATATAGCTTGAATAATCAACCAATTACTGATTCATTTTTCTATTTTTAAATCGTAAATACTACCTCTACATTTTGCCAAAAATACAACATCCTACGCAACGCATTTTATCTGCCATTTCAAACAGATCTTAAATTTTCCGAAATAAAAAGTATTACATGTATTAATAGTCGTCCTGATGCACGTTATTTCCTTGCCAAGATTTATCAAAATCGGTTCAGCTATTGTGCCGTGAAATTATAACAAACAGATATGATGAAACAATTACTACCACGTATTTGCATTATTTAATTAATAGTAGTTTTTACTATTATCATAAAAATATCTTCTATTATCATCACGTCAGTCCAAACTTCCAAAATTGCAGAACTCCAAAAGACATTAAGTTTAACTAGCGAGTTAACTTTTTAACTCCATAAAACCGTCTCCAGCACGTCGCCGAAGTATTATTTCACAGCACCCCGCAGCCGAGGTCAAGCTATGATTGTCGCAACCAAATAAATTTATTCATGTTGTAAACGTGTATCCACTTCGGAACACGTAGACCGTAAAGACGATATCTTGTTTGGATTCGCAACTAAAATTATGACATTACTCGCAATTTTGTAAAACACACTTTGGTGATTAAGTAAAAAAAATAAATACAAAATTACCAATTACCTACTAATAAGAGAATCAGAGGTGATGAATTGCCTGCACATGGTCACCGATCCGTGAACTGACCAGCCTTATTGCTTAACCGACTGGTAATCGAGATGAGCTTTATTTTAACACTTAAAGGTTATTTCAAGCGTCAAAATGAAGCCAATCACAAATTTCACTCAGTTAGAAGACAGTCCGTCGTCGAGATCGGCTAAACGCTATGCCATAGAAGAATGTTTGAGCGAAGCAAAGCATATTAGTACGAGTACTGTATAAAGTAATGAAATAATCTGTAGTGTGTCTTTAAGTCTAAGTCGCGAGTGAATCGGTTTCTATTAAGCAAGCGTGCTTCTTCGTAGGCATCAGACAAGAAGGGCTAAGCGGTCTAACACAAACATATCACAGAATGAGACAGTAAATCAAGTAAGTAAAATCGTATGGGCCGAGTATCTAGCCCAGTGTTAGAGTTTTTAGACCGCCGGAAGGCTCCCGACATGGCTCAGTGGTCGTTGTGATAAAATTAACAACCGGGACCTAAAATTTAACATGTCATCCGACCCACCGCAGCGCTCAGTTGTAAATTCTATTCGCGGTCACCCATCCGAAGACTGACCATTGTCTTCTGTTGAACTTCGGTGATCAGTTAAAAACACCTAGTCGAGCTAAGCTACGAGCGCTATACAAACAACGCTCGCGCTCGATACTAAATCAAGTTGAGGATATGATATAATTACAACAATTCGGGCGCGGAATGCTAGCAATATTATTACATTTGAGTTGCGTTTGTTTTCCTACACAATCATGTGGTAACTGGCGAGGAAGGAGATTGGCAATAAGTCCGACCTTGGACCAAGTCTTACATCGAACTATTCGATTTACGATCGAACTGCCAATGAGAAGGTTATCAAATGCTAATTTGATGTAAATTTGAAAAGAAAAAGCCCACAAAGAAAAGGTTAAACTTAGTTAAGCGAGCTTAAAGGTTAGGCTAGAGTTAAGTTAAGCTGTTAGTATTGCAAACTTTTGTAAGATTCCACTATTAGCAGTTCATCATTAAAATTAAATAAAAGTGTTGCTGCAACGATGATGCAAATCATAGGCCACAGACTGTTGTTGTGAAATTTGATGAATGTAGTAATTATAAGACTGAATTATTTTCTAAGTAAAAAGATAAATAAAATGGGTTAGAATATATTGAAGGTTGAAAAAATTGCTGAAAATATTCAAACAGTTCACAAAATATTCTTAAATCAAATTTAACCAACTATATCTGAATCTAAATCAAATTACACTTATTAACAATATTAATTAAAAAAAGTAATTAAAACAGATAATATCGTAATAAAAACTAACAGACTGCTATAAAACTCAATGGCAAATTCGGCCTTTCTACAAAATAACCGACAGTTAATTTGCAATTAAACATCAAACTTCGATCTTGAGCGTCCCAGGAATCATATCAGCGTACTAAACAAGTAACAAGAACATTATTTTTACAAGACAAAAACCGACTTCAAAAGACCGACTATTGAGTTATTCATCTATTTGTCGCGCACGTACTTAATGCAAAAAGACTTATATTTTTATGGTTTTCTCATGGATACCATTATCAGAACTGGACTAAATTGAAATGGGACCAAATGGGAAGCGTCAGCTTTCTAATAAAAAAGAATCATCAAAATCGATTCACCCAGTCAAAAGTTGTGAGGTAACAAACATAAAAAAAAAAGAAAAAAAAAGCATACAGACGAATTGATAACCTCCTCCTTTTTTGAAGTCGGTTAAAAATATCATTCAAATCTTAGAAGCTTTTCATACTTTTTTGTTTTTTTCTGGTGTGAACAATAAAGAGTTTTGTCTATATATTATTATGTATCTATTGGGCCCAAGATTGAAGGCATTAGTTAACATACTACAATTTATAAAAGTATTGATTTCCTAGTCTAATAGGTTGCAATGATAAAGACAGATATATTTTTAGTTAGATTAGTCTGTCAAATAAAGCCTTTAAACTTGGGCCCGTAATCAACGTATCACATGGCCTCAAATCGGACATTGCACAAAGGGCTTTGCTTCATGCTCATCTTTTGTTGCCATTCTTTATGCCTTTTTCTCAGCTGGTCAAGTAAACCAGCATTTCCACTATCCGTTTCTATCATTGCAACATTTAACCGGTTGAACACTTGGAAGCTTTGAGGTAATGGGCCTTTATAAATACTGCTTAAAGTTAGTCACTGCATAGAATGCTCTGACAACTTAAATTTTTTTTTGCCATATCTGGCAGACAAGCAAACGGGCCACCTAATGGTAAGCGGTCACCGTCGCCTATGGATACCTGTAACACTGGCGTCACAGATACGCTACCGACCTTTTAAGACTCCATCAACAGCCATTTTAAAGAACCCAATATTGTTTTCACTGACGTGAAATGTGACGTGCGAAAACAAGACGGAGAATTTTAGGCAGTGATTAGTTTAAGCAAGGTTTATTTGTACTAAATCGAAACTATGTGACTCATTAACATGGATCCTTCCTTTAGACGTTGCTCAATGGTCTTTGGAACCGGAACGGGCCGCTCCTATGACTGTTCTAAGGAAATTGCAAAAATACGCCAAGGATTTGCACAATGTGGTCAAAAGTATACAGCGTTACAAGGAAAGGGAATGGTAAGCTAAAAAAACCGCCGTTTTATGGAAAAATGTCGATGGCATTCGAGAAAATGTATAGAACAGCTGATACGTGGTTCGATGGGTCGCACTGATTGGAAAAAAAGTTTACATAGTGAGATTGATCGAACCAGGCGGTCGAACTATGTGGTTGCCATAGCCATTTTTCGCGATTTCAGGGTTGATCCAATACATTATTCGTAGTAATGACTTAATAAGTACTATGACGCTGTGAGCCATTATTTGCTTGGCGTAACCCTATCCTTATAGACTTGTATTATATTTTTTAGCTAAATTGTGCTTGCCGATATTGCCAGTAATCCTCGCCAGCGAGAAGTTGACAATGCATTTTATAGTTATAGTTTATAAGTTTTAGTGATAATATTTTTGCACCATCGAATAGCAAAAAAGTATCAATTATTATTGAATATTTAAACCATCGAATATGTCATGTAATAGTGAACGGTGCTTTGTAATTTTTAAATAACTAGCTGACTCGACAGACGTTGTCCTGTCAAAAGCCATTGCGTCAATTCTATGTCAAATGTCAAAAGTTACATTAAAAAGTTTACATTGTCCAAAGCGCTAAAGTTAAATTATGGTTTAAGTATTTTTAAATTTTCTAATTTTTCATGTTTTTTTACTATAAATTGAGATGTGAGCTATCCTATCTCCTAAGTTAGATCGAACTGCATCCGGTGTGCAAATTTGATTGAAATCGGTTAAGTAGTTTAGGAGTCTATAGCGGACAAACAACGTGACACGTAATTTATATATATTAAGAAGAAAGATTATGTCTGAAGCAATAAGAATGTTTCATATTTTCGAAACAGTCTGCCCGGTCAAAAACTAGTATGAAATATTTGCAATGTATTACTAAACTGGACGAATAAAATTAGTTTTTTTTTTACTTGTAGTTGGATTTGTTTAGTTTGATTTGTAACCGGTGCATTCTATGTAAGTACAACTGTGTCGTACATTAATTTTTTAAAGATCAATAAATTTTATTTGCAATATTAATATTTAAATACGGTAAAAATTACTAATACGAGTACCTATAATTAAAAAAAACACTAAAAATGAAACTGCAGTTGTTGTCTTGTGGCAAGGACAATAATAATATCAGCATCATCATCCCCAGCCCTCTCTATCCAATAATATATATACATATAATTACAATTAATCAAACACCATCATCGTTAGCTTACTCAGGCTATTGAACGATGACCTCTTCTTTCTTTCGCGAATGTTTCCCTGTCTAGTGCTAATCTCATCAAGGTGTGATCAAATTAATTTTAAAAGTCAAAGTCATTTACTTATAGAGTTATGGCTTTAATTGTTGTCTGTAACTTTTGTTGCAATTGTCTAAACGTTTTCTCAAATCAAACTCCTTCAGTCATACATACTTCGTCAGAACAGTGCAGTTATAATTGCAGTGTAGTTTAGCACAGATTACAGGTCAATACCCCTCAGCATGGCTGAGAACCATGAGACAATGCATTACTCAATGCACTACACATTACACAACGACCTTCCTTCATCACCTCTGAAACCCAACTGAAACAAACAGGCAACAAACATGAGCCTAACCTAGACGATGCAGATACACCAAAACTTCCAGAGAAAGTTTAGACACAGAAATAGCCTCTATTACCAGCTATTACGGTTCATCCTACACCATCAGTATAACAATCACTTTATTTACCACCTAAAGCAATCATGAAGTAATAGCTACTCGTATGTCAAAATAACTCAATACAGTATACGGTTTGAAACTTCGACTGACGACCTCAGAATAGATGCTAGTCATAAGATTTGTATTGTTGTTTGTGACAATACTCGAATCGTCAATGAAAATAAATGAGCTACAATTACTGATACCAATAGAGTAGTTCACGTGAAGGCGTCTTCTGAAGCTATTGAATTGATGTAATATATCGATGCTCTTAATCCAATGAGGAAGGATCTAGTTGGCAATGACAAGGATAAGAATCAGAATGATGAAGACGTGGGAAGAAAGATTTGAATAGAAAGCGACCGAGTATATAATGTAGAGCAAAGAGCAATAATCCTTCAGGTAATCTCAATTCGCGACGCGCATGATAGACGGCCCAGATAAGTGGCGAATAAGAAAAGATGCGACTATAAGCTGAATGTTGTGATGATAGGATTTAGTACAAATATTTATAGGTACAAATAATCCTTTAACAAATCGTTAAAAACAAAGGTGAACTACCTTGAATACTCGTACTGGCAAGCGCAAGCAGAAATGTCCTAATTCTCACTCATTCATGGTATTCAAGCACCCCACTTAATTCTTCACATAGTTTTTAGTGCGAATTGGGTTGCGATATCATTTCCTGTCTCTACATCTAGGACAGATTAATATTAACTTGCACATGTCCATTATAAAACGAAGAAAAAAAATCGGTTGTCTGTAAAGTCGGTTTACTGACGATAGTTGAACGTGACAACGTCATAAGAAAATACTGATGGAATGGTTTCATTTTTCAAAAATAGAATATAGGCAAAAATAGAATATAGGAAATCACAATTTCACTCAGAGCGAGGTAACGCTTCATCGAGGTAACGGCACATACGTCACACTTTTTTCGTACTTGCACCCGGCTCCATCGTATTATAAGACGTTATCACGTCAAAAAAAAATATGCAACATAACTTATTTAATGATTGAGACTGCAAAATCACTAGTTGCCACCAGCCCGTTTAGCACGGGTCGTGGACAAAAAATCTTTCACAGCTTTTATCCAGCGAGAAAGTGATCAACATATCTGACTTTAGCTTCGACAATAAAAACTAAGGAAAAATTGTCCTCGGCACGCTCTAGGCGGGCTGATTTTAAACATTTTAGTAGCTACTCTAGCTAAAACTATTTTCCGGCTAAAAAAGCCCCACCAAATTATTCAATGACCCCCAATTTGGTCTTCGACCTTCGAAGCACCCAGCCCGAAACATCTCTTCGCATTGTTACCAACATTACATTCACCTCGATACCGAACCCGACACACAAACCCAAGTTACTAGCATTACATCAGAGTTATGCAAGAAACTGAGACAGCCATCGCGATGCACATTGTATGTCGGATGCATACGTTTACACTGCAAGTACTCATTACCTTTTAAGGCAGGGTAGATGAGCAAGCCCCATTGAGACATATTTCCGTGGTAACATCTTCAACTACTTTTTGCAAGCAAATCCACTGTAACCTTGATTTTTTCACAGTTGCCTTTAGCTGCAGCGCAATTTTTTTGGCATTCAACTATTTCTCCATAGTAGGAATGATAAATTGCCGATTATGTGTGTCGCGAGTTCAAATTTTTGCGGTGGAGAGGCCTAATTTGGTAATAGCATATGATTTTGTATGTCACGTTTCCATTTACATACAAATTTTTGTAAGAATTTCAAGTTTGAAATTTGTTTTTTTCGGTTATTCCGTATTCCTTTCATTTGAGGATAGTCTCAAAACACAGTTTCAAAAGTTGGACTAAAAAGTCAAATTACAATATTAGCTTTCTGACTAATGTAATAACACAGTTACAATAAATTACATAGTAATCTAACTTCCGATTCGTAAAAGCGCGATCCAGTTTCACAATAGACGGTTACTGAACTTTTGCTTTTAGTATGACGAATTAATTACTTAATCACGACATGACGCTTTTATTTATTTTAAGACTTTAATCCGTGTTATAAAATAATTATACACATTCATAGCAAGCTCTAATAATTAAAACACGTTGCAATAATTCTGTATTTACCAACCAATTCTGTATATTTTAAACCAAACCAAATTTTGAAATTGAATACAATAATTTTTTGTATTTACGAGTCGACACCTCAAGCGGATAAGAATTTAATTTGATATTTTTCTATTTTTCAGAATCCAAAGAATGCAAAAGTGATCAACGATGGGAATACTCTCAGTGGCCGGGGCTGCGGCCAAATCCGCCCTAGCCATAGCCGGCATCGGCAAGCTGACCTTCATCCCGGTCATGCTAGCTGTCATGGCCTACTTCAACTACGAGCTCCTCGACCCTGAACAGAGGCCGTTCAACCAGAAACTACTGAGAGAGACCTACGACTTCGTCATCATTGGCGGAGGGTCAGCAGGATCAGTTCTTGCAAACAGACTGTCTGAAGTCGAAGGATGGAATGTCCTACTGCTAGAAGCAGGTGGCCACGAGACCGACATCAGCGATGTGCCTCTACTCTCCCTATATTTGCATAAAAGCAAGCTGGACTGGAAATACCGGTGAGTGATGTAAGTTTATCTATGAGACATGGGTAGTGCAATTACTATTGACCTAAACGCTTTACGCATCATCAAAATTTCAAAGAATCGTGTAATTACCACATTACGTAACGACAAAAACGTTGTCAATTCGTGTATTATGGTCATTCAATTTGGAAACAAGCTTTTGCTGACGTCGCTATTGCGGTGTGACCCGATAATTACTAAGTTATTGAAATTAAAATGGGTTACCTTTTGTGTTTTTTCAGAACTCAACCGCAAGACACAGCGTGCCAAGCTATGGTGGACCAACGATGCTGCTGGACCAAGGGCAAAGTGCTCGGAGGGTCTTCAGTTCTGAACACGATGCTGTACATCAGGGGGAACAAACGCGACTTCGACCAATGGGAATCATTTGGCAACACTGGATGGGGGTTTAATGATGTCTTGAAGTATTTCAAGAAATCTGAGGACCAAAGAAATCCATACCTGGCAAAAGACAATACTTATCATTCTACTGGTAAAAAAAAAATGTCATTTATTTAAAAAAAACATGTTTATGAAATTTGGCTAACACGTTGTCAGGGGTAGTCCATTAATCACGTGATGTTTTTAGCAACTTTTCCCCCCTGGTGATACATTATGAAGCTATAAATTAGCCTCCCTCTCCCCACCAATATCACGTGTGTTTTTGAGGCGCAGCTAGTTAATTCATAATCTTATTTCAATGATAATCGTGTACCTTTTAGAAATAGCATACGAGTACAAATAGCATCACAGATTCATTTTAATAACTTTTGTATTTCTCCGTTTCAGGTGGATACCTAACGGTTCAGGACGTTCCATACAACACACCAATCGGAGCAGCTTTGTTGCAAGCAGGAGAAGAAATGGGCTACGACATCGTCGACGTCAACGGTGCTCAGCAGACAGGCTACGCTTGGTACCAGTTCACAATGAGAAGAGCAACAAGATGCTCCGCTGCTAAAGCCTTTTTAAGACCAGTGCGACTACGTCAGAATCTACACGTAGCTCTCTTCTCACATGTTACCAAAGTACTCATCGACAAGAATACTAAGAGAGCTTACGGTGTAGAGTTCCTAAGAGACGGGTCGAAACAAGTCGTGTACGCCAAAAGAGAAGTAATTTTAGCAGGCGGCGCAATCGGCTCACCACAATTGCTTCTATTGTCTGGTGTCGGTCCGAAAGAACATCTTCAGGAAGTAGGAGTGGATGTGATCCACGATTCTCCTGGTGTCGGGAGGAACTTGCAGGATCACATCGCTGTCGGTGGCTTAGTGTTTCGTATCGACTATCCTGTAAGTTTGGTTATGAACAGGATTGTCAATATAAACTCAGCGTTGCGATACGCAATATCTGAAGATGGGCCTTTAACATCCAGTATAGGATTGGAGGTCGTTGCTTTTATAAACACCAAATACGCAAATGCCTCAGACGACTGGCCTGATATCGAGTTCATGATGACTTCAGCATCAACGCCGTCAGACGGAGGAACTCAAGTGAAGAAGGCTCACGGACTCACGGACGAGTTCTACAACGAAGTATTCGAAGAAATAAACAATCAAGATGTTTTCGGTATTTTCCCCATGATGCTCCGTCCTAAGAGCCGTGGCTTCATAAAGCTGCGATCTAAGAACGCGTTAGATTACCCTATAATGGTTCATAACTACTTGACGCATCCAGATGACGTTGGCGTCCTACGTGAGGGTGTGAAAGCAGCCGTGGCAGTCGGGGAGACGCAAGCTATGAAGCGGTTGGGAGCTAGGTTCCACAGCAAACCTGTGCCTAACTGCAAGCATTTACCTCTTTACACGGACGAGTACTGGGACTGCCTCATCAGGCAATACACTATGACAATTTATCACTTATCAGGTACTGCCAAAATGGGGCCTTCTTCCGACCCAATGGCGGTTGTCGATTCTTCGTTAAGGGTATATGGAGTCGAAGGCCTTCGAGTTATTGACGCCAGTATAATGCCCACTATAACCAACGGAAACATCAACGCCCCTGTTATAATGATAGCAGAAAAAGCAGCAGACATGATCAAAGAAACTTGGCTGCCAAAGAAAAGAAATAGAAGATCATTTAATTGTTCTAAATTAGAGCAAATAGGATTAAGCGATTTAACGAGGCTATGTAAAGCTAGAAGGTGACCTAAGGTTTATTTACATTTTAGCCATATTTTCAAATAGAAGGGATACCAAAAGTGTTCACAAAATGAACTTTTTAGATTTTAAAGAGGTGTGGATTGTGACGTCGGTTTTTAATACATAATACAGTTACCTTACGAATCTAGTCCCTATGGAATATCGTCTTAAATACTAGTAGTTTAGTAAGTTTATGAAATCACAATGTAAGGGCCTTTAAAAGGTTGCCACTTTGACAAATATTTCTGCACTAAATAACAATAAACAATATGCATTGTGTATGTTTTAATTTTACTACTAATTGTATAAATTTGTAATAAACTGTATTGTATGAATGTTGTTATGAGGTATTGATTGTATAATAAGTTTTGTAAATACACACATGTTTAATATTAATTGTTTGTATTTAATATCGAGTCCCATCATCATCGTTATCCACAGTCTTCTTCAATATCAGACCTTCCGTTGATTTATTATTTCAACACGATTAAAAAACGACACCTTTAAATAATTTGCTTGTGGTGAAATAGACACAGCAATGGCGTAGCTATCTAAGAAATTATGCCGACATCGTATCGATCAGTTAACACCAACGTGTAATTTTACAATATAGCTAGGTGAATGTTATACCGCTCAGACTCACATCTCAGTAAAAGGTTCTGTTTAAACATTTAGAACGAAACTACTCTTTTATAAAAGCGACATCTAGCGCTACGCTTACACAACAGTTTCTGAAGTATCGTGTTCTGTGATCGTGGTTTCGCCGGGAACTAAAATCTATTGCATCAATCACTCAAAAACGGTGAAGGTGATATTACTCTGGTTTAGTTTACCACCAAAATAACAGATGGCGCTAATAAAGATAACGAATGTAATACAATTTCCAAAATATTAGCCTAATAGTGTTTAGTTATTTCTTCTGCTTAAATTGAAATGCATTAAAAAATTGACCATCGCCATTAACTTTTTTATAATTAAATCGATTTAGAAAATAACCAAGGATGTAGGCCAAAGTTTCGTAAGTCAAGTAATCATTATGCTTAAATCATAAACATAATCAGAATTAAAATAACTCTGAGTGTCAAACCTAATAAAAAAACTATGAATACCAAACGTCTGTTTTATGACATTTTAAAAACCACAAATGAAATTAGCAATAAAATACGGAAACGATTCGATCACAATGCGCCTGTCAATATGCAATACGGGTCAAAATGTAGGAAGCTGACTTCTGGCCAAAGGTCTATTGTATGGGTAGGTAAGAGAGCTAACACACTGGCTTAGACAAACTTTAGACCTTGAGAAAGTTTGCTTAAAATTAAGTGACGTGACGTTTTGCACAACATTTTTGTAATGTCCAGACCATAGAGTTTCTGAGATCTGTGGTCCAGACGCTAAAATTAAATGACATTTCGACTGCTCCAACGAACAGTATCGAAACTACAAATGACATTTTTAACAGGAGAGCAATTTAAAGTCAAAATTTGACCTAAATGAATGTGTTAAAACGTGTAGTATCACTTTTATATTCCACTTATAAAATGTAAAAAAAAAATTTTGATCGTTTGCTTTTCTAAAAGTAAAATAAATATTCTTAGAATTGGTACAATGAAAAAAAATCTAAATTTTCAGTTTCGAAACTGTTCGTAGCAGCAGTCGATTTGTCAAGCGAAGCAAATGCTAAGTAGCTATTATGAGAAAGGCCTACAAGATCTAAGAATTCTGACTTCTACAAATTGATCAAATCACGACACGCCACGATGTCTATCAGCGGACAGCCAATCGCTGCCCGTTACGTCATCGACCCCGGAACTCTGATTGGACTATGATTTGACGTTCGCTGATTGCCACTGCGTAACAACGTGATCGCATCGGTTTCCGTGGTCCTTCAGTTGTTTTTACTTAAATGTTGCACCCACATGTTGTTGTTGTTTGTTGCTTCATACAACGATTTTAAATCATAACTCCGTAACAAATTTAAATGTTGATATGAAATTTCTGACCCATGAGAAATATTTTATAGGAGAATAGCGTGATACACCACAGGGTGTTTCCCAATCAGCTTTAGAATAAATCAGAATCAGAAAAGCAAAGAAAATACCAAACGACAAATTTTAAGAGGCTGTTTTTTATAATTTTTCGGGCTTTTACAAAAGACAGGTAAATTAAAATAATAAACATTAAATTAAATAATTAATATTAGATAATTTTGATTAAATCTGCGTGCTTCATCTTCGACCACATCGTCGCTTACCAATAGGCGAGTTGGTGGTCAAATGAGGATTTATTCACTATAAAAAAATATATATACAGCCAGTGTAACAAGGCTCTAACATCATGATGATGGTCTGTTACATCACAGAATAGCATTAGTCATGGTTACTTGCAAGAATAACTTGCTCTGGGAAGTTGGGTCAACAACGCGGTAAAAGTTGTGCTGATTTCTGCACTCAATCTGTGGAGAAGGTTCTAGCTGGCAATTCTACTATTGACTTGTTTGACTCAGCGGTAGTATATCCGCCTTATAAGCCAGTCGGGTTCGATTCCCAGCCGGGCAGATGTTTGAATGATTCTGTTCTGGGTCTGGGTGTTGGTTGTCCTTGTCTTTGTGTGTGTTCCATGGCATCCCGACACAGGGTATCCTAGTGGAGAGTTATGAGTGTGAAACGTTATTTAGTGACGAGCTTCAGAGAGGAGCGTCTAGCTCCTCAATATTAGAAGAAAACTTAGAAACTTTACTAATACTATTATCATCATCAACAGCCTTTCTTATTTTACAGCTGGATACAGGCCTATCTCTTATGCCGTCTTCCTCAATCGTGCGCCTATCGGGTGCAGGGCAAAAGAAGATGGCAACAACTGTCTAATTTTCCTACAGATCTTTGAGGAAAGGGTATGCGTAGCTTAGAAAAAAAAACAACGTTTCACACTTATAGCTCCCCAGTAGGATAAATTCTGTGTCGGTGCATAGTACTCATCATTATGGGTTCTTTTACTATGGGTTCAAAACGCGAAAAAAAATCAGCTGTTCCACAGACAAATGTCAATGACACTCGACACAATGTATGGAACACCAGATTTTTTTTTCTACCGTTGTCAATAGCTTATTAAAAGGTCCTTAGAGAAGGCTTTTTCCACCTGACCTCCTTAATTTCTAAACACAGCAAAGCTGCAGTGATTTACAACATACCGAAACCTGTTATCCAAGATCTCGTAACTTCATTGTAATATTTACATCATTATTACCGCTCGTACAATGAGAAGTTGCTAAGTCGTATGTTAACCTGGTTTGCCAAAATATGTGTAAACAGCTAGTTTTGCGAGTCTTTCTAAACAAATTGCAATGTGTTTGACCAGCTTTTAAAAAAAAAATATTTTTTAAAAAGCTGATGCCCGCGCGTCGCTGCGCGATGCCGCTTGGCTCTTGTCCTCGCATCTCCATAAACCCATTAGGATAGGGCATTTCTATAAAAAAATTGTACTTGCTACTTAGTTCTTAAGTAAGGAAGTTCTTAGACCTTTAAGAATTCGTCATTTAACGCCAATTTCAATGTCATTTTTTTTTTTTTTTTTTTAAGTCAAAATGTAAATTTTTTGAACCCTAATTACAAGCTTTTAGAGTTATTGAGGTTGTGCGTTTTTTATAAATCAGCTAGGTACATAATCTCGTAAGTACCTATATAGCTCGTAGCTTATATTGTATCCCTATACGATGAGCACCTGCCAAAAAAATGGATAGGTGCTCTTCCTGGACTAGGCTGGGTGCTCTTCGCGCAGGTGCTCTTCGGACGGGTGCTCTAGGTGGACTACCTCGATAAAAGCTACGAGCAACTCTAGGTAACAAATTCAAAACTCAAATACCAAACCCCCTAAAAACGATCCACTCAAAAACTCTTACACCACTCGGCCTATTCGTACTTACTTACTTCTTAAAACAAAACAAATTTATTCATGTATCTAGTCCAAATAAGTAGTAAAGTCGAGGCGGAACATAACAAAGATAAGTGTCAAATAATAAACTGAATCTATCTTTATGGTTTTTATCTAGAGGTATACTTCGTCGTTGTCTTTTAGACGAATTAGTTCAACATTCGATTTCTTTAGCAATAAAATGTCTATAAAAAGTTTATATAAGACTACCTTACCTTTTATCGAAAAGCTTTGAAGTTAGAATTGGTTAATTAGCAAACAAATGGATTTATTAAAGGAAATTGCTATTTTACAATATCTTGATTAACAAGGTTAACCATCGGCTTCGCTCGCGTAGTTTGAAACAAAAATATCAAAGACAAATTTCGCGCCTAGGTTTTTATTTTTAACCAAAAAAAACACTTAATTATTAAATTATTACTTAAATCATTTCTAAGGGTTTTCAAGGGTTGATTATTTAAATCTTACTACGAAAACTAACATGGTTGTGAAATATTTTTAATTCTGAATAATTACGTCAATGTTTCCGTGTTAATTACATACATATGTGTAATTAAATCTTGTTGCAACACGTGTTTAATTATTATATTATGCTTTTATACTTGCAAACTTTGATTAATTACACTATATACTTAGTTTTTCAGTTATTCAAGAAATTAACTGTTTTTGTAACATTTTCTTTACAGATCGTAATAATTAAAACATTGTAATAGAGGATCAGTATTACGAGATGACGCTATCTATAAAATTATTTTGTACCAACCTTACCAGTAGGTCCGTGTAGCATTATATTTATTCTACTAAGTCCATAAGTCCATAAAATATTTTCGAAAAATTTATTTTAAAATCCTAGATAACAAAATTACAAACCTTTATCAACCTTCTATGAAAGTTTGTTTGGCTCACCATTTCTGCGACGAAATACAAAACATACCTGAAAACAGAAAAGAAAAATGTGTTAAGTTATTATTATTTAGAAAAAGCGATCACAGACAACAGAAAACGAAAGACGTTAACTAAAATACTTGTCACACAATGTAACTAAAATGAAATGAAAAAAAAACTGATCAGTCATTATTTTCGGATCACTCTAATATAAATCAAGAAGAGCGCGTCGAAAACTGTACCTAAAAGTATTTCATCGTAAAATATACCTTAAAGACGAAAAGTAGAGTGTATTTTATGTTTTTGAAGGTGCATCAAGTTTCATCACTCAATAAATTTAGCAGAATTGAGCAGATGTACCATTAACACGCACGTTATCAAAGTTTTCGAATATCTCTACGCGTAGGTAATAACAAATTTGTGATATTTTCTTTGACTGAATTTGTTATTGCTTTTGTTATTAATTGATTGGACATTAGATTCACATCCGATCGACACGAATGCTACTTTTGATTTCGGAAAAATTAACTATTCTTTTTAGGACTGCGAGTATAACAGCTAGGGTCAGTTTGTTGTGAAATTGAACTCTACCATTGTCATAACCAAGGCTTTTTTATTTTTAGATTTTTTAACAATAACATTTTACAAATAACCATTTTGATACTCATCATCATTCACATCCTTCTTTATCCTTCGCCTTCCTTTTTTTCCTTCGTTTTGAGATCGCTCTTAGCGATAAGGCCGCACTAGTTTTAGATGTTATAGTTATTTTGTTTGTAATTTATGGTGTGAACTCTGTGAACAATTAAGAGTTTATCTATCTATCTATCCTACTGCTGAGTACAAGCCTCTCTTTCTGTGCAATCGGTCAAACTCCAATCAGGTCCAGGTTCGACGCTCTTAATCCGTATTAAGATAACTACTACGTAACGTACTACGCTTCTACATTTTAATACTTGCAACACCGCAGCAAACGCATAACAGAACTCCTACAATATCTTAAGAACAAGATATGTCCACAAATTCCTATAAAATACAAATAATAACGAGGAAGGACCTCGCTTCCCGTACTCAAACGGTTTTCCAACTATGTACGGACAAATAAACTAACTTTCCCTTTACAATATAGTCGAAGCAACGATACAAATCAGCTTTAAGTACGCATTCTGTACGCACATGATCAAGATCGCTTCTGACTGAGTTATTGCACTTTCTATTCGGTGTTGCCAGGCGTGTGTCTCAGGGTTCCTCAGTAATTATCGGAAAACTCGTCAAAAGCAATCGTTTGTAACAGAGTCGCCTACCAACAGGCGACTTTGTCAAACGCAGGCTTATTCGCGTCATAGAAATGTTATTTGACAGTTTTTTTGAATTACGAGTATTGCTTCTCTTATATACATAAGTATTACTAAACGCGGTATTACAGCGGAAACACTAGAAATTCAAAATTGAAAAACATATTGGGCCTTCTATTCAGCGTTGCCAAGCAAGCAGCTCAGAGTTGTAACGAAATTATCGAAAATCAATATTCAAATTGTAAATTATTCTAGTTGTACCTAATAATATTAAATTGCTCTCATCCATAAATAATTTATTAATTATACAGCTAATGATTAGCCAATCACTAATTAAAACAGATATGCCTATAAAAAAAGTTAGAACCTATCTGCCTGTTTTAATTTAATTTTAAAATGTTTATGCGTAAAATCTCCCATCATGGCAACCTTACTTCTCACATTTTATAGTACGGGAAACTGAAAATCTAATATAGTAACATAATTTTATGGTGCAATGGTCAGTCACCTCGCTGGGTGTTGCCGTTGAGGCTGTTCCATTCAATTATGATTAAAAACTTCCTGGACTTAGTTTAATGAGTTTATGAAGTAAGATGAAAATGAGTAGACTGCCTTTTAGTATAGAAAAGTAGTAATGATGTTTAATGACTTTTAGCTTACGTCTGTAGTCTATACAATGAAATTTTATAGACAGCGCGCGACAAATGAAAGTAACAAGAACATTATTTTTACAAAACAAAAACAAAAACCGACTTCAAAAGACCGACTATTGAGTTATTCATCTATTTGTCGCGCACGTACTTAATGCAAATTTAAGACTTATATGGTTTTCTCATGGATACCATTATCAGAACTGGACTACATTGAAATCGTACCAAATGGGAAGCGTCAGCTTTCTAACAAAAAAATAATCATCAAAATCGATTCACCCAGTCAAAAGTTATGAGGTAACAAACATAAAAAAAAAAAAAAAAAAAACATACAGACGAATTGATAACCTCCTCCTTTTTTGAAGTCGGTTAAAAAGACATGAAATCGTGTAGTGTTATTAAAAAAAAACTAGTTGTATGTCCCGGACTGTCCTCGCAATCCATACGAGTATATCTTTACAACCTCTGCGCATATAAAAATCTTTTGTCTTTCAAAAGTTCACGAAGATTGGATCAACGATACAGAAATTTTGTCGGATCGGATGTGTATGATGCTATGAAAATAACTTCGACCACAAAAACAGACCCAAGAAAAATAATCTCAAATAAAATTTAAGAAAGAATCGAAGTTTATCAATCTATAAACATACTTTTTGTCCTAAGAACAATAAGTTTCAGTACATCGGGTTAAATTGCAGGACAGATAGATAGATAAACTCTTTATTGTTCACACAAAACAGACAAGAAGGATGACTCAAAACTAGTGTAACAACTGGCAGCCTTGCTAAAAGCGTTTCGAATCTACGTTTTTGATTTGTACAGCCAAGGAATGGAACAGACTGCCGGCTTCCTTGTTCCCTGCGAGATACAATCTTGGGCTTTTCAAGGTCAGAGTGAATAGGTATCTTCTAAGTCTTGCTTCATCTTCGACCACCTCGTCGCTTACCATCAGGCGAGTTGGTGGTCAAACGCGGACTTGTTCACGTTAAAAAAAAGATGTCTTCCAGGCAACCTTACATACAGTAAGGGAAACTGCAGGGCACAGGTAGTTAATTTATAACTGCATTAGTGAGAAGTCGACAAAAACTCGTCTAGCTCCGACCCGGCCAGCGGAACATGGATTACATTAGTATCGGCGACGAGACGATTGACATTACATCAAGCCTTGTTAACACGCGACCGTGGCTATTGTGGGGTAAGGCTGGGGGCGCACTCAACGTTTCTTTACGAATTTTACTCTACAGAGTCATAACAAAAGGGTATGCTAGCTAAGTCGAAAAGGGCTGCACAAAATAGGAAAATTACACTGAGATTTTTTTTACCTAAAGCACAGTAATAATCATCAAAAAATGAGATGATAAGCACCAATTTTTACGTTGACAACTATAGGTACTCAGAGGTCCATTTCTGCTAATTATATTTTCAAGACGACATTTCGATCGATGTAACATAGAAAGCTACAGTGGTATAGTATTTATTACGTTTATATCAGTAAAAAAACATGGCAAAGAAACACACCAACTTTAATCTAGTAGACTAGTAGTTTTCGAAGATAAATCAAAACAAAACATATCGGTGATCACGGCCCAAAGTACTCATCATTATGAACAACTTTTACTATGGGACCAACTCGAAATTCGCCAAAAAAAAAACAGCTGTTCCATAGAAAAATGTCAATGACACTCGACAAAATGTATGGAACAGCTGAACGTATTCTCCTATTCTATCGGGTAAAATCCCGACAGCTCCACTCGACCTCGGTGCGCCACCAGTCCGACTCCCGCAAAGGCGCCCGCTCGCGCTCGCCGCGCAGTGGCCGCGACGCGCGCGCCGACGGACCACGACTCTCGCGCGCAATGTGTATTCACTGAGTTACAACCACGAGGGATATCTACAGGGAAAGTGCTCTCTCAACTCATTTGGTAAGTCTTACAATTGAATAATAATCATACAAAATAGAAATAAAAATAAATAGGGTCAGTTACAAAAGACGGTGATTCTTGACACGGCCTGCATTGTCAGGAGATTCCTAACTCTGCAGCGTTAAGCACCGGTAGCTTATTAGGCCCTGCCTATATGCAAGCGGCACCCTAGGTTTACATTTTTATAATGTTTTTAGGTTTTCATACAATATTTTTGTAAAAATTTAGACTTAAGATAGAAAATAAATATGTGGAATAATAATTTTATTTCCACAACCAGGTACAAAAATACAAGCTATTTTTACAAAAAAAAAAAATAGGGTAATGATGTGCCGTTGGCCAGTTTACAGAGCCTGAGCATTATTTTGTTATAACATAGCGTTTATTGTCCGAAAAAGTCAGTTACATATCTTCATCTTCTCTCTTATATAAAAGTCAATTGCTGTTCGTTAGTCTCGCTAAAACTCAAAAATGGCTTGACAGAATTGTTTTTAACACGCTTTTATTAGTTTCACCTGTATACATGTACATACTCGTATGTATGTAACCGACTCCTTTAGGCACGTTTTTGACCCACTCCAAACGGTCAGATTTCTTTCAAACTTTGTAGATATATCGAGGACCGATGACAATACACTAAACAAAGCGTGTTTTTTAGTTTTTTTAATTATTAGTTATTTTTGTTTCGTAAGCTCTAATACAAGGGTGGTTTAAAATAACAAAAAGCAAGTGAAACCACGGGGTGCAGCTAGGTACTAAAAATTACTGGGACTGCTCCTATTTGGACTTGTCAACACTTACATTTACGTACTTACAGTATATTGTTGGTCTCACGCTAATAGCACCAGAATTAACATGAAACTTTAATAAAAAAAAAATAAACAATGCTTGCTTTTTTTAACCGACTTCAAAAAAGGAGGAGGTTATCAATTCGTCTGTATGTTTTTTTTTTTTTTATGTTTGTTACCTCATAACTTTTGACTGGGTGAATCGATTTTGATGATTCTTTTTTTATTAGAAAGCTGACGCTTCCCATTTGGTCCCATTTCAATTTAGTCCAGTTCTGATAATGGTATCCATGAGAAAACCATATAAGTCTTAAATTTGCGTTAAGTACGTGCGCAACAAATAGATGAATAACTCAATAGTCGGTCTTTTGAAGTCGGTTTTTGTTTTTTGTTTTGTAAAAATAATGTTCTTGTTACTACATCACAGATATTTACTACGAGAGGATTTATTTCGGGAAAGTCTTTGTCAGTTCATTTTGGTAAGTCGTATAAATGTCGCTCTATTTTATTAGAAAGTACAAATAAAATGTACAATGTCATGTACATACATACCATTTCATACAAACACATTCTAGTATTTTGCATACATATGCAATGTACAATGTTATGGTAGTTATGTTTAATTTGCTTTTTCACTACGCCATTGTGAATATACTCAGTGATTATCGCTCTTAGCGATTAGACCTTTCGTGACTATCTCCAATGTTGTCGTATACCTACTGTAGACTGTAGAGTATTCTTATAGTGACATTATTCCAGATTATTACATTCCTATGAGTAAATGAAATGTTAACAATAAAATGTTATGGCATTGTATTTTGTTTTACGTTGGCAAAATGAGTTAGAGGTTTTGTGAATGCCATTAGAGCGCGCGAGATAAACTTCAGCCATCTGAACATCGAATGTATTCGACGATTATAGTTATTCGAAAAGTCTTCCGCCAACGGAAAGAATATGTCAAATCTTGATCTTGATTGTCAAAAATTTTACATATTCTTTTCGAAGGCGGAAGACTTTTCGAAGATAATCGTCGAATACATTCGATGTTCGGATAGCTGAATCAGCCTTCTGGTCAAATCAAGACAACTGTGAAAGTGTAAAAATATACATTAAAGTGTCAAATCGTATTGAGTTCTGAAGAAATATTTATTCTGTTTTATTTAACACGGGAATACTTACTTAGTATTGACTATTCAGTCGGCTAGCCCGACCAGAACAAAATGCTTCAAAACAACGTTAGATTTCATTTCATTCCTATTATAGTTTCTATTAATTTATTTTTTAACCGACTTCTAAAAAGGAGGAGGTTCTCAATTCGAATGTTTGTATTTTTTTTATGTACCTACTCGTATGTTCGGGCATAACTCCGTCAAATATAAACGGTTTTGCAATTATTATTTTTTTAATTTATGTTTTGACAGTTCATTGAACCTGGCGTCTCATTACTGCCACTTAGCATGAGGCAGTTCGGAAAACAATTCAATTTTATCGTAAACCGTAAAATCAGAGGAAGAAGTTGATTTGTAATTTTTCCGCGCGTATCTGATTTGAAAAAAGTAACAATTTGTGAAAGTGGCATTGTTGAATTTTAATTGTGACCGTTGTTCGGCACAAGCTGTGCCCAGTGGTTTCTCTTGCGTTTTTCGGGATAAAAAATCGGACTACTCTGAAAAAAGTGTGAACTGAATCGCCATAGGAAAATGTCAATGACACTTGACCAAAATGTATGGAACAGCTGATATTTTTCGCGATGTTAGGGTTGGTCCTATAGTAAAAGTTGCTTGTAATGATGAGTTTTGTCTTGGCATAAGCCGAAAAGCAAACCTCTTTCCTAATAAACGGTTTTATTTTATTCGATTATGCGAAAGTTTTCGCGCGAGTTTAAATTCAGGTTCATTTTTTCGACATTTTTTTTACTTTGGTAATACTGGTTTATTCTAAAATCTAGCTGAACTTGACCGCTTCTCCGAAACTTGGCGTAAACATTATGCATAGGCCGGAGAAATTGGTGTAATTGCCTGCATACATTATATGTTCTTAGCCAACTGTTTCATTATTCAAAACGAGTAAGTGTGCCATGCATATCATATCATGAGAAAAAATATTGCTAAAGGCTTTCAGAGTTTAGCGAATAGCGAATTCCAGTTAAGTCTGAAAAAGCCTTTATTTTCACTTTTTAGGGTTCCGTAGTAATGTTTGATGAGTGTAAGTGAATCTGTATAAGCAGAGTGGCTAGTCCTGGACTCGGACTTTTTAGACCGCCTAAAGGCCTTTGGCGGTTGTTTTAATAGGACATAAACCTGGACCTTTCATTTAACGCGTCAACTAATCCATGGTAGTAATTTTATGATGAACTTTGCATTAGTTTTAAAGGGGTTTAAAAAATTGGATTTCTACATATTTAGAATCAGATGAACACTCGCCCTATACATACATCTTAATATATATAAATCTCGTGTCACAATGTTTGTCCTCAATGGACTCCTAAACCACTTAACCGATTATAATAAAATTCGCACACCATGTGCAGTTCGATCCAACTTGAGAGATAGGATAGTTTAAATCTCAAATTATAGTCGCAATTTTAATTTATTGCAAATTATATATATACTGATAATTTTTACTATAAATTGACAAGTTAGCATCAACATACTACGGTTGCTATAGTTACGCAATGGCTTTTGACAGGACAACGTCTGTCGAGTCAGCTAGTATAATATACATTTTATAAATATTTAGTAATACCCAAAAAGATCACCCTCTTTACAATCAGTCGGGTAAAAATCACTAGCAAACTAACTGAGACCTCGCAGCTATATATTATCTCCCCAAGCCTTTGACTGATTTTACTCATAATCGAACAATTTTTTTTTATTTACGTCCTTGCTTGCTCTATTTCGGATCATCCGTACTCAAGTCATCGTCGGACAAACCTACTAACATACAAATGCTAATTAGTAGCCCTATCTACAACTTCTCCACAACTATGACCAGCTTGTCCCTCACTGGCCCCGTCCGTAATGTACGGAAATAATGAATCGTTAATTCAGCTAAACGCGGCCGCGTTACGTTACGTACTTGTTACTCGTACGTTACAGCGGCGCGGCAGTGACTCAATGAGCTGGGATCTTGAGTCGGATTAAGGTCGCTGTGCCGGATGTTTAATGATATTGTACAGACGATATTTATCATTGATTATGGGTACGACAAAGTTAATTTTTAGAAAAAAAAAAAAACAAATACATGAATTATTCATGAAGGGTATGCTAAGCCGAAAAGGGCTCATAGTACTCATCATTATGAACAACTTTTACTATGGGACCAACCCAGAATTCGCGAAATAAAATTCAAAATTTTCCATACATTTTGTCGAGTGTCATTGACATTTTTCTATGGAACAGCTGATTTTGTTTCGCGAATTTCGGGTTAGTCCTATAGTAAAAGTTGTTTATAATGATGAGTACTATGAGCCCTTTTCGGCATATGTTATACTTTTGACATAATAAACTAATATGTACAATCAATATACAAACACGTACATATAAAAATACGCTAGTCTAAAAACAATCAGTCCCCATCCTGAACGCCTCTACCGAAAGTACCCATTAAACTGGCGGCATTTCCCCGCTGTATCGCCACATCGCCAGCGAGATGCGCTGGGCGAGAAACTGTCCCGCGCGAATATGTACAATTGTACATAATACACATATCTGTTTGTGTCAGGGGTAAATAAAGAAGATAGGACCTTTTCAAGTTTCAATTTTATAGAGCTCAGCTCATCCACTGAGTACTGCTAGTTCTACCAGCATCAACTGCTAATAAACAACCAAAAATGGCACACGTACTCATAATAAGCGATGACATTTCGCATTTTCACACAGTCATCATTGCGAGCAAACTTTTTTCAAACAAACGTTATACAATACAGCTCTCCATTCGCAAACTTAAAATTGAGATTATGAAAGATAAGAAGGACAACTAACGATTTAAAAATATGTTCATCTTAATACGACGAAAAAGTATTGAAATGGGGTTGTGTGTAAAGTGTCTGTGCCGGTGTGTAACTGTATCTATGTTTTAAAGTACACATTTTTTTATCAGTGAAAGGACTGATACTCGTAGCCCATAAGTAAACCAATCAACTCTTCTATAATTTATTATTATTATCGTCATCAGCCTGTATTCACTTACTACAGAGCATATGCCTTCTTTATCTTATGAAACTGTTTCCTGTCTTGGACCGATCTCATAATTTTGTACTACGCTCAATTACCAATTTACCATAATTTCTATGGCTCTATAGCTTTAATCTATCTTTTTGCAATGCCCGTTTAGGCATGCATGTTTGGTCTCGTTTTTATTAGATTTGGCCTTCTGTTCGTTTTCTAATCAGCGTTGGAGATGTATGAATGATTCGATTCCATATCGGTTGCCCTCATTATCTGCCAAACAATAAGATGGTTTTATACCTCCATTGTTAGACAGAGATAACTCTAATGAGTAAAAGTAAGTGAGGTAGTTATCCACTGACTACAACCGAATTATCGACCCACTGTTACTGACAGTCTGACACACTATCTGTACTCTACTGACAGATAAAAAATTCTGACATTCGGTACTGTGTACTGTGTGTTGTCTGTGTGTTTATCTTTTTGATCAAACACTTCAATTTTAACTTCACTTAAGTTTTAACACCGAAAACTTCAACAGGACCAGACAATGAATGAAGGAACTAGGTTTTTTTCCAAATGAAGTAACTGATTAGTTGATTTGAATAGAAAAATAAATCGTGTTATAACTTAATTGGGTATAAGTAAGGCAGTCCGGCCTTAGCCCTTGAGAGGCCCTTTTCTGGCGAGTGAGAAATTATCTGGGTCACTGTCACTCTTATTAGAAATGTCATGAGAGTGAGCGTGACAAAGAATTTTAAGCGCCCAAGAATAGGCCCCTGCGCCTCTAGCCATGTTGCAATTCTATAATCGCAACGCTATAGAAAAGTAGGAAAATGTATGGGAATTATATTACTGTCATAGAATATAGCATCTATAAATCTTATCTTACTAATATTATATAGGTGAAAGTATGTTTGTTTGTTACTAATGAACGCTGAAACGGCTGAACGCATTTACATGAAAAACACATAGGCTGCTTTTATACCGGAAAACGTGGGTGAAACCGCGGGGCGCAGCTAGTAGATTATTGAAATGTCATTCCCATATATTGTCCTAGTTTTCTATAGCGTTTCGATTATAGAATTGCAATTAGCTAGAGAGGCAGGGTAGAACAATCACTCTATATATCGCTTACTCTCGCCTCTACAAAAAAAAACTGCTCCAAAATGTAGTCTAAAATCAGAGAATCGCTTCTTCAAAAAAACTGCTCCATAATATACGAAACTCTTAAATCACAGAATCATCTGATAACTGCCTAAAGCCTCACCCGAGCTATAATTACACACATGTTAATAGTTTTCAACGAAACCGGTAGTCAAAAAAATGTATAACCCAGTAGATTACAATTATAGATAACGAGATAATAATGTAGTAGTATTACAAAGGGCGCGTGCAGGAGGCCATATTTATTATATAAGCGCTGCGCTTGCATAACGTTCGGTGGCTAACTTACTTTGAAGTTTTAGTTTTCACTTTCTGTCCGCAAACACTAAAGTGAAACAAAGGCAGTGGCGGTGAGACGAAGTTGGTTATCATAATATCAGTGCTTTGCCAGAGTCAGTGTTAATTGCTTTTTAGTTGATGATCTACTTGGGTTTAGTTGATAGTGTGCCTAGTCTGTAAGGGTTCTGGATTCTATTCCTGGCTGGGTAGATGTTTGAATGAGGAATTAGAGTAGTGTCCGACCGAATGTTCGGTTTCGGTTTCGTTTTCGGTTGAGTTTCGGCAAAAACACGAGTTTCGGTTTAGTTTCGTTTTCGGCGGCAAACTTGCCGAAACTACGACCGAAACCGAATGTGCATTCGGGAGTTTTCGCGCTGTGATCGGTCGTGTTCGGCGCGTTAAATGAATTAAATAACGAATCCCATCAGAGCCAATGTCGTGATTCGTTTATTACCTCGTGTGTTCATAAGTTTTGAGACAAACTTTGTACTTAAAAAATTAAATAAAATATTACTGGCTGCTATGTATTTCTTTTTCCAATTTTGAATTTGGAATGTTAACTTTTGTTTTCTTTGATTTTCAAATTAATTTCTTTCAATTTTCTCGTGATGATTTCGTTATTTAAGGCGGGAAAAAAATCAATGGAGATTTTCCATGAAGTGAAAACTTCGTGTATTACACTATCAAACGATACAATGAGACAAGTTCTTTGCAAGATCACCAAAGGAGTGGTTGGCTACGCTCTGTGAGGATGAATGCGAACATCAAAATCATCCGAGAGCGACGTCGCCGAAATCCATGTCGCACTCAGAAGAAACGCGCTCTGCAGACTAATATTTCGCGCGTTTCAGTCAACAGAATACTGAAATATGATCTTAAGGTAAAGGCGTATAGCCGTAGGAAAGTTCACTTTTTAAACGAACGTCTTCGTAAATTGCGACGCGAACGTTGTCCAATACTGCTTAGGAGGAACGATGCGAGGAAAATACTCTTCACCGACGAGAAAGTCTTTACTGTCGAAGAAAAGTTTAACCGACAAAACAATAAAGTGTATGCCAAAAGCAGCAAGGACGTCCCAGCTTCAGCACGGAATGTCTCGCGTACGCATCATCCGGCTAGTGTGATGATATGGTGGGGAGTTTCATATGAAGGTGTCACTCCGCTCCATTTCTGTCAACAAGGCGTCAAGGTGAAAGCCAAGAATTACCAAAGTGACATCTTAGAGCCTGTTGTGAAACCCCTGTCTCATATTTTATTTCACAACAAGAATTGGGTTTTCCAGCAAGACTCAGCGCCATCCCGTAAGGCAAAAATCACCCAAGCTTTGTTGAGGGAAAATGTGCCGGCCTTCATCGCGGCGAACGAATGGCCCTCCTCTAGCCCTGACCTCAACCCGCTGGATTATTCTTTATGGCTTGAATTAGAGCTCAGGGCCTGTCGAAAGTCCCAACCAAACTTGGAGTCACTGAAGCGAGCCCTTATCCGAGAAGAAGTCATTTTGAATCACAATTATATTTTATTCTTGATTATTATTAACTTAATGTGTACTGAAAATTTTAGAAATATAAGTTAATTATTTAAAAGTTATACAACTTTTATTTCGTCTCAAAACTTATGCACACACGAGGTATATTGATTATTAATAAATGAAAATGTCGAAGACTGCTTATCTAATTTAAGAGAAAACAATAAAGACGTGAGTCTTTATTGTTTTGTTTTCAGTCATGATAATAACATTTTCTTTATTTTTCCCTCAAAATATGATCCTTGTAAGGAAGTTTCGGTTTCGGTTTCGGTTTCGGCCGAAACAGAGACCGTTGCCGAAATTCGTTTTCGGTTTCGGTTTCGGTCGTAAAACTAGTTTCGGTCGGACACTAAATTAGAGCATAGAAATTACAAACAGAAAGGATTATAACCCTTAAAACTAGTGCAACAACTGGCGGCCTTATCGCTAAGAGCGATCTCTTCCAAGCAACATTATTGCTCCGGGTATAGAAAAGCTGCCTAGACTAGTTTTAGAGTCTAGTTATTTTTCGTGACATATCCGACACAGGAAAATCGAATGGCCCCATTTTGCTTGCCTATATTGATTGAGGCCGATAGTTTTATGTTAGGACGAAATTATTGAAATTAGTCAACTACACGAGAATAGCTTAAAGAGCGGAGAAGCTACTAAAATATCACTATAAAGCATAGAGAAACCCAGTTTTGTCATACTATTCTTTATATTATTGAGTACCCCAAAAATGTAAACAAATAAATCAAAGAAAATTATATCTCTACCTCTTATAAATTATTACTTTTACATAATCGCCAATTATCAAAATCTATACGTTAAATTTATTGCGATTTAATTATCTACGCACACAGCAAAACATTTTTTTTATAAGAAGTGCCAATATTACATTTCTTAATAAAATTAAAATCTAGCCTCAAAACATATTTTGAAAAAAGTAAACGTCAGTTCTAATGAAGGAGTGTGAATCGGGGTCGCAAGATCGCGATTTTTTGATTTATTACTGCTACTGGAGCTTTTTCTGAGTTTTTGGGTGGATAGAGGTGGAGATATGAGTGGGTGGGTGATTTATTGGGTGTGTAAAGATGTAGAGTCTAGACGTAATAATCTTTAAAAGGTTTACCAAATAAATAAAACTGTGTCACTCCAAATTTTCACTTGATTGTCGATTTGCTAAGAAAATGAAGAAAATAAGAAAAAAACAGGCAAAAGGTGTTGGATGATGGTGATAGACTTGCGTTTTGTCACAGTTTAGATAATAATAAGTATCAAATTGTTTAGTTTCATCATCAAAATAATAAATGTGACCAAATTTCGTTCATTTTTATAGCGCAATTTTCATTTTTCTTTTGTTATTTATAGGTAAGTATTACGCAACAACTATAAAAAAACTAACAAAGAAGCTACCCGTTCCCAAAGAGTTCAAGGCTTCATGTCCAATCGTTGACCGTTAAAAGCCAAATTATCAAACAACTATATTAATAGTAAAAAAAAAATAAAAAACCTGTCCAATAAAGATGCAAAATGCACCGCGCCGCCTGACCTATCACATTGCAACAGTTCGAATAGACACATTAAATTAGCCAAACCTTGGCATTTGAATATCATACATATTTATGAACATTATATTGTTTTATATTTACCAACTTTAAAAATAAATAAAATCAGAGTGCCCATTCACATTTGACAACGAGTTTTGACAGTTTAGGTTAACTGTAAATGTTAAAAGTCGTTGTAGCGAATTTTGTAAATAAAAGCTTGATTGAATGAATTAAGTACTTAGTTAGAAGTAGAAGGGTAGGGGAGTACATTTTTTTAGTCAACTACAGGCTTGCGTTTGACCGCCATCTCGCTTGATGGTAAGCAATGATGCGGTCTATGGTGGAGCACGCTTGCCTGGAAGGAACTGAGTCACTCGCGACTCGCGAGTCGCGGCGTGTAGGTCGAGTGATTAATCCTAGTCGCAGAGGTATTAAGCAGCTGGAAAGGCAGCTGGAAAGGGTGAAGTATAGTGCGTTACAAATACAGTGCGACACGAGCGTTATAATTATTCAAGGACTTGAGACTAAGCTAAGAATACGTCCAACTCTACCTTTATTCTTCCCACTGTTTTTTACTATAGATCTACTTTCGAAGGGTGATACAAACTTACGTACAAATGCACAAGAACACGTACACCTAATAATTCTAAACCACTTTTACGAGGAGGCCAAACCTGAAATCGCAAAAAAACAGCTGTTCCATAGAAAAATGTAATTGTTCAACGTAGTGTTAAAATTATGGAACTAACCTAACCAGTAGTCCTAACCTAATAGTAGTAACCGGTAGTAGTCTTAACCTAACCATTTTTGAGATAAAATTACAAAACTTTTTTTGACAAAAACTGTAAATTTTGTAAAAATACGATAGCTGTATTTTTTGTAGAAAAATTTAATGGCCCATAATTGCAGTTTTTTTTTTAAATTACAGCAATCGTAAAAAAAAAGTTTCAAAATCCCGTCATTCAAGAAAGAAAAGACAAACAGAAAAAAGAGAAGAGTTTATCTATCTATTCAACAGTCTTAAAGTTAATCGGAGTTAAAATGCAACACAGATCTAAACCCCTATATCATAAAAACGGTTCCTTATTGCATTATCATATATATTACATACATAACTATATGATGATTACATTCACATCAAAATCCAGCCTATTATTTACCTTAACTTACGTAATGTGAAGTTTAACAAACACCAAGCAGGTCAGTGCGAAGCAGTTTTCGTAGCAATTAAGTTAATAATCATTTTCGTATGTATTACATACGCAGAAATGAATAATTCATTTATTATTTGTAAATATATGAAACATGTGTGGCGAAAGCTTTAGTAGGTTAAATATTTTCAAACTAGATGCGTACCGCAGTTTCATCAATGCTGTGCTGATGAAAAGTGGCCTATTTCTTTTCTGTACCATTGACAACGTTTATGCAAAATTTCAGGATGATCGGTTGTGTCGTGGAAGCGTAACAAACAAACTCACTTTTGTGCATTTATAATATTAGTCAAAATGTAACTTAGACCTTACAGCTTTTGTCGAGTATAGTCGACAAATGTCAATATAAATACTCTCTGAAATCAAAGTTTACCAAAACCCAAAACCAGCCCTAGCGCAGACCTAAAGACACATTCTCTGAACATGTAACTCAAACGTGCGATCGCGGGACGTCGTGGTTAATACGCGGGGTTGAATACACGTATCGAGTACAGTGGCGAGACAATAAATGGTCATACTCGGCCGAGCAAGCAAATCATGGTTATAATTATCTCGCCTCGTCAAAATGTTTATATAAACTGAGTACTCGGCCGAAGGCACTGTCTCTCCACTGTACTCGTTACGTGTAATCAACCCATTACGATTGGCCCAAACTCACTGCAATAGGATTAGCCAGGGTAAATTGCCGGCCAACGAACCAGCCACCTGCTAGGATTCGAAGCGTAATTTACCTGCCAAAATAATTCATGGTTAAAAAAACTAAAAAACACGCTTTGTTTAGTGTATTGTCGGTCCTCGATATGTCTACTATGTTTGAACGAAATCTGGCCGTTTAAAGTGGGTCAAAATCGCACCCAAAGGAGTCGGTTACAAACAAACAAACATACAAGTGAAGCTAATTTAAAAAAAAAATATAATAATTAATTAATGAATGTAAAAATGCATGTAAAAACGTCGCATCGATGTCTAATGTATCGGCTTATCTACGAGCGTAGATGTAATCAATCGGACGCTATCACGCTACACAAAAAAACGTATGCTACGACGCAGGTGACGCAGCACAGAACAGAACAGATTTTGCAGGGCAGAGCAGGCGAGACAGAGATATGGCGCAGAGCAGGACAGACACATGTCTGTGACGTACGTGCCTACACCGCAGTACGCAGCTCTCAGTACGTTCATGCATTACAAAATCTGCTCTGCCCTGCGTGGACCTACGTCACTGTCAATGTTGATATGTGACATTTAACTTTTTGAATAGTTGTAAAAAATAATTGGTTATTTAACCTCGTATTACGTTTTGTTGAACTTTGGTGGCAGTACAGGGTTATAAGGAAAGGGTATGCTAAGCCGAAAAAGGCTGATACTCATCATTGTAAATAACTTTTACTATGAACCAACTCTGAAATCGAGAAAAAACAGCTGTTCCATAGAAAAATGTCAATAACTGTCGACAAAATGTATGGAACAGCGATTTTTTTTAAATAGCAACAATTTCAGTTATCTTTATTTTAGTTTAAAAAAACAGTAAAACAGAATCGACCCAGTGTTCTCCGCAATATCTTAAAACTATATACGAGCACTTTCACTTAAATGTATGAAGCTTTAACGAGCCCAATTAGTGCCATGCAGTAAAAAGGAAAAAAAAAAGATTTAATTACATCAAAATTGTGCTCACAGATAACATTTCAGTCTACCTAGTTATTAATGTGCTCAGAAGGTAATATCTTGTAGCTGTGATACAGGGTGTTGTAGAAAGGTGTGATAATATTAAAGGGTTGTGTGTCTATCGCATTTCGAATCGCATACCGAATGGCAAAGTACGTATCGAAATTTTATTCAACTATTAGCAACGCCCCGCGCGGTTTCTCTCGGATTTTCCGGGATTTTCTAAGGTTGCCTGGAAGAGATCGCTCTTAGCGATAAGGCCGCTAGTTGTTACACTAGTTTTATGTGTTATAATTCTTTTGTTTGTAATTTATGGTGTGAACAATAATGAGTTTATCTATCTATCTATCTATCTAAAAAGTAGCTTATTTGTTAATCCAAAATATAAGCTGCCTAAGCGCCAAGTTTCATCAAAAGCTGTTCAGCAGTTTTTGCGTGATTGAGCAACAAACATGCGAACATCCAAATAATTTTGACAAAAAAATTGACATAAATTTGTAATTTTAATAGGTTGTAGGATAAAATTACCTTCAAAATTACAAAATGAATTATTCGTGATAACTTTAATTGACAAGTTTTAATGATTGCTTGCTGATTGTTCTGTATTTGACATTTGACGCCTATAAAGTCATTCGCCTGCTGATAAGCTCTTATGGAAACACCTGGCTAAGTTTACCTATGTAAAAGTTTAAGTTGTAATCTAAAATGCTTCGAATAAGACCATCCGGGATGAATTTTAGGTCAGTCTCGACGTGGAGTCATGGACTGCTCTTATTACTAAACCTTTCTGTTACACCCTGTATAGTTATGTAGTCATTATATTTACAAATATGTGGATGCTAGATTTACGAGATTACAGATCAGTTCTTAGATAGTGAAGTTGTGTAACCTGGTTTTAATTGTAAGACAAAAATTACTTGCATTGTTCTCGAAAAGATCAGAGGTAAGATCGTTGAACAGATATGGGTTGACCTATATTGTCAAAATATCTAAGCGCGGTTAGCACTTGAACGAGAAATACAGGATTTTATGGCGATAATGGCTTACAGTACACCATTATGAACAACTTTTACTATAGGACAGTCTCGGAAATCGCGAAAAAAAAACTAGCTGTTCCATGAACAAGAACATTATTTTTACAAAACAAAAAACAAAAACCGACTTCAAAAGACCGACTATTAAGTTATTCATCTATTTGTCGCGCACGTACTTAATGCAAAAAGACTTATATGGTTTTCTCATGGATACCATTATCAGAACTGGACTAAATTGAAATGTGACCAAATGGGAAGCGTCAGCTTTCTAATAAAAAAAGAATCATCAAAATCGATTCACCCAGTCAAAAGTTATGAGGTAACAAACATATTAAAAAAAATTAAAAAACATACAGACGAATTGATAACTTCCTCCTTTTTTGAAGTCGGTTAAAAATGTCGATGACTCTCGACAAAATGTATGGAACAGCGGAGTTTTTTTTTTGCGATTTCCGGGTTGGTCCCATAGTAAAAGTTAGCTTAGCGTATCCTTTCCTTATAACCAAACATAATCATCATAATAATCATCGTCAGTTTGTATGGACCCACTACTGGGAAATAAGCCTCCTCTCCCTTATGGGAAGAATGTTTCCCGGTCTCGGGCCAATCTCATCCACTATGAACCGAGACTGGTCTGTTGTTGATCCTACGGGGTAATGACATTACTAAAAATGTTTTTATTTGTATCAACTTTGATTGTTAGATAAATTTCAAAATTAACGTATGAAAATGGTAGATAAGAATCAGCGCCATTTTATGACCATTTCTGACTAATTTACAAAAGACAATAAAAATATCGACACAAAACCACAACTTCCGGACTATTGTATTTCAACCAATCACTCACGCCCACAGATTGCATAATTGTACTGGCAACTTTATGGCGACTTTTTAAGAGGATTTTATGGCTTCGAAGGTCCACCTTATACAGCCATAAAAATAATTGATTACTCTAAACTTACCATATTAAATTACCTCTCTCTTTCCTTATTTATTAATCAGTATTCATTAGTAATTTGTAGAGATTTATTAGCGTATTATTTGTTTATTACATTGATTTTATGGGTATAGGTTAAACGTTGACACGCTTTGTAGATATTGAATACGATTGTTTTATTGCTTTTTAATTGAGTTCCTTTTAAATAGAATCAAATGTAAAACTGCCTAAGCGTATGCATAATAAAAAAAATTACAACTAAATCACATCACATTAATATGTATTATATTTTAAATGCGAAAGTTTGTGAATGAGTGAGAGGGTGTGTTTGTGTATGTTTGTTAGGTCTTTAAGCTGTTTGTTAGTTCTTCAAGCTAAAACGAGTCATCGAATTTGGATGAATTTGAACATTAAACTAGCGGTTTATATTAACAGACGATATGTACTAGCTTTTCCATTTCTTTAGGATAAAAAGTAACATACCTACAGAGGGCTATGAGAAAAGGGTACCTATGCCAAGCCGAAATAAGCTCATAGTACTTACACTTACATACTTACATCACAATGGCAAACTTCTACTATGGGACCAATCCTGAAATCGCGAAAATAAATATCAGGTGTTTTGCAGAAAAATGTGAATGAAGTCGTCTAAGAGGCCCTTTCAGATTAGTATTAAACTTTCTTTATAATCCTGTATAAGTAGAATAGAGAGTGGAACCGTAGGGCCTAGTTGAGCCTTTTCCTAAAAGGACAACAAAATTTAGACTGTAATTACTATATTTAAATTTAACATCCTTATATTATCCTCCTTATAACAAGGCCTCATTTCCTCAAGATGAGTAAAAAAATCGATAAATAAAACCAAACTACAATCGTAAGTGCAAAATGCAACCGGTGACTTCAGTTTACGTAACGCCGAATTGACTTTGCAGAGAGCACCGATCTTTCTCGTTCGATTTCACGATTACGCACCGAGAACGTGCACAGAATCATTCGGATTATTTATGTCTTATGTCTCACTATTTAAGTTTGAGTGGCTGACGGCTTTAATCTCACTTACTGAGTCTAGTGCGTTTTGTATGGAATAGAAACCGCGCCACCTAGTGTTTATAAGATGAACTACAATGGTACATATCGTTATACATATACATATCGTAGTTTAATCGTTAACGTAAACTAACACGAAAAAAACTCGCACTAGGCACTCTGGTAAAGATGAAGTGATGGCAAAGTGGCAAAATGATTTTTCCACGCTAGTGCAAAACTTCACCGCGCGTTGATGTCTATTACAACTAATATTTGCAGTTCTGTCATTACCAATAAAACTTTGTATTATACTGTGTGCACAGTTACCCTTCTATTTTTTACGATAATCGAGCTTAAATATTGCTGTGTTATACCTTATTTGATTTTTAATAAAGAAGAAAATTCTTAAAAACTAAAATAAATTAATAGCGCCATCTAGCGAACATTTAGTGAAACTAAAGTACCACTACTCTACGATAGATGGCAAGTCCATTGAAGCTAGTTCGTTGCTTAGTAACTAGGTGGCGGGACCAGTACAAAGTATAGTTAGTTCAACTTTAACACACAGTAGACATGGCGCTGCAGTCGTATATTTATTGTGACCTAAAGTGCTGATATTTTGAAAAGTTTGACAAGTTTCACTGAGATGACTAAGAAAATGGCTTCCTATTTATTTTTTGACTAAGAAATTTAATGGGAGGATTAGGATATTTTACAAAGAAAAAGCCATGAGACAAAGCAATTTAATAATTATTATCCTCTAATTTTTGCTCATACGAAACTGTATAGTGCATCTCATCTTGCACTAAGATGTAGAATCCAAATAATTTTTTATTTCGATCCCAAGGAATATTTTGTTTAATTTGGTTACTTATTTTGTCAAGTTTAGCATTTGTGTCGTAGTTATCATGGGCACAGCAAAAAAAAAAAACGCTTTAATTGGAATCATAATTGCAAAAACTGTTTTCTCCAATTAACATTTTACCAAAACTTTATTAATTAAAACTGAATAATTAATTAAGGCGTTTTTGCAAAATATCACGTAGTCACGTAGGCCACTAACTTTATCTCTCTACTCACTCTTTCTCCGTACAACAAATAAGGACGGCAATACGTGGCACTTGAAGTGAGCAGAAAACATTGTGAAAGGCTATCTCTCTTAAAAAGGTGTGTTTAGATTGACAGTCACATTTATATTTAAAACTAGCTGACCCGGCAAACGTTGTTTTGCCATATAAATTAATAGGGGTTGGTGATAGAAGGGTAAAAATTTAGGGTTGTATGTATTTTTAATGCCACATAAGCCACATTATAAAAAAAATAAATTTTGTCCAAAAAATAAAAAATAAAATTTAGGGGTGGACTACCCCTAACATTTAGGGGGATGAAAAATAGATGTTGGCCGATTCTCAGACCTACTGAATATGCATACAAAATTTCATCAAAATCGGTCAAGCCGTTTCGGAGGAGTATGGCAACGAAAACTGTGACACGAGAATTTTATTTATTAGACTAGCTGACCCGGCAAACGTTGTTTTGCCATATAAATTAATAGGGGTTGGTGATAGAAGGGTGAAAATTTAGGGTTGTATGTATTTTTTAATGCCACATTATAAAAAATAAAAAAATAAAAATTTTGTCTAAAAAATAAAAAATAAAATTAGGGGTGGACTACCCCTAACATTTAGGGGGATGAAAAATAGATGTTGGCCGATTCTCATAGATACCGGATAAGCACAAAAAATTTCATCAAAATCGGTCAAGCCGTTTCGGAGGAGTATGGCAACGAAAACTGTGACACGAGAATTTTATATATTAGATGTTGCCACTTCTGTGAAAATGGTTAAATAATGGAACTAAAAATGTTTACGGACACCTTATTCGGAAAAACGATAGTGGCTCCGCCGCTAACTCTACAATTAAGCTTGTATAGAAAAGGTTTCCCATGTTGCAAATTGTCATGAAAAACAAATTTAACAGACATTTAATAGTCAAACTTTTTATTACTTACCAAGAAGATTAGTACCTTCCTTGCGCATTTTTCCATCTTTATGAAAAACTAGCGGCCCGTCCCGGCTTCGCACGGGTAGACTTTGGGATAAACGTAGAGTAAATTGAAATCGGTCCAGTCGTTCACGCGTGATGGCGTGACCAAAGGTGTTGAGAATAATTATAGGAACTCTTTGTTATAACCTCTATTCTCATGCTATTGCGTAACTATAGCAACCGTAGTTTGTTGATGCTAACTTGTCAATTTATAGTAAAAATTATCAGTATAAAACGCACACTGTTTTGAAAGATATGATTGAATTTGAACTTTGTACAGAGGTAATAAAGTGCAAATTGACTCTTGGACGTTAGGAACATACCTACATTGCTTAAACAACAGTGAGTGCTTGCAATTCAATATGAACTTTATACAATAGCAATAAAGCTCGTTTTAGTTAGAAAACGTTTGTATGGGAAAAAGAAAAGGGCTGTTTTTAGGGTTTTTCAATATTTCTGAGAGATTTTCTTAATATTTTATTCCGTAAGAACCTTCTCCTAATAATAACAAATACAACAAAAAAAGAATTAGTGAAATCGGTCCAGCCATTCACGCGTGAGGCCGTGACCAAGGAAAACGGGTTTCATTTTTATATATATAGATAAAATCACTGATCATAAATTCAAATAAAAATCAACACATTTTAATCTTTTAAAATGACATTCAATGATTTCACCGTTCATTATTTTTTTCAAATATTTACTCAGTCATTTCATGTGCCAAAAAGATTGTCAACGATCATTTACCTCTACACCAAATGTCCGGACGAAGTGTGGATAAAGCTTTACTCTAGATAGCAAATCAGGTTTGGTTCAGTCTATCTACTTCCGAGTACGAGCTTTAATTTTATTTATACGTTAGCGACAAGTTATTCAACTTGAGCCAACTCGTGAAACGATATCACACCTTTGAGCAACTATGTAGTTATTGGAGATGGCGCTACACTTAGCCGCGATGCTGCATTTTTAATTGAGTTACCTTACTCAAGTTTACTCAACCATCGCTCGCTGAGTGGTCATGTTTGCCCTAGAGTGGAACAAGAGTAGTCGCTCTAACTGTCTAATTGTCTATGGACGCCAAAATACCAAAAGCGAAAAACATATTTCGGTAAACTACGAAACACCCGGAAAAGTTTTTTCTTCTAGCTAGACAAAACGAAATGTGGGACTTTTAATATTTAAATTAAACAGATTTTTTTTAATTTATTTAAAAAATAAAAAGTCGAAATTTTGCCATGCCTTCAACAACGTCACTAAACAGTAAAACTTAAAAAAAACTAAAACCAGAGCTACACCTACATCACCAGGGTAAGTAAGCTCGTATAGCCACTCGGCGTATACGAGCTTATGGGTTGATTACACGGAACGAGCACAGTCCTCGGCCGAGTACCCACTCGGTTTGTATAAACAAATTGACGAGGCGAGACAATCACTAGAAACATGATTTGTTAGCTCAGCCGAGTGTGCCCATTTACTGTCTCGCCACTGTACTCGTTACGTATAATCAATCTATTACTTACTTTTAACGTCAATGTAACTTTTAAACTCCGTCATGGTCTGAGAGATTTGACTAGAAACACTAAGTAATGTATGCACACTACCATACTACCGTTTGACGGTTCAATAACTGACAAAGGTACTTCCCCAAATTGACTCTAGAGTTCTACCACCGACTACAGATAACTGGAATCAAGTTAATTCAAATAATGAATTAATTTTATCGTTACGAATCGTGACAAAAACTGAAAAATTTTGACAACGCACGATGATGAAGAGATTTGAAATACCTCAGCGATTGAATAAAATACTTCCGGAATATGGTTATTACTTATTACGTTAGTATTAGTAGTAACAGTAAATACCCTTCTGCTATTATTTATTCTGTGCCAACCTAACCTGCCTCATTTTAAGTAGTTTTTCTCAGCCTGTTGTGTCCTACAAAAATGGGCCGGTCAAAGGCCACTCCCAATTCCCCATCATCCCTGTTCTCCGCTCAAGGTTTATTACTAAATTCCTATCGCAAAACCTCAGGAAATAGACCACCCCAATAAAATTGAGTAACCGGTATCGCTGGCACCGGCCAGATGGCGCAGGCGCATCGGAACTGAGCCGCACTTACCGCGGACCGAACCACGTCAGCGCACGCGTACAACTCTCACGACCGGAACAGGCTTTCTATCAACCGACACAGGCCACCGACAATCAGAAAAAAATAAACTCGACGCACTGGCCACTGAGAAAAATAAACTTCAGACGAACAAAAAAAATAAACGTCACACTATGACAGATAACTTTTTTAATTTTTTTGGTGCAGTGATGTGTTAACCTACGTTTTACGTCGTAAATCGTTAGATTTAGTTAATTTTATGTTGGTGTTATTGGTCTAAGTGAGTGTCTGTTGGGTCCGAAGATTTTTGAAAGCAGCTCAACCTTTTGGATTTTAAAATGGGGTCAAGGTAATCATCACCATTAATGTTCCTATTTTTAATTAGGTATAATAATTACTGCGATAGCCTTATTTTTTTAGAATGTAATGTTTTATAGTATTCTTTGGATATTATACATTTTAGACACATTAAATCAAACTACTCGAAACTATTACCGATTATTAACTAAATCTAATTAAAATATAGCTCTATTTACAACTTTGGCCGTGGATTTTTGCCATTCTAGAATTGAAAAGCAATGCTTGAACATGCTGTCAAAATTCTATATTAGAATGTCGTTACGGAAAATGCAAATGTCTGTCCATATTTCAAATATTATTTCATTTAGCTAGGTACTAACTAACAAATGACCAATCTAACTATTATCTAATCGAGGTAAGTATAATAAATTAACGGTACTCCCACCGGAATAGCAGTAAATGAATTCTACAAAGCAAACAACGCACGGTCAGAATTAATTTGATTGTGGAAAGTTGCAAGTGATGACTTAGTTTGTTTTCTAAACTAACTATGGCGACATTTTAAAAATAAATAGGTTAGAGTAGAACCTCTTCGGAAGTTTTGGCGCCAACGTGAAAATCGATGTTAAAACTTTTTACAATAAACTTGGCAGAAAATGGAGAATATTGTATTTTAGAATTTGAAAGAAAGGATGAATACCTAAATAACCGACCTCATCATTCAAAGGATCTCAAATAACCAGCATTCAAAACGAGACTAAAAAGAGTTTTTACTTTTCTGGTAATTTAGCGAATTACAAGACAAATTAAATATAACCTCTTACATAGACAAACTACAAAAGTCTGAATTATTCATTAGGTATTCATAATACAAATTATTCTAGCCAATCAAGCACAAATTATGGAATAGTCATTATTACATCATAATGGAGCTTCTATACGGGCTGACTGGTTAGACACTTGACATATCCTAGGTTATTATAGTACTCATCATTATGAGCAACTTTTACTATGGGACCAACCCGGAATTCGCGAAAAAAAAATCAGCTGTTCCATACATTTTGTCAAGTGTCATTGACATTTTTCTATGGAACAGCTGATTTTTTTTTCGCGAATTTCGGGTTGGTCCTATAGTAAAAGTTGTTCATAATAATGAGTACTATGATAACCTAGAATATGTCAAGTGTCTAACCAGTCAGCCGGTAAATACATAAGTTACTATTTTTAAATAGTTTTTAAATTGACTACGTTATTGAAACGTGTCAATAATATTAACTGATAGATAGATGAACTCTTTTTTGTGTAATTTTTTCTTGTTGGTCGTTTTTCAAGTGACATTAAAAACGGCGGGAGATTTTATCTGAGATAAAGTGATGTCCACTTTATCTCCCGCCATACCACTGTCTTTGCTAATTCGCCAGTCCCAGTCCCAGCTACAGAGCACTACCGCGGAGATCTTACCAAATTAATGAGAAATGTTTTTTTAGTTTCAAGTAAAAGTCAGTAATAAAACTGAACATTCTTTTGAATCGATTCAAATCGCAATATCTGTAGAGATAGCGAAGTTAAATCGAAATTACTATGAAGATAAGTTTTTTTAGTAAAATGCGCCGAAGAGGATTTTCAAGTTTCAATGTCTTTAGTATCGTAAAACGTATCTACCACGCGATCAAAGCATAATTACTGGTAATCAGCTGAGTACAACTATCTAAATATTAGCAGAATACAGGTTTATAAGGAAAGGGTATGCTAAGCCGAAAAGTGCTCATAATACTCATCATTACGAAAAACTTTTACTATGGGCCGAGCCTTAATAAAATTAAGCAAAAAATCATCAATTAAACATCATAGATAAATGTCAAAGACACTGGACAAAAATCATGGAAAACCTGTATTTTTTTGCGATTTCAGAGTTGGCCCATAGTAAAAGTTATTCAGAGTGATGATAAGTGATAACTATGACCATATTTCGGCTTAGCATACCCTTTCATTACAACCCTGTATTCGAAACAACTTTTGAAAGGCGGTGCAATGCAAAGGTTAGCCATTGCTAATCTAGCGCGACAATGCGACCAGCTTCGTGGGTTCTTTTCCGTCGAATACAGTCATAGCTGAGCCCAGGATGCTAAATGGGATTTTAACTCGAGCGTAGGAAACTGTAGACCTAATAGATTTTGTACAAATGAGGAAAAGAGAGCGGGATAACAGCTAAGACCTGTTACGCCTCCCCAGAGGCGTAGCTACCGCCGTATCAATGATACGAGGCCTCTAGAATACAGGAGCCCCGAACGTGTCTGAAAAAATTTTAAAATGTTATCCACTTGGGCCTCCCAGCGAATTTTGATACAGGGTCCGTCTAAGGCAAGCTACGCCACTGCACCTCACCTTTTTCACGTCAGATCCTTCTCGTTTCGTCCAACCGCAAAAAAAAACTTATAAAAATCGGATTATTATATTGAAATCTTCCCCCAACTTCCCCTTTCCGATAAACAAGCTTTCAACCATCTCAAAGCTTCCCGGAAGAGAAAGTCAGTAATTTTGGTCAATTAAAACAACGTAATTCGCTTTTTACTTTCAAGGCCTAACTAACTTACTCGTACATATTTTCGCTGTAAAAGTACTTTCCTATTAAACTTTAGTTCGTAAAAGCCGAATTACGAAGCCCTGTCGGATATTTTAGGCCATCTAAAGGCCTCTGATATGGCTTGGCAGTTGTTTAAACTTGAAAAAAGTCCAAGTGACAAAATGTAACAGCTGTTGATTATTTTTAACTATTGCTTAGATAAAATCAACGTGCATTAAAATTTAGCAAAGCGATTAAAATGTGACCAACTATTTATGAATCGCTATGTTAAATTTTGGTGAACATGGCTCTCAAAACTTAAGGCTCTTATGCACAGGCAAACCTTATATCTATGTAAGCTTTGCCTGTGCGTATGAGCCTTAAAACCTTGCTTATAGTCAACACAAAATAAGAGGCCCGTTTTGACATTAGTCATCGCGACGTAACTAGTGATGTTACCATATGACTCGGTATTCGATACTCACGATAAATCAATTCAAGTTTGTATGAGTATTTGATCGATTTCATTATGTATTGTAAGTTCATTGGATTAAGGTTTTGATTAGAAAATTTAACTTTAACTTTAGTATTGTAGGTATTTAGAAATGATACAATGGTACGAAAGGTCAATTTGTTATTAATTTAATATTTACTCAATAATATTCACTCAATCACAAAAAAATAAGAAAAAGCGAAAGGTAGTAAACCACTCTGTGAATTTATTTGCGTCCATTTCTTTGTGATATTCTTTTGTACTTTTAGACTCGAATGCGAGTCAGGTATCATTCACAAAACCTCCCCCGGCTGATATCCAAGCTAATCAATATTTAATTACTATTCAAATCGAATAAAGCTGGTGAAATTCAGTAATTAATTGGTTACAACACTAATATTTGAAAAAAGAAGACTGAGAACGTAACTGTTTTTGAGAGTTTCGTTATAATTTTTTATTTGACATTGCATGCTACTATAAAGTATGCGCGAAAAGCGTTCCAAGTTACATTATATGGTCTTTCTGAAGTGTCAAAACCGGCCTCTTATTTTGTGACGACTATAGTCTAGAGACAATTTGTAGGTCAATTGATAACTTATGAAACCAAATTATTCGTCTCTTGCCACGCTTTACTTTCATCTAACTTACGTGAATATTTCAAACCTATGTTTATCTATAGCATAAATTAACACGGTTATATCATCCACATAATGTAGTTCAATATTTGACCTGCAGTTTTTGAAGTGAAAACTTCTTTAGCGGCGTTGTACACTTTTTTGGAATGGGTAAAAAATGTTAAACTCGCGACAGGGTCACGTGACCTGATCGAAAATTCGTAAGACGGATGGAGAGTAGACAGCTAGTATCCCCCTCTCTTTCTACGGCGCGGCGAAAATGTATGTCTGCGCCGGCTGTTTCGTTTAGGCGGCGCAGGGCGCTTGCGCGAATGTTCTAATTTGACAGTTATAGTGTTGTGACCTAGTGATTATAGTGGACACGATATCGATTCATTTTTCTATTAAAATAATTAAAGCAATTCGTGCAAAATTATTCCCTAACCATTCCAAAATATCCAAAACGCACAACGTTAATACTTAAGTTTTCACTTCTGCCGGCACTCCCGGAGTGCAACCCGTCGTTTTTTTTCTCTCAAACATTTTAGTCGTCGCCGCCGGACTAAAATATGTACCGACATATTTGTTTCAACTTTTAAAGTGAGACATTTGTACATTTTAGAACAATGCATTTAGCTACGTGTCTTAAGCGTCGAGCAATCGCCATTACGAAGTAAGCATTACCTGTCTACTAGTGAACCAAAGAACGCAGACACTTGACATTCAAAATTGAGCAATAAATATAGTCCACTAAAGTCGATTGTTGTGTTGCTGCCTTCCAGTATATGTGGACAGTTAGGAGATGGTTTCCTGTTCTACTCGTCCAACTGGATTCCAACTACTTTCGTCCTGTGACCACTAACGCCTATGGATGGAAATATTTAGATGTTTATAATCAATTAGGTATACTCGTATAAGTTCTAGTTGTCAACCTTTACCTCCAAAACATTTTCACGAAATATTACCCATCGACTAATATTATAAAGTTTGTTTGCCTGGATGTTTAATACTCAATCAAGCTTAAACGGCAGTACAGATTTGGACAAAATATGCTATAGTGGTAGCTTATATTCTAGTTAAACATATAGGCTGCTTTTCATCCCGGATTCCTTTAAGATACTAGGTCAAACTGCGGGCGTAGTTATTTTTCACATAAAAACATGTTTTATTGCAGTATGAGCGTTACAAAAGTGAAGGTAAGAGTGCATATCTATTTATCTATCAATGCCATCCAAACTTGGAATGTTTTAAAATTCAAGCCTTGAGCTCATCGGGAAGCTAATTCTAAACCGATTGCAAAATCTGTACCTTGCCCCACTAATCACGATTTGAATTGTAAAGTCCTTCAGAAACCAGTCTTCAAAGTAAAACGAGTTGAGTAAACAGTTAAAGGAAAATCGCAAAGAATAACGGACTGCCCTAGAAAACTTTATGAGATTACTATATCAACATAATTTTAAGCGAGCAACCGTTATGATTGATGAGTCGGTTGTTTTAATCGATTGTAATTACCTTACTTTCGTATAGTGTTTTTTTTGGCCACAATTTCTCACTTCCCACTTAATTGCAAATCGCAACACAAGACTGCTGACTTCCTTATTTTCTTAGATAAACAAGGCCTTATTTTTTAACCCTGCATGAAGTTATCACTGCTTAGTCTGATATCTACTCGCTGATGTGAATTGTCACGTGTGAAAACAAGACGGAGAACTTAGAGCAATGATTTAACTTCAAGACTTTGAAAGTAAGACCCTATACATATATTTTACACACAACCCTATACATAATATATTTAGCATTGTGAGCCTGTTCTAGCGGTCCAGGATCTCGCTCCGGTATTTTAAAGAGATGTTAGCTTGGGTGATCGCTGACAAGAAGGAAACCCACAATGCACCCCTCAAGAGACCTATCGCCCCTAATAACGAATAAGAACAAGAATCTTGGACTTTTAAAGGTTAAAGTGAATAGCTAACTTCCTAGTTTGCTTGCTTCATTTTTAACTACATTGTCATCATCATTTTCCAACAGGTATAATAAACCGACAGATAAAAAAATACAAAAATAACTGTCAAATGTCAACGCACCTGCACTGCGCTTGGACCCACTGACACCGAACGTTAATTGCATTGCAGAAAAACAAGCACTACACTCAAGATAATAAAAATAATTGACGGCCCTTGGATCGTGTAGCACGCGCGTTAAAACATGGCCTTTTAAAGACACCTTACATGATTTTTAAAGGCCAAATCAGTGTTAACATTTTCACGTTAACAAAGAAAATTTTATTATAATCATCAAATTATATTAACCTTTCGTAAATTCCAAGCAGGAAGTTGGAAACAATCGCTATCATTTCCTTGATTAAAAATATGAATGAACTTAGGAAGAAGGCGCACTTTTGGCAGAGTGGTCATGATTACGCTTCTGATAATATAGGGCCTACCGAAACCTTTATTTCTTCTTACAAATAACAATTTCACGCTCTACTGACAATGAAAGCCAGACCAGAAGAAAGACCAAGAGAAAATCCTGACAAGCACGTCTGCGAAAACCAAAGACTGTGGTTGATCAACGCGTTCGCGACGACTTTGATAAAGCTTGTCTATCTTTTAGCGTCCATGAGAATTGAGAACTGTGGTCTTCCACTACCAGATGATCCATTTTCGCAGCAATAAGCCTTACCAGTCAGTAATGCAGCAGCTTTCATGATAACCAGCTCTTTACTTCCTAAATCGATCAAGCGTAGTCCACTGTTACCTGCTCAAACATCAAAGCGCATAATAATTATTTCCGTTACAGTTATGAAACAGCACTTTAGTAAGTGACTGGTTTATATGCGTCATTTAGAAACATTAGTAGTCGTTAGGGTAACCAGGGTAATCTTCAGAGCTAAGATTTCGTCACACGAACACGCAACCTTCAACCGGACCGGAGATTCATTTTTCACACCAAACAAATAGCTAGAGATTATTTTCATCATTGTCAAATCACAAGAGATCATTTTTTGCAACAAAAAAGAAAAGCTCAACATTATCCAGGCATGAACCAAAAAGCACATTGAGTAGAGAAAGTTTGTGACATTGAGAAAGAAATGGCAATGGGTTTCGTTTTGATATATTACCTTTGTATTTGGTATAGCTTAGTCGTATTACGAACTATTATGTAAGTCAAACAATAATACGCAAACAGCAACAAATACGGCTATCATCATGATATAACCTCACATTGTGTAATCGAAATAAATATTCAACGCGTATAAAATTCTTTACTACATTTAACGATCTTGTGCAACCCCACGTAACCTGTCGATCCCAAATTGTACATGTCAATAGAAAAGGAGAGTCTCATCCGTAATTTGGTGTCGGTTACGTACGCCACTGTGGCACGCGCGCTAGCTCAGCTAACCACTGAGTTAACAAAACAAAGAGACAAGCAATCTTCAGCTTTCCCCGCCGTGGGTGGACAAATGCGAATCGATCATAGGACTCGAATAACATGATAGCCAATAATAAACCTTAAATAGCTCTCAATAGGACTGATATCGACCCCGATGACGTGATAGGTAGTAGAGACGGCCCAAACTGCACGTAGGCTCATGGAAACGAAGTCGATGTCCCACTTGGCGAAGTGGTCGTACCAAATAAAGATCGTAATGAAATCAACGTGGAATCAATATAGATGGACAAGTACGAGTATGTGAGTTGACGCACGTATGTGATGTTATATAAATGAAGACTGCTGTTCAAATTTTAATTTGGATATCTATTGTGAATACATATGTTGGTAGAATAAAAACAGCAACAAACTGACAACATCCAAGGGTAGATACTTAAAACGAAGAATGCAGTTCGAATTACGCAAAAAGCCTAGAACTGGCTGCGTTTGACTAAACCCATTCCAAAATTTGCATAACGCGAGGTCGACGATGCCAAAAGCTGGACATGAATAAAAATGTTCAATTGACTATTCAGGTTGTGCCTTGTCAAACAGAATAAAGCAGAAAACGGTACACTGACACACTTTCAACAATTCGTGTTTTTAGAAACACTAAGTTTAAGAACTATCTATAGGTAGCTAAACAAATCTGTTATCTGTGTATTCATTCGAATATTATTTCATTCTAAACAATTTCAAACCCAACAAAGCGTAGTTTTAGTCGTCTACATGCGTATACGCATTTTTCAATTCATCTACGTGTATTGTTACTAAAAACCAGTATTATTGTTCTGTCTGCATCTCAAGTGAATAGCAATGGATGTCTTACTGTATTGTGAATGCTTTTCACGTTTTGAAGCGCTACCGGGTGTAACCAAGGCATCAAAATTAGCTTTGTCGTATTCATGACATACATTTATCATTGCATGTCTAGTACACTCATAAATATTTACATACTTGTTTTAATGAAGAGCTTTTGAAGTTTCATTATGAACTTTAAAGAATAGTCTTATGTTTAGTCAATCTTAACTGTACTTTGTGTCTATAGGCATAGATCACTTTTGGCTATTGCCACAATTCTGGGATTGCTTCATTCATTCACTACATTTTATAATCTTAATATATATAAATTACGTGTCACGTTGTTTGTCCGCTATAGACTCCTAAACTACTTAACCGATTTCAATCAAATTTGCACACCGTGTGCAGTTCGATCTAACTTAGGAGATAGGATAGCTCACATCTCAATGTATAGTAAAAAACATGAAAAATTAGAAAATTTAATAATACATAAACCATAATTTAACTTTAGCGCTTTGGACAATGTAAACTTTTTTAATGTAACTTTTGACATTTGACATAGAATTGACGCAATGGCTTTTGACAGGACAACGTCTGTCGAGTCAGCTAGTTTTACAATGGAAACTAACGCGGTTTTCACACATTTTCATTCACTACATTTTTTTTTGACTAAATGCAAGACCACAATTAACCACAAGTTTTAGCACACAAACCTTAGAGCGTTGCTTTAGGTTTTCAATATTTACTTTACTAGACAGGAAACTGAGATCAGTCCACATCTCGATTGTGAAAATCAACCAAGGTTGTTATGCTTCACAATCCATGACATATCAAGTTATTTTCCACATGGTGGTCAAATGTGACATATGATTTACTTACAAGACTTAACAGGTTAACACACTTACACGTGAAGACTGAAGAAGCAGTCGGGTCCAATAAAAAAAATTATCAAGCTGCAATAATGTAAAAAGCATTGATGTTACAATGATGCTACTAATGAAGAATAAGTTTGCTAATAGGTTGCGCGACGTCTCTCAATTGTCTTAACTTAATAGTCTCAATGAAACTACCAATTATTATGCAAATAGTCTAAGTTAAACAAGAAATACACGGAATCTTTGCTCAATATGAACCAAATTCGTCGAGATTACTGCAGAAGTGTAGACAATAAGCATTTCTACAGAACTGAGAACATCTAACCTAAGTATTATAGCTTTTGCAAACTACCGTATGACCTTTGGACTCTGACCTAGATCGTATCCGGTTTTAGCTTTGTCGAGCTTTTCACTCTTCTCATGGGAGTCATTTAAATTCATCCTCTTAGTCGGTGTGGCAATTCAAAACCATATAGCTTAAAGATTAGAAACGATCATTACATTTAAAAGTGAGTAACTTAGCGCACGTTGGTAGTGGTGGACTTATTTGCAGAGTGAACCGAAGTATCACACATGATAAATGCCTATATTGGTACTGTGCAAATAACTATTTCTCGACTTAAAAAGCAATAATTCCATTGACATAACGTAACACAACGTAAATAATTATTATCTCTAATTTTCAACGCAGTGCAATACCGAGTATGATTTTGAAGTTTAAATTCTGGGTGGCACGACTGTGGTGGAATAAGAGGTGGTAATGGCGCCTACAATAAAGTGATCATTCTATTCCCCTGTCTATCACTGAATTGTATAAAAAATCGTACACATTATTCACCTCTACATCCCGTTAACTCTACAGCCTGTTTCTACCAAACCATCTGCCGTAACAGACTCGTGTCGTGTTTCTTTCTATAAATTGTATTAGACCAAGTACGACCGACCGTAATGACCCCCATTACCGGTAACTGCCTGTTATCAATCCGCTCGGTTGTTAGCCTTCACGACTCAACTCGCTGCACCTCTCCACCTCTCCAAAACGTTTCCCTTTCTCTTTTAAATCATCATTATTTTGAAGAATATTAATTGCAATAAGCAAAGCTTACGACGGCCTGTTTGGCGGCCTGTTTTTTTGACGGCCTGTTTGGCTCAGCGGTAGTAATATCCGCCTCATAAGCCAGAGGTCCCGGGTTCGATTCCCGGTCGGGCAGATGTTTGAATGATGAATTTAAATATCTGTTCTGGGTCTGGGTGTTAGTTGTCCTTGTCTTTGTGTATGTTCCATGGCATCCCCGACACAGGAATTTATCCTAGTGGGGAGCTATGAGTGTGAAACGTTATTTATTTTATTTATTTATTTTTGGTTCAAGGACTTTGCAGAGTTGACGATTCATGAACGAAATTGATATTGGTTTAGCATGACTGCTTTTGTAGAATAGTGCATTCGTTTATCCTATATGGGCATAAAATGAGATAGATAATTTTAGTGCTGCCAAACTAGGTTACTTTAGGCAACGGTACCATATTCAAATCATTAAGTTTATTATTAGTTTTAGGCCTTCAGGCGGCTTATAAATAGGGTCAGCCACTCGGTCTATAGGAACTTACTTGATCTGTTTGTGTTAAATCTTAATTAAATTCAGAGACCAAACCTAAACCAGCGCAGAGATTCCTGAACCAAAAATAGCGAAAAGAAATAATGTATCGTCAATATTAGATGACCAACTAACCTAACATTAAGTCATCGATAATCCAGTTAAATCCTTGAAATATTTGGAAGCTGACAAATAAACAAATACGTTGACAAACCACGCGGTGCAATATCTTAAACATTACACCACCCGACAGGTTCTAACAACTTCTATTGGTTGTGCAAATACTTACTGGGCTGGACAGTTTCCCAACACACTCTCGACCGGCCTTTAGATGCATTTTAAATGTAATCATTTGTATTTCGTGTTCTTTCGTAGAGGTTACGATAGCATTATGAAAGTTGGCGTCCTAGCGTTTGGCCATCTCTGATTAGTAACGTAAACCTTAGGTTAGGCTTTCGGTTACTTAATCTCTTTTAGATGGATGTAGCTCAATCAGACTTATGAGGTCATCGTTGTATAATTCATATTCCCTATTGAAGCAGTGTCTATAGAAACAACCGCAATTATCTATTATCTATATATATATATATATAAAAATGAAACCCGTTTTCCTTGGTCACGGCATCACGCGTGAATGGCTGGACTGATTTCACTAATTCTTTTTTTGTTGTATTTGTTATTATTAGGAGAAGGTTCTTACGGAAAAAAATATTAAGAAAATCTCTCAGAAATATTGAAAAACCTTAAAAACAGCCCTTTTCTTTTTCCCATACAAACGTTTCCTAAATAAAATGAGCTTTATTGCTATTGTATAAAGTTCATATTGAATTGCAAGTACTCACTGTTGTTTAAGCAATGTAGGTATGTTCCTAACGTCCAAGAGTCAATTTGCACTTTATTACCTCTGTACAAAGTTCAAATTCAATCATATCTATCAAAACAGTGTGCGTTGGAGCACAGATAAAACAAAAAAAAGAAAAAGAAATCGAATAGTTCATTCATTTGTTTTAAAATTTCGAAGGATTTGACTCCACGTCATATCAAATTAAAAAAAAGTTGAAACAACAACAAACTGTCAATGTCAGTGTTTTTTTTTCATGGATGAGTTTGCTTTTGTCAACTGATACACGAAACAAATTCGTACCTATAATTGTAATATATTATAAGTATAAAATTGTAAATAGTGTTTTGTGCAGTGTTTATATTTAATTAGGCAGTACCATAGAGAAGTACTGTATGGCAGTACGAAGTCTGCCGGGTCAGCTAGTCTTTGATAAATATATGTTTTTTTGACACTACTAAAATAAATTGTTGGATTAATATTTACCAATCTATTTATTTTTAATTGGTTGCGTCACCTTTGAGTCAATTCAACACTTTACTAGTTGTCTTTGATACCTATAAAGACTTCAATTCTAAAATCTCTTATACAGGCTATAAAATACCTATAGAATTATGTATCATTGTAACATTTGTAACACAATCAGCAGACACTAGCGAAATTGTAAATGTCTTCCTACCACACCCACATCTTTCACCGTTTGTTCTAAAGCATTACGAACAGGTTTCGTATTGTGACGCGGATCGTAGACCGGTGATCTGTAGTTACCAACAGAGTTAGAAAATACCTAACATATGTAGCTTTTTCCCTTAGCATATTCGCATTGCTTTAATATTTTCAACTAAAATAGGAGAATTAAGCCTGAAGTCTGTGTTAAGGTTTGAAGTAAAGTATAGTACGATTTATATAGAAGCGTGGCAAGTGCATATATTTTTGGGACTTTATTAGTTGCGATTGTATTGTTCTCCTTGTCGTCGCAAAAACATGTTAAAGAAAAACTCAAATATGTCCATTGTTCACCTTTTAAAAGCACAAACACAAACAAATTGACTCGCACATCCTTTTGAGAGAGTCGCAGTGAATACGTGACAAATATTTGCCAAAGGATTCTACATGGAAATATAAATTAAAGATTGGTAAAATTTAAAAGTCCATGCAAATACAAAAATATGTTTCTATTCCGAAATATCTGCATGTTCTCAAAATAACTACCGACCTATGTGAGTTGTTTAAGAACAAGTATAGAAATACGGGTTAAAATGTAATTTAGATTTGACAATTAGCTATAACTATGGGCAAATTTTTTTTTATTTAGGAATTTTTCTCATATTTGTTAAAAACATGCACATGTAGCTTTGTCTTGGACGTTTTTTTTTTTACCCATAGACAAACAGTTGTTATACATTTTTATGTTTACTCGAAAAAGGTTTCACTATCGAAATTCTAATATGGCCAGACACGTAAGTGTAAATTGCCACTAAAGTGTGAACTGCCCGAACCACTGTCGCTTTTATATTTAGGAAAGTTCAAATAAAAGTTTGAAATTGTGGAAGGTCTGGTACGCTTAAAATGATAAAGATAATGTGTAAGTAGGTTTATAAGTTTATAACAAGCAAGTTGGTAACCAAAAGTAGACTAGTCGTTTTCTAAGAAGGAGGAGTTTAACTTTTAAAGACTACTAATGGTTCTTAATTATTACTGGTAAAAAATTGACCACAGCTCATTCGATTTGGTGGTGTATTGGTAGTCGAAAACACACATAACTTGATTATGTAGAACTGTCAAAAATGAAATTCTTTGATCCACGCAAAAGTATTCGTGCAGATAACGGGACAGAGTAGACCGATTTTAGGCGACTCGAAATACTTTTAACTCACTAGCTCAATACTAAATTTTAATTGAGTTCCTTCGAAATATTTTACAGAAATTGCTTAAAGCCAAAGTCAAGTAAGTCCTACAACAGACTTTGAAACTCATCTATCGTTACATAAACTTCATGAAGTAATTCCTAATTATTTAATTTGCTCTCGTCACGTTTCTCTAAAATTGAATTATTTACAGAGTTCTAAAGGCAAGGTAGTATAATTGAAAGTATTAAATGAAATGACCACAAAGTTTCCTGAGGTCTGAGACGAAATAGCATATTACGGAGTGAAAGTTTATTGCTGGTAACAGAGACTGTGTTTTATGTTTACTTCCTATTTATTTGTTGTCCAAGTTACAAAAATCTGTCTGTGAAGAAGAGAAATATAACTATTTACTTAGGATAGACAAAGATGCAAGATGAGAAAAAGAAGAGAGGATTAGAACTTTATTTAAACTCAGGACCATAACCATACCGCAATAACAGTATTTTATAGCGTAATAGCTTTTCTTATCCACAATGAAGGAATGTAAGATGAGAAGAAGATAAGACATCTGAATGAACAATACAAAGACATAATTTTTTCCTTAGTTAATGTTCAATTCAATAATTCGTATAGATAGCCATGTTATACATTAATTTTATTTAGTGTGGTAGGTTCGAAAAAAATACTTAATTATACTTTATTTAGTGTTAAAGCTGGGTGAAGTATATGTTAGGATCAAAAAATTAAACTTCGTAATCAATGTATTCAGAAGGAATGTAATGTTGGTTTCATTCAAAGATAACAAGAGATTGGAGGTAACAAGAGTCAAAACAATAAAGTTGAAATGTGAAATCTTATTTTATAAAATGATAACAAAGAGTCCCTATACAAAAAGGTTCATTTGTAGAAAAGAAACACGACGCGAGCGGTTTAAGTTTATAGAACCAGTTGTAATTTCACTCGAGCCACATTTTAGAGTGGTCTCAAAAATTACCGTCCCACTAACATAGAAAACATGTAACAATAAACTGTTTAAACACAGCTATTATTAGTTTTAGACATGCTGGCGAAGTTGTGACGTCCAATGTTATCACGACGGTAGTTATTTTATCTGTAACTGTTTCAAAGTCAAGGTCGTCGACCGTGTAGTTCGGTCTGGCGACAACAGATGGCGCAATTCAGTCTTAAAACGCGCAAGTGTTTCGTTCGCGGTAATAAGCGAGTGTTTCAAGCGCGGATTTCTCGTTGCCATCAGAAGGGTCTTAACTGACTCGACTGAACAGCGGGTGATGAATTTGGAAATGATTCCTTGTGATTCCACTCCGCTCGCTTGCAAGTCACCTATCGCAGACTTGCTTGTCGATGATCTGACGCTGTTTTTGGCCATTTATTATCCTTTTAAACACTAAATATATATTCTTTAACTTCTCAGGCTCAGAAGTGGAAGAACTTATAATAAATTTCACTCCGCACTCGGATGTGGGTTGCTTCAGATGGGGAGAGTAACTCGCAGAGTTTTCATTTATAGGTATATTTTTTGTTGGAAATAAAATGCTATTCAAGTATTTTGATGTTATATTAGAATTGATACTGAATAGTTTACAACATATTTTTTTTTTGTAAGAGCAAATCTGATGTTAACAACTTTTTGGTAGTTTTTTAATACTATCAATTACAGAGCTGAGTGTAGAAATAAATATGTTTAACTTACCGAGACTGTAGCTGGGTTAGGAGGTCAGTAATCCCAAAACAATATACCACGGAATAAATAATAGTATAGTTGAGATACATAGAATTGTGAGGGTGTGTACCTACTTATTAAAATGTGACATTGTGCGAGAGAAAAAAATTAAAAGTGAGAAGTGAGAACGCTACGTTATACGACAAGAAGATTTACTTACTCTGTTGTGTCGTTAGAATGCCTTGCCAATGTATTCCACAGAAAATATCGAACGGAATGAAGTAAACAGATATACCTGTAAAAGAAAAAAATGACTATTAGTATACATATCCATTAATCCATACATACGTATGTATTATCATTCTATGATAAATATTCTATTAGGTATAATCATAAAGATGGCCACATAACACAACTCATCTTCGACCACATCCTCGATTACCAACCGGCGAGGTGGTGATCAAACGCGGACTTATCCGTGATAAAAAAAATATTATTTATTATCGGTTTCGTTTATTAAAGCATTGAAAAATATCTTAATTGTGTCACTTCAAAATCTGTCAATCCTTTGTAGAAGTTGCCGAGCAACTGAGATGTCCTCCTGAGATGTCCTCTCCTTTCGACAGTTGGATGAGAATATTTATTTATTATTCCGATGTTCTGAGCTAATAGTTTTCTCTCCTTTATTTCAGGAACCAAATAACACGAGAGCGCGGCCGCGCCTACCACCATGGGCCAGGAACAGTCCTACTCGCATGCTAGCGTCGGCCAGTCCGTCAACCGCTACAAGGACAAATTCGATACACCGTACAGGAGCACCCAACTCGACTACCGATCCAACTACGAAGAATCCTACAAACGACACAAGCCCCGACGATCCGTTGACAGCTATAAAAGCGACAATAGCTCAACAGAAAGCAGCGGCTACAGAAGCGGCTCCAGCGCTTGCGAATGTCGATCCACCAGCGACTATTACACCACGTCCTTATACAAAAACGACCACTACAAAGATATCAATAAGGAACTTTACAAGCCAGTCAAAATACCTAAAGAGAAACGCTACAAATTGCAGTTGTTCGATCTACAGAAGGAGGAACTGAAAAGCGCCAGGCTGAAGAGCTATCTGAGCGAAGCAGAGAAAGCGAAGTTAAAAGCTGGGCCAGGAACGGCGCAGAAGAAGACTGGTATAAGGAACTATACGCCGAAGATACTAGAAGAAGAACAGCGAAAGAAGGATTGGATATAAGAGAGTTAAGACTAGTAGGCTAAGCTGTAAATATTAGTGTAGCGGTAGATGAGTCGGTGTGAGGATGGAAGCGGCAGGCGCGCTGGCGAGCTTGGCTCCGTCGCCCATCACCGTGTTGGGGCTGATACCACTCCTGGCACTCGGGATCACGTATTTCAGATACCAACAATTCGACCCGGAATCTTATATATCGGATATCAACACTGTAAGTATCTTATGTCCTTATTATTAATCTAAGAAATAAATAAACTCCATCCCAAATTTTATACAAATCTGTTTGGTTGTCGCAGCATGGAAAAGTGACAAAAATACACTCTCATTGACAGACTTTCGCATTCTTTAGATTAGTATAAAATGTGACAAGTAAATGTAGTGCAATACATTTATTTGTCGAATCGAAAGGAGGAGCCACCATCGCAAATACTAAAAAACAGTCCTGTCGAAAATCAACCAAGCCATAATTCTATTAGTTCACTAAGTTGGTAACTTTAAGCGCGTCTAAAGATTAGTTAAGTTGTAAACATAAATGACTAGTTAGGGATTAGATGACTTTCTACATACATGTGCTTAGAAAGACTGAAATGTTGCAATAAAAGTGTCCAATGGTTTGCTAAGCAGCATTGCACGCAATTTTATTGGAGAAAGTGCACTTTCCATCACTTGTGATATAATATACCTACTTACTTTATTGCCAAAGTAAATACATACTCGTACCATGCATACATTATATGGTTAACTTCAAAAAAGACGTGGATATTTTCAAAATGTGACTACTTTACATACGAGTACATTCATAGTAATGGTGATAGGCACATTGTAGTCAACTATGTTATATCTATAGCCAATACGTAAAGACAACTAAGTAATAGATTGAAGTGAGATTGATCTTAGCATAATAAAATTTCTAATTTCGTCGATGACTCACAAATTCACAATACTTTATTCTATTTTCCAGGTGTTGCCGATATACGACTTTGTGATAGTCGGCGGCGGTTCAGCCGGCGCGGTGGTCGCGTCCCGGCTCTCAGAGATCGGCAACTGGACCGTGCTACTGCTGGAGGCCGGTCACGACGAGACCGAGATATCAGACATTCCCGCGCTGGCTGGATATACGCAGCTCTCAGATATAGACTGGCAGTTCCAGACCACGCCATCAAACAACCGCTCCTACTGTCTAGCGATGAATGGAGACCGCTGCAACTGGCCGCGAGGGAAAGTTCTCGGCGGCAGCAGCGTCCTCAACGCCATGGTCTACGTTCGAGGCAACCGCAATGACTACGACTTGTGGGAAGCGCTCGGTAACCCCGGCTGGTCCTACGATCAAGTGTTGCCATACTTCCTCAAGTCTGAAGACAATCGGAACCCGTATTTGGTAAACACGCCGTATCACGCTGCTGGTGGATATTTGACAGTCCAAGAGGCGCCGTGGAGGACTCCGCTCTCAGTGGCGTTCCTAAAAGCTGGAATAGAGCTTGGCTACGAAAATCGAGACATAAACGGAGCGAAACAGACGGGCTTCATGTTGACGCAAGCGACGATGCGGCGCGGGAGCCGATGTAGCACAGCCAAGGCTTTCCTCCGTCCTGTGCGACAGAGAGAGAACCTACACGTAGCTCTCGGTGCCCAAGTCACGAGGATACTGATCAATCCAGTCAAGAAACAAGCGTACGGCGTGGAATTTGTGAGAAATGGACAGAAACAAAAAGTACGAATCAAGCGGGAAGTTATCATGTCCGCTGGAGCTTTAGCCACGCCTAAGCTGATGATGTTAAGCGGGATTGGCCCCGCTGATCATTTGCGAGAACACGACATACCCCTTGTAGCAAATCTAAAAGTAGGACATAATTTGCAAGACCATGTCGGTTTGGGAGGCTTGACTTTCGTCGTTAATAAGCCAGTGACGTTTAAAAAGGACCGTTTCCAGACTTTCCAAGTTGCTATGAACTACATTTTGTATGAGAAGGGTCCAATGACGACTCAAGGTGTAGAGGGACTCGCTTTCGTCAATACGAAGTATGCTCCGTCTTCAGGCAACTGGCCCGATATACAGTTCCATTTCGCACCAAGTTCAGTGAATTCAGACGGCGGTGAGCAAATCAGGAGGATCTTGAATTTGCGCGATAGAGTCTACAATACAGTTTACAAGCCACTCGAGAACTCTGAGACCTGGACTATACTGCCCTTACTTTTGCGCCCAAAAAGCTCCGGCTGGATCAAACTTCGAAGTCGCAACCCTTTCCAAGCTCCTTCCATAGAACCAAACTACTTCGCGTACAAAGAAGACCTCAAGGTCTTAACTGAAGGGATAAAGATAGCCATGGCGATTTCGAACACAACAGCGTTTCAACGGTACGGGTCCAAACCGCACAACATTCCGATGCCTGGCTGCCAGCACTTGACTCTATTCAGCGATGAATATTGGGAATGCAGTTTGAAGCATTTCTCCTTCACCATCTATCATCCAACCGGTACATGCAAGATGGGGCCGAAGCACGACCAGGACGCTGTAGTGGATCCAAGATTACGAGTCCATGGCGTGGCTAACTTGAGGGTGGTGGACGCTAGTATCATGCCGACGATCATCAGTGGGAATCCCAACGCTCCAGTTATCATGATAGCGGAGAAGGCCTCTGATATGATCAAAGAGGACTGGCTTGTGTTATGACCCGACAGTGTTGTGGACATTGAATGACTTAATTCTCAGTTTACGAATTTGCATCGGAATCTTTGGGTGTGGCAATTTTATTTTGGGCGTTGTTAACAAACATAGTTATGTATCTGTGTTAGTTCTGTTGTATAATTTTGTAAATCGGACTGATTTGACAGCATTAAAGTTGTGTCCCTTTTCTTCTTAATATGTTGGAAAAGCATGGCGAAATTTTTTCTAGCATTATGTACACTTCGTCAGTAAAGTTAAAAATATTTAACAATGAAACAGAATTGACGTCACATAAATATTATGTGCATTGTACCGTGTAACACCTTGTAACATGCTTACCATTGTAATACGAATGTTACAGAATAAAAAATCTTGGAGTATGAATTTTATAGGTATTTACAACTACTAAAAAGAAATTGTCAGACTCATAATGTAATTTAAATAATTGTCATTATTTATAAGCTTTGTAAATAAAGTAATGTAATAATTAATTATTGTACGATATGTAATATTAATGTGCTAGTTTAAGCTCAGTCCTACATGTCTATTGAATTTGGTAGAATAAGAAAAATAAATAAAGAAAAGGAATTATTAGGTTATGTATAAATAAAAATAAATGGTTTAGTTAAAATTAGAACCTTGTTTGATTTCTAATCAGACCTTTTTCTTTCTTTAGCGTGTTTCTTAATTCTATCAAGACCTGAGATCTAGACAGTAACAGGGTCCATCTCATAGGCTTAAGCACAAAGCAGAAACAACTCTTCAGTTTTGGAGTCAGGTAAAAAGACTGACAGTTTTTACATAATATTAATATTTCTTTTTTTTTCATTGACCTAATTTAATAGTTGCGTTAGGCCCATTTGTGTCAAACTGTAAATACGTCTCGACGATTTTGGTAGGGTTGAACCCAGAATTAATAAGTAATAATTAATACAGAGATAACTGCTCTGGCCTAGTATGACGGAAGTCGGCCATTAATAGTAAGTAAAGTTATAAAGTTTTTAGTCGGTTATGTTCAAAACAAGATTAGGCTAACTTATTCAGGAGTCTCAAAACTCAATCAGTTTCAAGTGGAACAATTTATCATTATCAAATCATTTTATTATTTCAAACATTACAAAAAAAACACTAGTCATGACATCTATTAGTGACTAGCGACAAAAATATATTTACCTTATTTTTGTTCGAAAAAGCGACATCCATGACATCTATTAGTGACTAGCGACAAAAATATATTTACCTTATTTTTGTTCGAAAAAGCGACATCTAGTGTTGAGTAGCAAAATCACGCAAAGCTTCGACAAATCATAAACGTGAAGAAGTTCAAAAATAACTCACTAGATGGCTTGACAGCTTTAGTTTAGTTTCTTATTCTTTGGCAAACAAATGTGTATTCATGAAACAGAAAAAAAACTTTGGAACTAAAACTTTTGGTACAATAACAACATTGTTAAAACATTAATATTACTTTACCAACAATACAACAAGCTAACGCTTATAAGCATCTTGCACAAGCCAAAGCCAGTTAGCGAAAAACTACATAATCAGGCAAGTACAATTATATTCTACTCGTGTTTATTATTTTTCCTTAAATATTTCGAGAAATTAAACTTTTTTCTAACTTTACTAAGTCAGTTGTCACAGTATTTAATAGTTACAGTACAGCTTATACTCACTTTACTATAAACTATAACTTAACAGTAACTGAGTAAAAGAAAACAAATAGTTTTCAAAAAAAAAAAAATTTTTTGTTGAAGTAATTTATCTATCAGAACAAATTCATGCAATTCGTTTAGTTAGGATCCAGTAGGATTCCAGTAATCACAGTTTGTAATCTCGCCGACCTGCTAATTTATTGATATCGAGAGTGAACCAGCTGCTCATCAATCGGCCTATTTCCTACTTTACCGACGACCGTGTCAATTGCAATTGAACGCGTACCAATGTTATGCCAATTGAATGCGTACCAATGTTGTACCAATTAAATGAGTACCAACATTGTACCATCACTGAGGTTCAAGTTGCTCGTTGGGCTGACAATGCAGGGCGCACGTACGCCACTATCGCAGTGGAAATGACGCAGAAGGAAAACTATAACACAAGAGGCACACTATGCCCGATTCGACTGAGACTAGACGCAATGACAGGCTTGAAAAACTAATTTCATTCTAAATTAAATCATTTATTTAATTTTTTGTTATAAAAATCGACATTTTCAAATTAAAGTAAATTTAAGTTTAGCAAGTAACACTAAGCATTGTTATTTGGTACATATTTGTGTCTTAGGTGTCTACGTATCGTCATTATTTAATATTTGCAAACAGAGGACGTGTAAAATGGACAAAGAGAATTAATTGTAGACCTACTACATATTTGGTTAGTACATTTAATTGGTATTTATTTAGAATTTATTTGTTACTAGCTGACTCGACAGACGTTGTCCTGTCAAAAGCCATTGCGTCAATTCTATGTCAAATGTCAAATGTCAAAAGTTACATTAAAAAAGTTTACATTGTCTAAAGCGCTAAAGTTAAATTATGGTTTAAGTATTTTTAAATTTTCTAATTTTTCATGTCTTTTTACTAAAAAATTGAGATGTGAGCAATCCTATCTCTTAAGTTAGATCGAACTGCACACGGTGTGCAAATTTGATTGAAATCGGTTAAGTAGTTTAGGAGTCTATAGCGGACAAACAACGTGACACGTAATTTATATACATTAAGATTATGGTGATTATATATTATACAACTATACATATTTCTATTAGTGTTTTAAAATTGATGTATTTTGTTTAAAGCTCGGCACACTCCCGTCAAATTGGAGAGTTGCAACAATAGGTTCAGAGTGTCGCTCGTGCTACTTGAGGGCTCGTCCATTAACACGTGATATTTTTAGTAAATTTTTCATTGCCCCCTCCCCCTGCTGATTCATGGTAAAGTTATAAATTATACTCCCTCACCCCGCCAAGAATTTAACGAAAAAGTCACGTGATATTTTCTCTAAACCCCTCCTCCTTCGTAATATTTTCCGAACCCCCTCCCCCTTCTCGAGCCTCACGTGATTAATGGACGATCCCTTAAGAGGACGCAGCAAGCAGGTGCAAACGACAGCTCTGCGTCTTTATTGTTGTAGCGACAAGACGCACAGTTTACGGTAGTGTCATATAGATAAGCAAGATTGCACATCCATTATTTATTGGCATTGACATAAATGACATGCAGCAAGTGTTTCACAAGTGTGACATACAAATGTCAAATTTATTAAAACTTGCACAATTCAGATTGCCGCGATTGTCAATTACAACAATTATTCTACCGACAATTATTTTGTCGAATGTCGATAAAAAGATAATAATCACAACCGCACAATCACCAATTGCAAAGAAAAAAATCAAAATGTGTTCTCAAAATTGGTCCCCCAAACAACGATATTACATTTTAATATATTGTATTTATTTATTATTTGTCGTGTATTAAGCCAATAAAACTTTAAAACAGATGACTAGCGCATTTTAGTTTTAGTTTACATTGGTATCCTACAAGATTAACGGACTTTCAAAACAACAAAAAGTCGAATTGGGAACCGTTTTTTTAAAGTCGGTTGAAAAGAGTGCAACTAGTTGTACTGATTGCGGCGTATACTGTGGCTCAACGACTAGCTCTTAGTTCGTTACATAACTAGATATACCGTGTTCCGCGGTAACGCCGCTTCGTAAACATTATTTCATGTAAATTGAATGGTATATGCCTACCTTAAGTGATCGATTACAAAACGATTGGAAAAGTAATGTGGGGCGGGATTTCCGAATTTTTTGATCGGGATTGATTTGTAGAAATTGCTTTTAATTGGTGTAATTATTTTGCAGAATCGTTCGTGTTTGTTTGTGATGATGCCAGACTTGGCCAAAGTATGCCTTATAGCCGTCAGGAATATCTTCAAGTTTTTGATGAAACTTATATCTATGTATAAGCTTAGGATTGAAAGCGTAAACTCAGTCAACTCGATACCTGATCGATGAATACTTGACATATTTTTTGTTATTTTATTTAACCTATGCTGTTCCACTACTGGACAAAGATCTCCCCCAATTTCCTCCAATTCTAGGGCCAATACCGTCCAGCCTTTTTCAAATTTCCCGAGTTGGCCCCCATAGCGTCAGGAGGCGACTGGCCAGGGGTACCCAGTCTATGCAAACCCTTGCTGTTCAAATTCATTCAGCTTGCGTGACTTGTCCAGACTTAGAGCTTGTACAGATTTGTCACCTACGAGGATGTCCGCGCCTGTAATGGAATGCAGTATGTTACAGACGCGTCCTTGTCTTTTTATCTCAAAGATACAGCGTTCCATTGCTCTTTGGTAAACTCCGAGAGGCACCTCTGAATTTTGGTAAGCGACTATTTATTTTATAGTAGATTTTTTATTCTTTTTACATCGAACTAGATATACTTTGGACCACAATCTCACCTGATAGGAAGCGACGAGTTAGAACTCTACAAGTGATCTAGTCGACTATTTGCAGTAATAAATACCTTTTCTAATATACTCTGCTTTGTTTACATACCATTAAAGCATTCTAGTCCATTTTATTACGTTACCGCGCACTTCTCATTATTTCCGTAAATCTCGGTGGTATTATGTTACACTACATAACACACGGTTCGCCGAGCGGCGCCGACGAAACAATCTAAAGAGGAGAAATGAATTAATTTACTTCAATTTGATTTAACGACTTAATATTTTTAATTTCAATAAAATAAAAATATTGAGAACCAGGCAGGATTGACGCATGACGGAGGCAGACCACACAGAACGAGAGAGGCTTTTACCCAGCTGTGGGATAAATAAGGCTGTGGATGATGATGCTGCAACGAGACACTATCCAGAACGAAGGCGCGACCATTCGACTGACTTGTTTTTCAGCGAAAAAGACATTCTGATAGAGACTCTTTTAAATGGGAAAATAATGCAAAATGCAGTTAGTAAACAGAGAATTTTACTTTCAGCTGCTTTTCTTTTGACTGAAACTGGCAGCAACGGTTTTGTCGACATGGATATGATTCTCAAAACGGCTTACCTTTCAAATAAAGTCCTATTCGCCAAATTGCTTATATTCTAATAAAAAGCCTTTGCCCAAACGAATTAATGTTAAAAAGGCCCATTGATTGAAAAGCTCATCAGTAGGTAACGATTCATAAGTGAATATCCACTTACATCTTGACAGAAATATCACCTTACTATTACGAGTCCATCAAATTTCACTCAATGGCAAAATGTAATTGCATAAACCGTGTTGGTTTCGCAGGCAAATGTTATTTCCTTTATTTTCCGCATACTATAATCGTAATTCGGTTACCAAATACAGTTTTCTGGAATGTGAGAAAAACTTTAACAAAGGTCAAGAATTAAGGACAGAGATTTTTGGGTAGCGTCGGCGTTAGTGTTCCAACAATATTACAGAAACTTATGAACATGTTACTGGTTTTTATTTTTTTAGGGATAAACGTAAGTATATTAGCGAAATAGTAGGTTTAACGAGATTTAACAGCTAATAATCACGAAGTGTCGCTTTGAAATTGATTCCATTTTTATTGTGCGAACCGTGAGAGTGTGGAAAGCTCTGCATGACTGGGTGTTCCCTAATAGATTAAGGGTGTGTGGGTGGATCTGTGGAGATCAAATCTTATAACTGAATTTTGATCCACTTCCAGATGATTCCAGATTGAGCTGAAATTTGGTATACCTATCTGACTCCGATGACAATACGATAAAAGTTTGTTAAAATGCTTTTTTTTTAAGTATCTTCATTGCTATAAAACTTTAAAGTTCTTCCAAGCTCACGTCAGTGCTTGAAAGCCTTCGCGCTGCGCCCGCGCCACTCACGTAACGTGGCCCCATTGCGGCGGGCACTTTCGATTTCTGGATGCCGTTGCCGTCGTACTTCCTTACAATTGCTTACGTTGTTTATTAGTGTAAACATTGCAGCGCGTAGAGCTACTGGCCGATCTTACAAGATCATTGCTGTTGATGATAATAGATAAGCAATGTATATTTTTTTGACAGGCCAGTAGCTTTGTAGCTTTGCTATCGATAGACAATATTTGCTATTGAGCGGGACCTTTTTTGTGTGGAATAACAAACTACAGGCTCAAATGTGACCTGTGTAGAGCAACAATAGGTAATCTAGAGGCTTTCAGGCCGCCTGAAAAATAACATGACCATATTGACCATTCAACTTCTACGAATTTACTTTACCTAATTAGTGAACAGTGATATTAAGTCTTTTGTACGACACATTAAACTATTTTCATCTCACAAATTAAGACCTTTATACTCATGTTTTGGAAGAGCTTAACCAACCCAAATACGGATACGAACTACTGGTAAAAGCAATTAAACATTTATTATTGCAAAATTATTTGTGTTTGTAAATTAATCTGACTCTAATGTTATGTCTCATTTCATTTCAATACGTGAGAAAAAGCTGGGTAACCATTTTAAATCTCTAAAGATTTATTTAATCCGTGTAAAATCTCACGCTACACTTGTCTCTGTCGATAGCACGTTCGCTTCAAGTCTAAGTCCTTCAATGTATTAGAATCAATATTTGCCAAAATTATTATCTGTAAACCAATATTTAGTTAACAAGTTGTGGTCAATGATGACACATACCTGCTCGTGCAAATAGTTTACAAGTAAAGAGGTTACGTAACACTTTAAGTAGGTAATTAGGTAAGATAAACTGATTAGAGGCAGAGTTAATAAAGATTTGTTAATTTAGAATGGATGGTAATTAAACGCGCAACAAAAACTCTTTTCGTACTACTTAATAAAAATACTGAGTGCACGCCAAAATGTGCGCGGAAACAAAAAATGTTTAGGGTATAAATATTACTGTAACTTAATTCAAAAGAAAAAAATTGTGAATCATGCTTCGGTTACAGGAAAACTGAATTCTTTATTTTAATACTATTCGCACTCAACTTACAAAAGGAAACTTACAAACTTAGGTTAAAAGTGTATGTACTTTAAAAAAATATCCGGAGAAGAATATTAAGCAAAATAATAAAATGATAGATGATATTATTCAAAGAGACGAATTACAGAGAATTATGTCGGAGGCCTAGACACAATTTGAGTCGCTGGGTCAAAGTTAGTTTAGTATCATATATCAATTGATGGGAAAAAATTGATATACGTTGAATAAATTTGGTGTACAACTAAATGTTTTCCATTTACGATAAAATTTTGTCTAGTAACGGTGTTATGCGTTTAACAGTATTGCACATATCACCAAATTTTTATTTCGTTTTATTATTTCCACTTCCTTGTGGTAAAAATGGTGAAGACATTTCAATTTACAACTGAATGGGTTGTTGTATTTTTATAATCTTTCTTGGATAGGAAGTGATAGTAAAGCCGCCAAATGTTAAGTATGTGCTAGATTTTTACCTCTAGATAAACGGTCTTTTAAATGTGATTTTATGGTCAGTGAGTTTTAGCTTAGTTTGAAGTAATTGTTCGTAAAATATATTTAACTAGCTGCGACCCGCGGCTTCACCCGAACTGTGAGGAAAAAGTGATGCTAATGATGAAAGTAGCCTATGCGTGAATCCAGGTTATGAGTTATCTCTATTCTAAATTTCGTGCAATTCTGTCCAGCCGTATAACCGTGATGGAGTAACAGACATACAGACAAACTTTCGCATTAGTGTGATACTTAGTTACCGTAATAGCAGGTTATTTATTATACAATAGGTATGTGTTAAAAGTTGAATATATTTGAGCTATTTCTCGTTTCAGGTGCCGGTTTTACGTCCGATTTTCAAATTACGTATTTACTTAGTCTATGTTTGAGCGCTCCTTCGCTGGCCTGACTTTAGGTGGCTGAGAAGGAGCTATTTTGGGTATTTTTTTCAGGAGCGCGCGAGATTGGGTCCTTAAACATCACTTTATTAAGTTTTGTGCAAAGAGGCCATTTTAACAAAACAAGGCGCTGCATTGCCTGTATTTTATGTAGATACAGGTTAGCAAGTTGTCATAGAATTTTGTTCGAGCAGTTTGCTGAAACATAACATTGAAAAGCAGGAAAAAAAGAGAGCGGGTATGGCGCTGATGTCAAAATCTAGCCTAGGACATTATTAGTGCTAAATCTGGCACTGCCTCTTCCTAGCATCCGTGCACTATTATATAACTAGCTGACTCGACAGACGTTGTCCTGTCTTAACGATGACTATTTAATTCGAATTGGTAAAAAAAGCCATTGCGTCAATTCTATGTCAAATGTCAAATGTCAAAAGTTACATTAAAAAAGTTTACATTGTCCACAGCGCTAAAGTTAAATTATGGTTTAAGTATTTTTAAATTTTCTAATTTTTCATGTTTTTTTTACTATAAATTGAGATGTGAGCTATCCTATCTCCTAAGTTAGATCGAACTGCACACGGTGTGCAAATTTGATTGAAATCGGTTAAGTAGTTTAGGAGTCTACAGCGGACAAACAACGTGACACGTAATTTATGTACTCGTATATTAAGAAGATATGTACGAGTATCTACTGTATTACTATATTTCAAATTAAATTCTTTATTTGATTTTTAATTTCTTCCCTTACATTTGCCTTCTTTTACACACCCAACTGACAACACGTCACGTACAAGGAAGAGTTAGATTCGTACCCCATTCGATCTAATCGACACGATCGATTTCTAAATCGATAATCGAGGATTTGGGTCGCATCACCAACATATCGGACGTATTATTTTGCAAGCAAGGGCATGTCGCCGAGGTGTGGGTTTTCGACATCAAGGACCCTATTCTCGCGAGTGAGATATTATTTTGGTCACTGCAGTTGCTCTCGTAACAAATCGACTGCTACGAACAGTATCGAAACTGGAAAAACACGATTTTACATTTTACCCAATTATACGAATATTTAATAGTGCACTTTTATGAAAATAAATAATAAAAAAAGATTTCTTCGACGTTTTTAAATCTAATAAAATTGATACTACACGATTCAACTGATAAAAGGTCAAATTTTGACTTTAAATTGCTTTCCTGTAAAAAATGCCATTTGATTTTTTGATACCATTCGAAATGTCACGACAGTAAGAGTGACCGAGATAATCTCGAACGCCCTAGAATAGGGCCCCAGTAGTGAGTTGAACCGACGACATAACAATGTGCGTACGAGGCGTCGATCACGCGCGCCTTTTGACTTCTTATTTGGTAAAGTTTATCCAATTTGGGTATTTCCAAAGCATTTTTAGTTTTACTTATTTCGGTAAACAGGTTGACGTTTTAGCCGCTAATCTGTAGTAGGTACTACGAATCAGACTTATAAATCGTCGGCTTAGTGGAAGAAGTCATTAACTGCAAAAAATCACTATTTTACTACACTACTTTAATTAACACGAGAATTCGGTGATCTTTTTCGAGGAGTAATTACAAGCGTGATGAGCTGAAGTCGCGTCCAGCCAGGCACTCGTTTTTCAGTTAATTTCTTGCAGTAAGCCGACGAGATGGTAATTAACTAGAGTGAGTAATGCTTGAGGTAAAAAATGAAGAAAATGGAAATTTAAAAAAATTTATGTTGGAATAAGCAAAACTCGTCTGGTATGTGTGAAACGTCCTGAGCCAGAAAAAAAATGAAATAAAATTGTCTTGCAATTTTTTTTTCAGTACATTTTAAAATTCATAATGTACAAACAGGTTTATAAACTCCAAATATTTTCAAAGTTGTTATTATTAGCGAAAGTGGCAGCCTACACTTACCTAGTTCCTATTTTTTTTATCAAACAGTGAAAGAGACAATTTTTTTTACAAAACAAGCAGACGTAATTGAATGCTTCCTAAACCTAAATAAACAGCTTTTAAAATGTCAGTAACGGATTATGACTTAGCGATTTTTTTCATATCGCTAAGTCATGGAGTGGCTATTATTAGGTCAAACCACCGAAAGATCGATGGGTCAAACAGAGAAATAATATTTCGTTAAATATTAAAACTACTTAGTATAAGACTTCGATGAAAGTAATTACTAATATTATGTTTTGCTTACATTTTAGTGCGACCGAGTTAAAAAAAAGTATAAAAACAAAAAATAGACCACGCACTGGTAGTAATTGGTCTAGACCGCCTATGACATCTTTAATAACTACGGCATCTTCAGTGCATTGCCTATTTGCCTACTTTTAAGGTCTCTTTTTTTTGTTGAATTGTACCCACCAAAGCTCCCAGTATCCTGCTTTAATGGCTGTCTAACGAAAAATCTTGCCTGACATACTCGATTGTACTCGTATATAAATTGTAGGTTGTTGGGATTTCGGAGGAACGCGCCCAAGCCAAAAGCTAAAAAAATGGTTTTTTTTTCAAGAAATCGACTCTTAAGGTAATCGTTGACTTGCTAATTAACTAATTTAATACTAGGGCAAAGTAATGTAGAGCTATCTACGTTACGCAACGCGATCTCAATTTCCAAAAAAAAACCTTTGTAGTCGGAATATCGTAAATATCCGAAAACGTAAAAACGGCCATGATAGCCAACCCCGTCGACCCACAAGTCCACTTATGGCGTATCTCGTAACACAGTTCTGTAATCCCTTGTAACCGCGTGGGGAGGGTCGCCGCCGCCAGTGCTGCAAGCACAGTGCAATACGCGGACCCGCGGCGCGCGCGCACCTCTCAATACTTACCGATCGAAATATAAATAAACGTCAGTACTGAAAAAAAAGAAAATTGACACTTCTATTTCGCGCCAAAACATTTATGTCATTTTGTTTTTTTTTTTCAAATGTGTGTGATTGGCATATTAAGCTCAGATGTATTTGTCCTAAATATGTCCTGAAAAAAAAAAAAACAAATGACATTTTATGTGGCGCCAATATACTTGATCATTTTTCTTTTTTTAAACATGATTTTTAATCCTAATTAAGAACGATTGAATTGTCAAAAGAGAAAATAATCATATTCCATTTCGCGCGTAAATTTTTCGTACACATTTTCTTACTTATTTTGACGTGTGGCCAGTTATATCAGCGCGGGTATACATATCGCTTGCTCCTTACCTAACTAGACGTAACTTGCGACCAGATAATCCTGTTGGCAACACTAATTACATCATGTAATGCCCGGCTCACCCTTGGATTACGTGTTTCGCGTAATGTGTTGTGCGATAAATCGTAATAGTTCACTGTTCTAATTAGATGTGCATAATTTCTTCATTTCATCAGTTTATTTTGTAATTTCATCGATGAGTAACATCTTGTTTTGTGGTTGGTTCATTGGTTCAGTGCTGTGAATGTTGATTTTGGACAAAGGTTTCGTAAATCTTTCTGCTGTTTTTTTAACCGTGTCGTGATTTTCATACGATTTTTTTGATATTGCTTTAACAAAATTACCGCTGTCTATGGACAGTTCAATGTATGAAAAGGCGCCCCACTTTATTTCTACCAGTTTCTACGAGTTGTTTACAGTGCAAGTGTGTATTATTCTCCTTGTGTATTAGTTCTAATGTTGACCACTGGTTAGGCTTTTGGTTAGAGTAGCTTTGTTCGTAAAATTCCCTCTTGCCCTTAATCCTCACAGTCTCACCCTTTATCAGCTCGGTGATCTGCCTGTCTTTTCGTTCCTCAAGTGCCAAGGCCACTATTTGGCGACTGCTTCAGTCTATCTTTCATCTAAATGTTATGCCTAATGACCAATTGACCATAGATAACCCTGCACCACAGACAATAACCCCGGCTTAATGGCCTATGTCTATGGTTATAGCAACGTTATTCTCGTCTACCCAAAACATATTAGTGTAATGTCTTCCCGTGACTTAATGATCAGTGATTAGTGAAGACCTTTAGTGACCTGTCACAATACAATAATGGCTGACCTATTACGTAAGGCGCCATCTTTCTCGGTTTAAACTGTGCTTAATCATTGATCACAATTAGTTATGTTAGATAACTCTTCAATGACATTCAGTTGCTATTTTAAGATTGTTTTATCGCTACCAACATTTACACGATTGTTATTTTGTTATTTAAACAAAGCGATTTGTAACAACGCAATTTAAAAGCTTTTAGTAAACTTTTTTCTTTGAAAATTGGGCCTTCGAAATTGCGTGAGAGATTTGGCGTAACGTTTCAATGACCGCTAGTTACTATTAAGCTAAGTTTAGGCTGGCAAGAAAACTTGCAGAATAATATTTTTGTGAACAATTCTTACCAAATATTCGTATTCTCGAAAAGCTACTTTTTGCAAGCTTTCATACTTTCATAGTTGGGCATGAGTGAAATTGTAGAATATATCACAATTTTAGACTAACCACTCTTCTTCAGCCTGTACATAGCTTGATTGGCGATCTCTTAATTTCTTTGTTTTGTTCTTATTTTTCTTTTGTTTATTTTGTTTGTACAGGCAACTGTCTTTTAGTTTCATTTTCGTTCATCATTAGATGTAACTTCTTGCAATTTTAAACTTGTAACTAGGTCTGATCGATCTTCTTTGTGTCATGGACATGGCAACATTGTAATATAACCTATTTATTTAGACCGACTATAGATCCGTTCAAAGTTTTGTATAGTCTAGTCATCTGTCATCCATTGCTCATAACTACCTACGAGTATGTATAATACATTCTCTTTGGCATTTCATTTTTTAACGTTTGGATGAAATGATAATTTAGAAGAGAACTGTATGAGATGAGAAGTAAGTGAAAAATCGAAATTAAGGTCGTTCAATTATCTCGTAGTTGTTTTGATCTATCTTATTTTTAATTTATCATTATTTTTCATTCAGATGTTTTGTCTCAAATGATCTGCATAACTATAGATACAGGTTGAATTAGGACCTCTGGCAAATTCGTTACTTAGCCCGTTTATCGGCTTTTCTTTCTCGGAAATTTGGATCAACAGCTGTCTTACGCTACGCGCCAAATCGATATCTTATCTAGAAAACATCTTCAACGATTATGAATTCTGCGATAGATATAACCGGCCAACTGCTAAATTATCTCTCGAATATTCCGCCAAAAATCTCGAATATTCCTCGACTTTTGCTCTACATAAACGATTACACTAATAGCGCTGTTGAGCCACCTTTTCCTAACATCATTGTAATAGCAGCCCGAGCAAGGTCAGAGTGCGACGACAGAGCATCGTGAGAGACTAAAACAATAGTCATAACAAGCTATTAACGTATTACTTTCCAACGTGTTTAACAGTGAAAATGTAATGAATCATTAATTAACAAGTCAACGATAACAAGCACGAGAATAACCCTACGAAAGCGCAGTGAACTTTTTTCTCTATTTTCCTTCTTTTTTTTTTTAAGCAGACATAGACAATTTTGGCTTCTCTAATAAAAAAGGTGAATCAAAATCTAGTAAATGCGATGAACTATATGAGTTGACATTAGTGAGTGTTTCGAGATTTGAGAAGAACTCAGTTTTTAATTTCAGAAGTGTTGTGAAGGAAATCATCAGAAATGAATGTAAGTTGACAATTATTATTATTCGCTTTAATTATTTACTAACCAGTCAGGATTTCAGTATGATTAACCAAACTTTTTTTTTTTGTTTTGAAAATGGCTACATACATCTAGTGTATTAAGCTAGGGTCACTTAATACTCAAAATATTAACGATTATCAAAAAAGATCAACATTAACTGTTTCATATTAGAATTAATCTCTTACACTGCAATCTTTTTAATTAACTATAGTAATTAAACAGCTATAATATCTTAAAGTACAACCCAAAAATAAACAAGTTTAGATTAACGAACCTCATGGCGTGTTATGGCAATAATTAATATCTATTATGGCAACACCGAGTGGCATAATATCGCCGAATGTGTGCCAAGGCCAGAGCCATAATGGCATTCAAATTAAAATGCAACGCGTCGAATGCGCTAGACCTTATGTAATGACAGCTGTCAAAAAACGCTAACAGGTTGGCGGGATGATGAGTAATACCATGCGGGGTGATTGATTTGACGTTTCGGTATAAGATATAATGGTGTGGTAATGGCACAGATAATGATGTGATATCATATGAAACCCTCTATGATATATCGCTGCGTTTATATCATACAATGTGATGAAAATTATTGTAAAATGTTTTAGAGTCAAAAGGTCGATTCTTAAAGTTAAAGGTGTGTTCATTTTGAACAAAATCAGTTCATGTAAATACAGATTTAATAAACAAAGTTTTCCGTTTGAGGCTCGACAAAATCTGTCGAATTAAAACACCCAGCTCCAACCAGTTATGTATTTTAAAAGAAAAACCTCTCTCACATACTTTGCACTGGCCTATTTGGATGTCTAAAACGGGGCTCGATTCCAACTAGGCCGGTTTGTGTACATTACATAATATGAGAAAATGGGACTCGGCCGCTCCCCCGATGTCGTTGTATAACTGCCACATATCACATTTCATCGGTTTTTCTAAAAAGGGCAAATAAGCCAATCAGAAAAATTTCCAGAAAAGCAGTTTTTAGTTTTTACTATGATTATTTTCTACGTCAATTTACTTTTATTTTTTTTTAACGGGAAATTATTCGAAAATACAATATGGCGTGAAACTATTCCATAGAAAATCACAGCCTTTAAAAAAACTTTTCTCGTAATTTTTTTTATGATTGATATTTTTACCCTTTCTACTACAGTACAAAACACGGACGATATTATGGAATACTTGCTTGTAATGCCCACTGAACTATATTTACCTGCACGCTGAGCGAACGGTCGGGGTTTGGCTATTGCTATTACTGTGGTCTTCTATGAATCTATATTCTATTATTTTCCAGTACGGAAGCGTGCTGGAAATTGTATCATTACACTGGTCTACAGTAGTCTTGTTGCCCTAGATATAAGATCAATTTTGGATCCATTTAAGCTCACAATTCATTAAACTATCAATTATATTGTAAGATTTGCTCGGGTCTATTTAAAAAAAATGTACTTACATTAAAAAAATCGGAAGACATGAAAAAAATGACAAATTTATTAAAGTCAGTTCTATTAATCTGGGCAGTGGGCACTTGAAAACATCAAAAATTGCTAAAATATCCAGAGCATCAATTTTTTTTTTGGGCTGTGTTATAAATTAAGTTCTTTGATTTCTTAAACAGTTCTAGGCCCCGAGCTTTTTTCAGAAAACTAGAGAATACGCGTTTACACAGAGATGAATTATATATTAGGTATATACCTAGCTATCGATTTCGATAACAATCTTAGCTATATCGAGTTTTCACCCGCAAAAGCCTCCTCATTGAAATCGTTTGAGTCGTTTACGGGATCTCAAAATTTTACTTGTCATATGTGTTAGTAGGTATTAGATTAATAATTGAAAATAAATAAATTAAATCGTAAGCCGCTAGTTTTCCATTCCCTTTGATTCTGACATTATTCTCGAGCTCTGCCATTTGCATTCATCCATACCTATTGGTTTTTGTGATATTATATTACCATTAACCGTTCAGTCAAAAGATAGCATTCAACACCGTACAGAATCTATTTTTAGTTGTCTGTTAGACGTATAAAAGCATGTATATACATACATTATACATACTTACACTCGTACACATATTACAGGCATTTAACCTCAAATCCAAGCATTTATTTTAAAGCCAAAATCCTCTCACACCACAAAGAAAACCCCAAACACAAGCATCCTTGCGCAACCCACGGAAGTATCGAAACGGCATTATAAAACCAATTATCGATATAAATTCTCGATATTAAAGGCAGCAACAATAAAATAAACGTTCCAAGCCAGAATGATGGCTACGTAACTGAGATGATCGCGTTAACCGGCGAGGCGGATTCGAAGCTCGGTCATGCAAATAAAGTCCTTCTCGGACCGTGGAAAGTGAGTCCAATGGCTGATACGATGGTGATGATATAATCAGCACGTAACCGTTCAGTTTTATGCGGAACCTTGAATTTTCTGACCAGAGGTGGCTGTACCAAAAACTTTTAGCGCGTAAAAAAGTCTGAACTTAGCTTTAGTTCCTCTTTTTTCTAGCTAATAAAGCGAGATGGAAGTCAGAGCGATCTAGTTTAGGTTCCTGCTAAGAGTTCAAGATAGCCAGGGCGTTGTAAAGTCCATATCTTGATAGATAGATGATCTTTTTGTAACATTAGAAATGGTAAACAAATATGGCAATAAAGCTCGTTTTCCGCACAACAGAGGATCAAATGACACAACAGAATGAACTCTAGCCAAATTATATTCTATGATCGCAATTGGTAAGACAATGTTTCGGAATTATAAAGTATATTTTATAGATATAAACTAGTGCGACCACTGGGGACCTAATCGATACGAGAAATCTCTTCCAGGGTAAATAGGATACATAGATGATACGTCGTATCATCTACAAAAGCCCGTTGCCTACAAAGCTTGAAATATAGGATTTTAAGAACTTGTAGTATCAAATATTGTTTATTAACTGTAACGTACAACTTTGAACATCGCTAACATAAAAAGCCGATCACCTTCAAAAGTGATAGTTCAACAAATTGCTCTCACAATACACGAGCAACTACTCTAATAACCTCACAATTGCTATGTGCATTGCACAAATCTATCTAAACACAATGTACACAAGTTTCTAAATTGGTCACATTTTGCTTTATGATTTACGGAATGATGCTAATTCGAGTGTTCGAGCACTGGCTGTGACCTTAACCTATTTGAGATTTCAAAGGGTGTCGAAAAATTAAATTATAGCTAACCAACCATGAGGACACTACGTGCCTACTAACTCACTACCCACTGAGGTACTCATGGAGACAGAAGCAAGGTCACAGAACTTTCAACTACGTTTAATCCTCAAATGGTAACCCATGACCTTTTGAGCCATTAGTAAATCCATTAGTCAATTGTAAAGAGTATAAAACAAGAACCGCACAAGACTTATAACCAAGTTCATTTAACTTATCGAAACTGGCAACATTACAAAAAAGTTAAGCCAGCCATAAAGCTAAAACCTCCGTAAAAGCCAACAAATGTTCATGACCATGCCTTCCAAATTCAAACGAGGCCTCGCTCTCGACGCGCCAGAGCGCTAAAAACCGCGATTGTCGAGTCCTTGCAAGGCAGCCAACATTACAACACTATACCCGGCTGCCAGTCGCCGGCTCTTACATAACATTGTAGTGGCGCCCTCAGCTGTTTCATTGCAACAGATTACACTATCTAGCTGCAGTGAATCCTACTACTATTATAAAGGCGAAAGTTTGTATGTATGTATGGATGTTTGTTACTCTTTCACGCAAAAACGGCTGAACGGATTTACATGAAATTTGGAATGAAGGTTGTTCATGGTCTGGATTAACACATAGGCTACTTTTTATCCCGGAAAACGCGGGTGAAGCCGCGGGGCGCAGCTAGTAAAGTATAAACATCATAGTTCTAATTTAATTACCGATTTAGTATTTGATGTAGGAACTTGAATGATTTATGCCTGTAATATGTATGCTTACATAATATTTAACGATCTGTAATTATTTAATAAGGCAAACATTAAGTGTTTTCAGTCACGGTCGGATTGTATCGGAACTTGCGATTGAGAACTTCGTGATAGCTAAGCATCAAGGAAAGGTATTTTATTTATTACATAGATCAACAAGTTTATTCCTAAAAAATATGTGGATAATATATAATTCTTAATCCTGTCTCTTGCCGTTCTCATTTAGATGGACATGAGGATGACGGCGACGGAAACAATATCGATTGCTCTAGAATCGGCCTAACTGTCACAATTTGCATTGATAATGCCCGTGCCAGTTCACTGGTTCAAAATTGGAACGATGACGCGCCGACCGCGAATCCTTGCAAGGCTGCCAACATTACAACACCATAGTTTGCCAGACTCAACAGTCCCGCATATGTAACCGTGTAACGTGATTGCAAAACTAAATGCATTGCTGATACATGCTGGCCAGTATGCTGGCAAGTTGATGAATGTGTGATGACCGTTGCCGCATTACGTAATTTCGAGTACAACGTTCTATAATTACGAGTCACCAGTTCACTGACATTGACATATTTTTTGGTTACATCTAATTTGAAGTTTCAAAATCTGCGTTTTCTATGGCCAATAACGGGCAATAATATAATGCGATACAATAAAATACGAGTTAAAGCTCTAGTTTAAGCTCTTTACAAATTGTATGAAAGTTACGAGCGGACTGTGGCAATAGTTGAGCGTTTTATTTTATTGCATACATCCGCAATTCTACCTTAAGTCTCACAGGCTTGTGGGATGTAGATGAAAATAGTGTACTCGTAGGAACGTACAATTTTATTGTTCATCCTACTTCCTACTAATATTATAAACGTTAAAGTTTTTATATTTGTTACTTAAATCACGCTGAACGGATTTAGTTGAAGTATAGAGATAGCTTATACTCTAAATTAGCATATATGCTACTTTTTAACTCGGAAAATTTAACGGTTTCTTTAGGATAGCGGATAGAACCGCGGGGCTCAGTCAGCCAACCATAATCTCTAATAAGCTTTTTCAGCGGATTTGACCAGTAATCTCGCATCCCAAGCAAAAAGCCAAGGGCTCCATTCTGGCCAATAAGATATTATCTCGGTCACTGTCGCTCTTATTAGAAATGTCTAACGCAGATTATCTTCAGCGCCTAAAAACAGGGTCCCAGATTAGTAATATCGCGCTTCCAAAGGCCAGCGCAAAAAAAGGTCATACTAGTAAAGTAGGTACACACTACACACCCCCGAAAGGCCAGCTAAAGTTACTATTAAAGTAGGTAACGGGCACTCACTCGCACTGCATAATGTTGGCGTGAGTTACCGGTGACGGCGACGTAACGCACGCAACGTTACGTCACTCGGGCAACAACCGAGCCATTTGCGTATCGAATCACTTGTTACTTTCGATGGTTGGGAAAACAAACCATCTTGATGCTATGTAAATAAATGAAGTAAAGTAAATAAACTAGTTGTTGGCGAATTGAGAGCTCACGACTTTATCGTCACAACTCTTCGATGGATTTAACACATACTCGAACTTAAAAATTATATTGGAGTTAACTATTTACTTGCAAAGTTTTATAATGATCAGATCAATTGTACTCAAGTTATCTTCGGACAAATATTCATAAATACTAGCGTTAATTTATTTCTAAGACTCTGAGACCTTTGCTTCACTCGGTCAATAAAGGTGTTTTTATTATTATTGTTAGGATCGCGGGTCCAACTTGGACCCGATTGGCACAGAACCAAACCGAACCCAATAGATGGATAAAGAAAATGAAAAGAAAATGTGGATCGTGATGATAACTTATAGGAAACGGGTCTTACGTGCAACTGGATTATGGATACTTTACATTTAATTTGGTAATTATAAGAGATTATATAAAGATTTTATGCGGTCCGGAAGAGCTCAGTTTCAGTATGGGTATCGATGTCTCGGCGCAGTTTCACTCGCAATTTTCGCGGCCAGACATCACTAATGGGCATTAAGAAAAGCACCTAAAACAGTAACTAGAATTAAAGAAGACAAAAAAACAAGATGTATATTATAAATAAACATGTTACCTAAAATGTGTATTGCGAAAAATGTTGTTGGTTCAGGTTTACAACACTATAAAAGCACGTAAAAAAAACCCTAAAATATGAATAATTGGAAAAGAAGACGAAATACAGAAATAGATGTATTTATTGTATTGTAATGAAAATGGTGAATTTCGTAAAGAAACCAACAAAATTAGACGTTGTCACCTAATAACCGTAATGCTAAAATTGTTGTCAGTCCAGGTTAACAACACCATTAGAGTGCGTTACGCACTTAGCATTATGTCACCGGTATTTGTAGGGTTGCCAGAAGATATTTATTGGTATTTGGAGAATTTATTTATAGAAAGATAAAAGCACATTAAGACAGGATTTCAAAAGTCATCACCTACAGGGATTTGAATAGGGAAGGGAATTTTAAAGTTGACGAGGCTGCAGGCCAGCCTCACTCCTGAAACTTTAACTATTCAGCTAATATTCAAATAAGACCAAAAAAAACAGAAAATCCTTTTTGTGGGAATTACTTTTTCTACGACTGCAGTTTACATTAGTGATAGATAGTACTAACACAGTACTACTAGAGAGAGCTCGTCCTTGGCGATAAGAACGCCAGTCGTTGTACTAATTTTAAGCTTTATTAACCTTTGCTTATAATTTCTAGTTTGTACAAACGAGTTTATCTGTCAACTTTATGATTTTAGTAATTTTCGCATTTCACGCAATTCCGATATTTGCAAAAATCTTGCATAACCCGGAACCAGAGCTATGGGTGACCATAAACACCTCGTGCGAAGTACCTGCCGCGGTCGGAGGCGTAATGCCATTCGTTACGTCAAATTACATTGTAATGCTAATACTGATGACCTGACGATGGAAGAGGCTATTTATATGCTTATTCTGTTTTGAGACGTACGCTGCTAAGTGAGCTCTGAATATGGAATTTCTTTTCATTTACTTTTGAGGCTAAAGTTGTACGTCATGACTTTATTCTGCAGTGTTAAGACGAACGTTGCTTAATGAGAAAAGATGTGAACATGGATTTTTTTTCCACTCCAAAGGCTATGCTACCTACGAGTAAAGCTATGCGCAAGAATTTGAGCAAAGTGCAAAATAAACGCTAAATAAGTTGGCATTTTGCGCACATAATGTTTAGTGGTCTGGTGACGGTGTTAAGGCGGTTGGAAGGCAGTGGATGAAACGGGCACAGGAATGGAAAAGATAGTGCGTTGAGGAAGAGACCTGTATAGTATAGTGTAAGCTTAGCAGTGGGTAGAAAATGGTTGATAATGATGATGATGACGAATGTTTGATAAGAGGAAGTAAATAAATCTCATATTCAGATATACAATAAACTTCAGATAAACTTTGACAAAAACGGTCCGCTGAAAAAACAAGTGACAGCTAGAGTCAGTCATACCACCTTTGCTACTGGAGCAGTTGTGCCAGCGGCCTAGAGCTTCGCTCCGTTATTTTAAGGATTTTTTTTCCGTTTTAGGGTTTGGCTCCGATAATCTTTGGCAAGGAGAAAAACACACAAAGCACCCTTTGCAGGACGCCAGTGCGGGACCTACCGCCCCCATTCCGAATGAGAATACGATAGAGTCAAAGTGGTTGGCGAACGTTTATCCTAACTCCAAACTCGATTATCAAACTGTATCGATGCCTCAGTAAAAGAGTTACACATCACACTCCTATCTAGGATAAAACATATGTCATGTCTAAATAAAGCATTTTTCACGATGATATAATATGTAACCGTCCCGAATGAAGCAACAAGTTAATCGACATTTAAGTTGCATTCGGCGACTGTCCACACAAGTAATTAGTCCACATAGTTTGCTAATTGCGGCAATATATTAGCAAACTAGAAACAGAATTGGTAAAACCGTTTATTGACATTCAGTTATTCATCAAGTGAATCATAGTAACCGCTTTAGTGCTGGGTCAAGTGGGCGCAGCATTACATCCATTTATTTTATTTTATAACTTTTATGTGAAGCAATTTTAACGTCATCGTCAATGATGCAAACTGAGTTGGTCTTCTTTTGGTTTTCATCACGATAGCTGATTCATAAACCTCAGCCTTCCTTATCAGATGTTTTTAGAAGTGCTCGTTGTGAGAAATGCACGTATTGCATCAATTAGGAAATGCTGATTTTGGTTCGATGCGTAATTTGAGAAGTGGTTGTTCTGAAGCTTAGCCACTGTTTATAGGCCTATTTTCTTTCATACTTACTATGCTATCAGCCATGGTTTTATGTCAACCTGGTCCAGGTTTGACCCACAACGAAGACATCATTACAAAATTGTGGAACTGACATATTTATCGACTAACGTGAAGAAATTCACAAATTACGATCATTTCGCATTTATCATACTATATCATGACATCGACAAGTGAAGTCACAAACAGTTTGCATAAATTATAGACATATTATTTAATTAAGTCAAAAAATAGTCGCATTTTACAATGTCATTATAGTAATATATCTGCGGAGACGTCACATGGGGCGGGCAGCAACTCCCAGGTCTTGCGTAAGTGATCGAAAGCAGTTTTCGGTGGCCTTCACCCATTGCGCTAGTGGCCGGTGGACGATCGGTTACGATACCTCGCGTAGGAATGTGCAGACTTATGTGGTTTGTTTACTAACAACTGGGTCTGAGCGATGTCGATTTTTGATAGTGAAAAGCGCGTCGGGTTCTCTGGTGCACAGGTTCCTGATTTCTTTGCAGTTATTCGATCTCGTATCGCGTCTTTTTGGGACAGGATACGGAGATCAAAAACAGTATACTGCAGTGTCTGTACAATATTTAGATCCTGAATCTCTGTCCACCAGAACAGAAATCTTAATAGTATCTGAAGTTTCTCACCGACTTACTTATATTTTAAGTCGGTACGTTATTGACTAGATTTTATGTTTAGATTTATCACATTTTTGTATGGGTTGTGTGCCTGAAATAAACGATTTAATTATTTTATTATTATTATTATAAAACTGATAGTATAAAAAGGCATTGCTAAATGGAGCTGGTTTAAAAGAGATTGTACATGAATCGTACTCAAGAGAAGTTTTTATTTTATACGATTGAGCGACAAAACGAGCTTGTCGCTAGCCTAATGGTAAATATGAATCATTCCCGGCATGTCGATTCCTTATTACGACGATTCCCGCTTACGGCGCGTGGCTTAACGTCGAGCCTCGACACGCCGCGCCGGTTTTTGCGGACTTGACTCTTTAAGTCGATTTCCTTTAACGTCGATTCTCGTCACGAAACTCCCTTACTACGCTACCAGATCTTATGTACTGCTCAGAATTAAAGTATACGATTTTAGGGATTATTCCCACTACGCCGCTTCTCACTACGTCGTCGCTCCGCGCCTATGGATAATGGATATATGGACTAGTGCCACGACGTCGCGCGTCGCATCTCCTATACATTTCTTCCCATAACGTCGCTCGCTCATTTTAGGCGACTTCGTGGTTGAATTCATGAATTTTGTGCGATTTGTAAGGAGCCCAAAGTAGTTGTAAAATTTTCACGGGTGCAAAATCATGAAGAGGTAAAAACACTTGTACATTTTTCAATTAAAATCTTTATTTAATTAACATTTTTACCTGACTGTCAGTTAAAAAAAATACGAGTTAATTTACCTCTTCCTGATGCTACACCCATGAAAATTTGACAACTATTTCGGGCTCTTGAGTGACGAGACGAGCAAATCGCTCGCCTGATGTAAACGTCACGTTTGCCCATAACAGGTCTGCGCCACCCAGAATTTTGAACTCACAGAATTCAAGACCCTGCGCGGCACAGCACTGCGCTCGTCACCCTGAGATATAAGTTGTTTAATCTCCCATTTGCCCTGTAATTTCACTGGAAACAATGCCCTTCCAACCGGAACACAGTAATGTTTGCACATTACTGCTTGGCGGTGGAATAACTAAAGCAAAAAAAGCATAAAAAGCATCCTAAAGCATTATGCACCTTTTAGTCAGTCAACAAGCGGCGTAGTGGGAACAATCCGATTTTAGTAACCGACTTCGAATAAGTAAGTAGAGGTTTAGTAAATATAACAAAATTTGATCATTTATAATTTAATATCACAGTTCATTACAAACATCGGCTTTGAACTGCAAAAGCGTAATATTAAGTTTTGTAGTTTTCATCATTATCATTTCAGCCGCAAGACAAAAAACAGAAACATTAATGTCAAACAAAGCGATGATACGCTTGAATGGGTTTACTTATGTGATCTTTCGTAGCTCGGGAGTGCTCGCAGGTAAACAACGATAACGCCAGACGCGCATCGAAGCTTGCTGCGAGTGCATTGTTTTGATGCACACGTAATAATTCCGGCTACCTACCAAAAAACTCGTAAGTACTACAAACTACGACTAAAAGGTGCATAATGCTTTAGGAGCCCGAAATAGTTGTCAAATTTTCATGGGTGTAGCATCAGGAAGAGGTAAATTAACTCGTATTTTTTTTAACTGACAGTCAAGTAAAAATGTTAATTAAATAAAGATTTTAATTGAAAAATGTACAAGTGTTTTTACCTCTTCATGATTTTGCACCCGTGAAAATTTTACAACTACTTTGGGCTCCTTACAAATCGCACAAAATTCATGAATTCAACCACGAAGTCGCCTAAAATGAGCGAGCGACGTTATGGGAAGAAATGTATAGGAGATGCGACGCGCGACGTCGTGGCACTAGTCCATATATCCATAGGCGCGGAGCGTCGTAGTGAGAAGCGGCGTAGTGGGAACAATCCCTAAAATCGTATACTTTAATTCTGAGCAGTACATAAGTTCTGGTAGCGTAGTAAGGGTGTTTCGTGACGAGAATCGACGTTAAAGGAAATCGACGTAAAGAGTCAAGTCCGCAAAAACCGGCGCGGCGTGTCGAGGCTCGACGTTAAGCCACGCGCCGTAAGCGGGAATCGTCGTAATAGGGAATCGACATGCCGGGAATGATTCGTAAATATCATAACAGGTCAAAAGCATAGAGAATTTAAACTCCAATATTTTAACCTGAGCGGCAATGTATTGAATTGTTTGAACTAAGCTCTAAGATTTAAGATGTTAAATCTTATTATGTCCCATAATTTACTGTTAACATTGCCCATCAATCCGCAACATGATAATTGATAAGATAACGTTTGCACACGATTGCTTAGTGGTTGAATAACATTGCAAATATGGACTTCCAGGACGACTTTGTAACAAAGTTATATCACCTCAAAACTTTATTACTTATTTTACTGAGGTTACGGTTACGTATAATGTCTTCCTGAAACATTCAAAGGTTTAAAGGTTATGTTTACCTCACAATATTGTAGAATTTATTTGGATTTTATACATCGCACATTTTGAACGCAGAGAAAGACAAAATAGCACACGTCAACAAACCGGCGTCACGACTTACGCTAAATCAGCAGGCTGACAAAAACGGCTTAGAATCAGGTAGTTGCAGAAATAACCACCTTCGAAAGCACAAAACTCATAAACTGGTAATAAACCAAAAAAAAGATCAAATACACTAATGAAACCTTATTTACAGAACATTCGTACGAAGCCGCATTCGTAATTAAGCGCAAGCCCTTTAAACGACTCCACATGTATTCAGAACAACTTTCTTCGGCCTACATCGTCGCATACTAATTGCCGATGACGACACGCTGTGACCGCATCGATAGTTCGAGAGGCGGCCTTCACCTGATGAAACACTTGGAACCGCTCCCACCGGTTCACATTTAAGTTTGAACTCGCCGAACACGTATGTCACACAGCACTACCATAAAAAAGATAGGTACAAACTCAGATCAAGTAGAAAGGCATATAGAGTCCCGCCTTAGATACAGGTGAAGCCAAAAAAACTACCCTACTGCCCGTGCACGTACTCGTATACTACAAGCACATATTGACGCATAGAAACTACCTTTATTACTACTATTTTTCTTGTCCACGTTCTCTGAGCAACTGACGTAAGAATTGACAATTGATTCGGGTAGTTTTTGCGCCATGCGCCAATGTGTGCTTGAAGTATACGTACGCTGGAAGTAGGGTAGTTTTTTGGCTTTACCTGTATCTAAGGCGGGAGACTCTATCTGCCTTTGTACTTGAGGGTACAGAAGTCAATCACATGTATGTTTTTCACTTTTTTTACTTACGCTCATCAGTCGCCTTAGGTTTGTCAACTTTGGCTTATGCACAAAAAACTATCGTGGTAGTGGCACTCGTATCTAGGGGTTTGATTCATTGTTGAGAATGAAACAGCGAGAACGGATATATGTATAAACCAATTATAACTAAAATACGCGCTCGCACTGGTTCGAAACGGTTCGAAATATCATGTCCGTGAGCGGTGTCTATGTGTGCGTCGCTCGAGCGCGCTTTGTATGGAGATTGACTTCTGTACCTATCTGTTTAGTGGCACTGCCCCGAAGTTGTTGCTACATCGCTGTGTCCAGATACGGATAATCGCTTTTAAAATGTGGCTCACATCTGCCAAACATATGAGCGTTTGACCAAAAATGGTTTACAATTGTGATAAAAATGTCCATAATAATGTGAAGCGCAACATGTAATACAGAACAGATATGCGAGAACGTTACGTTTTCGCCTTCTAGACGTATAGATGATTTGAAAATAAATCAGTAGAATTTGACCGCAGGAGTAGCTTTACTCGAAAAGGTGAAAAAAGCTGACTCACGTGGGAGATAGATAGCCAAAAAGAACGAGAGAGAGAGAGAGAGAGAGTCAGAGAGAGAGAAAGAGAGAGAGAGAGAATCGTAGCAAGTATGACGAATATTAAGTTATAATAGAACTTTTCTTCAAAAAAATCCGATAGAGCCTGTTTCGATAAGACTTGCTGAAAAAGCGCTCGAAAGGTCATGAGAAACAGGGGCGAAGTACATCTATTCAAATGTGACCGAGCTTATCACTTACGTTTTGCTATCCAAGACTACATTTACAACCCACATCCACGGTCAAAAACGTCTATTGCCAAACAGACGTCCAAAGAATTAGCCTATTAAAACGTCCAAGTTTTATATTTGTGTTGAAAAACGATTACTTTCCTCACAGTAACCGGCGTCTCGTCTACAAAAGCGGCGGATGGCAACACCGAGCCACCGAAAGTTCGAGAAACGTCCTTCACCCATTGCCACGGTTTGCCACTGTTATGTCATATTTGTTGATTCGAAACGTCCCACCATAATTCTTGTAGTTGGAAGATTCGTTGGCATTAGTTAAGGTCGGCTGGCTTGGAATGTAGGTTGGTATAACTACCAAAAATATGCGGAAAATTAAGTAGTTCATTAAATTACCACAAGTATAGTAATTTGGCTTCTGTTACGTCTGGCAAAACTATGAATGGATGATGAGGGGACAAGCGAAGAAAGTTTGGGTAAATTCGGTCAAAGAACGATAAATGATGCGGATGAGTAAAAAGAAAGTAAATTCAGATAATTATGAGACGTGAAAACACGAACAGCGTTAATTTAAGTGAGTACTTATAGTGCCGACGTCACATGAGTGGGATAAGAATAGCATGGTCTTAATTTTAAAGAGAGTAAATGCCTAAAAAGTCGTGGTAGCTCAATGGGAGAACAGCCGCTTCGCATTCTTGAGGTGGCGGGTTCAAACCCCGACTCGTACCAATGAGTTCTTTGGAACTTATGTACGAATTTACATACCACTGGCTTTTCGGTGAAGGAAAACATCGTGAGGAAACCTGCATATGTCCGGAGAAGAAATTCAATGGCGTATGTGAATCCACCAACCCGCACTTGGCCAGCGTGGTGGAATACGGCCTAATCACCCTTCGAGGGTAGACCTGTATCCCAGCAGTGGGAGGATTAAAGGTTGCATATGACTGAAATGCCTAGAGATATTAAAATATTAATAGTCAGACCTCCATATCAGTCACAGAATTGGATGATGGCTTTTTTTTATTTTCCAATGATAGGCTTGCGTTTGACCGCTATCTTGCCTGTTGGGAAGCAATGATGCGGTCTACGATGGAGCACGCTTGCCTAGAAGATATCGATTCACTCTCGACTTGAAGACACCCAGATTATTTTTACCAAGGTTATGGGCGAAACATAGACAAGATAGATAATTAAAAACTCTGTATAACATTTACTCTTTTTCTTCTAATTTTTCTTTGAAACAAGATCGAAAAATTCGATAAAATCGAAATAAATAGAGTATACTGCAGAATACAGATCAACATGTTGATAAAAGCCAAGATGATAACTATGATTATACAACATAATATTAAAACCGTTTCAAGCCGAACACACAAAAATAATGTCTCTTTTTTTCTATTCAATTTTCTCACAAAAATAACAAGAGTAAGTAAACATAGGCCACAATAGCGTCGGCGTCGCGGCGGTTAGCCACGACGTGCTACCAAAACACATCATGCTCTGATTGATCCGACTCGCAAACACGGTATTGTTCTTATCCAACGCGGCTGGGCTGTTTTGTAACTCGTGAGAAAATGGCTAAGGTATCCGATTTGGGCTTAGAATTGACAGCGGTTGAAACAGGTGATTTATTTATTTATTTATTATTAAATACATGCTGCACTTACAGCAACGCCAAGGCGTGCGACATGTCCGACACAAACAATTGTAAAATAAAATAAAATTTTAAAGTAAAAAGAAAAACAAAACACCCTAAAAATTATAAGTACTTACACATTAAAAGCGGTTGTAGAGTCTAGCCGTATAGTTGCTTCTGAGAAAATGTAGCAACGGTGTGATACTACCCCGACTCGTACCAATGAGTTCTTTGGGACTTATGTACGAATTTACATACCACGGGCTTTTGCGGTGAAGGAAAACATCGCGAGGAAACCTGCATACGTCCGGAGAAGGAATTCGAAGGCGTATGTGAATCTACCAACCCGCACTTGGCCAGCGTGGTGGAATACGGCCTAATCACCCTTCGAGGGTAGGTCTGTATCCCAGCAGTGGGAGTTTAAAGGTTGCATATGATGTGATACTAGCCAACCCGCGGAGATAAAAAACGGTGATGACGAAAAGTAGTCTATCAAGAGCATAAGCCACCTCTGTACTATATTTTATGAAAATCGTGTCACAGCATTCACACACACATAAACTTTTGCATTTTTAAAATTAGTAGGATGTGATTAGTTATAATAATAGGATTTTTGTTGCTTATGTGTTTACCCAAAATTTAAGCTTCATGCAAGTTAAGCTGTTTTATCGTAAAAAAAAAAGATAATATACACAGTCAAACACTTTCCAACTCACCCAAAAACTTTCGCCTTTATAGTATGAAGTGATTAATAGTACAAAATGCGTTTTAAGTAGAAAATAATTCTGGATAACATTTTCACTCGGACAACCTTTTTATGGGCTTTCTTCTGTACTCCAGTAATGCTAATGGCTCCAAATGATAGGTTGATGAAGTAGAGCTGAGTTTTATGAGCTATTAACGTACATTTTACTGTACCATAATAAATTATACTATACGGTATACATAATGTGCTGGACAACGTAAAATCATGATGTCTCTTTACGTACGTACGTGTACGTCATTCGACTACGGCAGAGCCGAAAGAAAGGGCTACGTTTTTTCAGTGGTTTCGAGTGGATTAGGATGTCAAATGAAAGAGGAGATAATTCTGCCTACATTATCTGTCTTCCGTAGCTTACCTCCATACCAAATTTTATCTAAGTTCGTTCTGCCTTTTTAACCGACTTCAAAAAAGGAGGAGGTTATCAATTCGACTGAGTGTTTTTTTTTATTTTTTTTTAATGTTTGTTACCTCATAACTTTTGACTGGGTGAATTGATTTTGATGATTTTTTTTTATTATAAAGCTGACGCTTCCCATTTGGTCCCATTTCAATTTAGTCCAGTTCTGATAATGGTATCCATGAGAAAACCATGTAAGTCTTAAAGCATTAAGTACGTGCGCGACAAATAGATGAATAACTCAATAATCGGTCTCTTGAAGTCGATTTTTGTTTTTTGTTTTGTAAAAATAATGTTCTTGTTTGTGTTATTGAGTAAAAAACATACAAACTTTTAAACACTAAAGTTATATTATATAGTAGGACAGAATAGCATTTATGATCATATGTAGGAGTCGTAGACCTGGCGCCATTGTAACAGAACTTTCAACCCAAAAATTAAAACGCCAAAAAGCCACAGTAACAGCTCTAAAAACCAAAAACTAGACATCAATCAACTTTACTAAAAACACTGTCCACTCCAATATACCATTAATAACCAAACAAAAGACTGCCGTACAACGTAGCGATTGAGCCCCGCGATTAACTTTCTCAACGTCTCGAGAGTAAATTATTATCGCATATTACAGTACTTCAGGAAACAGATCATATCTTCCGCGGAGCTAGGAAACAGCACGTTCTGTGTCCCTTTCTAGCTAACACCGATGCAGGTTGAGATATCTCGTTATGTCATTTTTGTTGGATACTTCCGACTACGAGCTATTAAGTATTGTTTGTTTGAATTCTATGATAATGACGACATTTTTTAAAAGCTTTTGTTTTTCTTGCAATGTATGTATGTAAAGACGGCAGGAAGGCAGTGGATGAGACTGGCACAGGACCGGAAATGTTGGCGCGCTGTAGAGGAGACCTATACTCAGCAGTGGGTACAAATAGGTTGTTGATGATGATGATGTGTGTATGTAAGTATGTTTGTTCGGGTGAAACCTTGTAATTCAGTTTTGAACCACATCCCGATGTCCGCTTGAGCTGAAATTTGGTATAGGTACGTGTTTATATTGTCATCGGAGTGACAATGCAATAAAAGCTTGTTTTTAAAATTAACTTGTTTATATGAAATTTGTGACCGTGAGTGGAATTTCCAAATTACTATCGGATGACACGTTAAATTGTAGGCTTTGGCTGTTTGTAATACATATAATCAATAATCGCCAATATCAGAGGCTTTTGCGGGCAAATAACTCTGAGACCAGGGCAAGCCAATAGGCTTAAAATAAAATTTAGTTTTGGGCCTACACCGCCAGATACGTACGTACCAATAGTTAGATAAATTCTTTATTATTCACACCACAAATTACAAACAAACGGACTGTTGGCACTAAGATCAGTACTCTAATTATAGCTTTTGAATAATACATTTGTGGTAGAAGGAAACACGACCAAATCCGTTATCAGCCGAAGTATGGCCTGATGTCGTCAGCTAAACTCGGCCGATATAATCAAACGTACTATGAAACTTTTCTCAATCTTGAGTGAGTTCATGCCATGCATCGACTTCTAGTTTCAGTACCCTTTGGTAAGTTCGTAACCATACATTACGGTAAAGAGCCCCTGGCGGAAACGTGAAGGAACTTTTATAATGTAGGTATGGAACAAAACTATCAAAACTCATACTAAGGGTTTATATTCAAAAACACCATAATTTGAACTTATTTGAACTACCTAGCGCTAAAGAAAGATCATCTGTGTCATGGGCCCAGTTGACATATAACCCATCGCAGGTACTCTTCAAATGCAGGGTAATATATCAATTTATTTTGATTTTTTAACTTATTTAACTTACACCAAGATCTGCTTGCTTATACAAAGTCGTCCACGCTTACCTGTAAAGAAAAAGATAAATCTTTTAGTAAAGAAGAATACAGTTCACATTATTACCATGATATGCAGTGCTATAACAATACCTAATAAAAGAAGTTAGACAAAGCATCGCCTCTTTCTACGCAAAGTCGCTTTTCAATTTCGTCAGGGTTGTTTCATTGTTTGCTTTACTTTTATAGTCCATTCGCTATCGGACGATCAGTAACAGCTGCAGACAATTTAAAAAACAAAAAAATGAATATTGGAATCGGTCCAGCCGTTCTCGAGTTTTAGCCGGACAAACGAACAGCGATTAATTTTTATATATGAGAGGAAGATTTAACTACCTAAATGAAGCCTGTGCGATCAACTGATAGCGAATGGACTGCAAAGACCTGATGGTAAAACTGGCTGTAAATTATTCCTGATGCAAAAAAAAAACACATATTTTACAAATACGAAAAAAACTTTTCTTTTAATGTCTTTTCACGAGGCAAGGAAGTAGCATACATTATACGAAATTATTTAAGATACTAATAATCACGAAAACAGGGAAAATTTGCATACGAATAAGCAACATAAAGGTACGATTCCACCAAAATAGTGTTTAGCACATTAGTTTACAAACATTTTGTGCATAACTCCAGCATTGCACGTACTAAGCTTGTATCGAGTTTAGCTTCTGGCTCCACCGGCAAGACTGTGCGTAACTTTTGTAAACGCACAGTGTGGCACACTTGTGCAAGAACATGTTCACTGAGAAGAGTTCTGTCTTCAGTTGTTAATTTGGACGGGCGAGGAAACGTAGTGATTTGTCTGGTTTGATTTGACGGCCTGTTTGGCTCAGCGGTAGTAATATCCGCCTTATAAGCCAGAGGTCCCGGGTTCGATTCCCGGTCGGGCAGATGTTTGAATGATGAATTTAAATATCTGTTCTGGGTCTGGGTGTTAGTTGTCCTTGTCTTTGTGTATGTTCCATGGCATCCCCGACACAGGAATTTATCCTAGTGGGGAGCTATGAGTGTGAAACGTTATTATTATTATTATTGTGCTGCAGCTTGTGTTTTATTATGTAGCCAAAATAATTTTCCATTTTCTCATTACCTCAGTCGAGTCACAATTGAAACATTGAGCTAACTCTTGAGTGGCGTCGTGTTTTTTGTTTCTATTTTTATAATCATTGTGACTGGAATCCCATAATAGAGGATAAGTTTCAATCGCTTGAATAAATTTAATAATTTTATCATTCGTCCAATCCATATTTAACTCTGTTAAAACATGTGCGCGCACAAATAAATGTTTTCGCTTTGGTAGCGGAAGCTAGACTGAGTTTGCGAACAACGAGTGCTTACGCGTCGACACGAGTCCACTACTTGTACTGTGTACGCGCACACGAGTGCACAGCTGTGCGCAAACATTGCTAAAATGTTCGCGCACAATTTGTTCTTGTTCGCTTGAGTGAGTCGACCAAAGCAAACATTTGTGCCGTACGCTGTGCAGCACTGTGCCGCACAGTTCCGCACACTGGTGGAATCGTACCTTAAGAATAACATTTCGAACAAAAGACTTAAACGCGTGCGCTCGTTGAACTCTTTTACTTTAGCTTTATTCAACTTTTACATAACAGATCATAATGTCATGTCCAAGTGATTATTGAGGTCATTATTCAAAATTCACGGGCTTTATGAATTAAAATCCGCTCCATTGTCTGTTTGAGAGGCTTTCGAGCGGTAGTAAAAACGCAGTTAAAGTTTTGTTATACGTTCTGTACAGTTTATTTCACTTTTCTCGACGCGTTGTTGGGGATGAGGTTAATAGATTTTTTTTTTAAATGCCAGATTTCTTGCCAGTGAGACTATAGTTCAGTTCTCGGGCTCAAGAAAGTCATTGAACCGTTTTGAATTCGATGAATCCAGAATCGATCATCGGAGAAGTTATCAGATAGAGCCGCATGACTGAATTACAGAGCTGTAAAGAAAGTTATGATAAAACAACAAGAACATTATTTTTACAAAACAAAAAACAAAAACTGACTTCAAAAGACCGACTATTGAGTTATTCATCTATTTGTCGCGCACGTACTTAATGCAAATTTAAGACTTATATGGTTTTCTCATGGATATCATTATCAAAACTGGACTAAATTCAAATGGGACCAAATGGGAAGCGTCAGCTTTCTAATAAAAAAAGAATCATCAAAATCGATTCACCCAGTCAAAAGTTATGAGGTAACAAACATTAAAAAAATAATAATAAAAAAAAAAACATACAGTCGAATTGATAACCTCCTCCTTTTTTGAAGTCGGTTAAAAAGGTTTGTAGTACTCATCATTATGAACAACTTTTTCTGTGGAGACAACTCTGAAATCGCGAAAAAAAAATCAGATGTTCCAAACAAAAATGCCAATGACACTTGATAAAATGTATGAAATAGCTGGGTTTTTTGTCACGATTTCAGGGCACTTCATTATGAGCACTATGAGCCATTTTCGGCTTAGAATAACCCTTATCCTTATAACCCTGTAGAGGTGAAATAAACAAACATGTCTTTAATTTTTTTTCATTAACACATATTTTTTCTTTTAATTTCAGTTACAAAGGACGATCATCCCCAGACACTGCTATGCCTAACATGCCTCGCGGGCACCACGCAACACCAACCATCAAACCAATGCGCAAAAGCAAGCCGCCAGACCGACACAAACGAACCTGACCTACTCCATAGACAACCAAAGCGTCAAACTATGCTGTGATACTGGCCACTAACAACTGTGATACACGAAATTTGAAAAAAGAAGATATAAAAACATGGGTATACACGTGCTTTTGGCGTCGACTGCTTTGAAAACGGTCAGCGTGACTGGTCTGTGGCTGATTCCGCTGCTGCTTGGAGCGTTGACGTATCATAACTACAACTCGTATGATCCGGAAGCTAGGGTTCTGGATAAGGAGCCGAGGAAGGAGTATGACTTCGTGGTGGTGGGGGGAGGGTCGGCGGGCGCGGTCGTGGCGAACCGGCTGTCGGAGGTCAAAAGCTGGAACGTGCTTTTGTTGGAAAGTGGTAAGTTTGCTGCAAGTTTTATTTTGTTACTAGCTGCACCCCACGATTTCATTCGTGGGATGATGAAAAACGAATGATCATGATGAAAAGTAGCCCATATTTTAATCTAAGATCTAAGCTTAGCGCGCTTTTTAACGCGGATAAGTCCACCACCAACTCCATAAGTTAGACCACCAACTCGCCTGATGGTAAGCGACGATGTGGTCGAAGATGAAGCACGCAGACTTAGAAGATACCTATTCACTCTGACCTTTAAAAGCCCAAGATTGTATCTCTCAGGAAACAAGGACGCCGGCAGTCTGTTCCGTTCTTTGACTGGCCATTCCATTCATTGGCCATTTCCAATTTTGATTCATCCAATCTGTACAATCGTTTACTTACTTCGACATTTATAACATTAGTACGATTTAAGTATAAACGTATCAAATAATTAATCTTTCGAGTAACGCCATTAAACTAAAGTTACTTAATTTTAATTTGATTTTGGTAATATTTTTTTGTGAATTTACGTAATAAATAAAATTTTAGTGATAAATTTAACTTGTGTGAATTTGTGCGATTAACAATGTATGGACTTTGTATGAGATAAAATTAAATTTAAATACTTTTATTAAACTTAATTAGTGTCGCAAAAAAAATAATACAAAAAATTTTAACATTTTTATTGCCAATTTATTTTGAGTTTAAAAATATATATTTTGTTATGTTTAGCTAAAGCAATTCTAAGTTTAATCCATCAGATTTTCCTTTGCAGATCTGACAAAACTTTACAATACTACCTACGAATATTCTTTAGTGGTCGTAGTGATTTCCGAATTATTATTATCTATGTCATTTACTAGCCGTATTCAGCCTAACTATCTTATGTATCACTTGAAGAAATTCGTCGGTTTAATTGTACCTATACTATGGGCTCAAGTTTGAATGCTTTACTTGATATATCCAACTGACTAAAAACAAATGTCTTTGTCATTGCAACTCATTAGACAAGGACATCAATAGTTTTAGAAAAATTAGATCCGTCGAATAAAGCCTTCAAACTTGGGCCTAATGTCTCACAGTTGTAACTTTAATTCAAAAATGGAGCCGACATAGTAGCAAAGCGCCTCAAGCCCTAAAAAAGTAGATAAAAAACTACCTTTATTAAGGTTTGAATAGATTTGGTAAACCCTATCTTTGTCCCCAAGGGTACAGAATCCAAGGGTGATGACAATAGGGAATCATTTTTAAAATTCTTAACAGTTGGGTTACGTATGGAGAAGAAATTCACTGGCGTATATGTATCCACCAACCCGCACTTGGCCAGCGTGGTGGAATACAGCCTAATCACCCTTCGAGGGTAGACCTGTATCCCAGCAGTGGGAGGATTAAAGGTTGCATATGGTAAACAATGTCTTACACAAATCCTCACCGTTCCAGGTCCAGACGAGAACGAGATCACCGACGTCCCTTCGCTAGCCGGCTACCTGCAGCTAACGAAGCTGGACTGGCAGTACAAGACGGAGCCCACGCAGTACGCCTGCCTCGGCTTCAAGAAGCACCGGTGCAGCTGGCCGAGGGGCAAGGTAACACAATCCGACACAGGTTATCCCAGAGCTATGAGCTATGAGTGTGAAACGTTACGTTACGTATGGAAACTAACGTGGTTTTCACACATTTTTTGTTATGATTAAACACGGGAATACTCACGTAAAAATTAAGTTACGTTACGTTTTACTTAAAAACCTCCTCTGCCCTAATTTGCATGGATGAACAATAAAAATCTGAATCTGATACGATAACACTTTTTCAACATCAAGTTTATTTACATACTGCGTAAGGTGGCATGTTTCTATGGAACAGCAAAGAGTTTATCTATTGAACAGAGTTATAAAAAAAGGGTATGCTAAGGCGAAAAAGGCTCATGGTACTCATAAATTTAAACAACTTTTACTATGGGACCAAAAAACCATAAAATATACGCATATAAGATGATTTTATCGCAAAAACAGATCGCATAAAAAATTTAAATATTCTTCACACTTTTTGATGTAGTCAAAAAGTGTCTTAACTGCTTATTTTCAAATAATTTTATAGAAGTCTGACATTTGTCAGCTGATAATTGTTTTACAGTTGTGGCGCCTAAATACACCCCAATAAAATTGTACTAGTATTTAGAAATACTTCATCTTTCAGATGAAAATATAACGCCTTTTAATTTAACATAGCAAAGACAAAGCCTTCTTTGCTTTTAGACATCTTTAAGGAGGCTAACGTACCGCTTACTTTTCCAAACAAGTATTTTGCAGTTCAAAAAATTCAAAAAAGTTCAAAAAAAAAATGAAAATGATATATGTTTTTATTAGTTAGGTAATTAGTTAGGTGGTTAGTTAGTGGTGGTTAGTTAATTAGTAAGTTAGTGTCCCCGACACAGGATTTATCCTAGTGGGGAGCTATGAGTGTGAAACGTTATTTATTTTATTTAAGTTAGGTAGGTAATTGAAAAAAAAATGTCTAAATATTAAAAATAAACATATTTAACAGCAACTTCGTTGTGTTTCAGGTTCTTGGCGGCTCGAGCGTCCTAAACTACATGATATACGTCCGAGGGAACAGATTCGACTTCGACCAATGGGAGCAGTTCGGGAACCCCGGGTGGAACTATAACGACGTCCTCAAGTACTTCATCAAGTCAGAAGACAACAGGAACCCTTACCTCTCGAAAACCAAATACCACGGCCGAGGAGGTTACTTGACGGTGCAAGAAGCGCCTTGGAGAACCCCACTAGTCGCGGCTTTCGTCGAAGCAGGCGTCGAGATCGGTTACGAGAATAGGGACATTAACGGAGCAACCCAAACCGGCTTCATGATAGCACAAGGAACAATCAGGAGAGGCTCTCGATGCAGTACAGCCAAAGCGTTCCTTAGACCAGTACGAGCCCGAAAGAACCTCGATATCTCGCTGAATACGCAAGTTACACGGGTCTTGATTAACCCTGTAACTTTAAAAGCTTACGGAGTGGAGTATGTCAAACATGGCATTAAACGAGTCGTGTATGCCAGAAAAGAAGTCATTTTATCAGCTGGAGCTATTAACAGCCCACAATTGATGATGCTATCAGGAATAGGGCCGAAGGATCATTTGATGGATGTTGGTATCCGAGTGCTCAAAGATTTGCCTGTTGGAGAGAATCTGCAAGATCACGTCGGAGTCGGTGGACTCACTTTCCTAGTCGATAAGCCAGTTGCCATAGTCCAGAACCGATTCCAAGCGTTCCCAGTGACGATGAACTACGTAGTCAACGAACGAGGTCCCATGACGACCTTAGGAGGGTTGGAAGGAGTCGCTTTTGTAAACACAAAGTACGCCAACAGTTCTGGGCTATGGCCCGATATACAGTTCCACATGGCTCCGGCGTCGTTTTCTTCCGACAATGGGCAAATAGTTCGTAAGATTCTGGGGTTGACTGACGAAATCTACGATTCCGTGTACAAGCCCATAGCGAATAAAGACGCATGGACGATCATGCCTTTACTTCTGCGGCCGAACACGCGTGGTTACGTGAGACTGAAGAGTTCCAACCCATTTCACTATCCCATAATGAACCCGAGGTACCACGAGGATCCTTTGGACGTCGCGAGACTAGTCGAGGGGATAAAGATTGCAGTACAAGTCGCAAATGCATCTCCTTTCAAGCAGTTTAACTCGAGGATGTACTTGAAACCTCTGCCAAATTGCAAGCAGCACAAGTTCATGTCTGATGAATACATTGAGTGCCAAGTCAGGCACATATCTATGACGATATACCATCAAAGCGGAACAGCTAAGATGGGGCCTTCTTGGGATAAGGAGGCTGTCGTAGACCCTAGATTAAGGGTGCATGGTATAGAAGGTCTAAGAGTGATAGATGCTAGTATAATGCCTACAATAGTTAGTGGTAACACGAACGCAGCCGTGATCATGATCGGCGAGAAGGGTTCGGATATGATCAAGGAAGACTGGTTGAATAAACGGTGACAGTAACTTTAAACTTGTACCTAATTAACTTATAAGTTACCAATTTCAGTGTGTTAAGAGGCAGATCATTTACTATTTCTCTTCTTTTTAATTTTGGCTTCATACATGTTGCCTGTTTAGCCAGTGTGCAAAGAATGCAATAATATAAAACAGCGCCTATATAGTTTAGTCAGCAAGATTAAAGATTTATATGTATTTGCTCCTTTTTAGAGCGGCACAGTTCATTTCAACCGCAACCAACTTGTACGTCTAAAATTACTTTTTAGTCATTATTTTCTTCTTTTTATTGATTGATAGGATTGCATTTAACCGCCATCTCGCTTGATAGTAAGCAATGATGCGGTCTACGATGGAGCAACCTTGCCTAGAAAAAACCAAAGCACACTTGACTTCCAAGATCACTCTTGCAAACGTTTTTAACATTAGTGACTTGTACACATATTTTTATTTATCTAACGGGACTTATCGTGCATATACTACTTCCTACTAATATTATAAATGTCAGTTTGTGTGTTTTAATGTTTGTTTGCAAACATTACTGTGTTCCGGTTGGAAGGGCATTGTTTCCAGTGAAATTACAGAGCAAATGGGAGATTAAACAACTTATATCTCAGGGTGACGAGCGTAGTGCTGTGCCGCGCAGGGTCTTGAATTCTGCGAGTTCAAAATTCTGGGTGGCGCAGACCTGTTATGGGCAAACGTGACGTTTAACATCAGGCGAGCGATTTGCTCGTCTCGTCACTCAATTACATAAGAAAAAAACACGCCTAAAACGGCCAAACGGATTTGTGTAAAATTTGGTATGGAGCTCATACCATGGTTATACACAAAGGTTTTTGTTTTAAAAAAATTCGGTTCTGCAAGAAACCAAAGGACAGAGTCTAACTAATAATTAATATGCAATTTTTTAATGTTTCGGTATTTTACCTAATATTTTTACAAAACAAAAAAACAAAAACCGACTATTGAGTTATTCATCTATTTGTCGCGCACGTACTTAATGCAAATTTAAGACTTATATGGTTTTCTCATGGATACCATTATCAGAACTGGACTAAATTTAAATGGGACCACACGGGAAGCGTCAGCTTTATAATAAAAAAAGAATCATCAAAATCGATTCACCCAGTCAAAAGTTATGAGGTAACAAACATTAAAAAAAAACATACAGTCGAATTGATAACCTCCTACTTTTTTGAAGTCGGTTAAAAAGCTAATAATTATGATCGTTCAGTTCCGTTAGATAATTAAAAACATGAGCCAAAACAACAATTAATTCGAAGTAAATTACCTGCCTCGTTTATTCATTTTATGTCATACCCAAAGATTATACTCTTACAATTATTTTAATATTATTTGTGGTATATTCCATGTTTTTTTTTTTTTTTACATTTACGTGCTTTTTTACTTTGAGTGGATTTGAAATGTTATCGTAATTTTAAGAGTCTTGTAAATTGTGTAAATATGTAAAATAGGAGATGATTAGTTAAGTTACAATAAGTATAGAAATTCTATTTATTTCTTTAGAATGCCATATTTTATAGTTGAATTGTGTAACACATCTCTCCCACGATTAAAAACAAATTATTATTTAAGGTACAATGTTAATGATAATAAAAACCTGAAACTAGTTTTAAATCAAAAATAAAAACTTTTATGTGAGGGATTTTTTTTTTTTTTACTAAAATCAACAATGGGCAATTGAACGGATTTTTAATTTTTAATGAGATTCGATTAATTATTATCAACATAAATGTATTATCTAATAGTCTCTCAGCTAATTGTCTATACAGGGTTATTCATAAAGGATACATGTTAAGCCGAAAAGGGCTCATAGTACTCATCATTATGAACAACTTTTACTATGAGACCAACCCGGAATTCGCGAAAAAAAAAATCAGCTGGTCCATACATTTTGCCGAGTGTCATTGACATTTTTCTATGGAACAGCTGATTTTTTTTTTCGCGAATTTCGGGATGGTCCCATAGCAAAAGTTGTTCATAATGATGAGTACTATGAGTCCTTTTCGGCTTAGCATACCCTTTATGAATAACCCTGTAATCCCTGTATACTCAGCAGCTATTTGCTATTCCAATTTCCTACAATAAAAATTTGTACTGTTTGTTTGAAAAAAATAAATGTGTTTGAAGTTTTTCACATTGTCATTTTATTTGTGTAAACAAACTAATCATTTTTCTAAAGAATAGTGACGCTAGAACGGCGTGTGGTATTGTGTAGCTAAAGCTACAGCAAAAGGCCACACCACCAACTGAATATTTTTTTTTATCTCGAATAAGTCCTCCTTTGGCCACCAACTCCCCCCCTGTTGGTAAGCGACGATGAAGTCGAAGATATAGCACGCAGACTTAGAAGGTACCTATTCACTTTGACCTTGAAAACCGAAGATTGTATCTCTCAGAAAACAAGGAAGCCGGCAGTTTACACCACTAAGCGAACCCAAACTGGAACGCCCTGGCTGTCTCACTCTATCAACTATGGACAAAGCGAGATAAATGTCACTACAATTTAGTTCAGGCTCGCACCAGTTAGCAGTACGGATCCTGACGTGCGTCAGCGGCGCAAGAAGCATCAGCGTAAGGTAAGGCGTCTGACGCGCGGTGACCACTGCAGATAATAATCTGGCATCTTGCACATATCTACGCAACCATATTGCTGGAAAATTTCGAAGCCCGCGTCTACACGAGATTTATTAAGTTTCACGTCATAGACGCGCAGATTAGGTCGTAGCTTTATTCTTAGAATGAGTTTCTTTTTTAGAATAATTTTTGAGATCCTTGATACATACGGGGTACTTATATGCCCTGCTTAAACTTAAGCACTGCTTAAAATTCTCCGTCTTGTTTTCACACAATTGGAGAGCAATTATCAGAGCATTGTCAGCAGTGGTTAGCGAGCAATGTTTGTAAGCAAGGCCCACGAATTACCTACAGTTGCGATTGTATTTGTCGCTTCGGCTACTAACGCATTTTGTTTTATTATGTACTCCATTTGGGAACATAATAAGTTTTTAAGTCACACGCTACATGCGCTCGTCTAAACTCAGCCTAAGAACTGCTGTTTTTCTGAGAACACATAGCGTTAGAAATGGTAATTAGATAACTATTCTACTATAATTATGACCAATAACATTTATAGCTACTTTTGTTGACCGCAAAATTGCGTCTTAGTTTTTTCTCCCATACTTCATAAAACTTCGGAAAACCCGGGTTCAACTACCGGAAACACAAAAAAGGTTTATTAAAAATATAGCAACAAAAAATACTTCTGGTGTGATCTCAATTTTCGCATAAGTATAAAGTTACAATAAAATTCGATGGCATTTAAACTTTTTTTTTAAATGAAATATATGTGGCAAAGAAGCGACGGGCCACCAGATGGTAAGTGGTCACCGCCTCCTATGGACACCTCTAATAACCAAGGTATCTTCAGTGCGTTACCTACTTACCTACCTCTGAGGATTCCATTTACCCTTCGTTTGAAGGAGCCAAGATTATAGTTTGAGATTATAACAACTCTTTACTAATAAAGCTCTTTATTTAATTATATAGCGATTAAAATGCTCTGACAACTTCTCGCAGACATAAAATGAAACGTCACGTGCGTAAACAAGACGGAGACTTTAAGTAGGGTTTAGAGGTAAGACCTTTTTAGTCATCACACCAGAAATTACAAGCAAAAGATAATAACGTTTATAAACCAGTGTCACATCTGGCGGCCTTATCACTAAGAGTAGTTAGTTCAAAGTTTAGTTAGGTTCAAAAACTAGGTAGGTACGGGTCAAGATGGTCACGGTCAGTTTTGCAAAACCGTCTTCCATTAAACCGTTTCATTGCACTTTGCCGTCTATTCTCCTGTAGACACTTATCTGAAGGTTGTTGTTATCTGGAAGAAATCGCTTATATCTACAGGGTGATTTTTTGAACCCGAGCAATATTTATACAGGATATTCAGTACTCGATTCTCGTTCGAAATAACCAAAAAAATAGGTAGTTAATATTTCAACTAATTATCCTAAGAAAACGATAAAGTATCGCCACGGCTACCGCGAGCATCAAAAATGTCCCGCATCCTCATCTCACCCCCCCGCCCGCCCGCCGCCGCGCATCCCTACCCTAGCGCTCACCGCCCAGCGGTCATCGACCTACTTAGTTGTCGCGCGCGCGCCGAGTGCGGCGCGGTAGTTCCCCTCACGCACACACGCACTGATCGCTCGCATGCCTATAAGTTTGAGAGTCTCGGGGATAAACTTTAAGCAGGGCTTTCCAAGTTTTCTTTCAGCATTTATCTAAATTTTATTTCTTTATACGATTTCTATGATGAGTAATTAACATGCCCTTGAATATTGCTAGGGTCCAAAAGGTCACGCTGTATAATATAACATACATATTTATTTCTAAAATAAAATAATGCATGATTTAAGGCGAATTTGCCGGAGCGTATTAGTAAAACCGCCTGTCAATCGCGACATATTCATGAGTTTTTTGTTACATCTAAGACCAAAGTTCAAACATGTTAATAACAAAGTTAACATTAACTTTGTGAAATCAACATGTTTGAAAAACACAAAACATATCGCAATGAACCCGATTTAAGAAGTATAAGCCATTTATACTCTACAATAGACTGAGACAAGTCTGTCAAAAGATAATCATCAACACCGATAAGGCCGCCAGTTGTCGCACTAGTTTATAAAAAAGAGAAAAAAAAAGAAAAAAAAAGAGATAAAGAGATAATCCTTTTGTTTGTAATTTATGGTGTAAATAATAAAGACTTTATCTATCTATCTACCGTCATCCTGTATCGACCCGCTGCAGGGTATATCGTCGGCTTAGTGCAAGAAGTCATTAACTGCAAAAAGTCACTAACTGTTTTGCTATGCAAGCTAACATAGTTATGACACTTTTTAGGGTTCCGTACTCAAAGGGTAAAACTAAGACTCCGCTGTCCGTCTGTCTGCCTGTCCGTCTGCCACTAGGCTGTATCTCATGAACCGTGATCGTTAGACAGTTGAAAGTTTCACAGATGATGCCGCTATAACAACAAATACTAAAAAACATGATAAAATAAATATTTAAGCAGGCTCCAATACAGCAAACGTGTTTTTTTTGCCGTTTTTATAGATAACTAGCTGACCCGGAAGACTTCGTACTGCCATACAGTACTTCTCTATGGTACTGCCTAATTAAATATAAACACTGCACAAAACACTATTTACAATTTTATACTTATAATATATTACAATTATAGGTACGAATTTGTTTCGTGTATCAGTTGACAAAAGCAAACTCATCCATGAAAAAAAAAACACTGACATTGACAGTTTGTTGTTGTTTCAACTTTTTTTTTTGATATGACTTGGAGTCAAATCCTTCGAAATTTTAAAATTCCTTGGTTTTGATAGATATGATTGAATTTGAACTTTGTACAGAGGTAATAAAGTGCAAATTGACTCTTGGACGTTAGGAACATACCTACATTGCTTAAACAACAGTGAGTGCTTGCAATTCAATATGAACTTTATACAATAGCAATAAAGCTCGTTTTAGTTAGAAAACGTATGGGAAAAAGAAAAGGGCTGTTTTTAGGGTTTTTCAATATTTCTGAGAGATTTTCTTAATATTTTTTTCCGTAAGAACCTTCTCCTAATAATAACAAATACAACAAAAAAAGAATTAGTGAAATCGGTCCAGCCATTCACGCGTGATGCTGTGACCAAGGAAAACGGGTTTCATTTTTATATATATAGATGGTACGGAACCTTTCGTGCGCGACTCCGACTTGTACTTAGCCGGTTTTTCAATTATAGAGTAAACTAAACCTCGCAAACTGTATCCGTAAAGCGTAATCACGGTTCTAGGGAATGTTAAATCAATGACAATTAAAAACCGATCAGATTGTCGTCAATTCGTCATTTTCAATAGAAATCCAGAATGCTATTGCATTTAGCAACTAATTAAGGGGCCTGTTATATCAGTTTTAGTAGTATTCCGCAGTCACTTTCCTTAAACAGACAGAAGATGTTTTTTTATTGTAAAATTCAGTGTTGATACATATTTGTGTTTTAGTGCTAGTGAGTTGTGAAATATGTGGATGTTTAATATTGTTTCTAGGTAAGCCTTTTGAGCTAGAGTTATTTTGTTACTGCTATTTAAGGGGGAGAGAAACGGTTATCAGCTAACTCTATCGCACATTTTTAGATTTATGAAGATGTAAAAGGACTGAGTCGAGTTTTTTAATAACAGGTTTTTTTTTTAATCTTATAGTGATTTTATATTTTCAATGCAGTTGTAAAACCATTTTTTTAAACAAGCTTTCATTTGGTAAATAAGTAGATATGCGGCTTTCACTTGGCGTCATGTTATCTCAACTCAACTCTACCTTTATAATCATCCCACTGCTGGGATACCAGATCTACTCTCGAAGCGTAAATAGGTCACCCTATTTTTATTACCTATTATCAGAAACGTCATTAACGTTATTAAAACCAAAAAATCAGGGCCGGAACCATTTTAAGTGAGTTTAATTCTATCAATTAAACTCTTAAAATGTCTCTTTAAAAGCTATAATTATTAAAAATCACGTGACGTATGGTACGTACGTAGGTATAATGCGATTTACATGCCATGGCGCAATTTTGAAGGGCCTACAATTTTTGTTGGACTGTAATATTGTTGGTGTCCAAATAAATATAATAATTAAACTCGTATTAACCGCACCACAAATTCTAAAACTTGTTTAAACGCAACCGTCGTGGGTCTTGCGATAAAGGTTCGCCTAGTGCAAGACTCACCAGAACAGCACTCGAATACCTACTTATTTTAACATGTTTTCTTTAACTATTGTAGTTATTAGACAAGGCTAGTTTAAGTTTAGTTCTTAAGGTTAAATTAATCTTATATATAAAAATGAATCGCTGTTCGTTTGTCTGGCTGAAACTCGAGAATGGTTGGACCGATTTCACTATTTTTATCTTGAAATATTTGTGGAAGTTCAGGGAAGGTTTAAGTAAGTAAAAAGGTGTAAGTAAAAAAAACAGCGGTTTATACCGTCGGGAGCAGCTAGTATTAAATAAAACTGTAATTTTGAAAGCAAATAATACTATTTCAATTTTTTAATTTTTCAATTTTTCAAAATATTCGTGACTTGTAGTCGTCTTAAATATGTATATGTTGCAACTGTCTGCATAGGATACCAACTAAATATATTATCACTATTTGCATAAGGAATAGATTAGGTATATACGAGTAAGTTTGAATAATGAGCACAGAAAAACAACAACAACATGGCGGCCTTGATCGGAGGCGGATAATTATTATTTTACACTACCAATGCAAAAAAGGACAAAAAAATAGCACCGATTCAATAAGTCTACTGATTAACAACTAAGCACAAAAAGCCATGCTTAATGCTTTCCAGTTTTTACTTCATTTATTAAGAAAAAAATTGCAAAAATTATAAACCATGATACGGACTTATTTTTTTGTTTCGTTACGATTGCGATGAGTGAATATTACTCTGCCAATGAATTATTTCTGTGCTCATCACACTAATATTATTTATGCGGAAGTTTGTGTGTATGTTGTCCTTCACGCTTAAACGGCTGCACCAAATTGTATAAAATTGGAATAAAGTTAGCTTACTCGTATACCCTAAAATGTAGGGTCGAAATAAGTTCGTATAGGCAGGGTGGCATATACCTAGTTAGGTAAGTATAGCCCTGGTGTCACAGTATTTAGGCCGCCAGAAGGTCTCTGACATGGCATACCTCAGGTAAATCTTACTAATATTATAAACGTGAAATTTAATATAAAATTAGTGAAATCAAATTCAATTTGAATTATCCCGGAAAACCCAAGTTAATCTTTTGACCGTTTGAAACCGCGGGGCGTAGCTAATGCTGACTATATTTTAACACCGTCAAGTCAAGTCTGATTTAAAGCCAAGCTTGGCTAGTAAAATTAATGGTAGGCCGTTAAAACGTTATAGTTCATGAATCCATTTTCATTTCCTTCTCATTTTATGTTTTTTTGGTTTGGTTGTTATTTGGTAACTTATTATCTAATAGGCAGTGGCGTAGCGTGTCTTGGCGGGGCCCCGTATAAAAAAATATTTGGGGCCCTTATGAAGGGTAAAGATTTCTCACAAAAGAAAAGAAAATGTTTGCATAAAATAAAAATAAAAATTATTTCATCATAATTATCATCTATCACTTTTTCCAAAATTTTTACTGACAATTCAAATTATATATGCACTCTTCTTGCCGTTTTTTCGGCAAACTGATTTATTAGGTCCTAACCTATGAAATTGGCGTTTTGTATGGGGAAAACAAAATAGACGAAAAATAAGATATAATATATTATAATATATTTTTTCTAAAATTAACGACTACGTTTGTTGTCATTTCTGAAATAAAAATAAATTTCGAAATTTAAATTAATTTTTGCTTACGCACGTCGGGGGCCCCCTTGGCCCGGGGGCCCCGTATAATTGATACGGCAGATACGGCGGTAGCTACGCCCCTGCTAATAGGTTAATAAGAAAGTGTAGATTGTAGCCAATTTACTTGACTGTCAGCAGTTTCCCAAGATTTGCTCTACCATGGAATATGCTCAGGATATGAAGAAAATATCTAGAAATAGGATTCGATAGATGAAATAAAAACAGTGTTATCTTCATTATCTTTATTGCTGGCAGACCTGTCGTTAAGAGCGATCTCTTCCAAGTAACTTTGGAACGGAGAGAATTTAAAGAAGATGAAAGTTGCGTAACACATTTTCTGAGTTAAAAGCGAAAAAATAAAGACTATGAAAACGAGCGTGGTTTTGACACATTCTGTTTTAGATATATGAAACTACGACTATAATTTCTCGATTTGTTTTGTCAGAATATCCGACTCAATCTTACGTGAGTAGTCATGTGATTTTAAAACAAAAGTTAAGATTTTATTTCAAATCGACTTTTAATATACAAGATTTATGTTTTGACTCACATTCAAAATTCTGGGTTTTTGTTTGATCGTTTAGATTTAATATGATACCTATAATAGACCACGATATAGCCGCTAACACTACATTTCTCGGGATGTCTACATTTCTCGGGATTTTCAACGTCTTTTTAAGTTGCCAAACGGGATATCTGCGGTTTTCTGACGTCATTACATCGAATGCAGTTAATAGCTTAGTATTTTGTTAGATTGACATACTCGTATTAGGCATGTGTAGGCGAAATGTTTTATGCAAATAGGAAGTTTTTTTTATAGTTGTGGCTAGGAAATCAACGTCAGAACAGGATACAGCCGATGGAACATCATAAGTCTAAGCGTGGGACTCTTTGCAAGATATTTTAAAACTTTAATTCTGCAATTTTGCTAAATAAAAATTTTTGATACTTTGAGGATTGTAATTCACTTTTGCATAATAATTAACTGCAGCTCGACTAGCACAGGCCGGGGGGGGGGGGGGGGGGGGTTAATTGTCTTTACACCTATTATACGAAGCTAGATTATATAATATGTAGATATTATATTTGTCATTTGAACGGTTTATCTTTTTCAAACTAGATAAAAACAGTAGAAAGACTATTTCGTCCTGTGCTAGCCGGCCAGCTGTCGACGAATATCCGAGAAATTGTAGAATTATATACTGTACTGGTATACACTGTTATATACTCGTACTACAGACTGACAGGCTATAGAAGCTACAGATTAACGACAGAGAGACTTCAGTTGTTGCAATAAGCCTCTACTCTAGAGCAGAAGCTTCCAACCAGGGGGGCGTAGGGAGATGTCAAGGGAGGCGGAACACTTTGTGTCTTAAAAGAATAAAATAACGCTTGTACATTTAATGGAATCAGTCAATCTTGGAATCAAAAGGTGTTCTTAAAATAGAACATATTTTTTATTCGAAGCAACTAAAAATATCAAACCGGACGACAATTTGAGAGCTGACATAAAACACATAAAAAGTTGGGGGAGCGGGGCATGAACATAAATTTATACTCAACGCAAAAAAGGGTTGGGAAACCCTGCTCTAGAAGCTTAGAGTCTAATGATTTACATCTGTATAAAGCCCTTTAACTTTTGGACTGTACTAATAAACATTTTCAGCATCAACTACATCATCCTGTCAGCGCTGACTCTCTGCTCAGCACAGCCGTCACTCTTCGACGCTATAGACGGTTTCCTACGAGATGCGACGGAGCTATACAACGGGGAGCCGCCTGACGCAGCCGCGGTGCTGCCGGAGTACGACTTTATCATCATAGGCGCGGGGACGGCGGGCTGCGTGTTGAGTAACAGACTTACGGAGAATAACGACTTTAAGGTAATTAGGAACTCTTTTCTATGACGTAGCTTTTCTTCTTAGAAGTAATAGACGGTTTCCTACGAGATGCCATCGATTCAGAATTATTAGATTAGATTCAGAATGTGAGCTACCCATAATGTCTTCCGGACCAAAATAAAAAAGTACCATGACAAGTAGTTAAGAAATAATATTAGAAAATGTGAGAACAAGGTTAAATTATTAAGGAATTATTAGTTAGGCATGTGATTTTTATTGGTAGTTGTTGCTCAATTTCCCGCTAAATTTTCACAGGGAAATAAGTGCCGTCACAAATTTATCTTTATTTTTGAAATGTTTTCGTAAAATTGGCATTCGCAACGAATTGCAATTTTGCAAACATTTTTATATATTGGAATTTTAATAGCGAATTTTTATTTGATTACTAGGTAAATAAAATTTGTATCAGGGATTACCGGGTTATACAGAAAGGGTATGCTAAGTCGAAAAGGGCTCATAGTCATCATTATGATCATTAGGACCAACCCGGAAAACAAGAAAAACCTGTTCCATAGATTTTGTCGAGTGTCTTTGACATTTTTCTTTTGAACAGCTCATTTTTTTTTGCTATTATCGCTATATTTCCATATTTTTTTTATTTTGGTTTAGGCGCACCCAAAAGATTATTACTTACTTGATTTATTGCACATTAAACGTCAGTCAAAATTAAATGGGCAATTAACATAACTATGATTATTGATTTATTACATCACACATTTTGATATTAACACCTGATTGCTAATCTTTACAAGAATCATTATATTAAAATTAAAATTAAGCGTAATCTAGACGATGAAATTAAATTACTGTATCTAAAAAAATCACGCTATGATATATTCAGATTCAGAAATATTTATTGAACTGCTGATACATTGATATTGATACAGTCAACTAATGATATGAATAAAGAAGTACGAATACATTGGAAAATACAAATAATATAATCTGTAAAATATTAACAATTTTGTCTAAATGTCAGTTTATCGATGGACAAATTTCTAGACTTGCACTACAATATGAAGTTCCGGGTTTCGGCTAAAAAAGTAGGTTTAAAATTCTGGGTGACGCAGACCTGTTATGGGTAAACGTAACGTTTAACATCAGGCGATTTGCTCGTCTCGTCACCCAATAGCATAAACAATAATAATCTAAATGTATGAATATGAATTTCTTTGGTCATCGTATCACGCGGTAACGGATGGAGCAATTTCGCTAATTCTTTCTTTGTTGTGTTAATTATTGTGAGGTTCTTATGAAAGAAAAAAATAAGGAAGTTGAGCGGAACATTAGAAAATGTAAGACAATTCGAATACAATATTCATGGTTAAGACAGGACAAGGTCTGTCGGGTCAGCTAGTATGAAATAAAAAAAATAAGAACTGTTAAAAAAATCTTTGCTGTAACTTGGTCGTACTGGAACGGTTCGGAAATGTAATTTCTGAGGACCAAAATACTTAATGAACATTGCAACATTTAACGTCTGGAAAAGTTTGTAGGTGCGTCATAAGGACTTATTGTTAGACGTATCCGATTCGATCTAACCGCAATGTTTTTTGCAATCATCTTTAATCGCAACGGGGAATACCAGCAATAAGTGGCAGGTTTTGATACAAACACAATAGGAATGTAATGTAGGTATCAGATAAAAAGTCCTGAGAAAAACTATGTGCGCGTTTAAGTACGCGTATGTAAAGGTGAATACGAGATTACGTACTAGCTTTGGGCTAAGCTTTGCTTGTCATTATTATTTTTGATATGTAGATACGTAGGTAAGTATGAGAAATAGCACTGAGCGAACAGCGCTGGTTGTTTAGAACAAGCAATATGCTAAGAAGATATCAGTTTTGTGCCAATATACTTAATAGGTATGTATGTAATATATGTACAAGTATGTATGAGTACAGAGTATAAGCCATCTCCATACATACAAATTCGTTCAGCAGTTTTTGCGTGATGCGCGCACAAACATGGCAATACTTAGGTTCACAACATTGCCTTAAAATACAGGTCAGGGTCTACGCAATAGGTTCTCACAAATCTTCGTTCAAATCTTTGACTATGCTGAACTGTGGAAGGGCTAAAAAGCACAGACCATAAAACCAGGGGTCAACCAATTGTCTACGGTTAGAAGTTATTTTGCTACCGTTGGTCAGTACTTGCCGGGTATAACTGTACAAAGCGATGCGTGTGCATGAATACACATTTAAAAGCGAGACTTTCGGAAAATTGTGCCCATCCATAAATACAAAAATGAATTTTCGAAACGGATTATTCACGGTTGACCATCGGATGAGATCAAAACTTTAGTGGGCAATTGGTGATCTAACCATCAATTGATGCAGCTTGTATCCTTGATTGGTTACAATCATTGGTTACATTACTTCGTATTTCGTAAGTTACATTGGCTATGAAAATTTATTAAAGCAAATGCGAAAGTGTCAGCCAGTTTCTTTGTCGGTTACATTAAGACAAAACGAACGAATAGCTTACATCTTAAAAGGCAAGGAATTATTGAGCATCTACCCGCATAGTACGGGCCGTGGCAAATAGTCTCACCGTTTTATCCTGCGAGAAAGTAGCAAATGTATTCTAGTTTTGTCACGTCTACATGCGGATAAATATAGTGGAAAGATAGTCTGGGAACGGTCCGATTTATGACCCACAACCAGGCGGGTTGTGGGCCATTTCTTTTTCATCAAACTAGACATGCGTTTGACCACAATTTTACCTGATGGGAAAAAAAAAGAAGAGAAAAAAAACTTGGTATAAAAAAATCTTTTTCATAAGCCCTTTGAAAAGTTTTCAACTTTCACCAGGTGCTGTTAATAGAGGCGGGCGGCAACGAGCACTTCTACATGGACATCCCGGTGCTGGCCACCATGCTGCAGTTCACGGACGCCAACTGGAACTACTACACGCAGCCGCAGGTCAGTTTATTGCTAATTGAAGCGTTTTGCACTTACAAAGCCACAGAGTTCATGGAGCTTATATGTAACTAACTAGCATTCAAGGCTTTGCTTACGTAGCATAGTTATTTTTTTTGCACGCATCTATATAAATTAACTTAGACTTTCCCACTGATGGAGAAAGGTCTTACCTATTAGTAATCAAATATTTTGCTATAAATACTAAGGAGGTTTTAAAACATTTTTTGTTGTCAAAAAGCGAAAATTTTCGTGTTCATTACCCGCGGCATGTATATATTTTTTTCATACACATAGCATCTGGTTTCTATAAGGGTTAAATTTCATAAATAAATAAACGTTTCACACTCCTAGCTCCCCACTACCTTGTGTCGGGGATGCCATGGAACACACACAAAGACAAGGACAACTAACACCCAGACCCAGAGCATATATTTAAACATCATTTTTTTGTCATAAGGGTCATTTGTCCGCTTCTTGATGTACATAGATTGTCTCACTGTACGTGACAACAGACACGAAGATGCCGAAGGGTCGGCGGAAAACAATATCTTATTCGTATTCCATCTAGCAACAACCTTGTTGTTTAATTTAAGAAATCTGTCAAGTGCGTGTCGTAACTCGCACAAGCACATGGTAGGATTTTGTAACTGTGTTGGAAAGAAATGTATAAGTATCCTCATAGGGGCCGAATTTTTTGCCTATTTTTTCCCAAACAATTTACTTCATTTTCCGCGTACTAAAATTTATAATATCGTCCTTATGATATCTCTTTCACTAGTCGCACACACTTCACACAGTCCCATAGTAAAAGTTGTTCATAATGATGAGTCTTTCCTTAAAACCCTGTACATTTATGAAAATTATCGGCCGTAACCTGGCGCTGTCACGGAACTGTCGCAGCAAAAAAACGCAATTTTTTTTATTACGCTGGGCGTTAGAGTTCTTTAGTTTGATCAGGAAACTTAAAAAGTAGATAACATGCACTCATTTGTAAAGCTGCCAAGTCAAACAGCCTAATTATCTCATCAACAGTAATTATTTTAGACTGAATATTAATTAAGTAATTTGTCCAAATAACACGTATAAGCAGGTAGCTATTTTAAGTCCTTCACGCCTAGATCCTGAACGTGCAATTTATTTGGCAAAACGTGTTCTAGCGGGTGCACGTGCAGTGACGTGCATATTTGTCACTTTTCACATTTAGTATTTTGCTAGCGTCATAGATTTCTAGATCTAGACAACAAAATAATATTTTATGAGATCATTTGCAAATATTTTTTGAGAGATTGGTTTTTTTTTGATCTGATGACATTTGGACGATTTCGTAATTTGAAAGCCTCTGAGAAGGACTATAATGGGCCAAAGTTTGAAGGCATTTTATGACAGAGCTACTTGTAAACCAACTAAAAATGTGTTTGTCTTTATCATTGCAAGCTATTAGACAAGGACGTCAATAGTTTTAGAAAATTTAGATCCGTCATAAAAAGCCTTCAAACTTGGGCCCAATGTCACTGTATAAAGGGGTCATTGCCAGTTGTTGCCCTATCTTTGTCCTCAAGGGTGACAATCGGGAATCATTTTTAAAATTCGTCCCAGTAGGCTTACGTCCGGAGAAGAAATTCAGTGGTATATGTGAATCCACCAATCCGCACTTGGCAGCGTGGTGAAATACGACCCGATCACCCTTCGAGGGTAGACCTGGTATCCCAGCAGTGGGATCATTGAAGGTAGAGGTTGAGTTGAGTTGAAGTGTTAAAAGAAATAAATGTTTTTTTTCTTGCGATTTTAACGTACTTCTAAATTATGCGATAAAATTATAGGGAAAAAAAAGGAAAAGACAAATATTGCAAAAGACGGAACGTTAAACTTCTTCTAAAAACAAGCGACTCTTAAAATCCCTTGTTATACTCTAAACATCCAATATTAACTAGATATTATAAGTCATACGTAAAATTATTAAAAAAAACAGTAATCAAATCAAAAAGAAACGAATACATTCGACAAATGAAAAGTTCTGAAAATAAAACTAAAACAATGTGGAAAATAATAAAAGAGCGAATTAATAAAAACATAAAAAAGGGTTTAAACTCAAAATAAATAATAATTCAATCACAGACCCCCAACAAGTTGCGAATACCTTTAACGAGTATTTCGCATCGGTAGGCAGCGCGGGCGCCGGCGCCACGGGCCCGCGGCGCGCGGCCGGCCGGTACTCCAGAGCGTGGATAACTCGATGTTCCTAACCCCGGCCGAACCACGCGAAATATACTTGGTTATCAAAAATTTAAAAAGCAAGTATAGCTATGGGATAGATGAACTGCCTCCTATCGTAATCAAACACTGTGCTGAAGAGTTAACTTTACCATACTATCTGCTTATTAACCAATCTTTCACCGAAAGCAAGTTCCCAGATCTATTGAAAAAGGCCCTAGTTAAGCCGATACATAAGAAATCATCAAAATTAGAACCTAGTAACTACAGGCCAATAGCACTCTCCTACCTACCTCCTCAAAGTCTTTGAGAAGGTAATGCAAATACGACTCAATTCTTTTTGCGAAAAATTTGGAATTTTTGATGATTCACAAAACGGCTTTCGTAAGAATCGCTCGACAATTTTGGCTGTGTATAAAGTAATCCACGAAAATTTGAATACAATAAATAATAAAGAATATGCAATTGGTATCCTGTTAGATATGACAAAAGCGTATGATAAAGTTCAATATGACTTACTGTTACACATACTATATAGTTTAGGCATACGCGGCGTAACTCACAATTGGTTTTGCTCATACCTAGATAATCGGGAACAGTTCGTGGAAATTGAAAATTTTGACCCTACCACTGGTATGATAAATGTAACTAGATCCATTCCAATACAAATGAACCACTCTATTCCTCAAGGAAGTGTCGTTGGATGCATCCTATTTTTGATGTATATTAATAACCTCCCCAAAGTAATTAACGAATCCTGTGTACTTTTCGCGGACGATATCTGTCTTGACTTCTTGTAAAAATAATTTAAATTTAAATGAAAAACTGACTGACATCTTCGACAACATAATAAATTGGATGACCGACCTCAACCTTGACCTAAATCTTTCAAAGACTGCTATAATACAATTTAGACCCCACCAAAAAGCCCCCTTGACATTAATTTTTCCTATAATAATAATAAATTAGAATGTGTTGACGTAGCTACATTATTAGGCATAGACCTCGATACCCATGTAAATTGGAAAAACCATATTAAAATAAAAGGAAAACTGTCTAGTTTCACATACGCACTCAGGGAACTTCGGCGCGAAACGGACTTAGATACGGCTTTAGCTGCCTACTACGCATATGCATTCTCGTGGCTAAGCTATGGCATCATACTTTGGGGAAACAGTGTTGACGCCAAAACACTTTTTGTAGCCCAAAAAAAGTGCATACGTATTCTCGCCGGTATAAAACTCCCAAACATTGACATATTAAACTTCCATAGACCCTACTTCATACAATTTAAAATCCTGTCAATTATATCTCTGTACATTTTAGAAACATGTAAGTTCGTTAGAAAATACCCACCATTTTTCATAAAACTGACTGACAAGCGTGACTATCTATTAAGACCTGACTATAAACACAAATTAATTCTACCTACCTCTAGACTAGCTATGCACAGCTCTGGCCCTAACCCTATAGCCGTTAAAATATATAATAAACTTCCCACAAAATTGAAAGACATAGAAGACAATTTTAAATTCGTAAAAACTCTAAAGGAAATACTATTAAACCTAGATCGATGTATTAAACAAATCTTATTATGAACTAGAGGAATTTCTTTCTGACGAAGCTATTATGAAATGAACCCGCTCCGCACAACATTGCTTATCAATCAGGGTCATTATGTGTGACTTTTAAACAAATATGTAATTTAAGACCAACATACAAATCATAATGTTTTGCAATAAAGTATTGAGTATTAAAGTTCAATATGATAATAACAAGTTGTGACTCATGTTTTGTGATATTTCGAAAATCGATATGTAAATAAATCTAGCAAAATATTACTATAGATAATACATACCAATATTAGTTTACCTAATTGTATTCTTTATCTAAAGATGTCTTATTATATGAAGGCGAAAGATATGCACTTAATAAAGTTCTAAACCAAGAAACTAGTCCTATTTTCAAAATGTTTTACTAATGGAAAGCTACGCTATCATTTTTTTTTTAATTAACCTATGCCGTCCCACTGCTGGGCAAAGGTCTCCCCCAATTTTTTCCAGTTACTGCGGTCTTGGGCCAGCGCCGTCCAGTCTTTTTCAAACCACCCGAGTTCGTCGCGCCATCGCGTCGGGGGTCGACCTGGGGGTCGACTGTCCAGGGGCACCGACTCTGTGGAGACCCTTGCCCATCTGTCCGGGTGCATTCGGCTCGTGTGACCAGCCCACTCACCCGCTATCATATAATATACTATATTTTATAGCCCCAAAACTGCTAGATTGAAAGTCGATCAGCACCAGGCATAAACTCCCATGCATCAGCTATCCTACTTCTTGACTAAAAAAATGTATACGAAAGATTGTGTCTGTGTTTGTGTGCAAATATTTGTTACCACGTATCTCTGTTACTGCTAAACCGATTTTGATAAAATTTAAAATAAAGATAGCGTATACTCTGGATTAACCCACAGGCTACCTTTTCAGCGACGTTTTTCATGGCCGCGGGTGACGCCGCGAGGCACAGCTAGTTGTTGAGTAAAAAATTTTGATTGACAAGTTTCTATCAGACACTGAAATATCTTGTCGCATACATATCTCGATCATGTTCATGTCTACTGGGTCATGGCATCTGCCATAGAACGAAACATGGACGCAAGCGAGGTCGGACTTGTTCCGATGACGGTTGTAATATTAATGATTACAATATCAATTTCTTCGAGTGAGGAAAACATCGGCATGGCTTCAATCGCGCCCTTGATTGAGTTAGGTCATTGAATGAAAAAGTGAGTCAATAATCAATAATTAGTATAAGCCAGGTTGCCTGTTGTTAGTTTTTAGTTCCTCGAAGGCCTCTGACATGGTTTTAGTGTTAAAAACCAATGTAACATCAGTGCAAACAATACAACAGAAATTTGCTAAATTGGAAAAAAAATTAATCTCCATAGAAAATTGATCACGTGATTAAATATTTTGTATGGAGCCTCGATATTTTTTTCTCGAATTTAGCAAGCTTGTGTCACAAAAGTTGTTCAATTTGACGTATAGATGAACACCCTAAGTATTACTACACCTGTCCGTTACACCTTATATAAGTTTCAATGACTATGAGTTTTTTAAATGTCTCTAAAAACTGACATCTGTGACCCTATTTTTGGGCGCTCGATATTACCTTCGTCAATCTCTCTCTTAACATTTATAATGAGAGCGACAGTGACCGAGAATATATCTCACTTGCAAGAATAGCGCACTGCTGCTAATGGGTTTTTTACACGTAATGAGTACAGTAGCGGGACAGTGCCCTCGGCCGAGTATTCGGTATGTTTGTATACCTTGGCCGAGTTTGCCCATTTACTGTCTCGCCACTGTACTCGTTACGCGTAATCAACCCATTACAGCTAAATTAGAGACTAAACCTTGGGTTCGATTAGCAGAAGACCGAGACAGATGTCAAAAAGAGGGAAATAGCACTCATTATTGAGATAAGGAAGGTCAATGGTCTACGAAATCTAGTTCGTTTATTTCCTAAGTCTGGATCATATTTTAGCCATATTACCTCGTCTAGTTATGGTAAATTAATGATTACGAAAACATAAGTACATAATTAATTTGTATGTATACAATTTAAATATTTATTGCTACTGCTGGATATAGATAGGTATAAGCTAGGATAGGATTGGTTTCATGGCATCCCGGACACAGAGAATCGAGCAGAGAATTAAAAATAAACGTTTCACACTCATAGCTCCCCACTAGGATACCCTGTGTCGGGGATGCCATGGAACACACAAAGACAAGGACAACTAACACCTAGACCTAGAACAGATATTTAAATTCATCATTCAAACATCTGCCCGGCCGGGAATCGATACCGGGGCCTCTGGCTTAAAAGGCGGTTATACTACCGCTGAGCCAAACAGGTAAGGCTTTATAGTTACGATCCATAGGCCTTACCTAGAAAGCTTAAAGCTTAGAAAGCCAGCTTAAACTTAATTACTGCTTATTTACTGTCTTGTTTTCGCATGTGACGTTTCACGTCAGTGAGAGCTATCAGAGCTTTTAAAGCAGAAACTAACTTTAAGAAGGCTTTATAAGTCGTGTATGAAACGTTATTTAGTTCAGCGTAGCATACCCTTTTCCTTAGAACCCGATATAAGCCACGGTGTCTACAGTAAACTTTCGAGTTTCAAAGAGAATTTTCAAGATTTCAACCGTTTTGGTTTTTCTATTGCAAACTTATAGTGGTGAAACTGTTTTTAAAACATTATGTAATTTAATTTATTATTTCTTAAAAATTCATGAGAACACTATTTTAAATATGTAATTGACCAAATAACAACTATAATAGATATTATATTAGATAGGTACGTTGACGTAATTTTTTGACGTGACAACGTCTTATAAATTGGTTTGCCGGGTGACACTTCAAGAAACTGCGTTACGCTCCGCTCACGTTATGCGCTCACAATGAGAGCGAGTGAGAGGCACGCGTCCCTTCCACTCGGGCATGGTTAGCCCGCCTAAGAGCGAGAGAGACAGAGCGAGAGAGAGAGAGTGAGAGAGATAGGCATACACATCGGTTCATGAAACGCTGTTTCATTGTACGCAAATGTATTGCAAGTTATTGTATGTATATTTGTATATAAATACGTATGTATGTGTAAAGGTGAAAATAAAATTTTGTTAATATGAAATTCAGTGCGAGATTCTTTGTATAAATTAATGTTTTAAATATAATTCTTTGTATAAATAAATGTTATAAATTGTTACTATTATTTCATCCTTCTTCCTACTATACGAATGAATATTCACATTAAAATTATTTTACCACTCAAAGTCGTTGTCACGTAAAACTTTCGCCCGTATACCGACTTTACAGGCAACCAATTTTTTTTTTGCTGTTGGTTTCTCTCGTATTGTTTTAAAATTTTAATAAACATTTTATCGTTTTGAATAAAAGATTTAGAAATAAAATATTTATAGATTAAGATTTATCGGCTTTACAGATAAATATTGCTCAGATTACAAACGTCATAATGTGGAATACGGCCTAATCACCCTTCGAGGGGGTAGACCTGTATCCCAGCAGTGGAGGATTAAAGGTTGCATAATGATGATGATAATGTGCAAATATGAAGAGGGCAGTATCAACTAATGTCACCTAACATAAAGAACTGTTTGTAAGTAAGACCGTAAGAATATTATCATTTGTTCATCCATAAAAAAAAACAATAAAATATAACTCTGACAGAAGGTCCTCCGCCTACGTACAGTGAATAATAATAATTGTTCTATTGATTTATCAGAAACAATAAACCAAAAGACATAATAGATTTTAACCAAAGGTTGAATCAATTTGACCTTGTAAAAACCTACTTTAACCGACGAAATACATTACTTCTATTTTTATTTAAAATAATTTTATAGAAAAACACATCTAAAGGTAATTCACATATTTACATTTATTTAAGTAGGTACGTTGAATTAAGCATTCGATGGAAGACATAACTTTAAGATTAGTTGCAACTGCTTTTTCAATTGAGTCTCATTAAGTACCTACATATTTTTAGTATCCATTTTAATGTACGATCCACACTTAAAGTCATCTAATAAGGTTTATTTTATGCCAAGCTGCAAGGTCGATTCATTCCCCAACAGAACACTACCCAACCAACTAATCCATCTAAACAAGAGTTAATTTTCGCACAAAAAGCTATGTATGTAACATGATAGTTGCAACCTTCACCATGACTCCGTGGTTCTACGCGGAACCCACAGATCACGTACAGGGTTTCGAAACTTATTAGTCAGGCCTCTGATACAGGAGGTTGGTAGCAATAGGTCAGAACCTTGAAGTTAGCGTTAGCGTTCTTGTTATATTAGCTAGAATTCTCTGAAATTTATGAATCAGGAGAAACTGGACTGGTTGGTTCATCTTTGTAGTCAAAAGGCATCTTATAAAAATATAATTTTTTGTCTGTGGCAGTTGGCGCACTTTCTTTTTTTTTTAGGTTTTGGCTTCGGAGATTTTGTCTATTTAGCCTTGTCTATTGACAAATGTGAATTTTCAGTTATAGCTATTCTAAATACTCTTGTTGTGGCTCCACTGCTGGGCAAATGCTTTCTCTCCATCGATCTAGTATGTAAGTAGATCGGCCTTTCGGAGCTTCGCAGGGCAACCGTCTATACTAGCAAAAATGCTAGTATGATGCCGTGACGTCACAACTGTCAATCAGTTGTGTTTTGGCAGCCATTGATAAGTGATGTCGCCGAACTGTCAAAGTTTGTGAAGAAAATCACAATTTTCATGGAAAACAAGGCATTATATGCTGTAAAATATTGAAAAATAGAAATGAAACCACAAACCAATCCAGATAAAATGTGTAGCTTCCCGTGCTAGTGCTTAATATTCTAGTAATTTAATATTTTTGTAAATTATCTCATATCTGATACAAAAACCGAGTAAGTGATTTCAATAAAAAAAGATTCCGATTCAACTCAATTTAATTTATTTACAAACAAAAATGAAATAAAAAGCCAGGCAACTAGTTAGACTATACATAAGACACAATACTTATTATTTTTTAAACGGAGCACTTTTTTAAGCGTTTGAATGTTATAAATGTAAAAAATGTCTTTTAGAATATTTTGTCTGTCTACCACACTTTAGTCACTTTTTCGTTGAGTCGTTGTAACGTTATTGAGTAAGAAGCATCTAAACATAAACTTATTTGTTGTTAATAAATACCGATTCAATAATTTTAATGATGTTCCAAATGGTCTTTTAATTTTGGGTGTGGCCCAATTTTCATCTCCTAGTCACAAATCCAAAATAAATTACAAAAAAGCAATACTTGGGCTCTCCTAAAAAAGGGAAGTATTGACTTACTTTGCTTTTTACTGAGATGTGCGGTTTACGATATATGTCAAACGAAAAAATTAGAAATGAGACAATAATCACGAGTCGAGGATGATTTTTGGTCGTTTTAGGCTAGTTTTACCTCATTTCAGTCTCGGTATCAAAACTGTCAAAAACAAGTCAAGGGTAACATAGGGTAAAATGGCATGCATATACAACGTAAAATGCAAAGGGTAAATTAACATGTAATAATAAATTAAATATAGTTGAAACCATTCTTTGTAAAATACTGAATAGCAAGGTCATAAAATAGGTTTTTAAATTTCAGGTTTCCATCACACTATCCTACTACATAGTAGGTATAATTAGTAATTTTATTAAAAGTTTGACAGATATTTTTAATTCTGTTATGTTCGTTTTTTTATTTAAATCTGTAATTAGTCATTTAAGTACCCGCTTGTACGCTGACAGGCGGGGTCTGGATATCTTTTATCATTTAAACACCTTTGTAACCTAGGCCCACAAGCACAATAAATTGAATTAAAAAAAATTATAGATGTAAATGTTTGTATGGTTGTGATAAATCAATCATACAGAAACGGTTGAACAGATTCAAATGAAATTGAGTAGCTATTGATTAAGTTTATACCCTGGATTAACACATCATAGGCTGATTTTTAACCCAAAAAAAGATTCCTGTAAGATAGTGGATGAATCTTCCATTGACTTTATTACGATAGTGGCTTTAAAGTATACACTCTATTATACCACTCTTTAGTTTTTATAAAAATTATTGACATTTTCGTCACAAGTTGAAGAACAGTCCGGTATAAGGCCTATGTTCCCTATTCTGTAACCAGGCTAGTGAAGAGAAAATCGATAATTGAAAAATAATAAAATTATTTACTATGTTTATTGGTGAAACTGAAATCGATTACCAAAAATAAGAAATCGAAATCGTATAAGAACCGCACAATCTAGTAACCGATTTTATTGGCCCTTCCTTTGTTTCAATCGGTCAAAATTCACTTATTTCATCTGATGGACTGTATGTTGTGATAACACACCTATGAAAAGATTAGTCCAGCAAGTCTAATTGGAGCATTTTGGTAACATTAACAATTAATAATAACAATTAAGTCTCAACGTACTTTAATTTTAATGAAATGTTTCAATTTTACATTGAAACATTTCATTAAAATTAAAGTACTTAGGTTACTTAGTAATTTCTCTATTTATAAAAATCGTCATGATATGATGACGTCATCCACAAAATCGATCGATTTATCTCTTAAGATATTCAGATCCCATCACTACGTTTGCTGTCAAAACATAACGTCAATTTGTTATACGGTAAAAAATAAAGCTATCAGTTGACTAACTATTTGCTATCACAAATATGATATTTGAAAATGTTGGATAACAATGACCAAGTACCTTACCTCCCCGAATACGGCCCGCACCCCCCCGGATTTCGGCTTCCGCGGTTTCGATACAAATGTGATGTTAGGGCGGTTCGATATAATCCGACTTCGGTGTTTCTCTCATAATATATATATATATATTACTAGCGGCCCGTCCCGGCTTCGCACGGGTAGACTTTGGGATAAACGTAGAGTAAATTGAAATCGGTCCAGTCGTTCACGCGTGATGGCGTGACCAAAGATGTTGAGAATAATTATAGGAACTCTTTGTTATAACCTCTATTCTCATGCTATTGCGTAACTATAGCAACCGTAGTTTGTTGATGCTAACTTGTCAATTTATAGTCAAAATTATCAGTATAAAACGCACACTGTTTTGATAGATATGATTGAATTTGAACTTTGTACAGAGGTAATAAAGTGCAAATTGACTCTTGGACGTTAGGAACATACCTACATTGCTTAAACAACAGTGAGTGCTTGCAATTCAATATGAACTTTATACAATAGCAATAAAGCTCGTTTTAGTTAGAAAACGTTTGTATGGGAAAAATAAAAGGGCTGTTTTTAGGGTTTTTCAATATTTCTGAGAGATTTTCTTAATATTTTTTTCTGTAAGAACCTTCTCCTAATAATAACAAATACAACAAAAAAAGAATTAGTGAAATCGGTCCAGCCATTCACGCGTGAGGCCGTGACCAAGGAAAACGGGTTTCATTTTTATATATATAGATTATATATATTTGATGATCCTATGCTGACATCTGACAAAGCCTGTAAGTTAACTGTCTTACAATTTATCGCGTGATTTCTTGAAGAGCTTGCCATGTATTAAAATGACAACTCTATTCATCTTAAATATTTCAAATTAACTTGTAGACCTCTTAAATTAATAATGATTAGTAAGAACTAAGTATTTATATTATTTACAATATTACTCCACGAATGTTTTCTATGATATAGTCATAAATTCGTTAAACCACTCAATCATAAGTTTATAAGCGCCATGTAAATTGCAAATATTAACTAACAATATAATAAATTGCTGTTGACTGTAACTGTTATTGATTATGATTTAGGTTGCAAAAGTTGCAATACGACAGAACTTTAGAGAGAGCCTGTCAGAAAAGATCAGATATAGAAATAAAACATTTTCTTTAACGCTCAAAAATTAATCATTGCTATAAAGGCGCACTTTCACCGGGAGCATTCGCGTGTAATGTTACAATGTGTAACATTATAAGAGTAAGTGAAGAGAGCCGAGCATTGAGGTAGTCCGCATGCAGTCACCTCGTCAATCAATGAGGTAGTACTGTAACATTATACTCAATATCGATTGGATTGTGACAGGCGAATACGTACCCACTAATGAGAAGAGACGAGACAGTCACTGGAATAAATGTTCGCTCGGCCGAGTATGCGCATTTACTGTCTCGCCACTGTACACGTTACTTATAATCAACCCATAAGGGAGCGTCTCAAAACGAATTAGTCAACTTCTTACTGACGGAAGAGCGACATACCTGCATATTTTACATCATATTTTTATTGAGCACTTTGTTATTATAATACCTAATCAGAAATAAAATATGAGCTAGAGCTTGTATGAAAGAGATATTCATCGATATGTGTAATATTCAAATTAAGTACAAAATCTAGTCTGGCTGTTTGATCACTGGCCTCGCGTATCATTTGGCATGCTAAGCGTGTCATTTATTTTCGCAGCTAGATAAATCTTGGCAGGCGAGGCACTCGTAATGAGGTAGGAGTATCTGGTTTTCGAATGCATTTTCCTGTAGCTGTGTTATAATGTTTTAGCTTTTTAGTGCTTGGGTAGAAAGTTAGAAACGTGAAATTACAAATAACAATTGCGTATCATTGTCTTTTACATAAACATTTGAATATTTTTTTTACCGTGGCGATCATCCCTAGATATCAATTAAAAAACAAAACTTTGTCTATGGTAGTCGTTTAAATTGCTTGTAGTTGCTATAAAAAGCGTTTAGTACATTTTTATCTTCTCATGTGGCAACACAGCTCCCTAAAAGGGTTCATTCAATGTAGGTAAATCCTTGCTAAAATTATTCCACCTCTCATCTACTCTTTCTGAATAATAAACTAAATACACATTATATTGAAGTTATCTGTACTTTACGCTTTGTGCTAACTGGGTACAAATGGACAGCATTAAAATAATTATGCATTTATTACATAGTGACTGAATAACAGAAATATTTGTATAAGTACCTATTCATTAGTCACAATGAATCCGGTTTTTTTTTCTATTTCTCGTTTTCAAATGCAAATGATTCTATTTAGGTTACACTATCTATGCAGGTTTGTTGGTTTGACACTTGACATATTCTAGGATATATGTAATAGTACAGGTTCTTGCGAATAATGGAATACAGTTATTCATGTTCGACGTTCACGCAACGAGTACAGTGGCGAGACAGTAAATGGGCATGCTCGGCGGAGCAAACAAATCATGGTTCTAGTGACTGTCTCGCCTCATCAAACTATTTAAACAAACCGAGTACTCGGCCGAGGGCACTGTTTCACCACTGTACTTGTTACGTGTAATCAACCCATAACTTTTACTATGAAGCTAATCCTAAAATCGTGAAGAGGAAATGAGCTTTTGCTATCGTTAATTAGTACGAGTAAATGACCGTGTCTATGGAAGAGCAGTTTTTTTTCGCGATTTCAGGGTTGGCCCCATAGTAAAAGTTGGTTATAATGACGAGTACTTACGACTATTTAATATCTTACTATATACCAAGTATATGTCAAGTATTTGACCAGTCCCTACGTCCTATGTCGTCGCCATAAATATTTGCAATTTTTTTAGTTTGCACGGAAAAAATCTTTCTTCACAAGTACATTTTGTCACACATAAATTACCGTATACCAACAAATTACTATCGCAAGTCCATATTCTCAAGAAAATACCAACAAAAAAGTAAACAGGTATAAATTAGGCATTTTATCATTTCATTTACTAGCAATTTTATAACCTTTACTGCCCTTTTGAAACCGGTTCCTTTAAAAATCAGATGAGCGTCACTGCCTCCGATCAATGCCTTTTGATCTCACGGAAGTTCGAGGACGGAGAAACCCTCTGCATTTAACACTCCTAACATTACTTTTTTTCAAAATTCTTAGTGCGTATTCGATAAAAATAATGTGTGAACAAGATTTAATTTGAAATTTAAAAAGCTCCCAACTTTGAAACGGCTGCTGAACCGATTTTCATGTCATAGCTGGGAACACTCCCGACTAATTCTCCTTTAAAACAAAAGAAATCAAAATCGGTTCGTCCCTTCGGGAGTTACGATGCCACACAGACATACACACAGACACGTCAAACTTATAACACCCCGTCGTTTTAGCGTCGGGGGTTAAAAATGAGACAGCCCTATCGAGCGTAAATGGAAACTTTTCATACATCTTATTTTATAAAAATTCTCGTGTCACAATGTTCGTTCCCGTACTCCTCCGAAACGGCTTGACCGATTCTCATGAAATTTTGTGAGCATATTAAGTAGGTCTGAGAATCGGCTACTATTTATTTTTCATACCCCTAAGTGATAAGGGTTGTCTACCCCTAACATTTATTTTTATTTTTTGGACAATTTTTTTATTTTTTATATAGTGGCTTATGTGGCATTAAAAAATACATACAACCCTAAATTTTCACCCTTCTATCACCAACCCCTATTTTTTAATAGTCACTAGAAATAATTTATATGGCAAAACAACGTTTGTCGGGTCAGCTAGTTTTTCTATAAAATACACATTACGCACTAAGTTAAACACACTTAATCAGTTAGAGTTTATCTATCTATCCAAGTGGTTTTTGACAGAAGTCATACTAGACAACTTCTGACGTAAAACGCCATTTACGCCCGTCAGGGGCGCCCGTGACAGGAGTAAGCGTAAATGGCGTACACTTTTCTACCGAATACTCGCTACGTATTTTACGTCAGAAGTCATGCTACACCCTCAGGACTGAACAGCGTTGCTCTTGTCTTTTTAACCGACTTCAAAAAAGGAGGAGGTTATCAATTCGTCTGTATGTTTTTTTTTTTTTTTATGTTTGTTACCTCATAACTTTTGACTGGGTGAATCGATTTTGATGATTCTTTTTTTATTAGAAAGCTGACGCTTCCCATTTGGTCCCATTTCAATTTAGTCCAGTTCTGATAATGGTATCCATGAGAAAACCATATAAGTCTTAAATTTGCATTAAGTACGTGCGCGACAAATAGATGAATAACTCAATAGTCGGTCTTTTGAAGTCGGTTTTTGTTTTTTGTTTTGTAGAAATAATGTTCTTGTTTTATTATTTAGAAATAGGCTTGCATTTGACCGCCATCTCGCCTGATGGTAAGCAACGATGCGGTATACGATGGAGCATGCTTGCCTAGAAGAAACCGATTTAACCGCGACTTGAAGACAGCTAGATTATATCTATCGGGTAACACCCACTCAGGCAAAGCATTCCACACCCTAACGGTTCGCACAATAAAGATTTCAAAGCGTTTCATACGAGTTTTTGTCTATGGAGTATTTTTCAGGCATGGCGGTCTTTTTTACGACCTTGATGAATATGAAGGATCGACATGTTAATTATAATTATTATCTAGTGATTAATTAATCAATTATTTTTTTCCCTGCCATATTTCATTTCATTCATTTTTGGCCTAGTTTTTTACCTCCTTGTTTATGGCATCTGTCACCTCTTTTATCTGGTTTGGACATTCTCCTTGGTCTTCCAAGTCGTATTATTTATTAGTACAAGGTATACTTGTAGTAGAATAGAGTTTGATTTAAATTTTGGTGTTCATGACACCGTGTTGTAAACAAGCATGCTTTTAAAAATGTTTCTATAGGCCTTGAAAATTCAAATTCAAATTCTTTATTCGTGCAAAAACTTACTGGCTAAAAACAAGAAAAAACGATGCTACCTGCAGTAGTTAAAAAACTGTGTAATAAAAGAACTTCACGGACTTAAAATAATTTAACCACCATTAGCTGTTAGCATTAGTATAAATAGCAATAAATAAAGCCTCGCCTAGTTAACCGCAAGAAAACACTAAACCGAAATTGATAATTAGTCATTTCAATACAAAATTTTACCACAGCTATTTTTTCGTCGGTTCCGCAGTTGAGATGGCGAACATTTTTTGCACATGTTTTTGGTTGAAACCCATAACCTTAACCGCAATATGAATAGAACGCGTCGCTAAAAAGATACAATTAAGTTTTAGTTATTTCAGTAATATTCCATACGAGTACGGTTGAGAATTCTAAAATAGCCCAGGCATTCCATACAGGGCTATTTTTAACTAATCAAAAACCTCTCGCCGAAAACCAAAAACTTTCTTTAACATATTTTGTACTATTTTTCACAATAGTACCTACTTATTTTTTATTTTAACATGAATATTTTAATTAGTATGTTTTTTACTCATTTAGGTTTTTTTTAAAGAAGTTTCAGCTGCTCTAATGTCCATACGGGTCCCCGTGTTCTGTATTATCCGAAGCCGTAATCAAAAATCATTTCAACATTAATCGAAAGAAAAAAAAATTGGTTGTCTGTAAAGTCGGTTTACGGACGATAGTTTATGGTGACAACGTCATAACAAAACATTGATGAAATGATAGCATACTTTTCTCGCTCCGATCGTAACGTCACAATGAGCGTAACGAGACACTTTTTCGTGCGATCGATTTATTAGACGTTGTCACGTCAAAATAATTACGTTAAAAAAGTTATAGAACTAAAGGTAATTGGTATGCCTACGTCATAGCTATTAGCTTTCGACTCTGACGCCTATTAGCTTACGGTATGCCTACGTCATAACTATTAGCTTCATTTAAGTTTAAGCTAATACCTGCGGAAAGTTTTAGACCAATTAAAAATAGCCCTGTACAAGAGTGCAAAGATGGAACTGCTATAGTGACGTCAACCCCTTTCAAATTCGAAAGACGTCTTGTTTACAATACGTGGTGGAAATTTTAAAAGCTGTAAGTTTTATGGCCGAAGATTTGTGTTCAAATTAACGTACGGTAAAGTCCAAGGTTGTTTGGAAAGCATGGAAACACGAGTATTCGATAGAAAAGTGGACGTAATTTACTTGCGTACTTTTCGATCGAATACTCGCTACGCTACGTATTTTACGTCAGAAGTTATGCTAGGCCTTTTGTTGAATTTGTGGAGAGCTAAAGTCAGATTTAGTGACGTGGTTTAGATAGATAGATAAATAAATAAACTCTTTATTGATTTTTTTACTCTTTTTTTCTTTGTTTTATTTAACTTTTTTTCTTTTCTCATTACGAAGAAAATGGCGGAAAGATTTGTTGTAAAAAGTTCAGTAGCGGAAGAACACTAACCACTAACTCACTGTTAATGATTCTAATTCAAAGTTATTAAGATTAAAGTGGGTGTTTCCAGAACTAAAAATTCCACACGAAGAGTCTTCCACTTTAATTGAAAGATACCGTAACGAAAATTACCAATACAAGACAATTTTAAAAGAGATTAATGCTAAACAACGCATTTACGTCACCAAGGTTGAGCAAATTAATGGGCAAATGGTCAATTAATAAGGTGTCATTATGTCCACGTCAAAATGCTGCAACTAGAACCGAATTACAGTCTTTCAGTCTTTCATGGAATACCCCAAGCCTAAGTCTAGCCTACTTACATTATAAATGCAATGTAATGTTTGGGTGTGTGAATGTTTGTTCCGTAATTTCTTAACTGTTTTTGATAAATGCAAACAAAATGTCACCAACTGTGTCTTTTTACACACACTTAATTTATTTTAATTAATTTATTGTCTTGATTTATTCGCCTGAAACAAAAACATTTTATTTTTTTAAATAATATAATTCGGAAAAGAGTTTGTACCCTGGATTAACTTAGGCTACTTTTAATTACTCGTATAAGCGTTTTTGATCATCGCGCGAGTAAAACCGCGGGAAAACAGCTAGTTATAGAACCTACACATCTCCATGGTCACCGGTATACGGATCGTCACGTAATACCTACTAATTTAGTTAAGGTGATATCGCACCGCCAAGGTTCTAAACATAGGAAAGTAGTACAAAAACTTATTTGTTTTTAAGTCTTTTACCTTAAAACGTTGTATATGTTAAGAAAAACAAAAACAGCCGTATGCATTATTCTCGCCCAGATATGATCGAGCAAAAATAAAAATAAAAACTTAAAATTATTTTACACATGAAACAATATTTATTTGTTTTATTATTTTATTAAATTTATATTATTATTATTTTAATTAATTAAACAGTAACTGTTTACATTACACATTTTTTTACTTTATATATTTCAAAGACAAGTTTCGATACCTTTTTAATAGACAAAAAACTTGAACTTTTTCTTTTTAGTTTCTTAGCGCTGAAAAGATGTATGATAGTCTTGTGCTCTCTTAACTAGGTATTACGAGCACAAAACTTAGTTCCTCCTTGTAGAATTACCCATGTCTAATGACAGACTCATGTAACAATTATATGGTTCGAATGGAAAACCCAGAGAAGTATCCGTTGTTTTTTTAAAACCACGTGAGATATCATTGACAAGAAGTTTTTTTTTATTGATTGTGTAAGAAGATTCTATTGAATTTTTTATAATGACACACGTACTAAATAAGGTTTATTAATGAGATAAATACACACTTAAGTAATATGATCATATTTTTTCCCATATAATGTAAAATAACGAGAACTAGCAGATTTTATGACAGCTTGTGGTTTCTAGTGGAAATGATGAAATCCATCAAAATTCTGGTAAAACCGTTAATTGAGAAACAATTTCTATGGTCAGTTTTTTGCTGGTGCCTGATGTCACTGTTTCGTGATTAATTATTTTTAAGTTTGAATTTCCAGATAAATGTTTAACAGACCTTTAAATACTAGGTTTATTTATTTATTAAAACAGTCCTAAAGTCCTAATGGGTATTATGCGAAGAACGTTTTTAACCCCCGACGCAAAAAGAGGGGTGTTATATTTGTGTTAACGACTATATACGTTTGTATATGTCTGTGGCACCGTAGCTCTTAAACGAATAAACTGATTTGGATGCTTTTTTTTTTTATTTGAAAGCAGGGTTTATAGCGGTTGTTCTGTGACATGTTTTATCAAAATCAGTTCAGCTGTATCAACATTGTTTTTTTATTTATTTTCTATTTAATGGTTAGTTTTTTTAAAACAATCCTACGATCCCAATGTAGCAAATCCAGCAATGTATTTAATTTTGTTTATTGTTTTCAGAAATCTGGCTGCATGGGCATGCGTGCCGGGCGGTGCGCCTGGCCGCGCGGCCGCGTCGTCGGGGGCTCCTCGGTGCTGCACTCCATGATGCACACCCGCGGGAATCGACGGGACTACGATAGGTGGGCTGCTGACGGGAACTCGGGTACCTACCACTAAATTATGTGGCGATTTGACAACTTTTTTAGCTCAGCGGCATAAGCCAGAGTTCCGGGTTCGATCCCCGGCGGGGCTGATGTTTGAATGATGAATTTGAATATCTGTTCTGGGTGTGATTGTTAGCTGGCTGTGTTGCATGGCATCCCTGACACTGAGTATCGTAGCTACATACTAGCTGTGAGTGTGAAACGTTTATTTAAATACTTTAAAAAAATGTGTCACACCACACGGTTAGTGTGATCCTTTTTTTGCAAACTCGTGGTGTAGTATATTAAACCATTTCAGCATAAATTATGGCTTTATTCGTTAAAAATTCGACAAGCATAGAAATTATGAAAGACAGGTGATAATGACATTTTCATCTATGGTCATAATGAGGTTGCATATCACCACATTCTCCCGAGGTTAAGAAGTAACATAGTCTTGCAAATAAGATGGCGGGCGTCGCTCTCTTGCTGAGCGACGAGGGCCTGGGCTTTGCGCGCTAGTAGGATCTAGAGCACTATTGGCTGGCTCTATAGGAACTTGGGTATCTGATTCATTAGACTCTGCAGAAATCCAACTTGAATCCGATTCCGTTCCGCGATCTTCACTATCAGAGGAAGAGGAAGCATCTCCTGTAGGTGCTAAGTGGCGATTTGACACAACCACCTCTCGTCCATTCTGGAGCCTGACGTGAGAATGCAGAGGGTTGACCTCGACTAGCTCTACTTCTTCGACCATTGGATCATATTTGCTTTTTCTTACATTATTCTTCATTAATGCTCTCTGCGCCTCTGTAAGCCAAGTCGGCATTGAGTGTCCGTTTGATGATCTGCGAGGGTGTGTGAACATACGCTCGTGTGGTGTACATCCTGTGGCAGTGCACAATAAAGATCTGATGGAGTGAAGCGATGGTTCTAAGACAGATTCCCAGCGGCTAATTGGCAAATTTAATGATTTTAATGAGAGTTGTACTGTTTTCCATATAATACCATTGTACCGCTCAGTTTGGCCATTTCCTTGGGGATTATATGGCGTGGTGTAGCTAGTAGCTACGCCAATCCCATGTAGAAAATTCTTCAGGTCAGCTGATACAAATGCGGTTCCTCTGTCGGAGTGTACGTATGTTGGTATACCAAATACTGCGAATAAATCTGACAACTTCTTTTTAACAGTCTCTGAACTTAAGTCAGAGCATGGGAACGCAAAAGGAAATCTAGAAAATTCGTCTACTATAGTTAGCATGTAACGTTTGCTAGTATCGCATGGTAATGGACCCTTGAAGTCTATTGAGATTCTTTCAAATGGAGCAGTTGCCTTAATTAATGTTCCTTTGGTTCTAATAAATCGTGGTTTTATCTCGGCACAGACTGTGCATGATCCCGTGATTCGCCTGATGTCTTCAACTGAATATGGTAGATTTTTAGCTCTAACCCAGTGAACCATGCGTGTTATACCGGGATGACAAAGATTCTTATGAAGTTCAATAAGCTTTTCGCTTGCTGATTGTGTTGATGCTGTTATATTCGCACGTGAGAGGGCGTCTGCTACTATGTTGTCTTTACCTGGTCGATATATGATGTCGAAATCATAATTTGATAATCTAATAAACTGGAAGTGCTGCCAGTATCGATAAGGGCTCTTGCGGTAGTTTTTCCGTTTATGAGGACTGGTACTGTTGCCGACTAGATGCAAGACAAAGTGTGTGGTGATGTAGACGCCGCATGGATGGCATCCTCATCTTCTAATGCCTCACTTGCTGCTACTCGACGACTTTTGCTAAGGCAAACTTTAGAAAAGTGTCCTTTTTTCTCACAATTTGTACAAACGGTGTTGTTTGCCGGGCATTTAGAGCGAGGGTGACGTTGATTACCGCAAAAATAGCATGTATCATATTTTGTTGCTCTCCTGGCAGCATCTGTAGTGTTAGTGTTTGTAGTATAATTCACAACCGGCGTTGGTTCCTTTCGGTAATAATCATTTTGAACCTGAGCCATTTCTAGAGATCGCGCTTGTTCGTATGCCTTGTCTAGAGTGAGAGAGCTGTTTTCTAAAAGTCGTTGTCGTATTGCTGATGACGATAGCCCTGCGATGAAGGCGTCTCGAACATATTCGCTCTCATTTTGTTCAGCGTTTACTGGTTTGAAATTGCAATTATTTGATAATAGTTTGAGCGTTTGTATATACTGATCAATCGACTCTCCAGGCTGTTGTTGTCGTTTGGTCAATTGATATCGTAAGTAAATTTCGTTTACTGGTTTGATGAATAGCGTATCTAGTTTTTGAATAGCTATGGCATATTCTTCGGAATCTTTGATGTGTTTATATAGGAGCGGCGATAGATGATTGACCAGCAGCTGATACTTGCAGATGGAACTTACTGGTTTTCCGTTGGATTGAATAGCCTCTATGAAGTTGTCAAATGTTTGCTTCCAATGGATCCATAGTGATGATTGGTCTGAACTTGTTGTTGGATCCGTTTCGAATCTTTCGGGCTTTAAAAATTTTTCCATGATTTTTTTAACGAATAAATTGTAGTATATTAAACCATTTCAGCATAAATTATGGCTTTATTCGTTAAAAATTCGACAAGCATAGAAATTATGAAAGACAGGTGATAATGACATTTTCATCTATGGTCATAATGAGGTTGCATATCACCACACGTGGTTTAGCACCGTATAAAGTTTATTCATTTTTTTTCATCGAATAAAATCCTATTTTGACCACCAACTCGCCTGATGGTAAAGCGATGATGTGGTCGAAGATGAGGAGGAAATTGGTGGACGAGTTTTGGATAGGATCGGAACAGATGTTGTGCCAAACAAAAAACCTAAACAAGGTTGCACGAACAATGTTTCTAAGCCATAAAAGTTAATTGTACGCATGATTATTAACAAGTTTTACCTTGACCTAAACCAACCCTGAAATCGCGAAAAAACTAGATGTCCCATAATTTTTAAACCTATTGTAATACGAATATCTAAAATGTAATCTAAGCCTATTGTTCTATTGTCTAAAAACATCACTGCCGTTAACCTTCTTGAAATATTTTTTTCACAGGTTGGGACTACCAGTCAATACTCAAATACTTCAAGAGATCAGAGAACATGCAAATACCAAAGCTAGCGAAGAACAAAAGATATCATTCGACAAGAGGTGAAATGACACTCCAGTATCCAAATTGGCGAACGCGCCTATCCCAGGCTTTTCTAAATGCAGGCGTTGAAACCGGAGGAAAAATTGTTGACTACAACGGAGAAAAACAAATCGGATATTCTATCATACAATTCACAATGAAAAATGGCACAAGAATGAGTGCCAGCAGAGCTTTTCTTCACCCAATCAAATATAGAAAAAACTTCCATGTCACCAAACAGGCAATGGTAACTCGAATTCTTATCGATCCATGGAAAAAGAGTGCTTACGGCGTCGAATTTATCAAAGATGGTAAAAAATATAAAGTCATGGCTAGGAAAGAAGTTATTTTATCCGCAGGGGCCATCAACTCACCACACCTGCTCATGATTAGCGGTGTTGGACCCCGAGATCACTTGACTGAGAAGAATATATCTACCATCGTAAATTTGCCAGTAGGCTACAATTTACAAGACCACTGGGCACTGGGAGGCTTGACCTTTGTCATCAATACAACGGACTCTATCCGATCAGAGCGTGTAGCAACTTTCGAGAATATCTTCGAGTATTTTAGCCACCATACAGGACCACTGTCGGCACCTAGCGGCACTGAAGCTTTGGCATTCATTGATACGAAGAACCCAAAAAGCGATGATGGATATCCAGATCTCGAACTTCTCTTCGTTGGCGGTTCTTTAGTCTCACAGCCAACATATCAACAGGCGTTTTCAATAGAAGACAAACTATTTGAACAGGTTTACGGACCTATAAAAGACAAAGACACATGGATGGTCTTTCCTATGCTATTGCTGCCAAAATCAAAAGGCCGGATCAAGTTGAGAGACAGAAACCCATTTCGCAAGCCTTTAATTCACGCCAATTATTTCTCGGATGACGGACACGATCAGAATGTCATACTGCATGGCATTAGAAAAGTAATAGAGCTATCAAAAACTAAGGCTTTTCAGAAGCATGGGAGCAAGCTACACGATATCCCATTACCGCAATGTGCTCATCACAGATTCAACACAGACGAATATTGGTTCTGTGCCATGAGAACGATAACAAATACTATTTATCACCATTGCTGTACGAACAAGATGGGGCCTAGGGCAGATCCTGAAGCAGTGGTAGATTCTAGGTTGAGAGTGCATGGCCTCAACGGCCTGAGGGTCGTAGACGCCAGTGTGATGCCCCACGTCCCAGCTGCTCACACCAACGCACCCACGATGATGATAGCAGAGAAAGCTGCGGACATGATCAAGGAAGATTGGGGCGTCCTGCTGAGATGATCGAGAACGTAGCTACTAGTGGATCCCAGTCTTGAAAATGAAAATGTATAATTTATATCAAATCTTAAGGATTTATGTAACTGATCCTCAAGAAATGCAGCAATTTGTATGAAACAAAGTGCAACATGTAAATAAATCACTCGATAATTATTAGTTGCTATGTTAGTTGTTATGAATAATCTTAAAATAAATATTATCTATTTAGTCAAATGTTATTCAAATACCATTTTCAATTTAGGTATGGCGGTTAATAGCTGGCAACCCGGAATTCGGAGTCTGCGGTCAGGGGCCATTCTGGGCTGTTCGAGATTAACTTGATCACTCTCACTCTCATGACATTTCTAATGAGAGCGACAGTGACCGAGATAATATCTCATTCGACAGAATAGACCCAGGAAATTCAATATTTTTATTGGTCTAATTATTCAACAAAATTCGTTTTCTACGTTATTTACACTTATGAGACGCTAGTACAAAGAAGTTTTACCGTCCCCCCCCAGCGGAGGATACCCCTTACCGAGTGGAGACCCTAGTACTAGGAAATCCTAACGTCGCCCTGGGGAACCAGCTAGGGGAGACGTGAGTCCGGAGTGGAGACACTAGTACTAGGAAATCCTAACGTCCCCCCCTGGGGAACCAGCTAGGGGAGACGTGAGTCCGGAGTGATTCAAAAGAAACACAGATTAATTAAGAAGGTTAAGTACCTACTAATCTAAGGTGATTTATGAATAGGTCCTATCGTTTCGAACAGGCAAATCAAGTTCCCAGAATATTTATGTCTACAGGGTTAGAAGGAAACTGTATGCTAAGCCGAAAAAGGGTCATAGTACTCATCATAATGAACAACTTTTAACATGGACCAACCGCGAAACCATGAAAAAAAAACAGCTTTTCCATACGTTTTATCGAGTGTCGTTGAAATTTTCCTATAGAGCTGCTAAATTTTTTTCTCAATATCAGGGTTGGTCCCATAGTAAAAGTTGTAGATTGATTATTTTTTTTTATAACCCCGTATATGTCTATAATATATTTCGATTACAGTTATTTTATCAGCAACACTATTTATACATTTTTAGTGATCCAGTTGATCGAGATAATTAATTATACCTATACATTTTTTTCATAACGGTACCAGACTAAACAAGACTCGGTATGCCATTTAGCGATAGCGGATGTGTGGCTTGTTTTCGAAACTTATTAGATTAATCTACAAAATGTATAAATACCATTAGTTACAATAAAAACAGAATACAGGCTCATAACGAAAGAGTATGCTAAGCCGAAAAAGTCTCGTATTACTCATCAATATGAACAACTTTTACTATGGGACCAAACCGGAATAGGCTATTTGACTGATTTTGAAAAACTGTTTTAAATTATTCGTTGGCATATGATTCATACACCACATGTATATTTCTGCGAAATTTGCAGTATTTTTCGTAAAATACTGTGTTAAAATTTAAATTACAATATTCGCGCTAAAAACGCTGTTTCGGTAATGGCGGACGACATGTGATTTGCGTGACGTCACAGGCAAGTAAGCAAACTTTATTCTTTGACAAACGTCAAACTTGTACCAAAGTGTACATTATAAAATCACACAAAGTGTCTTAGCATTAAACAATGTTTACCTGCGTGTGAGGCCACGCGAGGCGTAGCCAATCACAGAGCGTTCTTGTGGCTGAAGAATTTTAAAAAATAATTTGAATTTATTTTGTTTGTTTTGAAAAATCTATAAATATTTTTGGATAAAACAAAGATAAATATGTTTTTTTATGTTATTACCTAATAGAATGACCACATTTCGTAGCATATTTTTAATAGTGTCAAATAGCCTATTCGCTTAAAAATAGTCGGCTGTTCCATAGAAAATGTCAATGACACTCAACAAAATGTATGGACCAAAAAAATGGATAGGTGCTCTTCGTGGACTAGGCTGGGTGCTCTTTGCGCAGGTGCTATTCGGACGGGTGCTCTAGGTGGACTACTTCTAATTTTTTTCTTCACGATTTTCGCGGGTATGTATTCCCATGGTAAAAGTTGTTCATATTCATAAGTATCATGAACACTTTTCGGCTTATATTTCCATATAACCCTGTTTAGAAAAGATAATAATCGTGTCTAAAAATAATCAAGATGATACGAGTATAATAGGTAGAGCGACAGAATCTACAATGGTAATTGTAATTTTCCACTGCATTCGAAGTTTCGTGCAACATATCTGAACATCTAATTCGTACACGTAGGTATAATCAGTTTTAAGTAAACAACAAGAAGAAAAACCAAGACAGGCCGAATTGGAAAAAATGGGGAGACCTTTGCCCAGCAGTGGAATATTAGAGGCTGAAAAAAAAAATAATTTGCATCTGAAGACACAGGACAATTTTAGGGCTCACTTCATGATTTTATTACATGACTTTAAGTTTTAAAAGAACATTACGATGCGTCAACGATTCTAAAGCTCAGAGCAGACTAAATGCAACGCAAACATTGATAGACGGTTGCCGGTTGCAGTCCCCGCGCCCGCTACGGGCTTCATCTACGAACGCCTACGAAGCAAATCCTTGAAGCCATCGTGTTCGACCGAAAACGGACAATGAACAGATCGATTACAATCACTAAAAATGCAACTAAAACTATACCAACCAATGCTAACTTGACCAATGTTTAAAACTAGCACTGTAGGGCCTAGTTTTATCGACAACTTTTCTGTTTTCGCCTTTTCTAAAGTAAAAAGCATCCTAAGGTTAGCCTCATGATTAACACTACTTATTTGACGAAAATTCACTAGAATCTATTAGGCTTTTTATTTATGAACAGGTAACAAATAGACAAAATATTAGCGTGAGCGTATACAAAATATGGGCGTTACACTGCATTTTGCGTTGCAGAACGTCTGTACAGAGCTTAAACATCTCAAAATTTCTATTCATTTCATATATCATAAACCGTAACCTTGTCGCTGTATCACTTATCGCCGTTACACGCCAAATAATAAACGTTTCACACTCATAGCTCCACTAGAATAAATCCTGTGTCGAGGATGCCATGGAACACACAAAGACAAGGACAACTAGCACCCAGACCCAGAACAGATATTTAAATTCATCATTCAAATATCTGCCCGGTCGGAACTCGAACCCAGGACTAGCTTATAAGGCCTACATCATACATGAAGTATTGACGTAATTCCACAAGAAACTGACATGTTATCCCTGTCATGTACGAGTAGGTATGAGTACACGGTCATAGATGACTTGCGCATATTTTGTTAGCGCAAAAAAATACTTGCGAAGGAAGTCATAGAGGGTAATTGTTGTTATTGCTTTCAGAATAATACCGACTGATTATATGTCTATCAAGGTTTTTTGCCGCTATATTATGTACATACATAAATTATAACGTTTAACGAGCGCGTAAATACTGGCGGGTCATGAACCTTAAATAGTTAGTCCTTTATTCCCTGTGAACCTTTTAGTATTGTTTAGGATTAGGACATCAGAATTAATATATACAGTTATTCATAAAGGGTATGCTAAGCCGAAAAGGGCTTATAGTTTTCATCATTATGAACAACTTTTACAATGGGACCAACCCGAAATTCCTGAAAAAAAATCTGCTGTCCATAGAAAAATGTCAATGACACTTGACAAAATGTATGGAACAGCTGATTTTTTTTTCGCGAATTCTAGGTTGGTGCCATTGTAAAAGTTGTTCATAATGATGAGTACCTACTATGAGCCCTTTCAGGCTTAGGCTTTTACCCTTTATGAATAAGCCTGTATTTGCAATGTACGTTTCACAGACTCGGTGGCTCGGACATTTGAAAATGATAGATATACTCGTATGTGTCTCGTGTGTGGTTGACCAAAAAGGGACCTGGAGGGATTGGAAACCGTTATTTATTTTTTTTGAATTTTTTAATCTGTGGTCTTTTAGCTTTGTTTTGGTCTAACCTGAATATTTTTAGGTGCCGTAGTGTTTTTTTTATGTTTTTTTTTGTGAGCCGACACGAGTCGAAACTTGTTTCTAAACGAAATTTCAAACGCGATTTACTCGAAATCAATTATTTTCCCTTGAGGTCCCTTTGGTCAGCCACTCACATATACAGAGTTATGAGGGTATACTAAGCCGAAAAGGGTTCATAGTCATCATTATGAACAACTTTTACTATGGAACCAACCTGAAATAAGCTATTCGATAGAAACATGTCAACGACACTCTACAAAATGTACAAGCGAAGATATAAACAAGAACATTATTTTTACAAAACAAAAAACAAAAACCGACTTCAAAAGACCGACTATTGAGTTATTCATCTATTTGTCGCGCACGTACTTAATCTCATGGATACCATTATCAGAACTGGACTAAATTGAAATGGGACCAAATGGGAAGCGTCAGCTTTCTAATAAAAAAAGAATCGTCAAAATCGATTCACCCAGTCAAAAGTTATGAGGTAACAAACATTAAAAAAAAAAAAAAACATACAGACGAATTGATAACCTCCTCCTTTTTGAAGTCGGTTAAAAATGCTGTAAAAGGGCTTAAAATAGATATAGATAGTGTTTCTTAAGGATTGATTAACAAATCATGGTTCTAGTGACTGTCTCGCCTTGTCAAACAGTTTATACAAACCGAGGGCACTGTCTCGCCACTGTACTCGTTACGTGTAATCAACCCATTAGTATCGAAGGCCAAGACACAGTTTAAGTCTAGGTCAAAAAGTATAGACACGGAATAGGAACCGCCGGAACTATTTTTTTTGTCTTTTCATTCTAATAATATAATAACTAATATTATATTATAAATGCTAAAGGCGCAAGTGTATTCGCGTCCATGGAACTTCGCACCGGCTATACGAATTTGAATGAAACTTCAGCATGGCGATAGATTATATATACACCCAGGCTACCTTTTATCTAAAAAAAAAATTGTTTTACTTTATTAGTATTTCTTTTAAAAGGTTTTGACGTGATTTTGATCTCATTTCACCTAAAACGTAACAACGGGGTAATTCTATTAAAATTATATTCTAAATTTTAAAGTTCGATGAAACGCAAATACCTACCGGAATATATTTACGAATGCATTTTAATTTAACGAATAGGTACTTCATGTAAATTTTGGCAAAACTACGTCAGCGAGGGTTAATGTCAAAATTCCTAGACGTAAAACGAAACGTGGGTTGCAAATGTCGACCGCTACGTACAGTATCGAAACTACAAGATAACATGTTTCTATCCTTGTAGCAATCACACGAATTTTTAATAGGTATACTTTTAGGAAAACAAATTATTAAAAAAAAATTCGTCATGTTTTTATTTTTAATTTTTTTAGCCTAAATAAAAATTTCAGCCTGATGAATTGTGAAAACTTTTTTTGTTTTTTTTGCTTAAATTAACTTTTACTCCGTAGTTTAAAAAAAAATATATATATACGGTTGACAAATTGCGAACGAGACAGCACTTGAAGAGAGCGAGTTCCTAATGACTCAGTCCAAAGTTTTGGCAACCGAGGCCAACGATAGAATAGGCAATAGAATTAATTTGATAACTTCCTAACTATTACGAATCGCGAGATTTTAATGTTTAATTTAAAAAAATATACAGAAGTTTAACTGGTATTTTTGATTTGATTTTATTTTAAGAGGCTCTACATTTTGAGTTAAGTGTTTATTTTTATTGTGTACAAATTTTGGATGGATAGACCCAACGCTTTATTTTCCAAAATAGTTAACCTAGTGCATAGGAGCGATCTCTCTAATAACATTAAAAGAAATTTTTCTCCTTGTAGCATCCGTGCAATAATATATTTTTTAATAATTAGCAACATTAATATACGTTTAGCTATTTAGGCGCGATAAAATAACAAACATAAGTACACATCTCACACACACTCACAAACTTTCACATTCATAATATTATTATGATTTAATTTAAACATAAGTTCTTGTTAACAAAACAAAACGTTAACAACAAAACACAAACATACAACAAAATGTTTCAAAATCACGTTAATTTTAAATTTTAAATTTAACTAAAAATTAAATTTAAATTTGTTCGTAGTATAAATACTTGTTTGTACTAATACTGGCTAGAAATGGATGAGAGAACCTAGCAAAGAAACATAATACCAAATTAAGTCAATTTACATGCACGTTATTTACGAATAGTTTAACTTGTAATGTAATTCAATGCTTGTGAATAACTTGTTAAGTACGCCTCGAGACATGGTTCCGATGGTACTTCCTAGAGATAAAAATACAATACAACATTAAAAAAACATTGCAAAATTTTACGGAAACTTGCACGAAAATTCCAGGACAAATTATTTTGTGCCAGTACTGCGTTGTAATCTTAGACGAAAACCCAAAGATATTATTTCTAAGATTTTTTTGTTTAATTTTATTTTTTAGAGTACGTACGACCTACCTACTTGTTTTTCTTTTCTTAAATATTTTTACTAATATGTCAAATTTTGAAATGGCCTTTTTTATTTAAATATATAATTATAATTATGTATCAGTACCATAAACCTAGCTGTAAGATTCCTAAATCTGTAAAATAAAATACTAAAAGCTTTGGGTGTTTGGGAAAACCCAACAGACAAAGACATCTTAGGTTTACTGTACGAAAGCTTAGAGCTAGAAACAAAGACATGCGTCACAGCGAAAGATTTTAACCGTGATAAATCTATAAGTCTCATACGTAACAGACAATAATAATACTAAACATGTATCTAAAGGCGGGTCTACACCTGCGTACACGCTCGCACCGTATACGCTACGCGCCTCGAATGGTTTGACGCATCACAATTTATGCGCTCGCACAATACTCACATGTACCTAAAATGCACGCGAACCGCTCGTAAATATATCCAAAAGTGTCCTATAATTAATCAATTAATTAATCCTAATTAATTAATCCTATAATCCTATCCATAAAATCCAAAAATGCCATAAAAGAATCTGACAGAAAATTAGATTTATCATCTGATCATGATTCTATAAAATTTTCATGATTTTAATTTTCATAAAATGTCAAAACACTAAAAAAACGAAGTCTGGTATAACTCAAGAAAGCATTTTTTTTCTGGCAATAAATATTATTATTACTATGTTCCTTTTCCTATGATGTTCGTGAACCGCACTGTTCGTGCGTGTACGTTGTGGACCTGCCTTGAGGATACCACACAGGTGCTCTTGAACGGCGCAGAGGTCAGGGCGCGCGGTGGATTTCCTCCGAACAATATAACGAGTCGCCTGATCCCTTCGCACCGCAGTGGCGCAAGGATCTGCATCCTACGATCATCTACGCATGACTGTAGCAGAACAAATCGACAGAACAAGTCATCGAGACCTATATAACTAACTGTTCGCATAGTGTAGTGTGGATCGGTGGTGAAGTGACGCTCCCGTGAAGTGAATTTTGAAATTTTTGAAATTAATTTTCAAAATAGTGAAAATGTGAGTTTGAAAAATATTTTAGCATGAATTTTTGAATGAACATTTTTGATCGATGTGTATAGAACTTAGACTAAATTTAATTTATTAGAAATAAAAAAAAATGCTCGAAGAAATAACAAGTTAACGCATACAAAAGCGTTTACGCGTTTTAGAAATTGAATTTAAAACAAATAACTCAACATTTTTCGTGAAATGTCTTAATGAATTAGAGCTTATTATTAGATCAACAAAAAATTCTTAAAAATACAGGTTACCTAAAATAAACTTAAAAAATTTCCCACGGAACTTCTTAAATAGAATTTTATTAATAAAATTACCATCTAACGTAATGAATACGCAAAAAAACGTATTCTATATTTTCGCAAAAAAAAATAAATGGTTACTAGACTATTTTTCTTTAATTTTGGTTCCAGTTGTAAGTGTATTTGTTATGGTTGACAAACTAGGTTTTTGAACCGTAACCACAGGTTAGTTGTGGTCAAGTTTGCTCGGCCTTCAAGCGACCTAAGACGGATAGGGCTAGCCATAATCACTCGGCCAACATGTCATTATTTTCAACTGTTTTGCTTTTGTTTAGTTAACGTAATTAATCGATTAGAATACAAGCAATAGGCATGACGACAGTATCAAAAAATCGCCGATTCAATGCTTTCAGGGGACTAGCCAGATTAAAAAAAATTAAAACACATGTTTAGTTTTATTTTTTAAAAACAGATTATTAAGATTTTCAATAAGTTAAAACATTAAAATACAGCAATCGGCCATCTTGTCAGAAACAACAATCACAGCGTATGACGTCACGCCTCAGTAAACTCAGGTCATCCGCCGCTCATCACGCATAGACACAATGACATGTTTACTAGCCGTGACGTCAAATCGACGCCATGACACAAGCAAGCTGTTTTCGGGCACTGTTGAAAAAATATGTGAAAAATGGCTTCAAACTTCGTTAAACTTAAGTTTATTACCGAAATAAAGGCTTTTTTGTAAATAGTAAATGTGTACTTACATTATGGAAGAGGATTTTAAAATCTTTCGTCACGCCTATTACATCTATCTTTTTTATATCTTTTTTTTATGTAATTGAGTGACGAGACGAGCAAATCGCTCGCCTGATGTTAAACGTCACGTTTGCCCATAACAGTGGGGCTAGCACAACTTTGACGTAAAAATACGTAGCGAGTTTTCGATAGAAAAGTGTACGCCATTTACGACTGTCAAGTGTGCTTCTGACGGGTGGAAATGGCGTACACTTTTCTATCGAATACTCTATTTTTACGTCTAAGTTGTGCTAGGCCCACAGGTCTGCGCCACTCAGAATTTTCGGAACTTTTTTTCAGGACTTAAACATTATGTTTGTGTCAGCCCCGTCGTGACCTTGTACATAAAAAATACATTAATTATGTATATCTATCTAATCGAATACAATTAAAAAAGCATATATTCGACAAAATTTGCTATACGGCAGTTTTATGGCGTATGTTACTCCCACTTAAACCAACTCCGTAGTCTTCACTGGTCTTTTTTATTCTCTTTCTTTCTGGCAACTGCCGAGACTACATTACGAGGTGTGTTCCCGGTCGTTGCCTCCAGGAAGGGAAATGAAAAATAAACTGATATTTTTTGATGAAATATAACGAAATCTTAATTAAGTAATCAAGTACATACCAGCAAAGATAATAAATCAATATCAAGTACAATGATTGCGTTTTATGACTTTATAAACCTCGGTTTAGACAAAGTTTTTTACCTTATATTATGTACTTTAACAATTCATACATACAACGATAATATCACATTTAAATCACATTATCCTACTAATATTTTAAATGCGAAAGTTTGTGTGTAAGTAAAAAGTATAATTTTATCAATAAGTAAATTATTATTTCAGTGCAAGTTACGGACGAAGATTTATTAAAACACAATTAAATTGTAGTCATACTTCAATAAAATGGTCATGACATGATTTAGAATTCCAGTATCTGCGTGACCTTTCATTAACATAATCATCGTTATTAATTAACATTACAACCTAATTATCATCGCTATAGAAGTATATATACAGGGCTATAATAATATCATAAGGGTGCATAGTACTCATCATTATGATCAACTTTTACTATGAGACATGAATCAGCTGCTCCATAAAAAATGTTAATGAATCTCACCAAAATGTCTGAAACAGCTGTTTTTTTGCGATTTCTGGCGTGGTCCCTAGTAAAAGTATCGCTGAGCCAAACAGGTCGTCAGGACGTTGACAGCTAATAATATATTCAACTAATTGGACGAAAAGTTGAACAAATTACACTAGACATAGGTAGAAATTCACGTTATTTTGTTAGATTTCACACATAGTAAATTGCTAGCATTTATTTTAAGTTTCCTCTGTATTTTTTTTAATTTGCTGCTCATTAGTAACATTTCTTGGACAATAAATTGTTTCATCTTTTGTTTTAAAGACGCTCTTAACGATAAGACTATTTTATTCTTATTTGTAAAGTTGTTCTGCGTTTGTAATAGTAATAATAACTGCGTTTGTACTTTCCTAAACATACGTCAAAAATAACAATAAAGTTTATGATAATATTCAATAATACACATATAAATTCTTTACTTAAATTTTTTTTTGCACTTTTTTCTAAACCACCTCAATATTGAGACAAGACCGAAAAAAATTGGTAGAGCCACTATCGAGTGTTTTGCGAGACAGGCATGACAATTGATTTTATGTATTTATAGATAGACTAGCTGACCCGGCAAAGGTTGTTTTGCCATATAAATTAATAGGGGTTGGTGATAGAAGGGTGAAAATTTAGGGTTGTATGTATTTTTAATGCCACATAAGCCACATTATAAAAAAAAAAATTTTGTCCAAAAAATAAAAAATAAAATTTAGGGGTGGACTACCCCTAACATTTAGGGGGATGAAAAATAGATGTTGGCCGATTCTCATAGATACCGGATAAGCACAAAAAAATTTCATCAAAATCGGTCAAGCCGTTTCGGAGGAGTATGGCAACGAAAACTGTGACACGAGAATTTTATATATTAGATAGATAGATGGATGGATGGATAGATAGGCTTGTGTTAGACTGCCATCTTGCTTGATGGTAAGCAATTAATACCTACCCATTTCAGCATTAGAGAAGTATAATCAACGTAGTCGCTTATTACGCGTGATTACTTTTAATAACTGGACAATATGTGAGTGATCAAGCAAAAAGGGACCTGACGGTAAAGTTATTACGTTCGAAATAAACGCATTCAAAGCTCGGAATTGCAAACAAACATGTTCTGATAGTTTTGTTATTTATTGAAAAAAAAAACATTTTAGTTAAAACTTGTTTCCTATTCTATTTTCACTAAAATATACATAGATAAAATACTATATTAATAATACTATACTAATACTACTATACTATACTAATATTTTCACTAAAATTTAGAGACAGCGGATTCAAACACAAAAAAGGTCTCTTTCCGCTTGACCGCTAAATATGAAACGAGAATTATTAGAATTTTTTCAACCGGAATCTGAGTAATTATTCTCATCTTTATTGAATTCTCTACATTCGTTTATGTTATACATTGCATCTAGTAAAAATGGTGTGAGAAAAACTACCAAACCAAATTTAGATTATTTTACACCAGTAGTTTGCGTTGAACTCCGTTACGAGTGACTAATTTAAAAATTGTATTCAAAGCAAAATTTATTTACTAGGTATTCTTATATTTAAAAATGAATCGTTTGTCTGGCTATAACTCGAGAACGGCTGGACCGATTTCGCTAATTTTGATCTTGAAATATTTGTGAAAGTTCAGGGAAGGTTTTAAAGTAAAAAATAAATAAAAAAGCTGCGGTTGAAACCGCCGGGTCCATCTAGTCAGACATAAAAGTATGATCTATAAATACTTGAAATAAATTGTATCAAACGCGCGGTAAAAAAATAAAAAAACGAAGATCGGATTAAAAGTACTCAAGTTATGATAACTCGTTTTGTTATAAGTAATCGTAGAAGAAACATACAGACGCCGATTTGTCCCCTGAGACATAGAGACCTTCGCTTCAGTCAATTAAGCACTAAGTGAGGTAAGCGAAGCGTTGTTATTCAAAAGCAAGATACTTCGAATATATTGTCAAACCTAGATCTTTTAGGGTTCCGTACCAAAATGGCGGAAAGGAATCATTATATTAGACCGAGCGAGCGAAGCGTCTATGCAACGACTGGCCAAATTTGCTATCTGTCCGGATGTTTGTGTTTATTGGTACTCGCGTACAGGTCGCATTTCTCAACAAATCTCGACAATTTACAGTACAGCAGGCTGATTTAGCTATCCGAACATCGAATGTACTTGACGAATCTCGGACGAAAGATTTGACATATTATTTCCTAAGGCGGAAGACTTTTCGAAGATAATCGTCGAATACATTCGATGTTCGGATAGCTGAATCAGTCTGCTGGTATATACTGTACAGGTTCAACAATTTCATAGAATTATTCTGTCGTCGGGATTTTTTGATGGGGGGGGGGGTTATTTCCCTCAAAAAGAGGGAAATTTGCTGCACCATTTACCGGCCGTACCTAATTCTAAACAAGAATTATTGATATAATCATTATTTATTAATATGATTAAAATCAATGCAGGGCACACATGGTGCAAGGAGGTTGGTGCGAACAGGATATGTTATGTGATCAACTTTACATAATTAGTCTGCAAATTAGCTCTAGAACTAGACAAAAAATAAACATAAAAAGAAACATGTCTATAATCGAGATAAGAAAAGCCATAGATGATGTTTACATAGCTTGGACACCCAAAATGAGCTATTATAAAATGCTAATGCTAAATAATGCTAATCAAATCCATCAAAGCTATTTTTGGAAAACGCCAATAAAAAGAGAGTTGGTTAAAAACAGTAGGTTATAATTATCATGCGCATAGGTATCCTGACCAGAAATAACCAGTTTTGACAAATGTTAAAACCTAATAGCAAACCAGCGTTGGTAAATGTTGTTATGTCGATACAAAAATACTAGCTCTATAAATAGTTTGTATCTCTTTTTATATTAAAATTCTCAACTATTCATCTATAATCTTATTAGAACAAAGATAATAAGCCTAGTAGATCGCGCATGTAAAAAATACTATTAACGCCGCGTGACGAGGCGCGAGGTAAGTAATCGCTCTTGCGATTGACCGACTCGAAGAGAGCCGATTCAATTATGACTCAGGCTATTTTTAACCGACTTCAAAAAAGGAGGAGGTTATCAATTCGTCTGTATGTTTTTTTTTTTTTTTTATGTTTGTTACCTCATAACTTTTGACTGGGTGAATCGATTTTGATGATTCTTTTTTTATTAGAAAGCTGACGCCTTCCATTTGGTCCCATTTCAATTTAGTCCAGTTCTGATAATGGTATCCATGAGAAATCTATATAAGTCTTAAATTTCCATTAAGTACGTGCGCGACAAATAGATGAATAACTCAATAGTCGGTCTTTTGAAGTCGGTTTTTGTTTTTTGTTTTGTAAAAATAATGTTCTTGTAGAGTATTATTTTCGTATGGTAATAGATACTCGTAATCAGTCTACTGGTTACATAGGCTGTATTAGGTATAGTCGTATAACGGGTTTAGCAATTAATTAACGTTTTTGTTTCTTATTTCCGGCACTAAATTATTGATAAGTTGTTAAAGTATAGATAAGTATTTTTTATTTTTTGAGATACGCCTAAAAAGCATTTCTTAATGAAATTACAGTCTCGCCTCGGGCTAATAAGTAATTTAATAGTCCAATAACACTTTTCTTATGGTTTATGACTAACACTATACCATAAATAGCTCGAACGGTTTAGTTCTTTCAAGTCAGGTCAGGTCGATTTCAGGTCTTTCAATTTGATAAGTGTGAAAATCTGATAAAAAATCTTAGTTCGATCTCTTCAGAGAAACATAGTTCAAGATCCAAGGAAATTAAATTTTTTCTAGTTTTATTTATGTACTTAATATAATATTCACTCTCTTTTTCAAAAACAAACGATGATACACTCAATAAAGGGTCACGCGCGGTATCTAAGTTTCTAGTCCGCCTGGAGGTCTCAGATATAACAGATACAAATTGCTTAAAAATTTAAGCCTTTGAATATATCATAGGAAATAACTGTTTTCAAATGTAGCTAGTGTATTTCCGCTTTTAAATCACGTCTGGTATAATCAAGAATTTTTAAAATTTTTGTTTTATATAAAAATAACATCTTTAAAAACAATAATGTAATTTAATATTTTTTGAATAGTTTTCAATTAATTTTTTAATTTTTTTTTGTGTTTTGTAATTTTTTAAAAGAAACTAAAAGAAACTATTTTTGGATTAAGATTTATTGATTGATTCTGTATAATTAAAAATATTACTAATTCTAAAATTAATTAAAATTATAATTATTTACAATAAATTAATTTGAATAAATTATATCCTAGGAAGTTAATGAATAAATGTATTTTAAGTGCATCGCCAACCGTATTTCAACCCTATCTGTCCCATCTAATCAAAGGTTGTCCGAAAAAATCGTTTTAGGCGATAAGGCCGCCCTTGTACCACCGAATGGTATTTTTGCGTAAATTTAGTTTTGAATATGTATTTTTGGTGTTCAAAATGTACTGTTTTGTACATTTTAAATAGTTTTACATTCTTACAACGGAAATATTAAAGGAAAATCTCTACATATACACAAATTATTTCTAAACTAGTTGAGCCCCACGATTTCACTCGCGGTCAAAAAGTTAACATGGGTTTTCCGGGATAAAAAGTAGCCTATGTGTTAATCCTGACCATGAACAACCTTCATTCCAAATTTCATGTAAATCCGTTCAGTCGTTTTTGCGTGAAAGAGCGACAAACATACATTCTTACAAACTTTCGCGTTTATATTATTAGTAGGACTTTACTACATAATAATTTAATTTGAGGAATGCTAGAATATGAATATAAATATTTATGACAAATTTTATTCAAGGTAAAGGACGCCGAACTGTTACTTCCTATGCTTATAATAATTATGCCAGTATATGGTGTAAAACGAATCCAATGAAAAGTGTTCCGTAATGTTAAAAGTCTGGGGATCTCAGCCTAGAATTTCGGACTGCCACACAAAATTGAGCGAAGTACGGAAATCTAGATAAAAAAGGATTGGAAAGAAATGGGGGAATTATCTATTTAACTGTTATACACATTAATTCAGCTTTTTAGAGCGTTGCTACAAAATAGCATAGTAGTGTTATTACCTCCTTGTACGACATGACACCTGCCTTTCTCATAGGTTGCCAACTGGGAATAACTATTGCGTCGCATATCCCTATCCCTACTAATAGTATTATAAATGTGAATGTAAGTTTGTTTGTTACGCTTTCACGCGAAAACTACATAATCGATCATCACTGTGTTCTGGTTGGAAGGGCATTGTTTCCAGTGAAATTACAGGGCAAATGGGAGATTAAACAACTTATATCTCAGGGTGACGAGCGCAGTGCTGTGCCGCGCAAGGTTTTGAATTCTGCGAGTTTAAAATTCTGGGTGGCGCAGACCTGTTATGGGCAAACGTGACGTTTAACATCAGGCGAGCGATTTGCTCGTCTCGTCACTTAATTACTTAAAAAAAAAAATTAAAAAAAGAAAAAAAAATGAAACTTTGTACACATATTCTTGGAGGTATTAGAAGTAACATAGGATACTTTTTATTTATTTAAACGCGGGTGAAACCGCGGGGCGCAGCTAGTTATCTACATAACTGTTATACACATTAATTCAAGCAACGCTCTAAAATAGCATAAGTAGTAGTGTTTTTACCTCCTTGTATGAGATGACACCTGCCTTTTTCATAGGGTGATAACTGGGAATAACTCTCTCTTACGAGGGAATAATTAATAGTAAATCAGATTTCTTACGCGCACATCAAAATGTCACCATCAATTTATTATCGAACACGGATAGGTTAGGCTTTTAGCATTCTGGTTCTTAAATATTGATAAATCCCACGTGCAACACGGTAGGAAGTACATAGTTGGCATAATAATTATCAGATTTTTACATAATAAAATTTATTCGGAAACGTATCTATTATTATTCAATCTCTTATCAAAAGCTTACAAATCAGTAATTTATCGTTTATTAATTTCATAATAATTTATACTTACTTTTGAATATTACTAATGTTGTAATTCTTGTGTAACGGGTTTAGTGTTTGTGGTGGTAGAGGTAGATAGAATATTTCACTGGTTTGGTTACTCTAGATTTTTGATAGTGTTTAATGTTTACTTTAGTGTTTGGAATATGTTAATGTTTCATATTTTAGAAAAAAAGGAAATATAAATTTGAGATAATATAAACTAAGAAGTAATTTTCTGACGAAAATTTGTAGCGACTGCTCTGTGCAAAAGCGTAGCGTGGATTCTGTTGAAAAATATGAAGCGAGTTTTTGATAGAAAAAATTATGGTTATAGTTAATACAGTTTCAATTTACGTATTATAGCAGCGCTTTCATAATTTTCCATACGTTTATTTATCAATCTTTTGCAATGTATTTTTCGATTGAATTGTTGCTAGATCTACTCGGCAGTCTCAGCCCTGTTGTTGGTTGATTACACGTGACGAGTACAGGGGCGCATCTTTGAGTTTCAGCAGTACAATCGACCCCCACAATCTTAGATCCAATCTTGGTCTTTTCAAGGTCAGAGTGAATAGGTATCTTCTAAGTCTGCGTGCTTCATCTTCGACCACATTCGCTTACCATCAGGCGAGTTGGTGGTCAATCGTGGACTTATTCACGTTAAAAAAAGTTAACCTTATAAAGGTTCACAAATATTAGATTTAAGAACTTCTTGCTTGAAATCTGCATTTAAAACTTATCTTTTAGGTACGTAAATCCAATAATGCTTTATTTAGGACAGAACGGCAACGATGCTGCTTGTTTTTTAATGACGAACGAAACTGATCGCGCATATTAACTATCTGTATGTAAATAAATACCTCCTCGACGTTCAAACCATGTCAGGATTAAACTTAACTACCTAATGCTCGCTGCTTCGCCCGCGTAAACTAATATTGTACAAGGATTAACGAAAAGGTGTAGTAATACTTAAAGGTGTTCTTCTACACGTCAAAGTGAACAACTTTTGTGACACAAGTTTGCTAAATTAAAGAAAGAAAATATCGAATCTCCATAAAAAAACTGATCACGTGACTAAATACTTTGTATGGAGATTCGATGGTTTTTTTTATTTACCCATTTTACCACCTAAAGGGTTGAATAAAGCAAATTATTATCTTAGTGGGTGCCTAGATTGTACAGAAACGTAAGATGGTTTAGTCCGTGAATATATCAGTCAGGTAATGCCTTCTATATTCAGGGTTAAAAAAAAGGGTATGCTACTATGCATAGAAAATGTTGTTTTTAATAATTATGAGCAATTTTGGCTAAGCATAACCTTTTCCTTATAACCGTGTATTAAAATGTATACTTTGTTAATCTGTTAAAAATTAAAAATTACATTAATCTCGTTCGTTTATTGTAGGTAATAAAAAGATGGTCAATAACGAACATGTTATGCTTTTAGCGTGGCAGTGAAATTAAATTATAACACTAATAACATAACATGTAAATATATACCTAAAGGGCAACGTAACTACTCAACTACAAGGCTCCTACTCTCTAACTTAGTGATGATTTTCTTATAAAATATGTAAGGAATTTGATATACATGATACAAATGATTGTTTCCAGTGAAATTTCAGGGCAAATAGGAGATTAAACATCTTATATCTCAGGGTGACGAGCGCAGTGCTGTGACGCGCAGGGTTTTGAACTGTAAGAGTTCAAAATTCTGGGTGGTGCAGACCTGTTATGGGCAAACGTGACGTTTAACATCAGGCGAGCCATTTGCTCGTCTCATCACTCAATAGCGTAAAAATAATAATATAGTTTAAAAACTAAAAAACACGCATTGTCATCGGTCTTTGACAGGTGTGCAAAGTTTGAATTAAATCTGATCGTTCAAAGTAGGGCAAAGTCAAGCTCAAAGGAGTCGGTTACATAGATACATACATACAGGTGAAACTAATAAAAGCGAGTTAAAAGTATTTGTAAGCGTGCGTGCGCCCTTAGATTTCATTTGTGGTCATTTGTAGACAATTTTTGGCCAAAACCTGTTTAATTTATCGAATCTCAAAATACATTACCATACATAACCTATACCTACAATATATCATACCATGACCTACGCATAGAGTGCTTATTTCAAGGTCATTTTTTTGTGCTAAAACAAAACCAAAATAGAAAGAACTTTATTCTAAAAAAGATTAATAGTAGGCAATTAGTTTGCAACATATTTCAAACCCAAAACATTAGTGTTTCGAGGCCTTCCTTGTAGTTGAAGGAAATACTGAAATTAGAAGAGTTTCTTTCATAAAGAATAAACTACATAGATCCAACCTTGGTAAGTCACAGTGGCTTTGGAGAAATAAAATATAGCAGCGGTATCCCTGCCATTTTTCGCCTATAACTCATACTATATTTCTTATTTGTAACAAAAAGCTACATATCAACAAGTTCAAAGATATGTACAAAAAACTATTATTATTAACAATAATTTATTTTTAAAATTTATATTATTGTTGAAAACTATCATAAACTGGTGCTAATCATCGTACTTTTTGGTGATATCAGTATGCTCCGTACTTTAGGCGAATTTATCATTCTTTTAGCGAAACTTAGATGGGCAATTTTCTCAGTGTAAAGAGCCGAATTAAAAATAACTAGTTAAGTGAGTAAACCATTGCACTACTTGTTATTTAGATCCTGTTCTGTCCCACTGCTGGGCAAAGGCCACTCGTCCTTCCTTATTGTACAAGGGCGTCTTTGCAATCCAAACTCGTTTTCAAGGTTGTCCTACGATGGTGATCATTTTATGAGCAAAAAGAAAACATACAAATAAGAAGAAATAAGAATAACCAATAAGAACGCTGTTCATTCATGAAATGCATAAATATAAACTTGTAGAAGCTTAAACCTTAAATCAACATGTAGGTTGATTACACGTAACGAGTACAGCGGCGAGACAGCGCCTTCAGCCGAGTACTCGGTTAGTATAAACATTTTGACGAGGCGAGACAGTCACTACAACCATGATTCGTTGCTTAGCCGAGTATGCCCATGTACTGTCTCGCCACTGTGTAGATAACGTGTAATCAACCTATTATTTGAAGTGTGAAGTGGTGATGATTTATTTACGACATCATAAAAAAGTAAATTAATATATGACTTCAATCAAGTTTAAACTCATTCATAAACAAGCACATTTAGAATTAACATATTATTACAACGGTGCAAATGTTATTGCCTGAAATATTTTAAACTAGCTGCGTCCCGTGGTTTCACCCGCGTTTTCCGGGACAAAAAGTTGCTTATATGTAAATCCAGAGTATAAGTTACTTTCGTACCAATCCGAATCCGTTTAGCCGTTTTTTTGTGATTGAGTAACAAACATACAAACTTTCACGTTTATAATGTTAGTAGGATTTATTGAAAAGGTCTAACTGATGATAAAGTTGTTGCAAATTAAAAACTCGTACTTAAGTATAAGCTGGCCTTCTACGAAGTACCACGAGTAGTTTTGAGCTTCCTGATACCTTCCGCGACGGACGGGTGCTCTAGGTGGACTACTTCAAAATATTTACATAGAACTCCGGTATTTTGGAAGATAAGAGCTATTTTTACAACGTTTATATTTTAGAACTCCCAGCTGGCCGCCTTTGTAACTACCGAATAAAATTATACTTATTCTTAGTTTTTTTCTTGTATTTTTTTTAATAAAGCTATATTATTATATTCTGGCTATGACTCTTCTCTCTATCTATCTATCTCCTCTCTCACTGGACCAAATTTTATTTTACCTGTGCATATTTATAAAAACCAATTACTCCGTGCTTTAAACTTGCATAAACTCTAAAATCACTCTACCAATTTTTTTTTGTTTTGTTTATCTCAATACAGAAGTGTTTAGGATAGGTTAGTTGTTATGTTTTGTTTGCATCAATACAGAAATGGTTTACGTAATTAGACCGACGAAACCGCGGGACACAGCTAATTAAAATAAAAACCAAGCTCCGAGCCACTGGATTTGCATTTAGGAACAATATCACAAAAACCCATTGCATATAATCGTCATAAAATTGACTGATGTAAATAAAAACGTCCGTGACCGTGACAATGATAAGGAAAAAATACGTAATACAAGTATAATGACACATTATAACTTGAATGCGACTGCGCGGCTGCATTACGACATTCGGAACGAGTTTTTTAATACGGTTAGCTGCATAAACTGCATATACGAGTATGTTACTGCCCAATCTGACTAACGTGCGTTTATATTTCTAACTCCGTGTACTGAAGTAACCCAAGAAAAGACCGGTCAAGATCATTTGACCTGACATTTTACAAACAGATATTTTAAGAGGAAGCGTGCGATTCTTTTTTTTTAATGAATAAATCCGCATTTGACCACCAACTCGCCTGTTGGTAAGCGACGATGTCTTCATAGAAAAGTTCTTCCTGGATAATTCAGGAGAAATATTTTCTTTTTTAACACGCTTTTATTAGCTTCACCTGTATGTTTGTATGTATGTTTGTAACCGACTCCTTTGAGCGCATTTTTGACCCACTTTAAACGGTCAGATTTCTTTCAAACTTTGTAGATATATCGAGGACCGATGACAATACACTAAACAAAGCGTGTTTTTTAGTTTTTTTAACTATTTTTTTTTTTTAAATCTTGTTCTGTTATTGACACGCTTCAGCAACGAATTACTTTTTAAATAAAATAAAACCATAAGTATTTTAAAAAAATATAATGTACATTATATATAATTTAAAAATTGCGTAGGATTAACAAATCGACCGCAAAACAATACATATATAAGTAAAAATCACCATGAAAATCACGTACATATAAAAATACGCTAGTCTAAAATAATCAGTCCCCATCCTGAACGCCTCTACCGAAAGTACCCATTAAACTGGCGGCATTTCCCCGCTGTATCGCCAGCGAGATGCGCTGGGCGAGAAACTGTCCCGATTTAAAAATTATAAATAAAATATTACTATTTTTTTTTTTCAAAAAAAGTTGAAAAAAATATGGCCAGGACCTATTCTATAAAAAAAATTAAAAATATAAACAATCTAGATGGATATGTAGAACACTCTGTTGCTATTCTTAACCGACTTCAAAGAAGGAGGAGGTTATCAATTCGACTGTATGTTTTTTTTTTATGTGTTACCTCATAACTTTTGACTGGGTGAATCGATTTTGATGATTCTTTTTTTATTAGAAAGCTGACGCTTCCCATTTGGACCCATTTCAATTTAGTCCTGTTCTGATAATGGTATCCATGAGAAAACTATATAAGTCTTAAATTTGAATTAAGTACGTGCGCGACAAATAGATGAATAACTCAATAGTCGGTCTTTTGAAGTCGGTTTTTGTTTTTTGTTTTGTAAAAATAATGTTCTTGTTTGTGCAAAAAGTAAAAAGTTCGCGAGCTACACAGATACTCAAATGACGGAAGATAGAACTTATCATTCTAAAATTCTAACGTGTGTGTTAAGTTAAAATAATAATTCTAATTAAACATATTTAAAAATTAATTGAAAACATCTAAACACTCGATTATAAATTAGTAGGATGTTTATATTGGGAGTGGATGAAATTAACAATTTTGACTCGCGCTGAACAAAGAAAACATAAGTTGTTTAAATAAATAAAACCAGTTACTCTGAAAATAAAACGAAATGTCAATGTCAAGTAAAAGTGTAACCTATTATCATAGTCTATATTTAGAACTAGACATTTCATAAATCGCCTTATGTAAGCTAATTTGTTAATTGTTAGATAAACAATGATTCCATACAAACATGTATGTGATAGATAAGCAATTATTGCAATCCGATAGGTGCATTGTTTTGTGCAATATTAGTTTTATACTGGGTTATAAGGAAAGGGTATGCTATGCCGAAAAAGGCTGATAGTACTCATCATTGCGGAACTATCTTTCAGCTAACTAGGCATCCTGCTTCATTTTATTCGACTTAATTGACTTTCTGCGAAAAAACATTCTGATAGAGACCCTTATAAACAACTTTTACTATGAGACCAACCGTGAAATCGCGAAAAAATATAATTAGCTGTTCTATACAAAAATGTCAATGACACTCGACAAAATGTACGGAACAGCTGATTCTTTTCGCGAATGCCGAGTTGTTTCCATAGTAAAAGTTGTTCATAATGATGAGTACTATGAGCCCTTTTCGGCTTAACATACCCTTTCCATATAACCCTGTAATGTTTAACTATTCGGAAATTGAGTTCAAATCAAATGTAGTTAAACTGTATTCATTCGGCATCTTTACGCGTAAGTAGTCTTTGAATTTATTTTTGTTTTGTACTATTTTAATTTTACTGATGTCGATAAATTACTACTGGTTGTTCGCATCTTATAAGAACTCATTTACCGATTTTACTTATATTAGTAGTGGTAGGGCTCTTTTGTAGTGGTAGGGCTCTTTTGTAGTGGTAGGGCTCTTTTTGTAGTGGTAGGGCTCTTTTGCAGAGCCCGCCTGGGGCAGTACCACACCTTTGCCAGTTATTCCACCGCCAAGCAGTAATGTGCAAACATTACTGTGTTCTGGTTGGAAGGGCATTGTTTCCAGTGAAATTACAAGGCAAATGGGAGATTAAACAACTTATATCTCAGGGTGACGAGCGCAGTGCTGTGCCGCGCAGGGTCTTGATTTATGCAAGTTCAAAATTCTGGGTGCTGCAGACCTGTTATGGGCAAACGTGACGTTTAACATCAGGCGAGCGATTTGCTCGTCTCGTCACTCAATTACATAAAAAAAAAAAAAAAAAAAAATATTAAACCTTTACTTGCTTAAAATAACATTACTCAAGTTTCGTCGGAAAAATAAAACATTTTCTTAAAAACCAACTCTGAGACATTCACTACGCCAGTTTTTATACTAATAATAAATTACTTATCAATAGATTTTTTTGATACATACATACACATACATACATACATACATACATATTATCACGCCTCTTTCCCATTGGGGTAGGCAGAGACTACATCCCTCCACTTGCTACGATCCTGACATATGTCTTTCGCTTCTTCTACTTTCATAAGTGTTTTCATACAAGCTCGTCGGTTGCGGGTACTTTTTACGTGGCCTTTACTGAGAACGTCTTCGATTTGATCGTGATACGTTCGCCTACGTCGACCTCTACCAGCTTGGCCATTCACACTCGCCTCATAAATCTGTTTCGTCAATCGTCTTTCATCCATCCTCTCTACGTGTCCGAACCATCTCAGCATCCCTTTTTCTATCTTTGTCACTACATCTTCTACCACACCACAACGTTCCCTTATCACGCTGTTCCTCAACTTATCCATCAATGTCACTCCAGCTATACTTCTCAGACTTCTCATTTCCACAGCATTAATCTTACTTTCATGCTTCTTCTGCCAAACCCAGCATTCACTACCATACATAAGTGTGGGGACCAGCACTCCCCTATGTACAGCCAATCGTGCCCTTTTCGATACGTTCTGGCTGCTCATAAAGTTATGCAGGGCTCCATTCACTTGGTTTCCTGCCAACACTCTTCGCTCAATATCACAATCATACTTGCCGTCTCTCGTAAACTTTGATCCCAAGTAAACAAACTCTTTCACTTGCTCCACTCTTTCTCCTTCAATCATAACTCTACAATTCGACATACTTTCTTCTCTTTCAAAAACCATTACTTTCGTCTTACATACATTCATTTTCATACCTTTGCTTTTTAGGGCACCATGCATAATATCAACCATCGCCTGCAACTCCTCCTCTGATGATGCTAATATAACTTGATCATCAGCGTATAGGAGGCATTTGACAGTTAAATCATTCATTCTTAACCCATACGCACTTTCTTTCAAATCCTTCAAGCTCGCACTTTCTTTCAAAATTTTTTTGATACCACATAATTATAAAACACATTGTATCTTACATTGTTATTGTAGACAAATTATCTCTACAAGAAACTATACTTTTAATCTTATTTACATCTTGGATTGATTAATTTTATAATTATGTTATGACCATTAAAAATACCTAACCTGCCTTGTTTAACGTAAATAACGAACATTGTTAACAAAAATCGTCCCAACAGCAATATTGTAATTATCTTTTTATTAAAACGATATAACAAAACAAACAAATGTCAAGAAAACTCCGATAACAGTCTCATCAATAAAAGAAAAGTACAACAATTCGATCAATAAAGTAGTGACAACAGGAAAAACGTTTCACCGACAACCTTATACTATTTAATCAGATCGATGAAGGTTCCGCGCTCATTAAAATGATAGTCACGCGAACAACACTGGAATCATCTTTTGTTCTAGGTCTGATCGGTACTGCGGCGACGCATACGTAATTGGCACAAACCTGCTCTCGCTACTGTGTGAGCCGGTCCGGTACATTATTTGTCTTCCTGCTGCGACCGGCTTTTTATATCTATGCAGTTTATGCGCTAAACAACTTTTGTAGCCATGAATCACGTTCATAAAATTGCATCTAAATAAATCATAGTGACTTGTTCCGTCTGGGATTATTGCAATAAAATAGGAATTGATTTTGTCTTTATCTCAATTCCAGATGCGGCGTCAGCACCGAGCGCCGTTCCTGGCGGTGATGATAGGAGTGCTCTTCGCCCTCCTGCTTCCAACAGACACGCAGCTAGCCAACCCCATCACATCTTTCATGAGGTTCCTCAACGAAGGTTCCAATCAACTCGACAACGAGCCCCCGGACCAGGCCAGCTTGCTGTCAGAGTACGACTTCATCATAGTTGGCGCAGGGACAGCTGGCTGCGTCCTCGCCAACAGACTATCTGAAATCCGAGACTGGAAGATCTTGCTAATCGAAGCTGGGAACAACGAAAACTACATCATGGATATACCTATTGTAGCCAACTATCTTCAGTTTACATCGGCCAACTGGGGATATAAAACGAAGTCCTCGAGCAAATATTGCGCTGGGTTCGAGAACCAGCAATGCAACTGGCCGAGAGGAAAAGTGGTTGGTGGCTCGAGCGTGCTCAACTATATGATTTACACTAGAGGAGCCCCTCCAGACTACGACAGCTGGAAAGCAATGGGCAACGAAGGCTGGAGTTGGAATGACGTTCTTCCTTACTTCAAAAAGATTGAAAACTTCAACATACCGGCCAAACAAGATCCGCAGTATCACGGCACTAATGGTTACCTTAACGTTGAACATGCTCCCTTCCGTACTAACCAAGCAAAAGCATGGGTGAAGGGGGCCCAACAAATGGGTTTCAAAAGTGTGGACTACAACGGAGGTGAAAACTCAGGCGTGTCATTTTTGCAACTATCGATGAAGAATGGTACTCGCCACAGCTCGAGTAGAGCCTATTTACATCCTATAAACGGTAGACCCAATCTACATCTATCCAAAAACAGTATGGTGACGAAACTATTGTTTGACGAAACAAATACCAAAGTGATCGGCGTCGAAATGGAGAAAATGAACATAAAATACAAAATATTAGCAAGAAAAGAAGTAATTGTGTCAGCTGGAGCAATAAATTCACCACAACTTTTGATGTTATCCGGAATTGGACCAAGAAGTCACTTGGAATCAATGAAAATACGAGTCAAGAAAGATTTACCTGTGGGCTATAATTTAATGGACCATATTGCTGCAGGTGGTGTGCAGTTCATGGTAAATAGACAAAACTTCAGTTTGAGTACCGAATACATATTAAATCACCTAGAATTAGTGTTCAAATGGTTTAGAAGTCATAAAGGTCCTCTTTCTATTCCCGGTGGGTGTGAGGCTTTAGTATTTATGGATCTCAAGGACAAGTTTAACTCTACCGGGTGGCCGGACATGGAGCTGCTTTTTATTGGAGGAGGCCTCAACTCCGATCCTCTGCTACCCCGAAACTTCGGCTTTGATGAACAGATATACGCCGACACTTACGGAGCTCTGGGAAAAAATGAAGTGTTCATGGTATTCCCTATGTTAATGCGGCCAAAGTCGAAGGGAAGAGTTATGTTGCAGAGCAGGAATCCCAAAGTACATCCATCACTTATACCAAACTATTTTGAATACAAGGAAGATTTGCAGAAGATTGTCGAGGGCATCAAGGTAGCTATTAACATAGCAAGACAGCCGGCGATGCGGAAAATAGGAACGAAATTTTACGATGTCCCCATCGAGGACTGTTTGAAGTACGGACCATTCGGTAGCGATGAGTACTTCGCTTGCCAGGCTCAAATGTTCACCTTTACCATTTACCACCAAAGTGGAACTTGCAAGATGGGTCAAGAAAAAGATCCCTCTTCAGTAGTCGACTCAAGGCTAAGAGTGCATGGTATAGCTAAACTAAGGGTCATAGACGCTAGTATTATGCCCGAAATAGTTTCATCACACACCAACGCTCCTGTATACATGATTGCAGAAAAAGGAGCAGACATGATCAAGCAAGACTGGGGCAGATAATATCCTGTATCTTGAACAAGATTCAGTTTTATTTACGACTTTAGTGTCATCTATTGATGATTAGTGTAAAGTTCAAAGCAATCTGTGATGTAAATAATTTAATAGGTTATTTAAGAAATTGGCTTGTATATTCCAATGTTCCTAGCATAGCATATGGGTATAGATATGAGAATTATTACCAGTGTAAACAGGCATTTTTCTGGAAATTATATTGAGCAAGCCTGTGCCTGCGATTTTTACCGCTAGCCTACAGGATTATCGGGATATGAAGTAGCTAATTAGAGTATCCAAGGTATTATCTATACTACGAGTTTACGTATTATAAGCCAGAGGTCCTGGGTTCGATTCCCGGCCGGGTAGATATTTGAATGATGAATTAAAATATCTGCTCTGGGTCAGGATGTTAGTTGTCCTTGTCTTTGTGTGTTCCATGGCATCCCCGATACAGGTTATCCTAGTTAGCTATGAGTGTGAAACGTTATTTATTTTTTATCTCCATTCTAGCTACTAAAGCGCCATCTTGTTTTTATCTTAATCTATACTAATATTATAAAGAAGTAAAGTTTGTGTGTTTGTATATTTGTTAAATTGTAAGGGGTAATCTCGGGATATACTGAACCGATTTTAAAAATTCTTTCACCAATAGAAAGCCACATTATTGCTGAGTGTCATAGGTTATATAAAAAACCGAAAAATAAAAAGGCTTTTATGTGGTAGTCCGTTTTGCAAAGTGAATCGGAGAAAAAACGGTCCGGACGGCGCGCGATGGCTTCGGGTTTAATTAACATTATGCCCAACGAAGTGGGCAAGGGTCAGCTAGTAACTGATACGTAGAGAAACCGTGAATGGCCAGTAACGACCGATTTCGGATGTGATACCTCTACTCTTACCTTAAACGTCTAACCTTAAAGTCAGTCTTAAAACCCATGTACTATAATACCGAAGCTATGCTATGGTTACGTTGAAATCAATGGAATGTTGGGACAAATAACACATTTTGATTATGGGACTTGGACAGTATGGTATTTATTTATTTAGGTTTAATTTGACGAACCTAGAGATCACCAAACAACACAAAACAAAACGAGATCACAAAACTGCACGCCCCTCCAATATGTTGACGCTGACATATAAAGTACATATTTGTATTCAAAATCAAATAGTTTATTGCAATAAAAAATAGTAGCGTAAAGACATTAATAATATTAGTTTAATTAATAATAAATTCAACTATGTTGTTGTGTGCAGAGGCGTGCAGTTTTAGACTAGCCGATTTCTATACGTGAATTAAAATGAATTCACAAGCATTTATAAATAAATTGAGCATATTTATTTATATGTTAATTACAAAAAACTGCGTGTATTTTACAAATAAATTGTAATTAGTATTACATATTATTGTAGATAAGTATTATGTGTAATAGTTGGAGATTGATAAATTATACTTACAAACAAACCACATCCTATCTCTATTAGTTATTGTTGATGTCAATCCTGTTAACTCCTTAAACTAAGCTGATTAAAATTATCTGCTCCTCTTTTAATTTTAACATGTTAGAAAAGGATGTTGTCAATTTTAGAGCTGTCAAATTTAGTTCAATTCAGAAATCGGTACAACAGAAGCGACGTCATTATTTTACTATGTGCAGTGTACCTCATTATTAAATAAAATAATAAAATAATTATGAATTAGCTAGCATTTCCTTTTAGAACATATGAGTAAGCGTCTTAACAATAAACATTGCTTAAAGTTAGTCACTGCTTAAAATGCTCTGACAACTTATCGCTGACGCGAAATGTCACGTGAGAAATCTAGACGGAGAACTTTAAGCAATGATTAACTTTAAGCAGGATTTATAAGTAAGTCTTAAGAGAATATTCTTATATTTATCCACAGAACCGAAGGTTTTAGTTTACAGGAACAAATCGGCGTTTGTATGAATGCGTTTAATTTTTTTAACTTGCAAACCATTGATTCGATCCTTATGAAACTTTGTAGGCAAATAGTTGCCTGTAGAAACGTTACAAACATGCAAATACAATTTTCATGTTCGAATGAATAAAATCAGAAGTTATAAGTGGTAAGAATCGACTAGTCACATTTCGGAGCGAACAATTTGTACAAAATGGTTTTAAAATGAAATCAAACTTTGCGTGGAAATAATGATACACATAATCACATTAAATATCCATGAACCAATTTCTGATACTAAGTTAGTAGAATCAACAAGAGCATGTTTGCACGCATTGTTAAATGATTACAAATGCAAGAGCAAAATGTATACAAAGAAACAAACCTAATGCAAAATGCCTAGAAACAATGTCTGAAATCTATAGGTACTAATATTATAAAGAGGAAAGATTTGTATTTTTGTATTTTTGGATGGTTGTGTGGAATAAACTGAAAAACTACTGGACCGATTTCAAAAATTCTTTCACCATTCGAATGCTACATTATCCCAAAGTAACATAGGCAATTTTTTTTTTAATTTTTTTTTTTTTATCCACAGCAAAGCGTGGCAGGGAACAGCTAGTATTTCATAACGTTGTATGTCAAAAATGATGTCAAAAAGTATCATCATAAAAATCATCATCATTATTCTAGCCCTACGTATTCATCTTAATCTTAATATATATAAATCTCGTGTCACAATGTTTGTCCTCAATGGACTCCTAAACCACTTAACCGATTATAATAAAATTCGCACACCATGTGCAGTTCGATCCAACTTGAGAGATAGGATAGTTTAAATCTCAAATTATAGTCGCAATTTTAATTTATTGCAAATTATATATATACTGATAATTTTTACTAAGCATCAACATACTACGGTTGCTATAGTTACGCAATGGCTTTTGACAGGACAACGTCTGTCGAGTCAGCTAGTATATTCTATAAATTACGTGTCACGTTGTTTGTCCGCTATAGACTCCTAAACTACTTAACCGATTTCAATCAAATTTGCACACCGTGTGCAGTTCGATCTAACTTAACAGATAGGATAGCTCACATCTCAATTTATAGTGTCTACCCGTGCGAAGCCGGGACGGGCCGCTAGTAAATAATAAATAACGGATATGTTGTATTAACATTTGTCACGCGTAACGAATTTTATAACACTTTCTCGAGAAGTTGACAAAGCATCGAGCGTTTGATCATAAAGGCGAAGTACTGTTTCATCATTGATAATATTGATACACTCGTGGTTTTGATTAGTTTTCATTATTACGTACTTATACAACACGATGGTCTGACCAAGTGTAAGAAGCCACCTCCTCTTCTAAATTCTGCCAGGCGGTGAGGGAAACATCGGACCGGAATAGATGGAGATTGGAGTCAGATTACCCGGCTAAGGAGTTCCGGTGACCACGATCCTCAGTAATGAGAGAACGACTGAAGAAGAAGATATACCTAATTCTAACTTTTTCAATAATTTGAACCTTAAACTGTAAATCAGTTTAAGATAACTCAACCGATCGATGGCATTATTAGGTAAATAGAATTGTCTGGATATCAGAATAATCAGAAGACCTCTGTATTCTGATCTGTTCGAGATTATATCGGTCACTCTCACTATCATGACATTTCTAATGAGAGCGATAGTGACCGAGATATCTCTCTCTTCAAAATAAGGCCCTGCTAACTCTTATCAAGAAAAGAGTTCTCAGACAGCCTCTACGCTACGCAATAGGATTTCGACATTACGTAGTCCCTTAACTATACTAATAGCAACGAAGTCATTTGACTGATTCATGTTGCTCGAGTGTTTTCATCGAATAAACAAAAATAAATAGGCGCTTCAATTTCGCAGTAAAATACGGAGCCACTTCAACAATCGTAGCGTATTTGGCGTAGCAAGGCTACATGGACTACGATAACATGGTTTTAACATAGAAAAACCTTTGTCAACGTGATGTGTTATAGATTCACTAGATGGCGTTTTTATCAAAATATACAGATGGTTACACGTAGAGCACAATATGCATGCATAAAAGCACAGATTAGATAATATGTATATCAGGCTGTTGTTTAGTGATAAATGACTAACCAGCTACATGTTTTAGTTCCAGGCGAATTAAACTACATGGCGCTTATCTTAATGATTCTTCATTTCTTCCCTTTTTTAATCAAACATAAGCGTCATCGTTACATGGTTGACATACCTAAAACCCGAACGAAACGCTTTGACTTCACATTCATTTTGCGAACCACACGAGTGTGGAATGATCTGCCTGAATGGGTGTTCCCGATGGTTATAATATGGGTGTATTCAAGTCGAGAGTGAATCGGTTTCTTCTAGACAAGCGTGCTCCATCATAGGCCGCATCATTGCTTCCCATCAGGCAAGATGGAGGTCAAACGCAAGCCTATTTATGAATAAAAAAAAAAATCTAATAACTTATTTATTATTTATGTATTCAACAATACAATACAATAACTTTTTATAATGGTAAATACATTATCATTAAAACGCCCCGCAGACCGCATGTGACTTGCGCCTCAATACGAAATACCTACTTGTTTTTAAATGTTACTAATGTTCTGTATTACTATGACAGATCGTGCATGCTATTATTAATCTAAGTACCACTGCTAGTAAAAACGTATTATTATTTACTATTAAATATTAATAAAAAATATTGATCAGACGAAAACCAGCTCCCTTACTGGAGGAAGCGATTACACCTGATTAGTGGTAACACAAGTTTAGTACTACAATCACAAACTGAATCTACATCTACATACATCTGAAGAAGTGGCTTTTAAATAACGTATTTTATGACTTGAATGAATTTGTGAACAGAGATAGATCTACGGAAATTACATTATTAAATAAACAATTTGAAATTTGACATTTCACAAAGAATTGACATGATATTATCTTAATTGAATACTGTTGGCATTTAATTAAAATTATTTGACATATTATTATGCATAGAATTTAAAATAAATTGGAAATTGTTAATTATTATTATTTTTAAAAACCACTAATACTATTTGACTGTGTACATATTGAATGCCCGATGTGGGTAAACTGACAATTTCAACTAATGCACTAACATCTAGCTTATAAGTTACAATGTATCAGTTGTTCAATAAATATTTCTGAATCTGAATCTGACTGGCTTCATGGTCAGCGACTACAATCTACCATGCTGGCTATTAATGCACTTTACCCTTCATAATTTTAGGGTTCCGAACCAAAATAGTAAAAAGAAACTCTTATGGTAAGACTTCGATTTCTGTCTGCCTGGCAGCCTATTGTCCTACCAATGCCTACCATACTACAGCTTTCCCCTTCGTACGTGCGGTGTCCTAATATGAAAGGTGTCTATTGATTTAGGCATTTCTTAATTTGAACATCTCATAACAATTCTTTAAAGTTTCTAAAATGGGGATAAAATACCGCAACATTGTCTAATAGCGAAAAGATACAGGTACGGAACCTCCAAGAGGTGATTTTTTTGCTTAATATAATATCTTACCCCAAAGATTAATTCGAAGACTTAACACAAGCCGTATATTCTGTGATTACTATAAGTTTAATTTATTCATAGCATGGCAGTAAATCATTACTCCAATAAAAAGTGTGAAACTTTTAAGACGTTTGCACACTACAACATTTTGCAGAGATTTTTATCGATGCTAATAATAGCAGGCGTTTGTATTGATATTTGATGCGGTCTCGTAGATTGATAAAAACAATATATTCCTAACATCCTTACTATTTCTACAGTGGCACCGGTGATAATTTGAATTAAACTTAAAAAGGCAAATGCACCGACTGCGAGATGCCAAAAAGCCACAGACGGGGGATAAAATCAAAAAATCAATGACCATGTTCCCACTGACTTTTCCAACTTTTTTTTCTTTTACTTTTTTGGCTTATCTACATCAATTGACGCGGTTGCCTCCATCGCTTTAGCGAGTGTCGCGCGAGTAACCGTGATTGCCTGCATGGCTTAGAACGGCTCAGAAATTTAGTTCTCAATGTCAGCATTGACTTTTTATTAATGGAGCGTTACCATGCGATTGTATTGATACTTTCGAGGTATGGCGACATAGTGTAAAAGCATCGCTGTACAACCCTTTATGGCAAAATATGCAAAAATTCGCAATGTATAAGCGCGGAGACGCACCAGGAACCAGTTTTATTATTTTAAATTTAACTTCATCATAGGCACTTGAAAAAAAAATGCTCGTGTTTATGGCTTTCGATGGATGATCATAGATCATAGCTATATAAACTGCGTAGGAATATACCTGTTAAGCCTGATCCGAAGTTATGCTTAAAGGTTAACTGTGGTATAAATTATTTTTTTTTGACAAAAAAGTTTTCGACGTTTCAGACTCCTTGATTGTCGACTTATCGTTTTCCAAAATAATCTTCTTGATCGAATTGTTTAATTTCATATGAGACTGCTTCAGACACTTAAGTAAAGAACGTTAAATTAAATGAAAATATCTGTTCGCAACTTTATACTTACCTACAAAAAACTTGCATAAAAACTGCTGCAATAATTTATTATGTAGCTGACAATCCCGACATTAGATAAATTCAAAACGAGTCCAGCCGTTTAAGCAGGTCATATGTCTTATAGGAACACACATACTTCCAAAAATCATTTCTATCCATCGATCTATATAATCCGACTTCGGTGTTTCTACCCGATTCTTCAGGCGGGTATTTTCAGGCTTTAAACGAATTAAAAATCCTCTTTTAAAACTGGTAAGAAACTTATTGAAAATGAGGTTTGAGTTAACACCATTGATCATACATTTGTGTATCGAATACTCGTTACGTATTTTACGTCACAATTTTTGCTAGACCTACTGTAATTTTTACCCTCGCTTTACCCATAGGTAAAGGACAAAGTAAACATATGAATAGACAGACAAACACGCAGTATCACTAGAAATTGTTACAGTAAACTTAAAGTATATATGTCAATGACACATATTTTGCAAGCCTGTTGTAATGAATGTTCTAAAACCGACTCTATGCCACCCGTTATAGGTAGGTATTTGCTAACGATTTTCCGTGTTTCTTAGGGCAAAAAGTAGCCTATCTCTTTCCTTGTAATGAACGCTATTTTGTTGCGAATTTTCATCAAGATCTGAATAAATCTTGTTGAGGCCGTTTTGTCGTTATTAGATCATACAGTAGGTAGTTTTAATAAAATTAGAGTTCAAACTTAAACACCAGGGCCAGGACCAGCTACTTGACCTTTTTTGTAGTGCGAATGTTATTTTAAATCTTATTCTTAGGAATAAGACCACTTGCACTTAACCTTTTTTAGGGTCAGAACAATGCTGGCAAACATCCAGGCGCTTAAATATTTGAAAGCGCAAAGCCCTCTTGTACACTATGTACCTACGTATGTATGTATGTACATAAATGTACGACTTGATACATTTTTTTTCAATTAACTGCCACTATAGCTAAACAGATGGAAGAATGCTGCTAAGTAGTATGTACTAATATCCCCATACTTTTAAATTGTTTCCCAATAAGCCAAGAGTTCCCAAACCAGTAATTATTTATACACCGGGGAGGCTGATCGCAAAAAAGGTTGGGAAACCATGCATTAGGCCTTTTGTGCCTATTTCTTATTTCTTTGTTTGTACTTAATTTTTGTGTTCTCAATATATTGTGATTACATTGTTCTAATTATTACACCTGGCAACATAGGCGAAGATCGATAATTAATAGGAGACAGCAGCCCACCGACGGCCGACGACCCCGTGGCCCCAAAGAGTGTGTCTTCAAATTTTCCATCAAGGCTTAGTTCCCTTGTACTATCTTGTACTATTAATACTGTGTAACTAGCAAAACGCGAGAACAACAGCAATGGGTACTATGAATAGAAAAAAATAAGCAATTAGACAAGTTTTTTGCTGGAAAATGTTTCATGAAAAACGGTGAGTAATTATTTTAATTAATACATACTATGGAAACTAACGTGGTTATAAAACATTTCCACAAAATTTGCAAATCGCGTCCCGCTTGTAATCTTCTGATGATCACCGGATGTGATCGATACTAGTCTTAATAGTCGACTTAATTTTTACGTGAGTATTTCCGTGTTAATCATAACAAAATATATTTTTTGCGGATATTTGCCCTTGAAAAGGTTTCTCTGTTTAACAAATGATTCAACCATTATCATCATCATCAGCTTATCTAAGGTTTGTCCACTGCTGGACATAAGCCTCTCCTAAAGACCGCCACAAGGCACGATCTTCTGCCTCACGCGTCCACTTGCTACCTGCCACCTTACGCAGGTCTTCGCTCCACCTGGCCAAAACAATTAACCAAAACCTTTTTAATTCAATAATTTTGTTTTAATAATTCTTCATATCACAAGAAAATACAATTAGAACAATTACGAGTGTCACGTACATTGGTAATTGCACTAATTGTATTTTCTTTATTTATTTTATGACACCCACTTTAGGGTTTTCTTTTTATATCTCTATTTTTCTAGTGTGTATTTTAATGACGACATCGCCCAGCCACTGAAGCTCCCTAAATGTAGGCGAATCTATTGACATTCCATTCATGAAAATTGGTTTAAGCTGTAGTGAGAAACACATATATCCGACAATAAAAACCATTTTTTGGATTAGCTCTTGTCGGGTCACAATTAGATTGTTTTGTTAACTTTTAACCAAATATTTGTATAACTAAAACGTGACCCATACATTACACAAAATACTTAAAATGCTCGCAAAATTTTATTTAATTTTTTGGCCTCAATTGTTTCCCCGTAATATTTTCATACTTAAAATACTATTCAGAACTCGGTGATACGAGTAAGGATCTTATAAAAGTTCATTATATCTATAATATATAAACCTCTACCTACAGTTAGAGCACCGCTATTTTAAGACCGAGAACTTTTAAAGTGGACGATAAACATTCTTGAAATAAATTAAAGGAGAATTAAAGTATTTAAAAACCATTGAAAAAAAAAAAACAATTGAAGTTGACCGGTGCAACTTCGCATGGTTGAGACGTCTAGGTAAATAAAAATAGTTTCTGTGCATATGTAATTAAGTCCAGTTTAGTAATTTTGATCGTGTTCAACAGTTTAAAAAGACGTTTGAAAGGTCCAGTGTAGAGCTCTGTTAATAATTATAATTCGAAGTTTTGATTCAATGAGGTTGGCAGCATTGCTAGGGCTCCAACGAAGTCATGGGTTGATTACACGTAACGAATACAGTGGTGAGACAGTAAATGGGAATACTCGGCCGTTGCAAACAAGTCGTGGTTCTGGTCACTCTCTCGCCTCGTCAAAATGTTTATACAAACCGAATACTCGTCCGAGGGCACCGTCTCGCCACTGTTCTCGTTACATGTAATCAACCCATTAGCTACAGCGAGAGCGGCTTCATGACCAGTAAAATAAAACTAAATGAACACGATAATGTCAGGCAGCCATTTCGTGCACTTGTATTTATAACATTTCATCGTCCGTTTGGCTTGGCTTAGGTCATCTCAATCGAGTCGTACTGGCCGGGCAGCGCTGTTTTACTATTAATAACTAACTGCGCCCCGCAGTTTCACCCGCGTTTTTCGGGATAAAATGTAGCCTATGTGTTAATCCAGACCATGAACAACCTTCATTCCAAATTTCATGTAAATCCGTTCAGCCGTTTTTGCGTGAAAGGGCAACAAACATACCGTTGGTTCCGAATTAAAACATCGCGACCGCGACTTTTATATCTATATCTTTACAATCCTTCGACTGATTTTGCTCATTTTACTTAGACCTTTAAATTGAAAAACTCATAACCACATTATGTGAGTTATCAACTACAAACATACATACACACAAGCCCCAATTCGTTTTGGGCCGATCCTCGTGTACAACTTAGTACTCCACCTGGCTGGGTAGATCATGACTAATTGTAAAAATAATTATTTATACATTTAAAATCCTATTTCCCTAATAGTTTTGAGCAGTAATCATAATCAATTTATTGATAATTTTCATTACAGGTCGCAACAGAAATTAAAATAAAATAATAAATAATTATACCTTAGACCGTTGGATTGTATATATAGACCTTAGAGTCAAAGCGAACGAAACTAATACCTGAATCTAGAATCTGAAACGGTCAATTATTTAGCCAGTGCTAACGTACTCGTATCAACGTGCTTTATTATTTTTTGCTTAATTTAAAAATCTATCGTAACAGTCAGTTGTAAAACTGGATATAAAATTACGATAATACTACAACCTGTGTCATTGAGTACCAGTCATCATGACGTCCACACGCTTGGTGACCGTTCATATGTGAATAATAAACAACACAGAGAAAAAGCCTGTGAAAACAGATAACAAAATTGGATTTTCTACCATCTGTAAGTACCAACTTTCTTTACTTATAATTAGTCGGTTTAATAGAAATCAATAATTAAATAAGTCAATTCTGAACGAAATAAATTAAGGATTTAGAAGCAAGGTTTTAGTTACAAATCTAAACTAAACTATTAATGTCCTTGTCTTACCGCAACGAAAACAGCTTTATTTTAGTAAAAGATCTGTCAGAAAAAGACTTTATAATTGGCTTGAGTTTCTAATTAGTTCATTAAACTCTCATAGTGGCAGAACCGTAGTATAATGAATAATTTAGAACTTGTTTGTAGAGTCCACTTGGGGTCTCACTTCTTGGGGCATTCGGTAAAGCGATCGCCAAGTTCAATGCGCAAATATTTTATTACTGTTCTGATTTCAAAGGCAATTATGAAACTACAGGGCATACGGAGATTGAACAACTGAATCTTGAAATGCCGAGTGAAGTGCCGCGACAAAACTTAGAAGTTAACCTCCAATTGTGTCTGTTAGCAACAAATGGAAAAACTGATCGCCACACTCCTCCCTCAGTCTTCGAAAAACCCGCTTCACCATTTTCTAACTAACTAACTTTGCTGGTGCAGCGACCCTAATTGTGTCTTGGCCTTCGATACTGATAGGTATATATACATAGGTACCCTACTACTACTATAGGTTACCCTATGTTACTCTATTTTAAGCAAGTTCAAGTTCCTGGAACACAATTTTCTATCATTCAACAATATTTTACGACACATATACGAGTATGTTAATATTTATTACAATTAACACGTGTTGTATTAGTTACGTTCACGTATTATTGAGTTAGATATTCCGACCAAACACCTGAGTTTGAGTTTTGATAGTTTTCGAAAATGATCAAACGTTTCGTAAAGCTCCAAACATTATAATAGTTCCCTCGCGTTTCGATAATTATAACAAAATGTGTCAAAACCATTCTCTATAATATGGGGAATATTATATCATAATCCCCTTAATGAAAATGAGTTTTCACTGTGGCATGTACTGTTTTTATACGAGTACGTAGCAAGTTTTAAAATCAATTGAATCGCTCAGCTGTTAGCTCTTGATCTTGATTCTTGACAGTGACCCAGCCATGGTCAGTCCAATAACATACAACTGGTATAAGATACCTGCTTGCTGCGATTATTTCTCTCTGCTCTGTCAGCCAAGGGTATCATGCGGTTTTTTTCTATTTCATTTTTAATTTATGCAAATTGGCTTGTTAGGCAACTTAAACTTAATTATATAATTTTAACAAAAATAAAGGCGAGTGTAGCTTTAGGACGAATATACAATTGATTTAATAACTATTTATAGGATGCTCAGTTTATTTACTGAGAAAAATTATTCCAGATTATGAGAAAAAAATAATAATAATTTATACTAATATTATGACGAAGTAAAGTTTGTATGTATGTTAACATACTCGTATGTTTGTAGAGGACAATCTTCGAACCTACTGGACCGATTTAAAGATTGCTTTCAGACGATTTTTAGCTCCACTATCCCTGAGTCCTATAGCCCAAACCTGAGAGATGGAAGACTAAACAGCTGGGTAGGAAGTGCCGATCATCAACGAATCGTAGTAAAACATGGCATAGTCAGTAACAAAACGAGTAATCTAGAGTTGCCGTAATTGGTGTTTATTATATGTTATGATCGATAGATCTAGGAACTAAAGTTCTTGACCGGTTCTGCTGAACTATAAAAACAGCTACATCACTAGTGTTAAACCTGTCCAGCTGTCTACATTTTAATAATTTATAGCAAAATAATTATTTTCTTATTCCGTTGCTAGAGTACGGTCACTTTATCAAAGGTCCCTGGTACAAAAAGTTGGGTCTGTTACCTACTTTTTTTTACGGCAAATTTATATAATATTATTATTACGAGTATAATAATATATAATTTTTTTTTACATAGCAATTAATGCAGTGCATTTTAATATTCAACAATTAATGTAGCATAGACGAAAATACTCGAAGACACGTTTTATCGTAAAAATGTAGGAACACTGCAAAATCGTTAGTAAACCGCAGAGTAAAATTTAAAAAAAAATGTTTGAACAAGCTAACAATTATTTTCATAGTCAATACATAGACGTAGGTCATGTGCTATTTCATGCACATTAAATAAGAGCACGTATTCAAAGGTCCAATACACAACCTATAAAATAATAAAATTATCGTAAAAGGTTTATTTTATGATCAAGTATATCATACTAGAATTTTATAGCTAAAGTTTGAGACTATGCTAATTTCTTTGTAGATAAGTAATATCTTAACTTTGCTCGGATGACATTGTAAAGGCGGCAGGAAGGCAGTGGATGAGCCTGGCACAGCGCCTTTGCCAAGTTGCAATTCTACCTCTATAATCGAAACGCTACAAAAAACTAAGACAATGTATGGGATGACATTGACATGACATTTCTGTATTCTATATAAAGACTCTACATTCTGTTATGGAAATGTCATTCTCATACATTGTCCTAGTTTTCTACAGCTTATGATTCTAGAATTGCAACTTTGCTAGGAGCTCAGAAAAGATAGCGCGCTGAAGAGAGACCCTCAGAAGTGGGTGGAAAACGGTCGATGATGAAGTAATTTCTGATGGGTTTATTTAACTGATAGAAAACTACACTATCCCTGAATGACATACGAGTACAGACATACATACAGGTTTTGTTCTGTTCTGTTTTGGCAGCGTCGAAAAGCTAACCCGCTTGGCTCAGAATAAGAAGTTCGTTAAACTGACGGCCAACCACCAGTAGCGAAACCAGCAGGCTGATTCAGCTATCCGAACATCGAATGTATTCGACGATTATTTTCGAGAAGTCTTCCGCCTTCAAATCTCAATTCAATTCTTCCGATATTTGACATATTCTTTTCGAAGGCGGAAGACTTTTCGAAGATAATCGTCGAATACTTTCGATGTTCGGATAGCTGAATCAGCCTGGAAATGATGATAATGAGGCTGTTTTGTTGTCTTTTCGAATGAAGCCACAGGCAAAGCTAGTTTCCGTCTAATAAAATAATATAGTCAAGTAAAAGTAATAAAAAAATTGCGCAACAGTATTAATTTCGAGGCAAACAATTATGCAAGCAATGTTAGGTTACAATAGTTCTGATGCATGCCAATATCAGTAGACTAGGCCTTGTATTCAAATTCGTATGACCTACATTACGGCCTTCATTGTATAATTAGGTGTAATGATACAATTCACCAAGCATTAGTTCAATTGTAATATAATTATACTGGGCTGTAAGGAAAGGGTATGCTTAGCCGAAAAGAGCTCATAGTACCAACCTACTCATCATTATGACAATTTATTATCCTTATTTTATCATTATTTAATTTATTATGAAAAACAGCGAGAAAAAAAACAGCTTTTCCATAGAAAAATGTCAATTTGACAAAATTTATGAAATGGCTTTTTTGCGATTTCAATTTCTTATAAAAGTTGTTTAGTTTCTTAGTAAAATGATGAGAACTGTGAGCCTTTTCAGCTTAGCTTATTCTTTCGTTATAACCCTGTATTGATAGAGTACAACAGAAACTGTTTAATTGAAATCTTCAATGCTATCCTAGTTTTAGTTTTAGTCACGCTACTCCGCCTGATCTCCAGCTTTTGGCAACTATAGTCACCGCATTACCAACTGAGTCGTACGGGCCATACATCATTTCTCAGTCTATCTCGCTCGCACTTGTGGGTCTTCTGGAGCCGCATAGTGATGTGCGTAAGATGGTTATAGGCGCATATCGATAAGAATAAAATCAGATAGAAACATAGTAGATAGTATTGTGGCCCTAAAAAGTTTAAACGTTTATGGTCCTAGGACTCAGTTGGTAACGCGGTGACTATAGCATTAGCCTTACAAAAAAGACCAATCTATTGAGTTGACTCATTTGCGAGTTGTAGTAGCAGTGGGCCGGTCATATCGACCGCAGGACCAATACCCAAAGATAAAACAGAAAAAAAAACGAAAAAAATCTGAGTGAGTTAATAAAAAAATTCTGAAAGCTTGCCTTCAAAATAATTTACATTAATTAATTTAATTTATTAGGACACATAGCCCGTAAACATGGATCGTGGGGGAAAGCGGTATTGGAATGGAGGCCGTGGGGCGAAAAGAGACCTAGAGGAAGACCGCAAATGAGATGGAAGGACGATATAAAGAAGATTGCTGGAAACAACTGGATGGAAGCAGCACAAGACCGAGTTAGATGGCAAAGTCTGAAGGAGGCCTACATCAGAATGATTGAAAATGGCTGAGAAGAGAGAGAGAATTTAATTTATTATTTAAATCAAGTGATTTAAATAATAATAATCGTCAATAAAAATTCAATTTACTTGCTTAATTTTGGAACCAAATCGTCGCTTATCAAAAGGTGAGTCAAACGCAGACATCATACGCTAAAATAAAAAAATTAAAACTATTATTTAAAAAATGCCGATTTGGATTTGAAATTAAATATTGCGTTTATATTTCGTTTGGCAAACGATTTCCAAATGATAATTTCAAAACGAACGTTAAAACATTTTGATTCAAAACTTTTTCAAGCTTCAGCTTTTCACCTGGCATCTCGAAAACGGGGTAATATTCTTCGAATACCTACAGTATACTATGTATTTCTATGTGACTTTCTACCGCTTAAACGCCATGAACAGTTTTCAGATTCAGAATTTGTCTTTCTATTCGGAGTGTCAAAAGCATTTCACTGTCGAGCTTAAAAAAATACAAACTTAAAGCATTTTTAAGTATGCGCCAATTTGTTTAACCGCTACAGTATTCACAAATACACGATTCGTTTATTGCCCTGAGCACGGAAGAAACAATCCCATGGTACTGGTTCAACCAGTTGTGCCGCAGCTTTTTTTACTCGTGGTACAGTTCACCGCCTCTGTACAAGTAACATATCACCACGGAAAATCCTTTTTTACTCGAGTACAAAACGTTTCTTACCGCAACGTTTCAATGTATTATAATTTGTTACTTTCAGACTCAAATCAAGTAGAAAGGCAGAGTCCTTGAAAGAAATTAAGTTTTTGGTGAAATTCCGCACCAAAATTCATTCCTTAGTATCCAATAAAACGCAAATAAATTTATGGATCCGAAAATCGAATATGAACGCTCAGATCAAGTAGAAAGAGTCCCGCCTTAGATACAGGTGAAGCCAAGAAAAGTACTCTATTTCCCGTGAACGTATACTTCAAGTACACATTGACGCACAAAAACTACCCGAATCAATCGTCAGTTCTTACGTCAGTTGCTCAGAGAACGTGGACAAGAAAAATAAGTAGTAATAAGGCTAGTTTTTATGCGTCAATATATTATGCTTGTAGTATACGTACACGGGCTGTAGGGTAGTTTTTTGTAGGGAGCGGCTCGCTGGTTGTTATTGATAAGAAAATTTATAGAAAACGCGTAAACATGTTGACTTCATCTAACATTATTTGAATGAATAAATTAAATTAGGCAGCTCTAAATGAAAAAAAAAAAAAGAAATGGACATTTGAAGACATATTAAACTTGTTTTGATCGAATGATATTTACTTTAGAGAAAAATGTTTGGACGGGTTTGTTATAGGATTCTTGAATACCAATATTTCGGGTTTGTTTTATGTTTCTGTTCTATTGATTATTAAAAGTATTATTTTCAGGATAAAACCTTCAAATCCAAATGCGCAATCAATCAAAGCCACTAAACCTGTATATATTTTTTTCAGGTTAGTACCAATAGAGCCTAATCTTCAGAATGCTGCATACCTGGTTATTATTACTACTGGCTTTAGAAGCGACAATCGGAGATCGAGGATACTTTATCCCAAAAGAAACTCGCCACGTGAAAAGAAACGGCAGATACGGTTTTCCTGACGAGCAACAGAGAGATGGCTATTTCCCACAGTATTTTGAGGATGATCAAACGAGGGATAGATTCAAGGAAGAAACTTTGAGGCCGCGGAAGAGACAAGGACGGTCGTACCCTCAGAGTCCGATGGTGAACATTCTGATGCAGTCGATAGCGCCGAACTACTCTCCGAACAACCCTGGAGACTTGTTTGATATATTGAGGGATTCTTATCCGTTACCAAACGGTGAGCAAATTTTAAATTCTTGGCAAAATATTATCGCTTATTTAGCTTATTTCTGGACCCCGTTACAATAAGAAGGCTATTATAAGCCTTTATGCCTATGTGTGACTGTCTTTAACATCTCTCAAGTCACAAATGGATGAACCGATGTATGCAGTCCTTTTTTTGAGGGCAGATTTAGGGTTGTTTTTAGGTACGTTAGACGCTTTGAGAAGCATATACATGATCTATGGTTTGATTACTATTATTTGTATCCTTTGGTACGATAAAAGGTAATATAATCAATGTTAGTACAGAACGTTTTGCTACACCGGACATTAAGAACTTCTTAACTTGAAACTTCTGATCGTATGAAACAACACAAGCATCATTTCACCATTACTACTCTAACAATTTATTATTACCTTTACCTTTATCTTATAAGTACTGCTTTAAAGGTTTACGGTTCAATTTATGGACGAATACTTAAGACGCAGACATTATTGCAAATGAATAGCTGGTAGCAAATAGCTATTACAAGTCAAATTGCAACAATTAGCCTTGCGTTAAACAAATGAAGGAAATCCACTGAGAGTATAAATAATAGTTGACACTACTCATGTGGGACGAATCTGAATAATCTTTGATTTAGCCAGTACCTAGGATGATTTATGTCGAAAAATATGTAGTGGGTTTACTATGGAAACTAATGTGGTTTTTTCACGTGGTTTTTCGTGGTATTCCCGTGTTTAATTATAACAAAAATGTAGTGGGTTTCATTAGAAAATTGTATGAAGAATAGGGTTAGTAGATATTAGAACGAGTTCCGAGTTCGAGGGCTCGTACTAAACGCTTTGATTCCACCTTTATTGTGCGAACCGCTAGGGTGTGGAACGCTTTGCCTGAGTGGGTGTTTCCCGATAGATATAATGTTACTTGAACTTGGCTTGACACGCTATCGCGTGTCTAGATCTAGGTGTCTTCAAGTAGCGAGTGAATCGGTTTCTTCTAGGCAAGCATGCTTCATCGTAGACCGTATCGTTGCTTACCATCAGGCAAGATGGCGGTCAAATGCAAGCCTATTACTGAATAAAAAAAATTAAAAAAACTTCCTAGAATAAGCCTTACTATAGGTAATTAATACGTGGATTAGCAGTACCTAGTAAAAAACAAAATCATTTCTTTTGTTTTACGGTTCCGAATTTTCTGTTTGGGTGGACCTGTTTCTCGTTCTCAAACAAACGAAAAAGACCAAAAATTATCAGTATTTTAATAGGTATGATAAATAAAAACTATAAAGCTTCGCTTTATAATGTATGGACATTATAAAGTTGCTCGACCACTGTTTTAAGCAAAAGCTTGTTTTGTCTACATGGTAAGATATAACATACATAGAGGTATAGGCAATTAAGAGGGCAACGACTTATACCCCAATAACATTTTAAAAGGTACTCGTTGTTAGTAATAGGGTTTTGTTAAGTACCGAATCAATTACGGGAAAAAAAACCATAATCAAAATCTGTTCAAAATTGAAGGTGTAACTTGGACCCCAATTACATTTTAAAAGGTACCCGTTGTAAGTAATAGGATCTTGTTAACTACCTAAACAATTACGCGAAAAAAAAAAAACAATAATCAAAATCTTCATAATTGACGGTGTAATCGCGTAACAAACAGTCGAATTGCGAACCGTGTCCTTTGTGAAATCGGTTTAAAAGGGTTTTAACCGTTTTAATTTCCTTTGTCTCCATCATTTCTAATAATATGTCCTTGATAGCTTTATTTATATGAAAGTATAAATACCCAGTAGGTATTAAATTAAAAATAAAATTTCGTACCCTACATCCGCACTATTTAAATGTAAATAATAATTGAACCAACAACGGGCCGTTCACTAGTGGTTCGCGTCGCATTTTTGCACTGAGCACTGACTTGTATTGTACAGGTACCTAAAAGTATTTTTCACCTTACCATAAATTTGAAGTATTTTATTTGAATTAGGAAAACTATTTTATCAATGTTATAACATTCTACTTATGTTTCCAATACTTGTGTTATAATGACTACTGTTATAGCACAGACAACATTTAAGCAATTTCACATGATGTTATAATATCCACATCGATGTCGTAATGAGCCATTATAACATCGCGCGCTCGCTCCTGATTGGCCGCCCTGCGCGCGCATGCGCGCTCGCTCCTGATTGCGCGCCAAGTTCACTGTGACAATACACGTTTTTATTAGTGAAGATAAACGTATTTTATCAAGTATTGGAAACATAAGTAGAATGTAACAGCATTAGTGTAGATAAAGTAGTGTATGCAACTGCATATAACACAGGTATTAAAACACTCGTTACTATTATGAAACTCGCTGCGCTCGTTTCATAAACACACTCGTGTTTTAATACCCTTCATTATATGACAGTTGCATAAACTACTATAATGAATTAAATATAAATTAATATCAAAATTGATTTTTTTGTATAATAATTTCACACGTACTCGTAAAAACACTTCTGGCGAGCAACCCATTGAATAGTACAAAACCTGTTTTAGTAAAGCAAAAAGTCCTCGAAGCTCTATCAAAATAGTTGTATATTAAAACCAACTCGTAAATTAATCTTGTAGATCTAAAATAACCGGCTCTATCATACAGTTATTTTACGAACTCGTAAATTCCCTCCAGCCACATTGGCGACTGAAATAAACAACCAGTTGTTAAAAAAGAAAATATTTCATCTTGTAGGTCTGAATTCGCCGAGAAAAGAGTATGACTACGTTATCGTGGGCGCCGGGTCAGCGGGCTGCGTCCTCGCAGCCAGGCTGAGCGAGGACCCCAACGTGAGCGTGCTGCTGCTCGAGGTGGGCCGCCCGGAGATGGCGCTCACAGACATACCATCCATAGCACCCTACTTCCAGCTGACAGACTACGCGTGGCAGTACTACATGGAGCCCCAGCCTGGAGTTTGTTTAGGTGACTCTCTCTTTGACCAATTCCATCTTGTAAATTCATCATATAGGTCTAAAGTCGCCGAGAACAGATTACGACTACGTGATCGTGGGCGCAGTTTTATCTGTTGAGTTTTTCACTAAGTTTTTTTCTCAGGGGTTAAGAACTGAATACATTTATTACGACAAATGTCGACTGTAACTTAAACGCGTCCTCGACTAACTTTCTCAAATGATGACTAAAGGTGTCGAATTCCCAACGACTAAGACACTGTGACCTGTGACGTTTGTATGTGACTGCTTGGGAACCTAACGAACTTACTCGAACTGCTTACGTTTACTTATCCTATATATTCTCGGTACTGTATTATTTTTAAAACTTATTCTGGGACAGAAACAATGAGGACTCCGCACAAAATACCTAAAACTTTGATCAATAGATGATGAGTTTTATTTTCATCCAACTAATGTAATTTTCAGGCATGGTGAATGGCAGATGTTTCTGGCCAAGAGGACGAGCTGTGGGAGGCTCCAGCGTCATCAACTACATGATCTACACGAGAGGCCGAGCCCAAGAGTGGGACCGAATCGCAGCCGCTGGCAACTACGGCTGGTAACAATGCTTTATTCTATCTTGGTTCAACACGCCACCAAGAACAACTTACTGATCAGGCAGTCAAGCTACGATGCTTCATTAGGAATAATACTAGAATAGGTCCAAGTTTAAAGGCTTCATTTGACGGATCTAAACTAACTAAAAATATATCTGTCTTTGTCAATGCCACTTATTAGACAAGGACATCAACACTTTTAGAAAAATCAGATTTGTCAACGAAAGCCTTCAAACTTAGGCCTATTTTCCCACTCGTAGTATGTTCTACGACAAATGCTACGCGAGGCGGTCGACAGAGGTTAATCTGTAAAAGTAGCTTAACTTCAGCTAGTCATCATGCGGTCGATGTAGGTAAAACTTTTGAAATGTTAGCCATTTATGTGAATGTTACAAACATAATTATATAAATACGTATATACCTACAAACACTTGTTATTTACTGTTATGTTGAATACTTACTTTAAACATGCATGATGCCTGCATTTAAGTACAAAGTCATTGAGCGTTTAGTCACGTACTGGCCGTTTCGCTTAAATATTCAGCTCGCAGTGATCTTAAACCTTAAATAATATAGGTCCTTTATTTAACTACCAAAACCGTTCTAAGAACACCTGTGTGTCATTTGCAGGTCATACAAGGACGTCCTGGAGTATTACAAAAAATCGGAACGCGCAAACTTGTATGGATTTGAAAACTCTAAATACAGAGGTCGGACTGGCGAAATGAATGTGGAACATGTTAGTTTCAGGTAAGAAAAACATCGTTTTTAATTCATAAAGTACTTTAATAACAAGGGTGTTGAGAAAATAAAAACTACCTGAGGCAAGCAACCCGATGAGTCGGCGCTGTATATCGCGTGACGGTAAAATGTAAATTAAATTAGCCCGACACCGAGCAAATGGTGCAAGGGAGTGCCTATACCTAGTATCAAAGAATTCGTCATCAAAATGGCTGACAATGATATAGAAAGCGTTACTTTTCGAGCTAAGGCGCAAAACAACTACGTATGTACTGTTAAAAAAAATATTTTATTACATTAATTCGAGTAAGTACGCAGACAGTAACGCATTTCAATATTTATTTTAATTTTAATTTACAGGACCCCACTGATTGAAGCATTTCTAGAAGCTGGACGAATATTGGGAACACCAACCGTAGACTACAACAATCCAGAAACCCTCGGCTTCGGATACGTTCAAACAACAACACGCAGCGGTAGAAGAATGAGCGCCGCCAGAGCTTTCCTATACGACAACAGGAGACGATCTAACTTACACATACTTCCCATGACTAGAGCCACAAGGGTCATCATAGATAAAAAAACCAAAACTGCAGTAGGCGTCGAATACGTCCGGAACCGACTAAAATATAAAGTGAAAGCCAGAAGGGAAGTGATTCTCTCAGCGGGGCCTATCGCGTCTCCGCAACTTCTTATGCTCTCCGGTGTAGGACCAAGCGAGCTCCTTAGCAAACATGGTATCCCCGTGATAAAAGATCTTCCCGTCGGTCGAACACTCTACGACCACATCACATTCCCAGCAGTTATATTTACTCTAAGCGCAACAAATGTTAGTTTAAATGAAAACAGAGACGGCACCGTGGAAAATATAGTCAGATACTTGCGATATGGCGACAACATGTTGTCTTCACCGGGAGCGGTCGAAGGCATAGGATATATTAAGACTCCGCTCTCAGAGGACGGCGAGGGAATACCAGACATAGAACTAATATGTATCGGAGGATCTTTATTATCAGACGGAGGCTCCACTGGAAGCAAGGCGGTGAGAAGAGGCATGAGGCTTAACAATGATATTTTTGATCGAATCTTCAGCCCTATCGACAATATGGATTCGTGGAGTGCTTTCCCCATGTTACTTCACCCTGGATCCGTGGGCTCTATAGAATTGAAGGACAACAATCCATTCAGTCACCCAAAAATGTACGGAAATTATCTAACAGACCCGAAAGACATTGCGACGTTTGTCGCATCTATTCGGTACTTACAAGAGCTGGCGGCGACGGAACCATTCCAGAGATTAGGTGCTAGGATATACAAAGCAGAGTATCCGACGTGTCGAGGACTCAGGTTTGATTCGGACGAATTTTGGGAATGTGCTGTGCGCACTTATACAGCTACCCTGCATCATCAGATAGCTACGTGTAGGATGGGGCCAGAAAGGGATTCTCTGGCAGTTGTGGACCCTGAGCTACGGGTCCACGGCATTCGAAGACTGCGCGTGGTGGACTCCAGCATCATACCTCGCACGATATCGGCGCACACTCACGCACCCGCTGTTATGATAGGAGAAAAGGCTGCAGACATGATAAAATCCACATGGAGATAAGCTATGAAACAGCGCTAACGCGGTTTTGTTTCTGCTAGATAAATGTGTCGTATGTCTCATTGCATACATCTGCAAACATACAATTGTTATTTTGGAGAAGTGTGTAATCTAACTAACGTATGTGTTTGTGCACGAGTGTTAATTACAATTTTTCATTGAATGTTAATTCACATAAAAAATGAATTCTGTCAGTTTTAGCATAGCAAAAATGTCAAAGACCGTTATGAAGAATTATTCTGAGTAAGAGCCCAAGTTTCATAAACGTTACGTGGAGCTTACATGCATTTTTATTACAGAACCAGTTACATCCGCTATACTGCAGAAACTGTTAATTTTACTGGGATAAAAAAATGTTTATTTAAGGCTAGTTACAGCGTGAAGAAATAATAAAACACACACTCACTAAAAGTGTTATGATAAAACTTGCTAACGCCTAACAAAAAGCTTTTACCTACTCGTAGCCGAGTACTTCTGAATGTTTTTGTATTTCTTTTTGCAAGTTCTAGTCAGGTTAAACAACTTTGCGTTAAGAATCTGGACACGTTTTTTTAACAATCCGTTATTTGAGAGTATCATTCTAAGGTCAGTCAACCGAAGATCATAATCATAAAGGGTGTAATAAATTTAGTAAAACGAATTAATTATAAACTCATCAAAAAAGGGAACCAGTTAATATGCTTGTAAATGGGACAGGTTCAAAATTGCTAACGAGAACTGAAATTGTTTTATTTGCAATAAAGAGCCAGAGCATTTTTTGTGCAAAGATATATTGCACAAAAACAACCTAAATTAAGTGTGATTCGCAGTAACATGCAAACCTGAAAGACGGTCATCGTACTCGTCATCATCATCGTCTAAGGCTAAGAAATACGGTCACTTTTACTATGGAAAGTAATGTGGTTTTCACACATTTTTGTTATAATTAAACACGGGACTCACCTGATGAAGGTCACCGAATGTGACCGAAACTAGTCGTAGTAGACGACTTAATTTTTACGTGAGTATTCCAGTGTTTAATTATAACAAAAATATGGTCACTTTATTAACTACTAGCTGCACCCCGTGGTTTCACCCGCGGTAAAAGGTTAACATGAGTTTTTCAGGATAAATTCCATTACTGGAATGCTAGATGCTGTTGAAGTAGCTAGATTTTGTGATTTTTAAACAAACAATGTTTTTATATTCAAAAAAGCATCCTACTTATGTTACTTCTAATACCTCCAAGAATATGTGTACAAAGTTTCATGATGATCGGTTAAGTAGTTTTCGCGTGAAAGTCTAACAAACTTACATTCACTTTTATTATATTAGTAGGTATAAATGGTTCTCATTATGTTAAATGGATACTCCCATTTTTTTTAGAATTAGTTTTTCATGTTCCCTATCATTTCTGAAAATGTAGAAGTTTTTGTATATCACTGAGAGTCACCGATTCGTCCCTACAAACTCATTCAAGCTTTATTTATTGAACAGACTAAACTATTTTTATTCCTATTAAGGAATACATAGATTTAAATTAATTTAGGAAATGTGTAAGATTAGTGGTAATGGTAATTAATATTATTCAAAGTGAAAATTAGTTGAAATTTTATGTCAAATGGATGTTTGTTTCAAATAATATTATGCCGATCAAATATTAGGTTAACTGAATATTTATGTTAGCTGATTTTATACAAACTGAAATTATACAATGTGAAATTATATTTATAGTTTTTATGAGAAACAAGGGAGAAGCCAAAGACACAATTTTTTTTATTGTCACTACAAAAAAGAAATTACTAACATAGCAAAACACATTAAAGAACGGCACAAAAGGCAGTTTTATCGCTACGAGCGATCTCTATCAAACCAATTACCAAAAAGTTTTGTTATTTATGGTAAATCGTCAAAAACCGTAATAATTTACTCCGGGTGACCCACCGTTTCTAAATAAAAGAAAACCCGATAAAAATATGCGAAGCAGGTAAGCACAAACAAAACAAGTTCAATGCGATTATACCAGCCTTCTACGAAACGAACTTCTACGAACTTCTGCTGTAAAGCCGGTGACTGACCTGAGCATTTTGCCGTAACGTAGCATTCGAAGCGAGCGTGGTGGAGCACGCGGCGCTATGAGCGAGCGGATCGGCTCGCTGTACTGACCTGCAACATTTCGTCGTAACGTTACGACGAAATGTTACAGGTCAGGACGACTTAAGAGTGATAAGTAGTTGTAAATAAATAATTAAAAGATTGGTAAAATTCAATGTCACCTCACGGGGGGTAGCAACCCTTCACCAACAATGGTTGTTGCAGAGCCGGTGTCACCGACTCATCTGATCAGCCAGTCAACAGTATCGCTAGTAGACTAGGACATAAGACTAGTTTATATTATGGACCACCTCTCAACGGACTTACCTAACAGAACAAAGTGATATTCCTGGTGCATAAATTAAAAACTTCAATACCCAAAAGTGGAAATCCTTGCTATTTAGCTTGTGTTCTGAGAATTCTGAGATCTGCAATCTGATCAAAGTCGTATTTAACTCTAATTCTTCGGCCACACTATCGCTTACTATCAGGCGAATAGACCAAACTTTAACCTAGTTTAACATAACGCGTGTTTTTAAAAACTGTCAACGAAACGAACCTCCTTACTTTTACCCTGATTCGTGCGAAACCGTGGACGCACCATAAAACAAACATTTAGTTTTGAAAGTGCATACTGCAGTTAAAAATAATAAAAAACAGTGCATCAACATCGCTAAAACAAAACACCGGCCCTCAAGACGGACCGGTGGTCTCGGCACATTCATTTAGCATAAGTGGTTTCGATTTAAAACTCGCGCACCTGTGGCACAGCATCGCGAACCTCCGACCAGATTACTAGTCCCAAACTAACTGGACTGGAGCTAGACAGGTTTAAACCTAAAAGAAAACATGATTAAATTTAGACTAGCTGCGATACTATTCCTAAGTAGCCTGGCAGTGAGCTTGTCAAATGACGAAGATGAATCAGTGCAGGTGGTTTACGACAGTGATCCTGAATATCCATTGGAGTACCCTCAGCCTAAATTCGCCGGGAGAAGCAGCAATCTGTTCTCAACCATACAAAGTCCTGTAATAGATTTCATGCTGCAGAGTGCTTCAGAGCATTATGTGCCGCAAAAGTCTGGAGATTTCTTCGATTTTTTGAGGGACCCCTATCCTTTGCCTGATGGTGAGTTTTTTTTTATTTTTAAAGTAAACTATACGCGTTAGGTCTTATTTAGTTTGGCCTAATTTGTTTTTGTTGCAATTAAATAAAATTAGTTTGACGTTCAATGTCGGAGTAATTTTAAGATGCACCGGATAGTACTAATTTGTTATTGGAATGAGGATCTGGTATAATTTTAGTGATTTACCAAGTATTATCTATTTACCAGTTTTTTTGTTGTGTTAAAATTGTGTTTTAAGTAGGTGCACGATTGCACCCGCTGTCGTTTATTTTACATATCTACAAAACAAATTAGTTTATCCAGGGTATAAGCTATAACCAAATATCAACCAAATCCGTTGAGCAGTTTGAGTGTGAAATAGTGTGAAATCACAAAACACATATGCACTCACTTTCCCACAAAATTTTCTCAAAATTTAGAGATAGATAAACTCTTTATTGTTCACACCAGAAATTATAGACAATGGGTTATAATAATACTCAAAACTATTTATATTATTATAAGTGCGATTTGGTATTGATAAATTCTGTTGCAATTCACAATCTATACCTACCCAATTAGGCCAGCCTTTACATATTCAAATAATAAAATCAATGAATATAACCTAGAAACGTCTAAGTACTAGATCAAATTTAAGGTCATGCTTTCGATAGACTAGAAGTGAAAGCTAAACCTTGGCTGGTAATTACCTATATCCAAGTAAAAATACAGGCTGTGGATGATGATGATGATGACAAAATATTTAAAAACATGTGAAAACATCTGAAAGAATATATAATTCAAGGGGATGGTAGGCGAAAGTGGGAAAGCGGCTTATGCCTGCAAAGGGAGAATAGCTCTGAGATAAAGCTACCGGCTGATGACTGATATAGAAAAAGTTTATGACACCCTTCCGACTCGTCGCCATTTATGGTCGTTAGTTACTTATCTCCCATTCCGAGAACTGCTATTGTGATTATTGTTTTTCTATGCAAATAAATAGTAAAATGCAGTAGTTAGCAATCTGTTAAGTAGTTAATTATAGATACATTTGCTATAGTTAGAATACATTGACAAAATACTGAAAATAAATATTATTTGGAATGTCCCAACGTCCGCCACTGATGGCCGTTGGGACAAAAAATAATGCACTGATCTAACGGCCACCACTGGGGCCAGTTTTAGTGGTGGCCGTTAGGAGTATACCATAATCTTTCTAAATTTTTTTTACCATTTAGCTCTTAAATTATATCAAAATAAATAGACTAATCAATGAACTAAACGCCCCTCCATCTCTGATAGTTCTCTCTCTTGACGATCTCTACTATCCCGCTATCAGTAATAGGGGTATACTCCCAACGGCCACCACTAAAACCGGCCCCAGTGGTGGCCGTTGGAACAGATTTTCTCCGCTATAATTATATCGTTTGACAAGTAGGTACGAGTATCCTACTAATCTACTAATTTCAGAATTTAAAAACCGTTATTGTATTGCTACAATAAATTTATATACAGTTAACTCTATTATGCGTGAATGTGTAAATTAGACAGCTATGTAGAACTGTTTCAAAAACAAATTCCTACTAAAACCTGTTGCAAAAACCGTAAAATTATCGCGGTCAAATAGAAACAAGATAAGTTGTTTATTTAAAAAAATACCACCTGTTTTTACATGACATTGACTGTTTTTTATTCACTTTTAACACAGTTCTATTATGCTTTCCAGGTCTGACAGCACCCTACCAAGAATACGACTTCATAATAGTAGGCGCCGGGTCTGCAGGATGCGTCCTAGCTTCCAGACTGACTGAAGACAAGGACACCACTGTGCTACTGCTGGAGGCAGGGAAACCGGAGAGCATCCTCACTGACGTACCGGCAATGGCTCCGTACTTCCAGTCCACGGAATATTCATGGCCGTATTATATGGAGCCGCAGGAGGGAGTGTGTACTGGTAGGTAACTTTACATTTCGAGTCGTAATCGCGAATGCAAGAATAAACTTGCTTATTTCGTAGACATTGTCAAAGATGACAATAATTTCAATATTTAACAAACTAGAGCCAAAAATGCCAAAAAAAAAAGGTGAAAACGCATCTTAGACGAAAAATCATAGCAGCATGCTCGTAAAACTCCTATCCCCACTTTAGTCTATGTTTGACATTGCCTAAAGTCACAACAAAGGATAGAAGTCATGTACACCCAATAATGTTGACATGCTCAATTTTAGGCACCATAAATGGTCGACCACCATACCTGGAGCGTCCTCAACTAAGTTTGCGATCATAAATTCCAGGCATGACCAATGGCCGGTGCTACTGGCCGCGCGGCAAGGCTGTCGGAGGAAGTAGCGTCATCAACTACATGATCTACACTAGAGGCCGGCCTCAGGACTGGGACAGGATCGCCAACGACGGAAACTATGGATGGTAAGAAACACCCTGTCAATTAAAATAGCTGTTTCAATAGTCTAACTGGATTTATTTATCTAGCGCATAATTATTAAGTACTAGCTTTTACCCGCGGCTTCGCTCGTATTGTTTTCATCTTTCGTAATTTTATTTTAATAAAAATATTCTGTGTTACTTAAGTCTAATACCTCCAAAAATATGTGTACAAAGTTTCATGATGATCGGATCTTACATTCACATTTATAATATTAGTAGGGATTCATAAACAACCGTTAGACAAAATAAAGAAATATTCAAGTTTTTTTTTGTTAATGACTAAATGCTGTTGGCCACGGATACCTCTACAGCGAACCGGGTGGAAAATATTCTAGAGAGCATCAAGGTCACGATAAATCTGGAACGTGGCCATACTTGCCTTATTGTAGTACTTGCTGCCTTGTCATAACACTGTCAAACTAAGGAGTCGAGAACATCACAAGCGTGGGTCAGACGGAAGCATTAGAATTTAGAATATGGCGTGTCCCCGCCATCTCATGGTCCTACCCAGGATCAAGATGTATCTGTGCCACAACTATTCAAAGTAAAAAACGGTTTTATGTTAAAAAACATACATTGCAATGTTTAAGATAAATGTACTAAAAACCAAAAAATAATAAAATAGATACAGTCGTGGGAATTATAAACATATGCATAGACTAGACTAAAATAAAACCGTGGGGCACGTCACAACGTCTCTAACTTAACTAACTTAACTCTCCCCACGGTTAGTTATCTGCATATGTTTATAATTCCCACGACTGTATCTATTTTATTATTTTTTGGTTTTTAGTACATTTATCTTAAACATTGCAATGTATGTTTTTTAACATAAAACCGTTTAACTTAAAAAGTTTTTTTACCTATTTTTATTTTCTAGTTTTTAGTTTTTATTTCGCATTCTGTTTAATTCATATTGATAAAACCTAAGTTATCCGCCATTTTGTAGAGGCCGCCATCTTGGATTTTAATTTTATATAGTACATTGTATTATACTGGTTGAGCACTTTCATTTGATACCCATATTGATGGGATCGATAAAACCTACGTTATCCGCCATTTTGTAGCGGCCGCCATCTTGTATTTCAATTTTTTATAGTATATTGTATTCTGCTTGTTGAGCCCTTTCATTTGATACCCATATTGATGGGATTGATAAAACCTACGTTATCCGCCATTTTGTAGCGGCGGCCATCTTGAATTTATAATGATAATGAATAAATATAATTGTATTGTCACCAAAATCCAAAGTGTATACAAAATTTCAGATTAATCGGTTGACAGGAAGAGGGTGAAATTTGAATTACTAAATTTGACCCAAGAAAGAAAAAAGAAAACGTGAGCTAAATAAAACCGTTTAAAAAAGGCTGTTTCACGTGACACATTTTAAAATTAAATTCTCGGGATAAAAAGTAGCCTATGTGTTAATCCAAATCATGAAAGAGCTACATTCCTCATGTAAATCCTTCGAGCCGTTTCAGTGGTAACAAACATACAAACTTTCACTTTTTAAGGAACTTTTTTTTTTTTTTTAGTAAGAATACGATAACGTACTATAAATATTACTACTATTATACCTACATATTACTGTATTTTTTATACTATTTATACTTTTAGGTCTTACAATGAGATCCTGAAATATTTTATGAAGTCGGAGAAAGCTTCGCTGAAAGGATACGAGAAATATCCGTACCGGAACACCGAAGGAGAGGTGCCCGTTGAGTTTCCACCCAAAAAGTGAGTAGAACTCAATTTTTACTACTTTTCAAGAAGTATGGTTTGGCAGGTTGGGTGTATTTCATGTTTTCATTATTATCCTGGCACATGTGTTTGTCACGTGTCTGTAATTGTATGGATACACCATTTGTATCCGCAAAAATGTATTTTAAAGCAAGCGAAACATCATCATCATCATCATCATCAGCCTATCTAATGTTTGTCCACTGCTGGACATAGGCCTCTCCTAACGAACGCCACAAGGCACGATCTTCTGCCTCACGCATCCACTTAAACATATCAGCATTATAATAACAATAGCATACATATCAGCGATTTGCTCTTCTCGTCACTCAATAGCATTAAAAAAATCGTAAAAAAATACAGAATGTAACCTGTACCAGTCCTCATAGCAACGTAATTTAGGATGAGTACATGAAATTAAATCAAATCTTTTTCTATTTCCAGAACAAAACTTCTGAACTCCTTTTTAGAGGCTGGCACTCTTCTCGGCCATCCTACAGTAGACTACAATGCCCCAGACGTACTAGGTTTTGGCGCTGTACAAGCAACAATACATAAAGGAAAAAGACAAAGCGCTGCCAAAGCTTTTCTTCATAAAAATAAGAGGCGACGCAACCTACACGTACTACCAGAAAGCAGAGTCACTAAAGTTTTAATCGAGCCCAACTCAAAAACCGCATACGGAGTAAAATATGTTCGGTATGGAGTTAAATATACAGCACGTGCGCGCAAGGAAGTCATTCTGTCAGCTGGACCCATAGCTTCCCCACAACTTCTTATGCTTTCGGGTATCGGACCACAACAACACCTAAACTCCTTAGGAATACCGGTCATACAAGACCTACCCGTGGGCCAACGGCTCTACGATCACATTTGTTTCCCTGGCATTATGTTCGAGCTCAACGTCACTGGTATTAGTTTCATTGAAAGTAGAATCCTGCGTATACCCGAAGTCATCAGCTGGCTGCAATACGGAGACAATTTTTTGGGATCTTTGGGAGGCGTCGAAGGAATAGGGTACATTAAGACACCAGTCTCGGACGATCCTGAACCAGTCCCAGATATAGAGCTCATCGATCTCGGAGGCACTATTCTTGCAGACGCCGGACCAGGCGGCAGCCAAGCTATTCGCAAAGGAATGAGAATAACAGATGAAGCTTTTTACGAAATGTTCGCCAGCACATCTTACATGACGCGAGATATTGAAAGCTGGGGCGCATTCCCTATGTTACTGCATCCGAAATCATTTGGAAGAATAGAATTAAGGGACCGCAATCCGTTCAATAACCCAGTCATGATCGGAAACTATCTGACCGATCCAAGAGACGTGGCGACTTTCATAGCGTCTATTCGCTATGTACAGAAAATAGCAGCAACGCAACCGTTCCAGAAGTATGGAGCTAAGATAATCAAGGTTGATTATCCGCTATGCCGCGGTTATGCCTTTGACACTGACGAGTACTGGGAGTGTGGGTTACGTACTCTCACGGCCACTTTGCACCATCAGATCGCAACCACTCGTATGGGGCCACCTGGAGACCCACTCGCGGTCGTAGACCCTGAGCTCCGCGTATATGGTATAAGCAAGTTGCGCGTGGTAGACTCAGGAGTGATCCCTAGAACGATATCGGCACACACACACGCTCCAGCTATGGCAGTTGGAGAAAAGGCTGCAGACATGATCAAATCAGCGTGGGGTATCCGCAGGAGAGAAGAAAGCAATATGGGACGTTTTCACAGTGCCAAAAGTTATTAGCGTTTTACTATAAGATAGTATTTTAATATAATTGTAACATTAAAACTTTAACACAAACGCGAGTTCATAGCTTGTAGAATTTACTGAAAAATGCAATATAAATAAAAGAGTAGGTATAATAATTATATAAATGCGTGCGCGCTATTGTACTTATAAAGAAGACTGTACTTTAATTAAAATGAAAGAAAAATAATGTATTGTGTATATTAGGTAAGTATAGTACGTGAAAATATCCTTAATTTCAGATAGATAATACAAATCTAAAATACAGATCAGTGTTTCCTTTCCAACGTCAGAGCTCTAACTACCTCTCTTAATGAATCATATTTTTAGTACTCCAGCATAAAAATAAAACTGCTTCCGTAATAATTATTTGAGTACTTTCCATTGGAGCACCAAAGTACGTTGTATACTTGCTGTTAACCTTGCATGCTCGTTCTATAAGCTGACTGGCTTTTGCTAGTGACAGTTTCCAGATCGCGGAAGACCTTTACCTGGCCTAACAATCCCTATTCTACCTATGTATACTATGGAATCTACTGTAAGTACTTGATCCCTGATAAGTTATAGTAGTCTAAAGTAGGTAATTACCAGACTAAATAGAATGAGGGTAATGTATTCGGGTGAATGCTGCTTCATCCCCTTGACCGATTTTGTATTGTAAGATTTGTAAGTTGTCGTTAGATTTATTTTAATGTTCGGAGGGTCATAGGTTACATTTAACAGTCGGCTTTGATTTGTTTTGATAATTATTATTGTCTTCTTAGTAGTTATCGTCATCTGGCGCCTGTCCACTATTGAGCTTAGCTATCTTTCCTGCGCTAGAGCCAGGCGCAGCTGCTCTACGCTTCAAGTTCTAGATGTTCTTTAAAATCGAAACACGCGCTTCGACTTCTTTACCGTTGAAATTGGCTCCGTATTTTTAGCCTGCTTCCAACGATTTCTAACCAGGTGTAATGCACAGGATTGCTCGAGCACGTTGAAACTAGTTAATAGATTTTAGTTCTATGGCATAGGCTGGTCGATGACGGCCGACATGACACGATTTAGGCATTTACTTAATAGATCTATGTTCGATACGAAATACATCACAAAGAGCCATAGAATCCTTAATAGTACAGGTAAGAGCCTCAAGGTACAGATAAACCGTAACTTCCCTACAATTATATTTCACTCCAACTGATCATCATCGTAACATCGTAAGCATAAAAAGACAAATGATAAACGATCATAGAAATCCAGTCTCATAGGTCATGAGAGGACAATGAACCTCGCTTAGAAGACATCGGTATACTTTTATTAAACTTAGGTACCTTACCTACAGATATCATTGTTAAGGTCAAAGACAGACTGCAAAAAATACAGTCGAGGTGGACGTGTAAGCCGGTCGAAATAAAGTTGCCAAAGTAAATCTGTATGCAATATTTAACGTTACTTTGTTTATAGATACGGTTAGTACTAGGCTGTATTAAACGAGCTCACACAATGAGTAGAATAAGTAAATGGCTTCCTAAGCCTAGGAGTAAGGTGTAAAAATCTTCAAAAATCAGAAATAGAATTAGTTACCTATTTCGAAAAGTTTACCTTTTTTAAATCAAAAATACCATAAAAATGTAAGCCTGAATGTTCGATGTTTTGTCAGTTACCTAAAAAATACAATGTAACATAACATTGAATGAGATGATAAATGTTAACGCCGCTTAGTTTTGCTAAAACTGATTTTAACAAGTACATTTTTCTATCGAATACGTTCTACATATTTTTCAGCAGGCGTTATGTTATGGCAGGTACTGTTTTAGAACTATTCCTCTTGATAAGTACCTATCTGTTGTGCTAGACTCGTGCGTTTACACAAAACGTACGCTGATTAATGTTTTTTTAAAATATCGGAATAATCTGGCAACCCAAACTTTATAGCCCATTCACACAAACTCGTCCAAAGCTTTATCCTTCCGCTACACTCGAGACTGACTTTACAACTATAGGCCCATAGTTAAGTTGACTGCCAGCAAGTTTACAACAATGAATTTATTTATTTTTTTACTTTTAATATTTTTAAATGCCGTTACCAGTTTGGGTGATTACAGTAATGAGGATTTAGTAACAATTGAAAATGAAGACTATGCAGTTCCGTTACCTTGCGAAGAGTTTTGTGTTGATGGTGTCAGAGAAAAAAGACTTTCAGGGTCTACCATGAAGAGTAAGATCCTAGACGTCATGCTGGCCACAAAAACGTTTCATCTGAACTCTGCAGAGCCGGATATATTCGCCTTCCTGAGAGATCAGTATGATTTGCCGAAAGGTTAGTAAAGTATCAATTCTTTTTCAATTTTTCAGCAAGTACTTGTTCTTGAAAACTTACATCTTGTTTTTAAGCTGCCTTTAAAGGCAAACGCTCAAATGCCATACCATACATATTTATAACTTTTCGTTTTTAAAATTGAAATACCTATTCTAAATGTTTTTTCACATTTTTTTTTTCTAAGTAAGGAAAGCTTAATTCCGCTTCAAAATTCAACTTCAAACAAAACCTAATTTCATATCGAACATCGTTGATGCTGATATGGGAACACTTATTTATTTAGATGACGTAAAAATATTTTTTTAGCTACTTCTTTCATAATTTCGTGGGCGTTGCCTTTTTGTAAGACGAACCTTTCATCAACACTATTTATTGGACTGATCAATTTAAAAGCTTTCACGGCGTAATAACAGAGAGGCGTGCCTTATTGCTTAATTAATTTTATTAATCAGCTGAAAACACTACCTAATCAAGTATACAAGGGTGGCAGGGTGGTAATTTTACTAGGGACAGTTATACAGGGTTATTTATAAAGGGTATGCTCAGCCGAAAAGGGCGCATAGTACTTATCATTATGAACAACTTTTACTATGGGACCAACCCAGAATTCGCAAAAAAAACTCAGCTGTTCCATACATTTTGTCGAGTGTCATTGACATTTTTCTATGGAACAGCTGATTTTTTTTATGCGAATTTCGGGTTGGTCCCATAGTAAAAGTTGTTCTTAATGATGAGTATTCAATATGATGAGTATTCAATTCAGTCATTACTAAGTTTGAGTACTACTCAAAATATCTGCTTAAAATGTGATATTTTTTCATTGTCCTAGTGGTTTTTGTTGTTCATTTCATTTGTTTCGTTGTTTCAAAAGATTTGACTTCCTTTTCATGTTATTAGTTAAACAAAAACCTTAATACGTAATTATCATATTCAAGGTTTAACATTTATTAAATATATATTTTTTGCTACTAATTACATATTAAAAATTCTTCTGAGCTTGACGTTTATTGTAGTGACGCAAATATGAGTACTTACTTCTCTTCCGACAGCAGACTTTATTTCAAGTATTTGTATTTGTTTATAGTTGTATAGGATAGTAAAGCAACACTGGTAAATATACTATAGCGCTTTTAGAATCCATACGATTGATCTAATTATAATGAATGTCAAAATCGCTGCGATTCTCGAAGCTCGTCCTAGCGTCGCGGGCGATAACACCCGCGCGTCCTGTTTTTTTTTATTACCTTCTGTAAATGTTTTTTAGTCGTAGTGAAGGCATCTGTAGTTCATATTTTTTATTTTCTTATGCAAAGTTATTATACAGGGTTATAAGGAAAGAGTGTGCTTAGCTGAAAGAGGTTCTTGGTACTCATCATTATGCACATTTACTTAAAAAAAAAACCAGCTGTTCTATAGAATTTGTCGAGTGTCATTGACATTTTTTCTATGGACCAGCTGTTTTTTTCGCGAATTTCGGATTGGTCCCATAGTAAAGTTGTTCATAATGATGAGTACTATAAGCCCTTTTCGGCTTAGCATACCCTTCCCGCTAATCCTGTAAATGTATTTTACATGCAAGTAGCATCGCGGTCGGCGTGTTGTGGTAGCGAAGAACACTTGCTATGATCCGTTGCATTGTTGCAGCGTTATTATCGTGTTGCTTTTAACATAATGTACTTAATATGAACCTGAAAATAAGAAAACTGTTCCGTTTCTGAAGTTTGTTCAGCCCGGTCTACTAACGAACAAACATAAGAATAGTCGTAAATCATAAATAATAATATATTCACAAAATGTTAATTTACTCCGATAAAATTAAAAGTTGATAACCTAGTAAACAAGTTTTTAGTGTGTTTATTGGTTATACTGACGGTCAAGGGACCGGTGACTTTGCTTGGTAACCGGTTGCTTTGTAGTTTAATTAATTTTCATTGTAGATAACATAATTAATTTAATCACTAAAGTAGAGGGTGCGCCTATAGGGTGCGTTTAGGGCTTAAACGGAACGGCAAACCAGACCATAGACTAGATAATTGTATACAAACTTTATCAGAAAACGATTTCTTTTTCAGAATTCAAAGGGCCTTTAGCGGAGTACGATTTTATCGTGATCGGTGCGGGTTCAGCCGGGAGCGTGTTGGCGTCCCGCCTGAGCGAGGGTCGGAAGGCGTCCGTGCTGCTGCTAGAAGCAGGCCGGGGAGAATCACTCTTTACAGCTATTCCGGTCGTAGCGCCGCTGCTGCAGCAGACCGACTACGTGTGGCCCTACTTGATGGAGTACCAGCCTGGAGTGTGCACAGGTGAGATTTACAAGCCTTTAGGTTTCATTTAAGCCATTGCCAACATTCGTGTGATACTAACATAATTAAAAACCTCGCCTACGGCTCGGCTTTTAAACTCACACTCGTGTTTTAATACCCCTCATTATGCAACAATTTCATAAACTACAATTTGTTGACGGAAAGTAGGAATATCTTGCTTTCAGAATATTTATTTTGTTTCTCACTAAGTAACTTACGATGCAAGACGCCAACTACCAACAAACGCATCAGGAAACCGGACCCTGGCTCTATCCGCGAAAGCTTCAAGTAAAAAAGAAAGACTGTAGGTAACGTAAAAGCAGTGGCAGAGCAGATCTTGTTAGATTGTGCCTTTTAGTCACAACAGATTTTCTCAGCCCTCTTCAAAGCTATTATGACAGACGAACGAGCAATTTTTTATAAAAGTTTTTGTGTTATTTACGAAAACAACGGTAAAAAGCAGATAACCCGTTATACTAAACGGTTAAGCAGTAACAGTTACGGACAGTATAATTTTATACATTATACCTACTATACATAGATAGTTAGTTAGTTAGTTGGTCTTTATAACATAAACACACTCGCCACCTATTTAAGTATTTAAAATATTAAGGTTATAATTGTCTGTCCTCCAATCGCGTTATTTATTTTTAGTGCATGAAGCAAACTTAATAAATATCAACAAAACAACTTTCAATTTTCATGCCTTATTTTTTTCATTAATCACGAATAGTTGTGTCCCTTAGAGCTGTTTCAAGGCCGCGGGCGGAGGTGCCTAAGAAACGTAGTTTCATTTAACAAATACATTTCATTCACTTACATCAGCATTACAATTATCTGATGATACCTAACCTATTATATGAGTATTCCCTGTGTGGCTGTGGATATTACGGCCACAAAACCTATGATAAGTCGATAACATCTATGCCAAATAATATTCTTAAACCGCTGTATTCACTAAGAGTTCATTTAACTTAGTGATATTTTTGTCATTTTTAGTCGTATTGTTTAAAATGCTATGCGCATACGGCGACAGTATGCAAGCAATTTAATATGAAGTGGAAATTGGACTTCGATTTGAGATTGTTTTATGTATTTACGTATAATCAGATACGCAGAGTTCAGATTCGTATGCTATTGCTAGACCTAGAATCATCAGTCGTGTTTTATTAAAAAATTTAGTAATAAGCTTGTGGATATTTGTGTGCAGGAATGACAGATGGTAGGTGCTTCTGGCCCCGAGGCAAAGCCGTGGGCGGGACCAGCGTCGTCAACTACATGATATACACGCGGGGACAGAAGGAAGACTGGGACAGGATCGCCGCTGACGGGAACTATGGATGGTAAGGAATGAAACTACGCTAGAGTTATGTTCTTGCATGTATTTAGCTGCAGAATGGGCAGAACACTATTTATTCATTATAGTATATTTTTAAATAATAATTGCCTTGAAACCCCAATCGGGTCTGTCTAGTCTAGGCAACAGCAACAATGCCATGAAGAACTGTGTGGGTTGTTGATTCTACATGGCACGGTTTTAATGTGGCGGTGTGTTGGAAAAAGATTACAGTCTATGTGAAATATGACTAAAAGGCATGATCTCTCAATACTGGCAAAGCAACCGTCTAATCAAAGACATTTTTTTTTACATAGGATTTCGTTTGTCTGAAGCTTCTCAAAAGCAATGATCGTGCTCTTTGACTTTGGTTGATTAAGTATATTATTTTAATGAGACCCCAGGAAACTTAACCAAACAACATTGGCTCACCATAACCTGCTGCTTACGGACTCAGGGTAGGGTAGGAAGAGGGTGGTTAAAATATTGACAGCTTCCAAGGTTTCGGTATGAGGTGGCAGCAAGCAACTTAATTCTCAGGAAACTACAGGACAGGATCACGGTGGACTATAGATGATCAGGTCCACGGTGGATTGGATTACGGATGATCAGGATCATGGTGGATGGGACTGAAAAACTGAAAAATGTTTTAGTGATTGTAAAGAAATAGCCATACAATATAGTATGCTACGGTTATTTTAGTAAAATAATTAGTAAATTTGACTTCGGAGACCGTCACTAGCCTGTTGAAATTTTAGAAGCAACGATTCATAAACTCTGCTAAAAGTAAAAATTTGGATGTGAGCTTACCGCATTCAATTTGTAGAAATAGTAGTGTGTTCCTTTACATACCTGTAACAAGATAAATACATTATTTATATGCATACAACTTTATCGATCAATTAAAAAAAATCGAAAGGCTTTTGTGGTAATATGCTAGTTTTCTGAATAGAATAGTTTTGAGGGACTATTCGTTTGTCCATCACAATATCATGCGCAAACCACTGCGAGCTACTACTAGATCATTTGCTATGATTATTATCGTCGGGGCAAATGTTCGCTAGTAAAAACGTAACGCTACAGACTAGTATGTTATGTGTTAATTTTTTGTATTGTATTTTTCAGGTCATACCAGCAAGTGCTACCATATTACATCAAGTCAGAAAGGGCTACTCTTCGTGGCTTGGAGAAGTCGCCTTACCACGGACGTAATGGCGACCTGAATGTGGAATACGTCCCTTTCAAGTATGTATTGTTTTATGACATAACTTTCATAGATTAGGTACCTAGACTGAAGTTAAACGTGCATTTTTTAACTTGTGAACTCATGTTTAATGTTTTTTTTTATTTCAGGTCAAAACTAGCAAAAGCATTCTTGGATGCCGCACAGACATTAGGCCACCGTAAAGTGGACTACAACAGCCCAGACGGCTTCGGCTTTAGCTACATCCAAGCCACCATCGCACAGGGCCGTCGAGTCAGCAGCGCCAGGGCATTCCTACACGACCACAAGAAGAGGAAGAACCTGCACGTACTCTCCAGCACTCGAGCGACGAAAATACTAATTGATCCCCAAACTAAAACTGCAGTTGGTGTACAGTTCCACAGAAATGGGCGCAAGTATGAAATACGAGCAAAGAAAGAAGTTATCCTTTCAGCGGGACCAATCGAATCACCGCATCTGTTAATGTTGTCGGGTATAGGGCCCAGTGAACAGCTGCTATCGTTCAATATCCCGGTCATACAAGATTTGAGAGTAGGCCAAAAACTTTACGATCACATCGCTTTCCCAGGTCTCTCTTTTACAGTGAACACGTCTAGAATCACGTTTTTAGAGAAGAATGTAGCAACAGTCCGGAACGCAGTTCAATTTGACACCTACGGAGATGGGCCTATGTCTTCTTTGGGTGGAGTCGAAACAATAGGATATATCAAGACTAATATATCCGAAGAGAAAGGCGACTATCCTGACATAGAACTTCTTGGAGCTTGCGCTTCGTTAGCTTCTGATAATGGAAACATAATAGCTAAAGGTCTTCATTTGGCCGACTGGCTTTACAACGACGTTTACAAGCCGCTTGAAAACCAAGAAGCGTTCACTATTCTCTTCATGTTACTTCATCCTGAGTCTAAAGGACATCTGCGTCTACAATCTAAGAACCCTTTCGATGCTCTCAAAATGTACGGAAACTACTTAACTAGTCCAAAAGACACAGCGACGACGGTTGCAGCAATACGGTACATTATAAAAATGGTTGAGACAGCGCCTTTCCAGAAATACGGAGCAAAATTATACACAAAAAACTTTCCTAATTGCGCGTCATATAATTTCGGCAGCGACGGCTACTGGGAATGTGCTGTGAGAACGATCACGTCTACTCTTCACCACCAGATCGCGACGTGTAAGATGGGCCCGCGGTCAGACCCTGAGGCTGTCGTGGATCCCGAGCTCAGGGTCCACGGAGTGAAGAACCTTCGAGTGGTGGACAGCAGCATCATTCCAAGAACAATAGCTGCTCATACGAACGCACCAGCCATTATGATCGGTGAAAAAGCTGCTGATATGATTAAGGCCAACTGGAAACTGTATTGATCATAGTCACATGGGGTCTGTTGAACCCAAAAGGTTTTACGGGCCTGCATACATTTGCATCATAGAGAACGGCAATAAACGAATTACCACTAAAATATGACTTTTAACCTATACCTGGCACTTTAAAATGTTTGTTGGCTTGACGACCATATAAAAACACGTAGTAGACGTGCTTCTGTAAGCCAGACTTGCGTCGACTTATGGTTTTGTCTTTACTTATCTATTGTTATGTTAATTCTAATAACCTTACCATTAGTGACGTAGATCTTTTTGTTCTCTTATCATTCAGAAAAACTAATTTACTTCGTAAGAGTACGTAAAATGGAAATATGAGTTGATAAGGCGATAAAAATAGATTTGGTTGGACTAATTTTTTTGGCCTTGTTGGCTGTGCAGTAGAATTCGGCATAGATGTCTTACTAAGCTGCTTTTGTAGTAGTAAAAGCCTAGAAAGAAAGGAAAGGACTAGAAAGGACCAACCTCGTTTTACTCTAATAAAACATGGCTGGTTAACAAGTAATTGATTTATGGGTCGATCGCATTTTTGTATTGGGAAAACATATTATCAGAAATATAGTAGATAGATATTAACATTTCGTTTGACTACTATTCTAACAACTGTGCACGATAGTTTTTATCGATCGCGGACGAAATGAGTGTCATCAAATGGACTTAATTGAGGTGATGAGCTCACGTGTTTCAAAGCGTAATTTAGTGGGCCATTATGGTAGTGCCAGCCAAACCAAGGTTACACCAGTGGTTACAGACTGGATAATTGAATGGATGTTGACAGTTTATAAACGCGACAACGAGAACATTTAGCATGAAAACTTGACGAGACTTGTCGGCTACATTATCGCCATCATCATAGCACTCTTTGGATTGAAGTTTGGAGGTCAGCAAGCAAAATATCTAGCGATCCATTGCTGTCGTTTTGATAGCCCAGTCCTAAATTTTACATGCGCTTTTTGTTTTTGCGCATTCATTTAGAAGCTATGTATTAATATGAAACGACGAAATGGTGACAAGCTGTTGAGCAACAAGCGCGAAGTATATTTATGATTCTAAATAATTCCCTATCAACTATTAAATACTCCAAGGTCGCTATCGTCAGTCTGGATGTGGTAAGTAGGTTAAAAGCGCGGTCGTCGTTTTTAACTTTGTAACAGGCGAAGTACTTACATCGTACTGTACGTAGTACGTAGGTTCAAAAATAAGTCCTGCCTATGTTCTACTATTACTCACTGCTTTTGTTTTAGATAAGTGCTCCATGACTCCATCATAATCCGACTATGACTCAAAAGGATATTCCTCGTTTTCGTACTTCGAAACCACACGTCGAAAACTAAGCTGACTGCATTCGATCGCGAATTTTTTCCATAAAAATAATAACTTATTTCGAGTTCTATGAAAGATTTTCCTGCACAAATTCATCGAGATTTTTTCCTGTTTCACACCAGTGGGTGTGTGCTAAGTATAATAGAGGGTTCTAGGGCCTTGTACTAGCCTCTCGGCCTAGATATACGAACTTAGGTCCTTATCGGTTTTGTTTAGTTTATGAGTCAAGGTCTAATAGATACTTCGTGACACCAAATAACTTTATCGATTTTATCATACTACGTCAGCGCTCAATCAAATGCCTGCCTAAATACCTAGATAGGCAGGTATGTGGAAGATAAAATTCCAATCCTATGACCAGACTTAGTTGCGCATTTATATTATTAATGATTGGTAGACGATCCAAATTGAAATCACTGGCTGCGGTAGCTTGGTAGACGCATATAGTCGAGATGAAAATAAATATGTAGTGGGTTATTGTATTACCTACTGATATTCTTTATTAGTCGGTAGGTAGATGATAAATTGTTAAGGCAGTAAAAAACTTAAAAGCATTTTTGGTAACTCTATTTTTGTACACATGCACAGCACTCTTGGGTACTCCAAGGTTACTAGGTTACTCATATGTCCTATATCCGATGAGAGTAGGCACGTACAGAACGTCGGTTCCCCAAATATTTTAGTCAATAAGAATTAGAGTAATAACATATGAAATCATTGATAAGGGTGGTACTCAAAACGTTTTTTCTTTGTGTTAATCTCAGAGTAAATATTGTATGTGAAATGTGAGAAAAATTCATGTTTCGAGTACCGATCACGCCCTTATCAATGATATCATGCTATTATCATAAGTGAATGACTTCATTCGTAAACATTAAAAAGAGTATTTGATGCAGAAACATTGTGAAATCCTTAAGTACTTCCCCTGAATAAACAGCATTTGAAATACATAAAAAACGGATTAAAAAAGCCGAACTCGATGAGGAAAACATGAAAGCGAAATTAACCCCAAATTATTTTACGTTAATTTACCTGAAACTATGAGCGCCTCATTCGGTCCAACAGTGTGGATGTTTCCCATGTTTATCTTCAGTTTTGGCGCACTAATTTCACAAAAAACACTTATTCAGCTCCACTAGAATAAACACAACAACCACAACAACAAGCAATCGATAGATAGAAAAACAATTTAGAGATAAGAAAAGAACGAATGATTGAACCCATAAAAATATTTGTCAATGTCTATGGTCAACCATTCGTTTGTTGGTTTTCCACAGACAATAAAACTATTTTCTGATACAAAGATCCTATAGACGACAAACTGGATGTGGTATTTTCTAAACTTATTTTTCTATCCACAAAGATGGTTATGTTAGGTTATTTAGTTTTATTCGTTCAGATCTGGTTATCTAGAAGAGGAGGCAGTAGCTCTAGCTAGAGGAGGCAGTTACGAGCAGATATGATAGTAGCCCATTCGCCGTGACCGTGGCCGAAACGGTTTAGAGAGCGGTGATTGTGAACGGCGATTACTGATAACCATGGCAAACTGTATTTTTGTTGGGTAGATCTTAAAGTAACATTTCTGAAGCTTGGATGAAAATCATTTCTTCTATCTGATGACATGTAAAATGCAGTCGACCACGAAAGTCCAGCTTAAATGAAAAAATTAAATTTCATTATTCTACGTTGGATCAATACTTCGACCATAGTCTACGTCCTCTATACTATTACTAGCTTCCGCCCACGGCTTCGCCCGCGTGGACTATACTTTGGGAACCGATAATTAATTTAAGCCTCCTTTTTTTGAGAGCATGTAAAAAGCGTCATACAATGGAAGCAGGGACCCCAAAAATCGCCGGATGCAATAAATCAGCCCCCTCGAATCATTTAGAAAAATGACGGCCATTTTGAATCATTTGGATTTTCGCCACCACCATCAAGTAGCCCTTGCTAACTCCTATGACATTAAATTTAGTCAAACACCCACCCATCTTCAACCGTTTCGGAGATATAGGCCCTCAAAGTTTGTATGGCGGCCATTTTTTTAATGTTAATTTTAATGGCTCCAGAAAGGTCCGAGGTTTTAGTGACTTTTTAGCCTCAGCGCTTTGGTAAAAATGTTTTTAGTTTTCGAGATAATTAGCAGTTCCACCTCGAGGATGTGACTTTCCGAAGGTTTTAGATTTTTTCAGGATGTTGTTTACCCGCCTTAAGTTTAGTACATCTGTAAAGTTTCATTGAGTTAGCATCAAAACAAATTCTTTCTCCGTACTATCTTTACCACGGCATTTCACCCCCACAGGGGTTGATTTTCCAAAAATGGTGAAATTGGTGTTCGTTATTCTTTTAAGCTTCGTATTATTGTAAAGTTTCAAAACCGAGGCGTCAAAAAACAATGCTTCTCCATACTAACTTTAACACCCTATTTCACCCCTAAGAGGTAGAATTTAAAAAAAATATTTCTTGGTTCACGTTTACTCATCAAGACAAACACACCCTCCATATTTCAAATTTCTTCGACCAGCGGTTTAGGCTGTGCGTTGTCTGTCAGTGAGTCATTACAATTCTCTCTTTGTACTATATTTAATACGCCCCTTTAGGGGTTGATTTTCCAAAAATATTGAAAGAGGTATGTATTATTTTCTTTAGCTTAGTACATTTGCAAAGTTAAATAATCGTAGCATTAAGAAAAAAATATTTTGATACAAACTTCAACACTCTGTTTAACCCATTTAGGGGTTGAATAAAAAAAAATTAAGCGTCAATTATTTTTTTGAGTTTAGAATATTTGCAAAGTTTCGTAACCAAAGCATCAAAAAAAAATTCTTCATACAAACTTCAATATTCCGTTTCACCCCTTTAGGGGTTGATTTTTCAAAAATGATGAAATAGGTGTCGATTATTCTTTGACTTTAGTATATTTGCAAAGTTTAATAACCGTAACATTAAGAAAAATATTTTTTTCATACAAACTTAAACACCCCTTTTCACCCTCTTAGGGGTTGAATTGGGCAAATTGCTTTCGTAGTGTGCGTTCGCTTTTTGGTATAAAACTTTTGTCTAAATTTGACGTTAGTAGCTTAAGCGGTTTAGGCTGTGCGTTGATCTGTCAGTCAGTCTAGACATTCACTTGTATCTGTTTCACCCTTTTAGGGGTTGATTTTCAAAAAATTATGAAACAGGTATCTAATATTTTTTATAGCTTAGTACAATTGCAATGTTAAAAAATCGTAGTATTAGGAAAAAACATTTTTCATGAAAACTTCAACACTCCGTTTAACCACTTTAGGGGTTGATTTTCAAAAAATAAAAAAATAAGTGTCTAATATTTTCTTTAGCTTAGTATATTTGCAAAGTTTCATAACCACAGCATTAAAAAAAATCTCCATACAAACTTCATTGCTCCGTTTCACCCCTTTAGGGGTTGATTTTTGAAATGATGAAATAGGTGTCGATTATTTTTTTAATTTTAGTATATTTGCAAAGTTTGATAATCGTAGCATTAAGAAAAATATTTTTTTCATACAAACTTAAACACCCTATTTCACCCCCTTAGGGGTTGAATTGGGCAAATTCCTTTCTTAGTGTGCGTCCGCTTTTTGATATAAAACTTTTGTCCAAATTTGACGTTTGTAGCTTAAGCGGGTTAGGCTGTGCGTTGATCTGTCAGTCAGTCTAGACATTCACTTGTATCTGTTTAACCCTTTTAGGGGTTGATTTTCAAAAAATAATGAAACAGGTATCTAATATTTTTTTTAGCTTAGTACAATTGCAATGTTAAAAAATCGTAGTATTAGGAAAATCCATTTTTTATGAAAACTTCAACACTCCGTTTAACCCTTTTAGGGGTTGATTTTCAGAAAACAAAAAAATAAGTGTCAATTATTTTTTTTAGCTTAGTATATCTGCAAAGTTTCGTAGCCACAGTATCAAAAAAAAAATCTCCATACAAACTTCAATACTCCGTTTCACCCCTTTAGGGGTTGATTTTCAAAAAACAAAAAAATAAGTGTCAATTATTTTCTTAAGCTTAGTATATTTGCAAAGTTTCATAACCACAGCATTAAAAAAAAAATCTTCATACAAACTTTATTGCTCCGTTTCACCCCTTTAGGGGTTGATTTTTAAAAAATGTTGAAATAGGTGTCAATTATTTTTTTAACTTTAGTATATTCGCAAAGTTTGATAATCGTAGCATAAAGAAAAAAAAATTTTTCATACAAACTTAAACACCCCTTTTCACCCTCTTAAGGGTTGAATTGGGCAAATTCCTTTCTTAGTGTGCGTCCGCTTTTTGATATAAAACTTTTGTCCAAATTTGAAGTTTGTAGCTTAAGCGGTTTAGGCTGTGCGTTGATCTGTCAGTCAGTCTAGACATTCACTTGTATCTGTTTAACCCTTTTAGGGGTTGATTTTCAAAAAATAATGAAACAGGTATCTAATATTTTTTTTAGCTTAGTACAATTGCAATGTTAAAAAATCGTAGTATTAGGAAAATCCATTTTTTATGAAAACTTCAACACTCCGTTTAACCCTTTTAGGGGTTGATTTTCAGAAAACAAAAAAATAAGTGTCAATTATTTTTTTTAGCTTAGTATATCTGCAAAGTTTCGTAGCCACAGTATCAAAAAAAAAATCTCCATACAAACTTCAATACTCCGTTTCACCCCTTTAGGGGTTGATTTTCAAAAAACAAAAAAATAAGTGTCAATTATTTTCTTAAGCTTAGTATATTTGCAAAGTTTCATAACCACAGCATTAAAAAAAAAATCTTCATACAAACTTTATTGCTCCGTTTCACCCCTTTAGGGGTTGATTTTTAAAAAATGTTGAAATAGGTGTCAATTATTTTTTTAATTTTAGTATATTCGCAAAGTTTGATAATCGTAGCATAAAGAAAAAAAAATTTTTCATACAAACTTAAACACCCCTTTTCACCCTCTTAAGGGTTGAATTGGGCAAATTCCTTTCTTAGTGTGCGTCCGCTTTTTGATATAAAACTTTTGTCCAAATTTGAAGTTTGTAGCTTAAGCGGTTTAGGCTGTGCGTTGATCTGTCAGTCAGTCACGACCTTCACTTTTATATATATTGATTTACTCTGTGGTTTAGCTTTGCTTGCTCTATGCTGTGCTCTACATCTATCAATCCAATCAATGGTCTATCTAATCTAATCTATGGTTGAAACGTTGTAATGGCGGATGCGTTGTGATGATTTGATGAAAGAATTTTCGGTTTATATTTACGCTTACACGCCAAAATAATTGTAGAATTAGTCATAACATAAATGTAAGTACACCACAGCATCCATTTCTGAAACCATAATACCTTGAAATTTGCAGGCACCTTAGTTTTCTGTTATGCCCGTTACTCAATCAATTTTGATGAGCAACCAATTCCTCATGTAACCATTTGCAGACCTAGCAAGATAATTTAAGTTGAAAGAATGTCGGACACAAGTGATTTGGACCGTCAGATCGAGCAACTAAAAAGATGCGAAATAATAATGGAAGCCGAGGTTAAGGCGCTCTGTGCCAAGGCCCGTGAAATATTAGTTGAAGAAAGCAATGTTCAAAGAGTGGATTCTCCTGTAACGGTAAGCATTTAGCAACTATTCTGTAATACGTCTAAACTAGACACTGATATCCTCAAGAAATAAATAAATAATAAAATCTTAATTCTACTATAACCTTTATTTGTTCTTCTGTGCCCTTACGGTTTAATTTTGGTTAAAAGCTTCAAAACAACAACTACGATCGATACAGTCTACAGTAGCTAGAATATATACATAATAAATATTTAACTTAAATAAATGTGCTGTTTTTTCCCAGTCAACATAATATGCCATTTGTGTACTCACAGTTGAACTTGAGCACAAAATTCTAGTGTTGTACTTTACTTTTGGCATGGCATTTTGAGAATAAGGTTGCATCATAATGTCAATTTTGTTTAAAATTAGCAGACAGAATTTTTATTTTGCATCATTTATTTATTACATGCTAATTCTTATGTATTTTTGTAGGTATGTGGAGACATCCATGGTCAGTTCTACGATCTCAAGGAATTATTCAAAGTAGGAGGAGATGTGCCGGAGACCAATTACTTATTCATGGGAGATTTTGTAGACCGAGGATTTTATTCTGTAGAAACATTTTTGCTCTTATTGGCTTTGAAGGTAAGATTGCACTACTAAGATTATAAATACGCAGTTTGAAACTGATTGTATGTATGTTTGTAACTCTTCCATGTTTTAACAGCTAAACTGATTCAGACAAGAGATGGTATAAAGATAGCTTAAACCAAGGATTAACAGAGGCTACTTTTATTCCTGAAAATATTTGCAGTTCTTGTAGGATAGTAGATGTAACTATTTGGTGCAGTAAAAACAGTAATAATTTCATAAAACAGAGAACAGACTTAACAAGCCACATTTCCAAATAGAATTCTAAAGATTAAGGCAAAAAAATCAGTAAGATGATAGAGTCGTTAATGTGTGTGTTTGAGACCTAGAGGCCTCCGACTTGGCTTGGCTGTTGTTTTATAGGACAAGCAATCAAAGCTTACAATTTAACTTGCCTTGCCACATTGGATTACATTGTTAGATTACATGCTAACACTTAGTTTTAAATGCCACCCTTTGGTTGCAAACACAGTCGCGCACAGTCGCAAGTTTATCTTGTACCGCGCAGGCTAAGACTAAGATAAACGGTTTGGCTATAGTGCTACTAAGCTGTTTAATCAAACCAAACCAGCTGAGCTAGAGAGCTATCTTTCCATACCTTCTGGTTCTACCGTCATTCCTTCTGGTTTGGGTAGTCTGACAGTTAGGGGGCAGAACACAGTACACCCCAAGCGGGACGTTGGTGCAGGTTGTATCACCCCCTCTTAGAAGTTGAAGCTGATAATCAACAATAGTGCTTAATGGTAGTTGATTATTGTGTTAAAAATATTTAAATCTATTTTCAGGTTAGATACCCTGATCGGATCACACTAATTAGAGGAAATCATGAATCTAGACAGATCACACAAGTATATGGGTTCTATGACGAATGCCTTAGAAAGTATGGTTCAATCACTGTATGGAGGTAAGTTGGATGTTTTGAGAATCTTCAAATGTATAGGAGTATTGATGATAAAATGACCAAAGGTTTCATTTGTAATATTTGTGCTTTCATATGGAATCTGTCCATTATGGTGCAATGGCAAGGCCTATAATCAGCAGTGGAATGAGAAAAGCTGCAGTTAATGATGCCTTCTATATTCTACTTACTTTTATCTTCATCTGCAACCTATTTTATTTTTGTAAAGTAAACACTGAAACTGTTCTACTATGTTATGGACATGCCATTCCATTTCCCACAGTTTTTCCAGATATTTTAAAGTATAATACTTTTTTTCTAAATCAATATGTTTGTGTCAATTCAGAGTACAAGCTACTTTGATACCCATCTCAACGAAATCCTCTTACCTGTTATAAAATTAAAAAAATATCTATGATCACAAGCAGCGTCAAGTAAACCTTCATTCATCCTCCAATCCTCATGTCCAGGTACTGCACAGAGATTTTCGACTACCTATCACTGTCTGCCATCATCGACGGCCGGATATTCTGCGTGCACGGCGGCCTCAGCCCCTCAATACAGACGCTGGACCAGATCCGCACCATCGACAGAAAGCAGGAGGTGCCGCATGACGGGCCCATGTGTGACTTATTGTGGAGCGATCCTGAAGGTAAGCTTAAAGTGGTACTAGCGTAGGCACTACCTTTTTTTACACTACGGACTAGGCATGCATATGACCACAATCTCACCTGATGGGAAGCGAAGATGTGGTCGAAGATGTAGCATGCTTGCCTAGGAAAAACCTATTCACTCTATTTTTTAACAACCCCAGGTTATACTTTACCGGAAAAACAGGCGCGGGTGGTAAGTTTCACACCTCTGCTGTTCGAATTAAAAAAGGCGAATGGAAACGCTTAATATGGTTACATGGAATTTCCACCGTATGAGGGTGCCTCTGTTTCGTGCGTCTGGTGCTAAAAGAATGGCGAAGGCAGGACAACAGCTATAAACTATATTTTTTATCTGCAATCTATAGATGTAATCTGTATCTCTAAGCACTCTTGATACACAAATATTCAATTTTATCTAGATTGTAATATCAACTTGGTGCTGTTAATCTATCATCTAATATCAAATACATAAATCAAGCAGTCTCCCATAAAAAATATTTTTATTATGATTCACACAGCTTCCGTGACTTTATCAAAATCAGATTTGCTGACTAGTAATGGAAAGATAACAGGCAATATCAACAGATACAATATAATATCACTAGCAGCGCCGTGCTGTCTCCCTGCTATTTTACAGGAACAGATAACAGAATATAGTAATTCCCAATAAACATAAGCATCTATTCTTATTCGAAATGGGGGGATAGGTCTCGCACTAGCGTCCCGCAAAGGGTGCATTGTGTATTTCCCTCTTGACAGCGGTTACCCGAGCCAACCCAGCTCCTTAAAATAATGGAGCGAGGCCCTGGGCCGCTGGTGCAACTGCTCGAGTGCCAAAGATGGTATGATCGATGAAGAAGATTTTAGCTCTTGTGATGATGATGATGGTGCCAGTGACTCTAGTCTCCTCTGTAGCCTCACAATGCCACAGCACATGCTCTACAGTTTCGTTCTCCTGCATACATCCACGCCATAGCGGACTATCCATGGCTCCTAGTTAATGCAAATGACTATTTAAGTTGCAAAGACCAGTTATATATATAGCCTACTAGAAGGCGTAAGTCCTCTCTTTGCAACTTTAATATCTTGTTAGTGATTTTTATGGGAAGGCGGCCTTAGCATGTTTGCAGTCGCCCTTTCTGTCCCATAGATTTTGTTGCTCCTGTTCTGTATGACATCGCAGTAGCTCTCGCACTTCCATCGCTGATGCTTTGCAGAAAGCTACTACGTCATCGTGTGCAGGATCTTGAATTATAAGAATTCAAAAATCTGTCTGGCGTTGACCCGTTATGGGCGAACGTGGCGTTTAACATCAGCGAGCGGTTGACTCTTCTCGTCACTCAGCAAAAAAAAACTAAACCTTCACGTCTTGTTCCTCAGACACACAAGGGTGGGGCGTGTCCCCGCGCGGCGCGGGCTACCTCTTCGGCTCGGACGTGGTGGCGCAGTTCAACGTGTCCAACGACATCGACATGATCTGCCGCGCGCACCAGCTCGTCATGGAGGGCTACAAGTGGCACTTCAACGAGACCGTGCTCACCGTGTGGTCCGCGCCTAACTACTGCTACAGGTCAGACACTCATCATCTTCTTACCCTTATCCCACCTACGTGGGGTCGGTACAGTATGTTATACACTTCTTCCATTCGTCTCTTTCAATCGTCATATCTGAATATTATATCGTCATATATGAATCTGCTACAGGTCAAACACTAGTGACAAAAAATAACTGGCTAAGTGAGAGTAGGACTCGCGCACTACGCACTACTACTTTCGTACCCTTATCTATAAAAACGGTGAAAAAATCACGTTTATTGTAAAGCTGAGCCGCTTTATATATTTATTTTATTCTGTTTTTAGGGTTCCGTAGCCAAAGGGTAAAACGGGACCCTAATTATAACGGTTCATAAGATACAGCCTGGTGACAGAAGCTGTACGAAGCTGAACATTAACTTTTAAATACCATTGGGTCTGAATATTCAGTTAGACATATCTAAATATACCTACAATTCTAGAGCCCTAGTCAAAAACAATATGTAGTCTACATTTCATGAATTATTTCACAGATGCGGCAACGTGGCAGCAATATTAGAATTGAACGAGAATCTTCAACGTGAGTTCACGATATTCGAAGCGGCGCCCCAGGAGTCGCGCGGAGTTCCTTCCAAGAAACCTCAGGCCGACTACTTCTTATAATGTTCTGTAAAGTGGCAACACTCGGTCTAACTCGTTAGTGATTGACGGCATAACTCAGTCTAGCTTTTTGATTGACGGCACAACTCGGTCTAGCTGGTCGGTGATTGGCGGCAAAACTTAGTCTTGACGTTAGTGAAACTCGGTCTACGGTTTTAGTTATTGGCGGCAAATTTGGCCTTGGTTGTTAGTGATTGGCGGAATAACTTGGTCTTGTTTGTCAGTGATTGACGGAAAAACTTGGTCTTGTTTGTCAGTGATAGCTGGCAAAACTCGGTTTTGCTTTTCAGTGATTGTCGGCAAAACTCGGTCTTGCTTGTCAGTGATTGACGGCAAAACTCGGTCTTGCTCGTTAGTTATTAACAGCAAAGCTGGGTCTTGCTACTGAATGACGGCAAAAACTAGGTCTTGCTCATTAGTGATTGAGATCAAAGCCCAATTTTGCTCGTTAGTGATTGACGTGAAAACTCTGTCTAGCCCGTTAGTAATTAACAGAGAAACAGTTTTGCTCGTTAGCGATTGAAGGCAAAACTCAGTCTTGCGCGTAAGTGATTGACGGCAAAACTTTGTCAAGCTTGATCATTGACGAGATGTTAGTATTACGATTTAATTTTAATTTAGTGACAAAACAATTTACAACGTGGAAGTAATTTAATGTGATTTTAAGACTGCTAAGTATTATGGTTAAGGAGTTTTTAGTTCTTCATATACTTTATGCGAAGGATTGAGATCCTGTTTTGTTAGCGTCACATTTTTTGCCTCAGTAATGTTATTTGAACATAGTGAATTGTACCTTTTATAAAAAGTAATTTAAATAGGTACATCAGACGAGGCAGATAGAATGACTTAATTACCTATCATGTTTTTGTAATGTCCTGAAAAATAAAGGCTTTGCCACATTGAAAACGGTTCTGAGACGAAACGGGCCGTGGAACTATCACGCACACACTTGCATCTCGTATTCATTTGTTTCTTAAACACTGAATGGTACCGAGTTCCGACCACATTGCTTCCACGTCTTTGGCCCGCTTTCAGTGTGACCAACCTTTAAAATAGTTATTAAAAATTTTAATTGAAAAATATTTGTATTCAATTTGTATGTTCTGTGATTTTTAAGACCTACGTAAATTGTATGAAGAATTTGTAATTGAATCCACATAGCATCATTTCAGGCTGCGGTGATGGTAGGAATGGTTCTATGTGGTACTCTCTTAAGCCTAGAAGGATTAAAACGGCTTAGTACAAACAAAGTTCTCCTAAATCTAACCCCGTTTGTACACTGGCCGAGGCAGAATAGTCCGTACGAGTTAAGAAGGCACTCATCGCTAATCATTTTAGTATGTCGCGGGACTTCGTAACTTATTTGGACTATAGCATTACGTCGCAAATGATACTACTTTTTTTTAAAACCTTGTTAAGGCTGCTTTGACACTAGACGCACTCTCTCGCGCAATCAATATTTCGATTAGTATAAAATTACTGAAGATGATATTTTAAAAGGCTTTTGGTATAATTTCTTTATAACAACATGTAACATGATTTAAAAAGTCTACTACATAGTTAAAATAAATGAAGTTTTGTAAATTCGTTTTCCAAAGTTTTATAAAGAAAAAAGTATCAATAACATTTTTCAATGTCAACCGCAGTCATTTCATATCATTGAAATATTGAATGTGCAAAAGAGAGAGAACGAAAATTGTTTTCTTGCTCTTAAATAGTAGTTGATGCGTGATAAAGTACGTAGTGCTTTATAAGTGTAAAACTAGGCTTGTAAAATATTTTCCAATAACTTTGTATGATTAGTTGCTTTTGATTTTATGTGTTTTCCAATATCATCCCTTATTACAAAAGGGATAACGACCATTTTAATGTTCATAAATACGAGATTTGATGTCAAGCCAATAACAATTTTTGAAAAATAGAATTTCCCTGAAAATTGTGAATTGAAAAATGTTTGATCGTAAAGTTTTCGTAATGTTATGAATATTTAGAAGTAAGATACCTCCTCAAAAGTTAGCTTATTAATTAATAGTTGTATGTATTATAAAAGTTGATAAATCAATGTAATGTTTAAGCCGCGTCTTTTGTTCGTGATTTTTCTCTATATTACACAAAAACTTCTAAAATATTAAGTTAAAACTTTTTCTAAATTTTTACAGTTTTCGACGGAGAAGAATACAAATTTATCACGGAAAATATAACAAAAGCGGATTAAAAAGCGCTCTTGCTAATGTTCGCATCTGTATCCGAACTCATTTTAAAAGTAAATGTTTACAAAACATTTTCACAAAAATATCTGAGCGGAAGACGACTTGAGGCGTGTTGAAAACAAGACATGTTTTTGTGCTATATTTGCGACAAAAGACGCGGCTTAATGATTTCGAATGTGTGACGAACAATTATTAGAATAAGATAGGATAATGACATGAATAGATGCAGGCTTTTCTCCTGATTCGAGAACTTTCGAAAATCTTGCAGTTAACTTTTATCTGACGGTAGAAGGCGTCAAGGCACACGCGGAAATGAGACAAACAAATTAAGTAATATAAGCGTATGCTTCTGAATAATTACCTATTTGACTGTAATGTTATAGTTTAGATTATGTTGCTTTCTGACCTAGTTAAAAAGCTCTTAAAATGTATATTTTTTTCTTACTAAAAATCAGCCAAGCGAAACAAACTAAAATATCGACGAAACCTTTTTTTTTCTGTATTATTCTCGACACAACTATTTTGATCTTTGATTTTAATTAATTTCAATAAAGTTACATATAATGTAATTGAATTTGAATGGATTATGTATGAATTGTAATAAAATTCGGATTTTAGACTGACGTCTATTTGTGTCATTAGAATATTGGTATATATTTTGTAATCAGATTCCTATGACGTCGTTTTAACACTGCCCGAATGTACCAAGTTAAAATAAGCTATGTTACAATGTTACCTCGGCTGTACACTCTTGTCGAAATAGCGCTAGACCGTAAAGTCCGGATATTGAAGCGAGGACTGCTCGGTTAGCGCGTTTAGATCTCACACCGCAGCGTATGCGCAGCGGTCCACTATGAGGACTTGCCAAAATGAGCACTTCCAAAACGCGCCCATTCCATTATGAGCACTTCCAAAAACGAACATAGTATTGCAAAAATGTGTTTACTATCTTTGACCACATCATCACTTCACATCAAGTGAGTTATAGTCAAACGCCTACCCCTGTCAGCAGTGAAAATTACGAACAGTCGCGCCTCCATTAATTTCAGTATGGCACTTCCGTAAGTTGTTCGGACTATACGGTCTCGGGTTTTCTCAACGAGCGTATACAGTCGAGAGTTAGAATTCATAGATAACAGATAGTGAATTAGATATTTTATGAAATTGTTGCACATACCATTGTTAATGATATACATAGGCATACCTAGCACTAAATGTATGAAGTACATGAATTCCATAGAAAACTACAGTTATTAAGACAAAGCTGACAATGTTACTCAAACTTAACATGGCGATTAAATTTAGTTTAACAATCGTAATAGACAATTCAAAAACGATTGGTAAATTTCATGCAATTAGGTAACTTAAACTTTTAATATCAATAGTTGCCAAACAAATATTATAAGTGAGTGTGTGTGTTTGTTACTTCACTCTGAAACGGATAAAAAAAACTGCCACCGTACCCAAGTTGCATATCTATAATTGAAACGATATAGAAAAGCAAGAAAATTTATGGGAATGACATATCTGTCATAGAATATAAAATCTACTATAGAAGCGTCATTCCCATAGATTTTCCTACTTTTCTATAGCGTTTCGATTATAATATAGAATTGCAACTTGGCTAGAGGACTGATTTTAGCGCTGGTCCTACATCTTGGGTAGAGGGCGCCAAAAAACAATGTTTTATTTTTTGGTATTAATCATTTTGGCGCCTAGAGTGACTGCTCCTCTCGCTGTATTCTAGGGCCGACACTATTTGGATGATATTCAGTACAAAAGTAAGTTATATCCTGGTTTGAACACACAAACTACACATACTTTTTGTTGTCAGTCCCGTATTAATCGTCATGTAAATTTTTGGTGATACTGAGCTTTGCTCGCTGCTAGCTATAATAGTGTAACTGAATACCTGATTAATTCAATAAATAGTATTTTTACAACATACTTTGAAGTTTGTAAGATATAGTTTTTAAAAGAAAACTTAGATGTTTTTGTTATTTGGCTTACTCCGACCGTAACTTGGTGTAAGATCAGCTTTAAATCTAAGTAGTAGCACCGCAATTAAAATATGAAGTTACTGCAAAAGTTGTTAATCTTAGCTTTTGTCTTGTTCAAATTAATTGTAACTTTGTATAAAATATAAAGTATTTTTCATATTGCCTACACGCTATGGTATGGTCCTGATATAAAATTATCATTTCATATGATGCAGATAGATACTTTTGTACCAATGTTGTTTTCTAAACCCATGATTATCATGATCTTGCTTTAGACGCCCTTACTTCCAATCTTCCAATGTTTGAATCTGATTATCTTCCAACTATGTGTAATAGACCAAACCTATACAGGGTTAGAAAGAAACGGCATGCTAAGCCTAGAGGGGTCATAGTAATCATCATGAAATAAAATAACCATAGGACCAATATCGAAAACGCAAAACAAAACAGCTATTCCTTCTTTTTTGTGTCATTGACATTTTACTATAGTATAGCTTTTTTGCAATTTCTTGGTTAATCCCATAATGATAAGCACCTTTTCAGCTAAGCATACCTTATTCTTATGACTCTGTTTTGTCTTTCAAAGGCATACTGATTTCTTAAATGCTTATTACTCTTAATTTATTGATCATTTTGTCCTATGCTAGTAACACAAATGCTATCAAATATGTGTTTATTATTTGGAGCTAAATTAGAAAAACATCAAGTTTGAAATGGCCAAAGTAATTTCGACTTTAGATAACCAATGTTTTAAGTATAAGATACGAGATTTAACAAATGATTAGTAAATTAGAATCATAAGCATTCGGGAAACCACTTGAAATGCCTTTGAAAAACTGAAGTTGTTTGTCACAATCCCTTTTTTAAATTATATTATTTATTTACATAGGGATCAGGAACACCCTCTGATCCTTATGTTTTCTGACATGAGTTAACTCCTACTACTGATATCCAATTTCGTATCCTTACTTCTTTTTATATTATGTACAATTAAAAAATGAAATACCAATTTGTATTTTTTTTATTAACAAACAAATTACTACCCAAACAAAGATATAATTAACATTGAGGTAGATATTACACGTAATTCATAAAATTCTCATATAAAAATAAATATTAAATACCTACCATACCATTTTATAAGTTAATGTTATAACATCACAATTCTCAGGTACTTTGGATAGACTTGCACACTTCCGGCAAAATATTTCCACATTTTGTTGATACTTTTACATTTACTATTTCATCAGCTCTTGTGGGTCCTATATTTAATATTGCTACATCTTTGTTCTCTTCCCTAGCTTGTAGTATTATCCTATAGCTAGAGTACACTGTCAAACTAGATCCTAACACGAAAACCGCATCACTTGAAGACACTTCGCTCCTAACACGCTCCACAATAAGTTTTGGTACATTATCACCGAAAAATATAATGTCCGGTTTGAGAGGGCCTTCGCATTTCGGACAGAGGGGTGTTTTGAACAGCTCCACTTGTTCCTGTAAAATAGCAATGTATCATAACATGGCAAAATAAAACTTTCATCATGTATAAAAAAGACTTGATACATTTGATTGATTGCCGTGTAGACATGCACTTTGGCCTATTTATAGTTTTTGATAAAGCGGCCTCCAGACTCCCGCGAGATTCACGGCGTGAAGTCGCGCCGTGAATCGTGCGCGAAATCTCGCGCGTACGACGTCGGCTACACATTCACGCTAGGGGAACATTTTCACATTTTCGGGGAACGAGGCGCGAACCCGCGAAGAATATGCGAATCCAATCTACACTCACGGTTCGCGGGAAGTTCGCGCGCGAGTGTGGATAGGGCTTAAGAAATAGGTACAACTTTACTAATAGAAACTATGCTTTTACATTTAATGACCTAAAGGTATTTATAAGGCAATTTAATAACAACAATCTAAATTAGACCTAAGTCACAATTCAGGTGCTCCAACGAGCATAAAAATAAGAATCAGTGTTATAAATGCAAAAGTTTGAGAGTAGCTTTTTTTGTTGCCTATGGCATAAAAAAGACGACTCCATTGATTAGGGTGTAGCCTGGAACAGTACAGGCTACTTTTTCCCAAAAAAAAAAGTAATGGTTACTCATAAATTAGCAGGTGAAACCATGGGGCATGCTAGTAATAAAATTAACCCTTACCTTTGACAGCTCCACATCTCCATCTGGCCTTATCATAGTGAAATTGCTTTCCATATGTGGGTTATTCCTCATAAGTTGGACCTGTAGTTCTTCCCTGTCTATCTCATAAGGGCATTTCAGACATTTAACTATGTATCCCGTACCATGGAGCTCTATTACATTCTTTGAGCCGGCTTTGTGGTGAAGGCGGTCAACATTCTGTGTCACTATGGAAGTCACTTTTCCAATCTGTAAAAAATGTTTTTGAGATACAGTATGGGAGAGCTGGCCAAGCAAATTCCAGTCCAAGCTTGGTATTCTGGCACACTATTCAATTACTAGATAAATTATAAAATAACTTTGTCACAGGCATATTTATTTACAATTTATAATCACCCTAAACGCATATACCTGCTCCGTTCCATCGTGGGTAAAAAATAAGTCTTGATGAAATAAATATTGCATGTGATAAATAATATGATAATTAATATGTTTTTATAATTGTACTGAGAATATTTCTTACCTTTTGAAGTTCAGTGATAGTCAAATGAGTGATGTTAGGTTGTATCCTGCTAAATCTTGGCCAACCAACAAAGTTCCTAGCCCAGTAGCGTTGTCTTGTTTTAGGATACTTTACAAACTCTTGATATTGGATCGGCTTGTGGTTACTTCGAGCATACAAGCCCACCTCTTCTGATCTGTAATCAGGGATACCTAGGAAAAGACGAAAAAGTAAGAAGGTACCTACCAAAACATGTTTAGAAAGTATTCGTTAATGTCTCGAGACTAACAGCTCACGTATATAAAGTCAGATAGAAATCGCAGTTTTCATGTTAAAAAGATTTGTGATGGTCTGGCTTTATTTCATACAATGATGAAATAACAAGAACATTGTTTCTTCTTACCCGATTCTGTAGATATCCCAGCGCCCGTCAAAACCAGTATCTTTTCGTGTTTAGACAAAAAGTTCTTGAGGATTCCAATGTCTTTCTGATCTGGTGGTTTATGTTTTGGAACACATACTATATGTCTTGTAAAAGGTTTAAAATCCCAAAGGAGAACACCGCGAAACATTTTAAGTTAATGTATTAGGTAAAGTAAGAATAGGGCTAAGAACTTATCGTAAAAAAATAGTACATAATTATTTTTTGTTGAATAGTGGAATCACAGTCTACTGGTGGAATCGTTCGTGGATCAAAATAGCTCGAATGTCAATAGGTATCAGCTGTTGAATGTTTTTACGGGGTAGTCCCAAAAAATCGGGAGTAACGTTCGGACCTTATTTGATTAATTTGAATGCGTCCTTATTAATTATCTTGGTTTTAGTAAGCCTTGCTTATCGAAAGTTTATGAAGAGAATATTCAATTCAAAGGAGTCTATGATATTAACGCAGGTGAAATATACCAAAATCGTTTTTTTGATGCATGTCTAAACCTGAGCTTGATATGTTTCAATATTTTCTTTTTTGCGTTGTCAGGTAATTTTGTTCGCAGAATGGCAACTTGGCAATTTTGATGTTAAAACTACGAATATCATTGCCAATGACATTCATGATAATTTGTCATTGACAAACGTACTATATGTCAATATCAAAACCTGAAAAACCAAAATCCATCCGTTTCTGAATCAGGATTAAAATATTTACCTATTTCTGAAGTTTCTAAATTTTCTATTTTTAAAGACAACTTAAAATTTTGCTATGTCTTTGCTCAAACTAAAATCAGCATCAGTTATATTAATAGAGGATGACGCCAACACTAACATTTTACCAGTACTTCTGGAGCTTGTGCCAGAGGAGAAAAACGTAACTCTGTTCAGCTACGAACAGCCTACCCATGTTTGGAGAAATATCTTCCCAAATGTTCAGTGCCACGAGGAATTTAAGCCAATATTACTGAGTGAATACACCAGTTCCAAATGTACCGTGATCATAACCTCCATCAATCAGATGGCTCTGTGTTTAGGTTGGAATGAATGTCTGAGGAATCTTAAAAAACTGAGCTCACACCCAAACATAGAAAAACTAATATTAGTTCTTCACAAAGACTGTCTATCACATTCCTCAAAATTACAGATACATTTGAATTATATTGCAACTGCTACTGTTTCATATTATGACGCATCAAACCCTAGCAAAGTTCATTACAGGATTAGAAAGGGAACAAAAGTAATAAAAAGCGATGAAATGTTGGCATACAACTCACGGGTATCAACCTTGACATCAACGCCTATTGTCAAAGAAGTAGTAAAGGAAGATGAACCAGAAAAGCCCAACCCGGCTACCCTAACCACTTTCAAAATTGAAGTCGATCAAATTGAGAAGATGCAAAAATCTAAATTGAAGCTCCCTTACATGAGTAAAATACATGAAGGCGAAAGTAAAGTATACTATGAACCAGATGCAGTGGATGATTGGGATGAAGAGGACCCTGATGAAGATTTAGATCTATGAATAAAGTTTTAAAGCTTAACAGCCATGTAGTATTTATTTTATCAGTCTACATACTTACCCCAACCTTAATCTTCTTCTGTTCTCAATTCAGCAGGCCTAAAATTGCTATCACCCATTTAGGTAGTATCAGTTTCGTGATAGATAATAGAAATAAATCAACACCATTGTCTTATGTACCTAAGGTGCCTACATCTAATCAGCTACTCATTAGACAAGTAGAACTGGTAAAACTGAACTGTAATGCATCATTTCACCTTTTCTATTGAATCCTAAATAGGTATACATATTTTGTCTCCTCTCATTATCTTTTTTTAACGCTTATATGCTTTTTATGTTTGACCATTAACTCGCCTAGTAGGACTTGCTAAGGAGTTGAATGGTGGTTTATTTTACCGGACTAAATAATATGTAGTTCCAAATCCGATTAAAATCACATAAACTAAAAAAACCTATATTATTTTGTTAAGCATTTTACAGGCTACTTCAAACTACACAGTACCTTTATTACCAAATAATTTGAACACTTAAGTTTTTCAACTTATCACAAGTCTTAGGCATGAGCACTTTTTGAACTACCTAACAGGACTTGGGTTAATTCTAACAGTTAGGAGCTTCAGTGATCCAGACAAACCCTCTGTTTACAAAGACTTCACTTTTTATTCATTTTTCTATGTTCTGTTACAATTTTGCGATTTTTTTTTAATTTCATTGCCACGCAACTATGACATTTATACAATATTTCCAATAAAGTAGAAATCCAAGTACGTGGAAATTAATTTTATTAATGACACCGTAGTTACATCACCATATCATAATCAACTCTTAAATTATGTCTCATAATTACTCGATCAGCGATTAATTTCCGTGACCTAACTAACTAAGCAATCAATAAATGATAAACAATACGACAGAGAGTCAAATAAGAACCTCTATCGACACATATTACAAAATAAAAATAACTATTATTATTATGTTTCAAATATATAATGAGTGAGGATCCACAAGCTATAGAATCGAGTTCAATTTAGAAACAATAAGATTATGCGAGCTGACAACACTCGTACACACAAGCCCAGATTTGGTGAGGGAAGGGACACTAGCATTTTAAATACTGCGACTTGATAGAAGCGGCTTGCGACCTCGGGGCGCCTCGCGACGCCGCTCGGTTCGAGTCGAGAGACTGCACCACTAATAACAAGGGCTACTTTCAAAGTTAAAATATTTTGCAAACAAATATCTTAATAGCAAAAAAAATGTTGTTAGTTTTGCTCACGTCGCAGAGCAATCTGTCAACCTGGCAATAGCCGCTTACAAAGAGAAAGGGGCCGCACTAAAACATTAAGCTCAAACAATACACAATAATAAAGCTAATAAAAGTATACCATAAAATGATTTACAACCTCATAACCTAACGAAATCTTTCTTGTTCATATACAATTTTGGCTGCACATTTTGTGAAGATTAGCGGGCATACGGAGCGATACATTTTACAGGATGGCTGGGAGAGTGGCGAAGATTAGAATCGCACCCACAGGCACACAGCACACACTGACACAAACTGGGGGTCGTGGCGGTGTGTGCGTAGCGCGTCTGTCGCAATAGCGGCAGCGCTATGTATGTGTGGCTAGGCTCAGCCGAGCCGCGGCCGCCGTGACACGATCGCGCATCTAGGGGTATGACTACATTTTTTGACGAAACACCAGCTGTCTTATTTCCAGCCCGCCATCACCTCGCCTACCGCCGTAGTGGTGTCAACAGGATATGGCGGATGGTGTATTGACAACTGCAAGAACCTTGTTAAATATTCGAGGTAAGCTACGGACACATCTACGCGTCTGCGATGCGAATCTAAACTAAAAAGAAATCGTCCCGCGTTTCTGGCCGTATAGGTGAGCAAAGTGCCTTTAGAAAAACATGGGTAGCGTCCACCGCACGTTTGACACTCCCGCGTCCCGCTTTTCACGTTGCTGACGCGCTGGCTTGCTCGTAGCTTTGAAAGTTTGAAGTTACAAATGCACATACAACACACCACACAAGTGTAGAGAGCAAAAAGAGATTTAAGAATGAAACCGCTGAGATTATATCTTGGATAGAACCTTTTGACTCATGAATTCCAAAGAATTAAAAGTATGAAATTCATAAACATAAATTCATAAATTAATTCATAAATATAAATTCATATTTAGTTAATAATAATTAGGAATCGTGAAATATAATTGAGATGAGCATTTCATTGGGCAGCTTTGCTGTAACCAGTAAAGGTGCAAGCTGAATCGAGTTTGCGTTAATGTGCTTGGTCTTTAGAACTGGCGGTCTGTGTGGTAGTATCAATATCCGTGATTCAAGATTGATTTATCCAAAGTACATATCCTTCTGAGACAGAATACATTTTAGTTCAGTACGATTTAATGCAAATTAATTAATTCACTGATTTTCATTGAAAATTGTGGCGAATTTCATTACTGATGAACAAGTCTTCAAGTTTTTAGGGAAGTACATTTTGGCATCTCGAACCTTTGAAACGGAATCTTTGGGGGACTTAGAATCGGACTCTCGCATTCTTTCACGTATTAGAAATATTAGAATGACACTTCAATGAGGCGAAGCAGTGAAATATCCAATAGATGCACGTTAGGATAATGACAATTTCGTGCAAATCTACTAGCTAACATTCCAGCGCTTCGCTACGATGGAGTGTTCCTTACATCGGCCTTTTCACAAGCAGAGCAAACTAAACGCTACCAAAAAAGCATTCACACCATATTTCACACAAATAAGTTCATACAAAATTTGACACAAACTTTTTCAGTAGTAGTCGTTTTTTTCTGCTTGCAATGGAGTCTGATGTAAACAGCTCTTGGTAGTTGAATTTATGTTTAGGTAGCATCGTGCGGGGTTGTGACATATTTCATAAATGAGACGTAATCAAAGATCGTTTACACCATTACAAAAGTCGAAACACTTTGGCATTTGCTAAAAATAAATAAAAAAGATTTTGTTGTGTATCCAACAAAAATTATGTCTTCCGCTCGAGTTTTTCAATCGTGTAAAATGGCTCAGTTCTTGAGCATTTCACGTCACGTAAGTAGGTATCGCGACTAAATATGTGGCATAGATGAGCCACTGCAAATACTGCATTACGAGATCTTTGTTCCGACAAAAACGCACCAAAATGTTAGAAAAACGCGGAGCGAAGCGTTCCCATTAGCTGTCTTGAGGTCACGCCTACCCGCATTTAGCAATAAACCTAAGCAAGTGATTTTATAGATGCATAGCAACCGAACTGCGGTGTGAATTATGAGCGGAATCTATAGAGTAATCTGCGGTATGTAGTCAACCGCAACCCCGCACGTGTCCCTTGTGAATCGAAATCGTTCAGTTAATTGTTAGACCCTAACTTTTAGTTTTTCAGTGTGGAAACACTAGTCCACGGGTCGCGGTAGCTTGCTGGTTATCGAAAGTTGGGACAACTTTTACATTCAGTGTAGACACATTAGTCCACGGGTTGTGGTAGCTTGCTGGTTATCAAAACTTGGGACAATGTTTACAGTTTTTGTGTGGAAACATGAGTCCATGGGTCGTGGTAGCTTGTTGGTTATCAAACTTGGGACACTGTTTTCAGTTTATGTGTGGAAACATGAGTGCACGGGTCGTGGTAGCTTGTTGGTTATAAAACTTGGGACAATGTTTACTGTTTTTCAGTATGGAAACTCTAGTCCACAGGTCGTGGTAGCTTGCTGGTTATCAAAACTTGGGACAACTTTTACATCTAGTGTGAAAACATGACACGGGTCGCGGTAGTTTGCTGGTTATCGTTCTAGGGAGAAAGGCGATCGTGTCACGGCGCGGGCCGAGTGCGGGTGCGAGATCGGAAGCCCGTTACTCGTTGCCGAGCTCCTTGAGCCGCTCTTCCCTGGGGCGCGCGCCGCCGAATATCGACGAGGCCTGGCTGGTGGACGCCAGCGAGTTCACCGGCTCCTTCACTGTGCGCGGCTCCAGCTTCAGCTTGGGCCGCCCCGTCGTGTCTGGAATACATTCAATAAGTAAAATAAAACATTACATTCAAAATAACTCTAATGTTGAAACAGCTGAACCGTTTTCATCAGACATAACTGAATGAATGTATAGCTAAGAATCAATAGCTAACTAGAAGATTTTAAAAGAATGAATAGCTAAGAACACTTCCGAATAATTCATCATCAAACAAAACACAGACATTTCCAACTTCTAACACCCGGTCGTTTTAGCGTCGGGGGTTAAAAAATCTAGTAAATAGTATACCTGGACGGCTGGGCGGCATGTCCTCGAAGGTGCGCCGTGGCGGGCGCGCGCCGGGCGCCCCGGGCGGGCCTGCGTCGCGCGGCCCGTCACGCGGTCCGTCCCGCGGCCCGTCGCGCGGCGCGCCGCCTCGGCCCATGCGGCCCCACTCGCCGCCGCCGCCGCCGCCGCCGCCGCCGCCGCCGCCGCCGCCGCCGCCGCGCGGCTCCTCCGAGGCGCCGCGCGATCCGCGCGACCCGTCGCGCTCGCCCCAGCGCTCGCCGCCGCCGCCCCGCTCGCGCTCGCGCTCTGCACCCACACAACATCATACTAGTTTGCTCGACACAAGTCGGACGGACGACATAGCAGTCATAGCATTGATTAATGTTTTAAAAACAGTTGGCCTAGCATAACTTCTGACGTGAAATATGTAGCGCCATAGTGTACGCCATTTCGTACACTTTTCTAGCGAATACTCGCTACGTATTTTTACGTCAGAGTTGTGCTAGACACACAATTATCAATTATTTTAACAGTTAAGTTCTTTTTGTAATAAACTATAGAAGACTATCGATATAAGATTTAAAAAAAAATTCATTGCATATGCAGTCAACTTCTATTTAGTTTCTTTTCCACTCGAACACAAAGACTTTATCTCCTGTCTATTTTACTCAAAACGACTTTTGCATTATGGTAAATTACAATAAGTCTGTCATCTGAGTAGAGGGACTATTAAAATTTAACTCAAATATAGAAACAAAATGGTCACACAAGACATACTATACCAAAACCGCTGCAAACACATCCCATAATGTTCTATGAAACGTTTGTTAAATGTTGTGAACAAAGAAATTAAAACACTTGAAAATTGAGTCAAAATTCATTGAAATTGGGTACAAAATTCACACAATCAGTATGTATCCTATCTTTAGTTACAAATATTGACAAATAAATTAAACCCTATTCCGTAATAACAAGGCTTAATTCACCTTGCAGTACTAACAGATTAAGAGTACAGTTTACTACAATAGAACCTCACTATGATTTTAGCCTTATTTGGTTCTGAAATTTTCAGTACTGACTCAATATCCATCGTTTTATTATCTTTGGTTTTGAATGCGAAACACTTACTTATTAGAAAAGTTAAGTATTAGAACAGTAAACTTGTTATTGAATAAAGTGCAGTTATTATGTTAATTATTTAACATTCAATAAGCATGATGCACTCGTTTTAGTTAAAAATTAATGAAAAGCATGGTTTAGTTCAGTTCATGATGAAATTGGTATGCTTCTTTTTAATAAAAGAAAATACATGAACATGTTTTTGACATTTCGAGATTAGAATTACTGTAAAAACCAATTTAGTCAAAACAAAAAAAATTTAGTTCATGGGCAAGTTCTTCATAAATGGCTATATGGTTATATGACATGGATTAGAAGGCAAAACTCGCAAGAAAAAATAATTATGTAATTACAAAAAATTGTTACCCGCTGGTAGCGGTACAATCTCCTCGAAACCATTTAATGTGGAAAATTTAAGAAGGCACAAGCAACTTTAATATGTATGACAGCGCACGCCTTTTAAAAGATTCCAGGTTATCTAGACAAGAACGTAGAATTATAATGTTATAACTTGCGAATCTTGCATGTTGCCTTTTACACATCCTGAAATCAGTTTACAATTTCTTTAAAATACTTCGTAAGTCCTCTTATTCATAAACGCTTCATAAACTAATAAGTACTATTAAATTATCTGTCAACTTTTCGCTGACACGAACTGTCACATGCGGAAGCGAGACAGAATTTATAGAACAGATTCGCTTATTGATGTTTATGCATAAGAGGGTACGTTTTCTGAATTATACAAGGTAATTTCCTGTTTTAGGATATGTGTACTGTGAAATCAGATTGGACTTTAATTTGCAAAAATAACTTTAAATCAACTTTAGATGTACTTGTGTGTAATTAAAATTTATTGACTACAAACTGTCAATTCTTAAAAACCCTAGCCGACTCAAATTTTGAAAAGATTACTGACCAAAATCACCAAAGTTTTATCTTGAAAAAAATTCACAATTACATGTTTTCTCCAGAAAATACGTCAGGAGGTCGATCTGAATCTAGTGTGCATGACAACTTGAATCGAATAAAAGTCTCGAATAAAACCGACGACCCCATTACAATAAGATAAAAAGAATAACAGACTGTACATTGCTGTCCATATTTTCATAAGGGCATTCTATGGGAAGACTTTTGTCTCAACTGGATACAGACGACCCGTAACAATGAAAGGAAAAACAGACTATATGTCGCTGTCTACACTAGATTTATGATAGGCATTCTGTGGAGGTTATTCTACTTTATGTCTTATTTGTAGGGTAGTCTTAGTGTCCAATCTGCTTCCAGTTTTTGTTGTGTTAGCAAAGCGATGTTACCGTGTGTGAACCCTCCACCCTGGCGCGGCGCGCGGCGCTCGTCGTAGTCGTACGTACCGCGGCCGCCGCCGCCGCCGCCACCACCGCCATCGCGCCGGAACCCGCCGCCGCCGCGGCCGCCCCCGGCTCCGCCGTCCCGCCGGCCGCGGTCGAAGCCACCGCCCCTGGATACGACAAACGGCATTTTGTATCCACTAGTTCTTGAACCGAGCAGCTAGTAACACTAGTGGTAGTGGTGCACAATACACCCCAAGCGGGACGTCGGTGCAGATCGTATCACCCGCACTAAGAATTAGATGCGTCGTCATCGCAAAGAGACTGCTGCGTCTTATTGAACGAGACCACAAATCGAGCTTTTAGGCTTTTGCAAGTTCATTCTTGAAAACAAAAAGGCTGGCTGAGGCAAAAACAACCTCTTTCACTGATCAACCCTGTCAAAATTAAAGAAACAAATTACCTGTCATTTCTTTTTTCTTCTGCTACATCAATTTTGATAAAGTTTCCGTCCACATTGAGAGCTCCATTCAATTCAATTGCTTTTATCAAGTCCTCGAGGTATTCAAACTCTACGTAGCAGAATCCTTTGAACTTGTCAGTTTCTCTGTCCATAACCAACCTTACATTTTTAATTGCTAAGTCCTGAAAAAAATAAACATTTTATTTAGAGCACTCATTCATTTGTTATTTTAAAATGACGATATTTACTGATTACCGAATTTCACATTTAAACATTGATTTCTTAATTTTTAACCAAAATAACATGTAACTAAAACAGAAAAATTCTTATATGAACAGGCTAAATTAAATCAAAAACGTAACTGTAACATTGGTGTTCTAAAAACCCTCAGTTTAGAATACCACCCTCCCTAATTTCATAAATAATAAAAAATGGATAATACAAGCATAAGAGCTTGTATTATGTCACAAATACTTGATTTAGGTAATAATATTCATTATAGCGACCAACATTATATGTAGTTAAGTGGATAAGCCACATTGTAATCAAAACAATAAAATCATTAATTTGAGCACCTTTATTTAACACTTTGACTGCGGAAAAAACATACCTTCTGTTTTCCTTTGTGCGACGCGAATGAGGCTGCACACGCCAGGCGCGTAAAACACAACGCATTTGACTATTAGCCGCACTTAAGGCAAGAGCATGTGGTTATTAGCCACAGTCAAAGTGTTAAGCAAAACTCAACAGATAGGTAAGTTGTTCACTGTGATGATGAGATATATTTGAGACTGTCAATTTTATTCTGCATGAAAATGAGGCATTTAAGACTATTACTTGTAATTTACGGGGACACCATAAGTAACCTACCTGAATCTCTCTCTCTTTCTCTCTCTCTCTTTCTCTAGCTAGATGGACACTTATTTGCAATCATACTTAAGTTTTTTTGTGTTGATTGGACAGAAATGATTTGAGTATTTATAAATAAAGGTAACAAAATATTTTAAAGTAATAGATAGCATATCTATCATTACCCAGTATTTAAAAAGTCTGTTGTTTGTTGAACACACATTAATTACAGAAACAAAGAGAACATAATTGTGTGTGAGGCAGCCTTATTGCCTACAGTAATTTCTTCTTAGGTTAGTAGTAATATTGAGAGTTGCCTCTGAAAAATCCCTGATCCCTTTGAATAACTAATATTTCTTAATTTTGTTAGCAACTTTAGTGTCAGCTAGCTAATTAGAGCAGGTTTTAGCCTTGAAATAGGTGATGTAATGTAAATAAAGGTAAGTTTTACCATAGATAACATAATAGTAGTTTTCTGAAGAAATTATCCATGTTTGATCACTTATTGAATTAGATGCTTAAAATATACAATGCAGCTAACTAATCCAATTTGTCTTTTTGGTGCGAACCACATCATTTTAATAATTATATTAAGTGTAAATGTTACGGGGTTTTTCCCAATTTAATTTTTTGCGAAAAATCCAGCAAATGTCAATACTCACAGGGAAAATTCTGTTAATATCGCCTTGAATGATGCCAGATGGTAGATTTCCAACATACGCCTTGTAAGGGGGCTCTGTGGGAAGAGTACGGCCGCCGGCAGTTCTCCTGCCGCCGCCAAAATCCCTGAAACCATCGCCGCAACCGTGAACATTTCATAACCTCTAAAATCAACAAAACTGACTTTCTCTTGCAATCGTCAACTCAATACTATTGTTTTGCACTAGTAATTGCTCGATAAATTAATCTAAATCCACAAGCATGTGCAAAAATCCCGTTTTTATTCAATGTTATCGCGTTGCAAAAACATCAAATTTTCATAATTTGGAAAAGCCTCAGTTCAGAGGAAACAATAAATTCAGTTATAGAATTAATAAATACAACTTTAGAAATGCATTTTGGAATGATTTACACAGTATTTTAGCTGTAATACCTGGGATTAACATCGTCGTATCCACTGCGACCTGCCATGTTTAGAAACATGGAACACTGAACGCGCGCGCTTCAAATTCTGGAAATGATCATAAAGGCAGGTGTAGACAATGTGTCGCTGTCGCCAAATCGCTGTTGCGACAGCGCCGCTTATCAGTGATATCCTGCTTGTGTGTCTAATAAAAATAAAGTGTAGTTATTTGGTGGCTCACTGCCGCCTTATATGTTAAGCTATTTTTATATAGTGCCATTTATGTCTTGCTTGGTAACAAAAATGATTTTAAAGACAGCTACGCAACTATAAGTTTCAAATCTGCCTGGGTTGATATAATTTTAAATAAAAAGTAAGTAGTTAGTTTCAATACACCAAAGTACAAGTAATTGCTTTTATAATTGATTGGTCAAATGAAAGGTAAAAGTTTTTCTTTTTTATGTATGTTTTTTTTTCTTCTTGACCTCCAACCAGTGGCTTAGCTTGCTTTAGACGGGCCCTGAATCAAAATTTAATGAAGGCCCAAATGGATAACATTTTATAATTTTTTCTCACACACGTTCGGGGCTCCTATATTCAGGGACCCCGTATCATTGATACGGCTGATCGGCGGTACCGGTGCCTCTGCCTTCAACCTTCCTCCAACCTACTTATATGGCATGACTAATTTCGAATTTATTATGCTATTTTTTATAGTAAGTAAGTAGTACATGCTTGTCTTAATATTGTATAAATAAGTAAACACATCGCATGCAGAAATTAAAAAACTTTCTTGTTCCAATCTCACTTTTTGTAAGGCAGCGAAAACTATTCTGTGGCTTTTCCATTTCCTTTCGACTTTATGTCTTTGAAATAAAAAATAATTCATTGTCTATGGGCAATTTTAATTTTGGTTTTGCCACAGATTGTTTTTAAGCCGGGTTTCACGTTTTTGGTTCATTCATAAATGGCGAATTTGCCATTAAAAAAAAACTTAAGAAAAACATTAATGTCAGTTCCAAAGAGATGTCAATGTCAAATTAAAAATTTAATTGCAGCTGGCAGCATTCTACTCAAGGCTGCCAGATTGGGGATTTTTATCGTGATTTTGGGAAAATATTGACTCTTGGATAACTATTTAGAAAAAATAGCTCGAGGAATTTTGGGAGATTTAGTTTGGAGATGTTTTCTCAAGTACGCAATTTTCTGGATATAGTTTTGTTTTGTTCTGTTCTAGCTAACACTATTTATGTTCTGTGCTCCACATTCCAAACATAATTTTGATTACGTTTGACGACTCGTTATTGCTCTAAAATACTTTCATTTTAATCAAAACTATTTTAAAATCTCCTAAAGTATTGTACCCCACTTCAGCTAAATTGGTGTCAATTTAGCTGAAGTGGGGTACAATTTTTTTGATTTTTCTTCAAAACTATTTTGGAAGTTTTTTTCTAGAAATAAGGATCATTTTGGGGATAAAAAAACGAAATGGGAAAAATGAAAAGCAGACCTGGCAACTGTCATTATTGCTAAAGTGTGGATTCCATGTGGGGTTATGTTGTTGTGATGTGATTACAAAATTATTGAAATGAAGGACCCAGAAATAGCAAGTAATCCCCAAATAGGGACAAAAGTGTCTCCTTCAGTATTGGATGCATTTGATTTATTAAAGGCTCCGAAAGATGATGCAAAACTTATTGGCGGTTCTAAAATTATTTCGCAGTTGCAAGGGAGTGAGGTTAGTTTTTTAGAATTAATAATTTTATTATTTCTGTATTTAATCGTTACTGACAAGTACGGTAAGTTGATTTTGATTACTAGAAATGTAAATTCCTAATGTGATTTCCCCAGAACGACAAAGATATACAGTATGTGCTGAAACGGTTAGTGAGAAGTTTGGGCGCCAATGTGCCAGAGCAAAGGACGGGGTACTTCGCCACTCTTGTGGCTTTGTTGTCAAAGATTGACAGCATCACAGTGCCTCAGCTACTCGAATTGGTGAAGAAAGAGTTACATGCCAATGGCTCTTCTAAAAGTGTAAGTATTATTAAAGTTTGTATTACCGCTACTACACCATTGTGTACTCTTATCTCACAACAGTTGGTATAGTTTGGGTGGCTATCTTTGGTGCTATAGTTCTTGGACTCAATAGGTTTTTTAGGTTAATAGGGTGCTATAGCCACATGAAGGCACACAAACGAAGCCTCAATGTATCTTAACAGAAATGGTGGTCCCCATGGCTAAAATTAGCTGGTAATCATATATATAGTTCTTACGCCACCTAAAGACATACCAACACTAGCTGGCTGCTAATGGTGTTGTTTTCTATAACTGATTAGTAGAGTGATGTATTGTTTAGATAGTTTGATTATACCTTGCTACTTTCAGTAAAAGCCTCTTTTTAGTATTTCTATTCGGTTCTTTTTGTGTCAATTTCTCACTTCCAGTTAATTCCAGCTACTTTTCGTCATGCTCCATCTTGCTGTCTGGTTCTGTTTTTGTCAATTTTCTAGGGCAGGGATGGCAAACTAATGGTACATGAAAAAATATTTTAGGCATGCCACAACCCAATTATCATTTAGCAAAATTATGTAATGGCACAAGTAAAGCCTCATTTTAATGAGGCTTGTTTAGAGGTTCAGGTTTAGAGTCTGAATAATGAGTTTTATTAAATGTGAGTAATGTTTTGATTGTACACAAAACGTAAGTAATTTTCACAAAATATTTTTTTTGTTTTCTTTCAGGAAGTAGGAGATGTAGCACTTGGTCAGATTCTGTTATGCGGTGCGATATTCCGATCAAAACTCATACTGAAATGCTCAGCAGAAGAACAAGCCAATGTTACCAAGCTTTTAATAAATGCTAGTAAAAAGAAATCTTATCTGACAACCGTGGCATACCTTATGCTGCTTGATTTTGCTAATGGAGTAAGTTATTGTGTATATAATTCACTAGCTTCATTCTGCTTTTCCGCATTTTTACGAGGAAAAATAGTATAAGTGCTAATTTAAGTTCCACTTAAAATAAAGAAAAAATAAATAAAATAAATAAAAATTCAATCCAAACCTGTTTAAACAAAACTTAGAGTTGCATGGAAACAAATGCATAATTTACCATCGGGTTTATGTGTAATTACCCTAACATCAAAAAACGCAGTACTCAGCCACCGTCAAATGGCCGGGCCTAATGAATATAATTTTCTTCACAGCTAAATGAGGAACAGTTTACTTCAATTTTATGGACAAATTTGAAGGAAGAGTTCAAAAAAGACATCAAGGAGCAAACCCTTGACTCTCTCTACTTCCTCATGACAGTTGTGAAAAAGTTTCCGCAAACTGTCAAACTGAAGAAGCTTTTGGGAGCGAGTGAGATTCTTTGCGAGGACAATATACATGCCGTCTGTGAGAAGCTACTTGTAAGTACCTAGTACAATTATGTATTTGCTATAGTTAAAATGGAAATACTCACGTAGAAATTAAGTCAAAACCACGTTAGTTTCCATAGTACAATTACATACTCAATAGAAACATCATCATCATCATATGCAACCTTTTAATCCTCCCACTGCTGGGATACAGGTCTACCCTCGAAGGGTGATTATTTATTGTAAAAAAAATAACTGCCTTATTTATGTATTACACAATATTATTATGCTCTTTTCAGACTGGTGTAGATTTCAACTCGGTCGGCCACCCTATCTACAAAGAGATTGGCATTCAAATAGCTAATTCACCACACTTGAAACTGTTCTGGACTTCCGGTATAGACAGTCAACTCGTCAAGCACAATCGGAACCGGGAACTGGTAGCCATTAACATCCTGACAAACATACTCAACAGCATACAGGAAAACTATGAAGTCCTACCAGAGCTGCTGAGCAAGAATTTCTTTAAACTATTCATGGACTGGTTCAAAGGCTTGCAAACTGCTAGCAAAATAAGGAACAAGCGGGACAACGAAGACGACAACAAACTTATGATCAAAAAGCAGAAAGACCTCTTAAATGCACTGGCAAAAGCTTTAAAATCAGAAAAGGTTGACAGTAACATTAGAGTAGAGACACTAAACAAGCTTTTGTTTGATCCTGGTGAAATGAACTTTACAGAAATCACAGGCACTACAATAGTGAAGTCTATTATAGCCGATTTGGACAAAAGTGGCATAAAGAAACTGGCCAAATCATTCAAAGGGGTTCTGCTGAACACCTCTGAGAAGTCGGTAAAAGATAGTACAAGAAGTTGGTACAACAATGAGAGGGTCAAGGCTGCTGAGTTGATGTCTTACCTGGTCAGCCATGAAACAGTGAAGGATGATACTGATTTCAAGCTAACTTATATGAAGTTGCTGATGTGTTTTGGCTTCTTCAAGATTGGTGGAGACGACAATGTAGCAGTCAGTAGTGATCTGTCAGGTGAGAGCATCTTTAATTGCTTTACTACTTTCAGTTTGAGAATTTGATTTTCTTTTAAACAAATATTCTTGTGTTGTATTGGGGAACCTTTTCGTTTTACCCTTAACTCTTGTGTGTATGTGTATGAAATTCTCTTAATAAGCTTAATAATAAATAATGTGCTATTTTGAGAACTAAGCTTTACAGAATATATTAACTATCTTTATCTCAAAAACTTATGTTGAATGTTGAATTGAATGAAAAACCATTATACTCTCCTCTGAGGACATATCCACTGTTAGTCTATTCAATAAAACTTTTTTTTTGCAGGATCAATAAAAGCGTGCTTCTATCGCTGCTTCACCTCCAAATTCTCTAATGTGGACAACTTGGTGACAGTTCTGTCATCATTATGCAACTTCATCTGCAGTATCTTAGAAAAAGAGCAAGTCCGCACCAAGTTGGAAAAGCAGTTCCCAAAAGAGAATGTCGAATGTTGGGATACCCTCATGGAAGTTTGCCAGACAATAGAAAAGACTGATTCTAAATCGAAAGTTGACAAAGTATTCCTAATATTACTTTACCAGCTGGGTTTATTTTTGTTCTCTGAACCGGCTCATGTGAAGATCGCTAGAAGCTCGATTAAAGAACTGAAGAGCTGTTATGAACACTTCAAGAAAGGTAAGAAGAAGTTGAAAAAAGGCGATTTGTCAGATGAACCGGAATGGATAGAGGTTCTAGTTGAAGTCCTACTGTCCATATTGTCGGCTGATTCGAGCGTGCTTCGCTCGGTGGTCCAGTGCGTCTTCAGGCTGATCTGGGAGTACCTCACGCCATCGTCTCTATATCAGATCGTGTCGGTTCTGGATCCAGAGAGCGAATCCAATCCGTTGACTCAAGACAGTGATGAAGAAGACGATGACGAATCAGAAGACGAGGAAGAAGATGATGGTGATAAGGGCGAAGATGAAAAGAAAAGTGACGGTGACAGCGAAAGTGACAGTAATGTCGAGGATGATGACGAAGAAATGAAGACTCCTGACCAGCTTAGATTAGCCGTGCAAAAAGCTTTAGGCGCCGCCGCATTAGATTCTGATGCGGAAAGCATTGACGCCGATATGATCGATGAAGAAGAAGGAAGGAAATTAGATGAAGCCCTGACAGAAGCGTTCAGACAGTTCAACGAAGGCAAAGGCAAGAAAACGAAGAAAGATCGCAAGAACAAAAAAGCTCTGTCTGACTTCCGCATCAGAGTTGTAGATCTAATAGATATTTACCTGGAAAAGGACCCTGCAATGGACATTTGCTTAGCACTCATCGCGCCTCTCACCAGGTGTCTGGAATTCTGTATTCAAGACAGTCAATTCAGCGAGTTGGAGAACAGAGTTCGGAAAACGATTAAGAATCTGACGAAAATCCGTAAATTCGCGTCAACAGCAGATGTAACTGTCGAAATTTTGACTGACTACTTGAAGGCGATTATCGATAAAGGCGAACGATCGCATTTTCTGTTCCAGGCACTTGGTGATGTTATTACTTTCTTCGCGACATTCATAATCCATTGCTCGCAAAAGTTGGATATTAAAACTACGAAATCACCAAAAAAGAAGATTTCGTCACCTCTAGTAGCGATTTTCAAGGAAGCGGTACAGAGTTATTTCCAGAACAGAAACTGTATGCTACCCATTATTTTCTTCCACAATGTCCTACAGACTGAATGGGATGGCAATTATGAACTTGTTCCGATCATCGTGAAGAACGTTTTCAACAATGAAGTGAGGCAATTCCGTCGAAATGAAGGAATCGAGTTGGTATCCGGGTATTACCGCGCTTTAAAGAGAAGCAAACCTTCAGACGACGCTATTCCGAAATTAAAGAAGTTAGAGGCCAAATTTGAGACCACTGTAATGAGCTCACTGAAAGGTGAAACAGAGTTTCCTGTAAAAAATAATTTCTTCATTCTTCTGAAGAAACTAATTAACACAATAAAACAGTTTCATGAGAGTTGCCACGTTGAAACTAATATAGATTTTAAGGCATTGCTAGATATAGTAAGTTCATGTAAGGGCACAGTTAAAACAAACAAACCGCAACCTCAAATACAAGAAGCGCAGAATACACAGAATGGGAAAAAATCTAAGAAAAACAAGAAGAAAAGGAAATTAGAAATGTCGAATGGCCATGCAGAAACACAACAAAAGAAAATAAGGAAAGATTCTAATATAAGCGAATAACAGTGTTGTTGGTGTTAATTCATTTTAATATTTTATTATAATCAATTGACTACAATAAGTATTTGGCAAGCATTTTTCTTAGCATTCCTACTCCCCCTTTTTTTTTTTTTTTTTTTTTGTTGACCCAGTGGAAATCCTTTATGGATACCCCTAACCCGGGGGAGCCGGGGTTATGTGGGAGTCTCCGCCCTGCGGCGGCATACCCACTAAAACCACTGGGAAGTTGACCTCATTCCCTTGTGGCCGGGGGCAGCGGGGTTCCCTTTCGGAGTCTCCGCCACCCTCAGCCAGGGTCGGCCCTTCGGCCCCGTCTTCCGTGCGTCAAGAGAGGGACGGCCCTGGTCACCCAAGGCCGCCCCCAGACGTGTGGAGCCGGTGCAAGCCAGCGGAGAGCCCCCCGACCCTCCGCCAGTGGCCCCACTACGGAGAGGGAAGGAGGCGATGGATCGGATCGCCCCCTCCTCCTTCCCCGTCGTCTGCGCCGGAGCGGATCCTGCGGAAGTCGTCCTCCCCGATCCGCCCCGCGGCCCCTTCTGCGACATTACCTCTTCGCAGAAGGAGACCACGGCTTGCCACGATCTCTCGCCGCCGAGCATGGCTTTCACCACGGCCTGCAACGAGCGATCCCCTCCTCCTTTCCTTGCACTCCCGACCGCGACCCACACGCGGCGAGGAGCACAAGGAAAACCCCCCCTGGTGGCATTGCTGCCACCAGCCAAGCGTGGAGCGCCGTATCCTCCGACGCTCCACACACCATCCGCTGTGCCCTCTGCTAGTCAGAGGGACACGCGGACGGGCCCACCGTGTCGGGTTATTGGCCACCGTGCGGTACTACTGCATAAAAGCTATGCAGTAGTACCGCACGCTGTTGCCCAGGGTGCACCACGTGGAGGTTACCCGACCTAGCACCCCATTCCTACTCCCCCTAAATTAAGGCAGGCTTACATCCTACTATCATAATATCCTGCTAGACCTACTTCCTACTAAATATTATAAACGCTACAAGTTTGTAAGAATGTATGGATTTGTTTGTTACTCTTTCACGCAAAAACGAGTGAAAAGATTTACATGAAATTTGGAATGAAGGTTGTTCATGGTCTGGATTTAAAGGTTATCGCGGGGTGCAGCTGCTTCGAAATAAAATTATCTTGGTTTGTGATTCAGCTAATTTGTTTTTCCGAGGCCTAATGATCGAACTGTATTAAGTCGAAAAATGAAAAGAGAAAAAAATAAATGGTTTTGACATTAGAGTAAATTATTCTGGTTCAAACTAAAGCTCTATCAAAATAAGGTTGAAATTTGTAAAATTTTATTTGACAGCTCTAAAAACAATCGTGTCGTAGTTGAAATAGATGGCAGCAGTTACATCCGTTAAGTGTTGCTATCACTTTAAAATTTTGTACTAAAAGGTTAACTTTATTTCGGATTCTGGAGAAACTAGCGACTGGAAAACTTTTACTAAGTACTATAAATATCGCATTCAGCTGAATTAAGCTTATCGCGGTAAGCTCTCGATTGCATCATAGATTTGGGCCCATCACCAAAAATTAATCAATAGTACCTTTAAATCGTGCGGAGTCAGCATGGCAATACTCCGCACCGGATGTAAGCAGCAACTCATATGTTTCACAATCTGCACAAAACTCAGCCAGCCATCTTTTGTGGAAAAATCATTTGTTTCGTGTCGTCAGGGTTAAATTCACAAACGTAATTAAATGTCAGAACCACAGTCTTCGCTTTTGTTAAAAAAGCAGTTAGCTGGTAAGTACACCTCGCTATAAAACCATAAGTGCCAGTCACTCAGTCCGTGTGTCGGACAATTCGGTTGTCCGAGCAATCATTGACCTCTGCAGGTCGAATTTTTAGTATCTCTATGTTAAAAATTACGCTCTTGTTTGTCTGCTTGCTTTGTATCAAGCGTAATTTGACCAGAGTCGGCGGTATGCGGGCACTACGACAAAATAAAATCAATACCGTTTCGTCGCAGTGACAGGTACGCGATGCTAATAAAACCATTTCAGTTCATTGTTCAGGCTTAGAAATAGTATTCACGTATATTCTCACACAGACATGTGTTAGTTTTATCTGATGTTATTATGAGTAATTGTACAAGTAGTCCATTCTTTCAGAACTGAACAAAAATCCAGTGGAAGGTTTTTCTGCTGGACTAATAGATGACAATGACATATACCGATGGGAAGTCCTTATTATCGGTCCTCCAGACACGTTATAGTAAGTACCAGTTTTTGTATAAACTATAATTAGACATTTGCCTATAAACCACGAAAAGTTAACTATTTTTAAACATAACCTCTAAAGCATGATTTTAGAAATCATGCTTTAGAGTTTAGTTTAGTTTTAGTTATAATTACGTTGTAATTCAGATCCTTAACATTATCCTTTCCGTTACTATGAGCAATGCAGATTAGGTAGGTATGATAATTATTCAAAAACCTATTTATATGCTTGCACCAAGAAAACCCAAACAATAAGCTAAGATAGCATTTAAGTTGTTTACCAAAACCATTTTTAGCTGAGGAAGTGTCATGCAAAGTAGAATGTATTTCAATGTATTCAATACAATATTACTTTTAAACACTACAAATTAAGCCAAAACAAAGCAATAATAAACAATAATCAATGTGAACATTATATCTGTTTGTCTTTATTTTTATTTTTGTGGTATTTTTAGCACAGGAATGTTGTGAAAACTACGCTATTTTTGACAAATAAAAGTAAGTTCCAGCCTTATGCACCTTTCTAAAAATCAAAAACAGATCATCCATATTATTTGTAAAAGATTTAAAAACAAAATCAAATATTAGTACAGCAATTATCAAGTATCCTAATAAAGTTCAAACATACATGTGAGCAAGTTAAAAATACCATTGTACCTACCTGAGTATAAAAGTCCTCTGCGAAACTGAGCCTTTGGCCAACCCTGTCGTAATAACACACTTGCAGGGATCCCCCTGCTGAGTAGCCAAGACAAAGGAATGGTTCAGCAGGTATTTTGTTTTTCCAGAAGAAATAATATTTTTTAGTTAAACTTCACGGACATTATGTATGTTAGTCTGTAAGATGTTTATTAATATGGGCCTAGTTGCGTAAAATAAAAAAAATATTGTTATTAACACGGGAATAGATGGCATGTTGAGGAGATATCTAGACTCAGTAGACAGTGGAAAAATGGTTTAAGATCCTACTAAAATAAAGTTAAATGTGATAATTTGTGTGAATGTGTGTTACCATGTAACTACTGAACCTCCTGGTTATGTATCCCACATGGTGGTGGGAGGTGGGGTTAGTCTTCCTTACTTTTTCCATAACAACTGAAACAATTTAAATAAAATTTTGAGTAGAGATATCTTATGCCCTGGATTAACGCATAGGCTAATATAGGCTCTTTTATCATCACCGTTTTTCACCACCTCACACATAAAACCACGGACGCAGCTTGTATTAGAATAAGCAACTGATACCTTCTGGATTAACACAAAGGCACAAATACATAGGCTCTTTTATCATTTCACTGTTTTTTTTTTCACTACACGGCTGAAAATGCAGGGCACATCTAGTATAAGTACATAACTGATACCATCTAGATTAACACAAAGGCAAAAATACGTAGGCTCTTTTATTATTTCACCGTTTTTCATCATCTCATGCATAGGGTTCATGATTTCTCGAGAAATTTACATTTACATATGTATTCTCATATTATTTGGTTCCAATAAAGTCAACAAATTCAGTGGTTTTCCTCTCAAATAAAAGTAGGTATCAAATTAATTATAAAACTTTTATTGATTATATTCAAAAACATTGATCTTATGATAAAGCAAATTAACTTCAGAAATAGTTTTATTCAGACTCCTAATTATAATGACAGCACTATTTTTGGCTGGTTATTTAGAAAAAATAACATCTTAAAACTTGTAAACGAAAATAGCTTCTATAAAACAAAAAAAAAAAAAAAAACATGAAAGAAAACATTAATATCTTAAATTCAGGTAGAAAATAAATGTAAATTATAATTAAATTACAATCCCAGCACCATTTATGGCAAGTTAATTAGAACAACAACAAATGAAAACTTTTTAAGATCAATGGAACATCTCATGCTGAGGAGCTGAACATACAGACAGACAAATACATAACAATTAGGTCAGCTTACTCTGTCTGATGAAATATGCCTTTAGAAAAACTAAAGCATTTATAGCTTTATTAGAGCCTGTCAGGCTGTCTTTGGCCTGCGCCGCCACGCAACACAACAAACGGCGATTTAATTTCTTTAAACATGATTTCTCGAGTTCTCGACTTTTCTTGAGCTTAATTTCCCAGGAACGAAGCCCAAAGATTTCCCGAGAATTCTCGGGAATTTCCGGGAATGAACCCTACTTATGCATGAAACTGCAGAATACAGCTTGTAGTGTTATAAGTAACTGACACCGTCATTGCGACGGTTGATTATAAACATGTTCTTTGTTACCTTTCCAGTGAGGGTGGATTCTTCAAAGCACACTTACATTTCCCAAAAGAATACCCTCTGAGGCCACCGCGGATGAAATTTGTCACTGAAATATGGCATCCAAATAGTGAGTAATGTTTCATTTTGTTATTCTATTCGCATGATTCAATATTTACTGAAGTACACAAAACAATAGTCTAATAATTTGTACAAAATAATATTTACAATTAGAAAAAAACATTTGAAGAGTTTTTATGTTATATCATTATGTAAATATACTTTACAAATGTGTGATTTATGTCTTGTGTATGTAATGTATGATGTTGTGTGATGTTTGTTAGCTTTCTCGGAACATTTTAGTTTGGTACCCTTATGTATACCACAATACTTTTAGTGTAGTTTAATTAAATATAGGGTGATGATGATGGGAAGGTGATTAAAAGTAGTTTCACCACATCATGTATAAATTTGACAGTTATTTAATTGTAGTTCTGATGCTGCACCAGACAGCAATGGACAAAATGATGTTCCAAGAACAAAAACCCTTTTTTACAGAACTTGAAGATAATCCTGATAATATCATTTATGTTAAAGTGTGTTTGTCTCTTTTTCATACAGCAATAGAGTATCAGATCAATGTGATTTTTGCATGTGTTTAAAGTTACGTTTAACCCTAGAAAAATGTATGTGTATGTTTTTATTGGGATTGTACTTTGTTTCGGATGAAACCGCATGCAGCTGGTATTAACTAGATAGATAAATAAACTATTGTTCACACAAGAAATTATAATCCCTAATAATATTTTCCCTTCACACTATAACCTTGGCCGCTTCAAACAAAGGGTTAATAGAGTCCTCAGAGGTAGGCAACGCACTGAAGATGCCTCGGGTATTGGAAGTGTCCATAGGCGACGGTGACCACTTACCATCAGGTGGCCCGTCGCTTGTTTGCCACTTATTTTGTTATAAAAAAAATTAAAAAACAAGAACAATAGAGATTAAAAACTAGTGCAACAACTAGCGGCCTGATAATTAAGGCAATCAAAATGATTTCAGTTGAGAAGAACGGAGATGTTTGCATATCAATACTCCATGAGCCTGGTGACGACAAATGGGGCTATGAGAAGGCTTCAGAAAGATGGCTGCCGGTGCACACAGTGGAAACAATCCTCATCAGTGTTATCTCTATGCTTGCCGACCCCAATGACGAGAGCCCAGCTAACGTTGATGCAGCGGTAAGCAATCTATTAGTTTCTCATTTCGTATACAGTGCACAAGTTATTCCTTACAGTGTGCCTAGCACAACTTTGACGTAAAACTACGTAGCGAATATTTCATAGAAAAGTGTACGCCATTTACGCCCGTCAGAATCGCCACTGACAGGCACAATTAATCCGCATTTAACTCATTCAGCCGACGACACGCCTAGTGTGTCCTCACGCATTTCTATTGACATGCTGTGAACACGCCTAGAGTGTCGAACTTACTCGCGTTTTATACAGGGTTATTCGCGTTTTATACAGGGTTATAAGGAAAGGGTGTACTAAGCCGAAAAAGGCTCATAGTACTCAACATTATGAACAACTTTGACTATAGATTATCTATATATATTTTACATATTACCTATACTATAGATTTTATATTAGCTATACTATAGATTTTATATTATGGATTAAAGATTAAATGACAGGTACTTGCAATGCAAACAATTTGATTTAGACAGCTAGTTGAGGCGTGTGGCCCATGTAGGTATAGCCCGGTCACATTATCTCGAGACCTCGCTGGAATGCGAACCTTCCGCCCCGTTCTTCTTTCACCTCTCTGCGCTCGCCAAGGCGCGTCAGTACGGTTAGCACTTTCGTTGCCGATACGCGTCGACTTGTTTTCGTGGTATATTTTTAAACATTTCATTGTTACGTTTAGACTTTTACGACGACGCCAGGTCTCGAGATAATGTGACCGGGTTATATATGCCACTGTCATCGCAAAACGTAGGAACTTTTATGCGTAAAATAACAACTTACTGTGAAACTGACAGTTAAAAAATTAAGTTGATTCCGTAATGGTCAGAAAAGTCCTCGCACCGTCATCTGGAAAGTTCCACGGGGAAATTATTTTTATTTTTATTGCAACGCAAGTGTCTTCATTACTTTAAATGTTTTGTACTTGCAGTATTTAGTTTTGGAAGAGGAGCTACCATTTACAGGGTTTTGTCGTATCTTTAAATTGTATTTCCTTCCTTGACTTACCACTCCCGTTATTAATGAGTTGATTACACATAACGAGTACAGTGGCGAGTCAGTGTCCTTGCCGAGTACTCGGTTTGTATAAACAGTTTGATGAGGCGAGACAGTCATTAGAACCATGATTTGTTTACTCGGCCGAGTTTGCTCATTTACTCGTATGTACTCGTTACGTGTAATCAACCCATTAGCACTACTCTCCTACTAATATAAGTACAGTAGAACCTCTATAAGTCGAACATCAAGGGAGACGCCAAAAAATTCGAGTTATAGAGTTTTCAACTTATGGAGGATTTCGACTTAGGCGGATTTTGATTCGACATAAAGAGTTTGAGGTTTATTCTTATAAATTTTGAGTTAGAGAGGTAAAATAAATAAAAATTCAACTTGCAGAGGTGACAAACATATTTTTATTTATTATAAATCAACATTATTTCAAATCATTTTAAAATAAAAAATATGGCATTAAAAAAAGTCAGTAATTTTTTTTTGCTTTAGATAATTTGGTTGTTCTCTATATCTATAGCATTGTCTAATCTATAAAGAGCAAAAAATTCTTCTTCTTCAGAGTTACTGGTTTGCTCTATAAAATTACGTAAGGTATTCAATGCGGTTCGCGCCTCTTTGATGGAAACCCATGGAGCGCATGTACTATTCACGTCTTCTATGTCATCTAAATCATTAGTATCGGTTTTCTGAGCTACTGAATCGATAATTTCGTCATCAGATAATGTCCCAGCACTCCAGCAGTCATAACTCCATCATCGCACTGTTGTACTAATTGATGTGTATTGCAGTAGAACCAAACTACTTCTGACAGTATTTAAGTCGAAAACAAATGACTTGCTTAGCTAAATTTCAAAGGAAATCAAAATTGAACACCTGACACCAAGCAAGCAAACACGTGTTTACGTGAGTCATAAATTTATTATCGTATACTCCTAAAATGTTTTTATGAAACAATAGTGTATTCACATTGTCGGCAAGTTCTTAAAGTCGGTAACTTATTTTTGTTCGAACAATAGAGGTAATAAATTCCAAATGATCAAGTTGTAAAAGTTGTAAAATAAAACGTTGCTATGTTCGAGATACAGAGGTCAAATTTAATTTTTCGAGTTATAGAGTGAAAATATTTACCAAAATGGCTTGGAGGGAGACTCGGTGATTATTTCGACTAACAGAGGGTCAAGATTTCAAGTAATGGAGGTTTTGGTGTTTGAAGGGAAGGGAACAAAACATTTTTTCGAGATTTGGAGGTTTTTGACTTACCGAGGTTCGACTTAACGAGGTCCTACTGTACAAGTAAAGTAACTACTAACTTCTCTCCTATCCTTCTCCATTCCTACCATCCTAAAAGTTTGTCTTTATAAAATAGATCCTAATTTAAATTCATAACATAATTGCCACTAGTGAAACAGCCCTAGTCATTACGTTATTTGATTAGAATTAGTAGTACCTTTAGCATCATTAGCAAAGATATAATATTTTTTAGGATAAAGGGGTTTTAACATTTTACTATGGTGCCTGGCATACCGGCAAATCGCCATTTTGGAAATTTTCAACCACCCAATCAAAATACACAATAATATGATAAAGGACTTCATGTAAACAAAATGTCTGCACTAGCATCCTAAAGAGCTGCTTTTCTAAGACGGAGCTCCAATATAGCAAATGGAGTTAGACAAAATTAGATAATGAGGATAACCCATCTTTCAGTTAATGTCTTGAAAACACGACAAAGTGTGTTTCAGTTTTTGTGTTTGGAGTCCTCTATTGATTTATTGAGGTTTGTGCAAAGCCTCCGATGTCACGACAGTATTCAAATGGCGGACTTGTAAATATTCCACAGAGGTTAAAACTCCTTTGGAATTATCTCACTATTTTTATTTATTTAGTCTGATTACTTGCATATCACTAATACTCACATTTAATGTTTGCATCCACAGAAGGAATGGAGAGAGCGATATTCGGATTTCAAAAAGAAAGTCGCCAGATGTGTTAGGAAAAGTCAAGAAGATTGCTTTTAGTTGCGGGCGAATGTATATAAGCAATGTGGGAGACGGGCCACCGACATCGACACCAGAGCAAAACCACACCGCATTGAGAGATTTCGTTTGACGCTAGGTCACTGCGCCAACCACGTACGCCACTACATCCGTGTGCTCATTATGTTTCTTTTTACAGAAAGAGTGGAGAGAATCATATTCGGAGTTTAAAAGAAAAGTAGCACAGTGTGTAAGAAAGAGCCAAGAGGAATGTTCCTAATTAACAGTGCCCTCTTTTGTTTAGTGATGTGTGTTGGTGGTGAAGTAAGGGTGTGGCATCCGGTGAGGCTCTGTGCGGCCCAACACCCGGCCCAGAGACACTATTGAAATTGATTTAAAATAAAAACTTATTGTAATTAAAATGGTATCGCTGCCGTATTTTATATTAAAATAGAATTCAATGTCTTTTGTCATCTTTTTTAAGACGTTAGCTAGCTATTGTTATAATAATGAAATGTGTATGGTAATTTTTGATAGAAAACAAATCTGCATTTTTTTTTCTTTCTCTTGTATGATTAAAGTTTGATCTCTGTATAGTAGAAACCAAATCTGATGTAATATTACAACGGGAATTATTTATTACGTGCCTGAACCGAGAGAGGGTTAAAATAGATTTATAAAATATTTTAACATGCAAGTCACATAGAAATTTTATAAAAATTGTAAAAGCAAGCTGCATGTAAATTGTTAGTTACCGAACAGAAGGACGATTCGCCGATGAATTGTGGAGACCACAATGCTTCTCTGATCTAGTGACTTCTCTGATCAGATGACTCTAGTACTAATTATAGTAGTAAATTTATTACCTAATTATAATTTTTACTGAATAAAACCTTTTTTTTGTATAAATTATTATTATTCCTATAGACTTCCTATGATACTTCCTTGCCCCTGGGTATAAAATGTACGCTAATTTTCTATTTTCCTACATTGTTAAAATAATATAGATATATATAGATTTATATCTAAAGATTTCATGATCGCATATACTAATTTTATGAATTAATGTCTTGCAATAATTGTATTGAATGAGCAATTTAAATTTGTTTTGGTGTTTTTCGGTAGTAGATACCTATGTAAACTATTTCTATAATGAATTAAAATTATATGCTTAAATTCTTATTATAGTCTAAAGTCGGAAGAGCCACAATAAATGTTACCGAAGAATGTTATACATACTTTAGAGTACTGTGCTTTAGAATTATGTAGGAAAATATTTTTATGCTCTAAAACCCCTGTTACTATCCATCGAAAGTTGATTTGTGACATGTGTTATATAATAATACTTTTACCCATGTATGTATATTTTTTGCTATAAAATAATGATGCAGTAAAGACGATATTTTTATTTTTAACTACTCCTGGACTGAGTAGGTAATCACTACGTTCTCGTATAAAGAATCATACCCTATATAGAGTAGGCTACTCTATGCCTGACTTGAAACTTATACCTAAGCCAAGAAAAATATGCATTTATTTCGTAATTTGAGTAGTTCATCAGTTCATAGATTATAATTATTACCTAAAGATGGAGCCATAGTGTAACCGCACATGCAACAGCTATATTCTTGAAATGATGCCAGGATAAATATTCCAAATTATTTACTTCTGAAAATAAAACATTATTACACAGGGTTATAAGGAAAGGATATGCCAAGCCGCAAATCGATCGTAGTAGGAAAATGACTACTACTAGTATACTAATCTACTCATAATAAATTATGAACATCTTATAAAAAGGGCAATCTTGCAATCGCGAAAATAATCGTGGTCTACCGTGGGCACTACCGGTAGTGTCATGGGAAAGTAAAATTTCCCATGACACTACCGGTAGTGCCACGGGTAAAAAAAGAATTTCCTGTGACACTACAGTGGCCTTAGTAGTGACACGAGAAAATTAATTTCCCTTGGCATGGTTGAAACTACAAACGTAATCCCCTTGATTTTTGCTTTGTTACCAATTATGAAACAAAAACATACGTGACCCTACACAATTTGATAAAATCGGAACTACCCAATTGGTCTCCTGATATATTCCACTGCGATTTTGAGTTGGCAGCGATCAATGCGTTGACAGAAGTTTTCCCCGACATTCAACTGAAAGGCTGCTTTTACCATTGGTCAAGAGCCATATGGAAAAAAGCCAAAGCAATGGGCTTTATTAAAAAGAAAGGCCACAAACGTATTATTGGACTAACAGCCGTCCTCCCATTGTAGCCGGACGAAGAAATTGTGCGTGGTTGGGAATATGTAAAAGCGGAAAGTCAAGACTTGGGCAAGCAAAAGTTTATAAATTACATATATATAGAACGTTTCAGGCTCAAAAAAAAAACAGGTAAATGTTGAGTATTTATGGTCTACGTCATAGAACAGATAATGCTATGGAGGGTTGGCGCTCCAAAATTAATAAAAGGGTGACGAAAGGTTCAATCACGTTACCACGATTGATAAAACTCCTGAGGCAGGTCCAAAACACAAAGATGAAACGACAACAAACGAACAAGGGGTCAAAACGGACCAAAATTGCTATAGATAATGACGACTATTATCATGAACATTCTTCTTCAGTTTATCAACGGAGAATTATCGGTTGGTAACACATTGGAAAAATTGAGATCGATTTTCAGGGTATAAATCGCGTCAATACGAAATTGTTTATTCTTTTTTTAAGCTTTCGTTTTCATTATTTTATTTAAGTTTAATGGATGGTAGTGCCACGGGTAATTAAGTAGATCACGGGTAATTTTGTTTTATGCGTCCAATGAGCCAATCAGAGATGTAGTGTCATGGGAAAACAAAATTTCCCATGACACTACTGGTAGTGCCAAGCAGTAGTGCCCACGGTAGAAAACGAAAATAATGTACCTAGTCTTAGTTTTGGGTCAGCAGGAAATATGAAATAGTCCAATAAATATTTATTGGGTACAATCCTAGGCAAATATAATTCACAACCTGGCAGCACCAAATCGTAGAAGGCTCACGAACTTATCTATGCTCACGAAGTAACTATTTCCTTATCTGTGGTTTTCCCACCTTGGCGCGGTAACGCGGTAATGCTGGGGCTACATTGGCGGGCGAAGATTCGTGTCGAGTTGACGCGATGCATCGTACCGGATTGTGTTGTTCAGTTTGTTGTGCGGCCGAGTAATTTAAAAATGAAGGAAATAGTGGCTTTGCATTATAAGTCAGTAAATTATTATTTATTACAATTGTACGAGTATCATTTATGAAATGATAAAAATGAAAAAGAGACAACAATAACACATAAATGTTACTCCACTCCATAGTGTACAAAAAATACAGGCACGTCCGTCTTGATTCAAAGTCTGGACGACACTGAATTGACGTAGGTGTAGTGTAGCCACCCAAGCGAATATTGTCGCGACAAATCCCTTTGATTCGTGCCAGTTTACCGACAGCTCCCCGATACTACATCGTCTTCGCCCGAACACTACGCGATGACACGATGTACCCGGCCACACTAGCGGGCTACGGCGAATATTCGCCGTAGCTCGCTAATGTAGCCCCAGCATTACAGCAACGGGGACAAAAAGTGAAATGTCTTGTCTCTTTTTCAACCGTGTTTGGCACTTGCCATCTTGCTCTTTTTTACAAAGTAGCAATTATGGTTCCATCTGTTTAATCTGAGATGGAAGACATAAATTATCACGGTTAAAAAAATTGCGTCTCCAAAATTGGTTTATTACAGTAAATGTATTTAGCCAATATATGATAATTCTTACCTGACTGCCTAGAAAGAACATGTTTTTACATCTACATAGGTTTCATAATTTTACTATTATATAAGTACCTACTTGTAAATAGCCGAGCTGATATGGACATGAGTGATATCATTAGAATTCTTGCATTATTTGCAGTGAAATGGGATCAAAGATTATTTTCTTAAAAAAATAATTGGTGTGGTTGTTTTAATGAAATAATTTATTAAACATGTTATCTATGTCTTCAACTACTAATCACTTATCAGTCTTTTAATTAGTTTATTCACTGTCTGAGTTTTCTGCTAAAACAACACCTCTATAGCTTCTCGGGTCATATGTACTCTCAAAACATCTCTTGAACACAGATTTAATCATAGACTTGGAAGTTGGTGATCCTGGTATGTTTTCGTTATCACAGTCCATTGATTCCTCATTGTTATTATTCACTACTTTATTAGTACCATTCATATTGTTAGTTACAATATCCTCAGGTATGTCAATAAAGTTAAACAAATGAGAATCTTCTTCTAAGCACTTGGAGACTTCAGCATCCATGTGTGGTTTCTTCTTGACTGACTCTTGAATATTGGTTGTTTCTTTTCTTTTATTTCTCTCGACTGTTGTGTTTTGTGTTGACGTTGCTTGGGTGGCACTATCAGGTTTGGAAGTAGCTAACACAAAGTGTGCTTCAAATGTACAACCATTGTGGACTATGAATACAGCTGGTCGACCAGTTATTTCGAAATGCAGCTGCAGAGGGAGCGTTAGAGCTTCAGCAAAAGCAAGTAACGCTCTAAACTCCTTTAGCGTAAATGTTATAGTCGTCTCTGTTCCTATTGTATAGCTATCAAACTCTAAAGGTTTTAAGCTAACTTGTGTCCGTATTATTTTTGAGAGATCGGAATTGGTATCTATGTAATTTCTTAAAATTAGTGATAGTGATGAGGCTTCTAATGTCACTTGGTCATCCGAGCTCTGGAAGTTGCTTAAAGCTTCAGATAGTATCCTTTGAGGTGATGTTATTCTGCAACAGTGAGAAATAAACACATTATAAAAGGATCAAACATTATCATCACTTTAATGCTTAACACTTTGGCTGCGGGAAACACATACTTACCCTGTTTTCCTTTGCGCGACGCGAGTGCGGCTGCACACGGCAGGCGCGTTTAAAGCAAGGTGTTTGACTATTAGCCGCGCCTGGGGCTAGCGCATGTGATTACAAGCCGCAGTCAAAGTTAAACAATTTTTTTTTAAGTTACCTGTTTGGTACTAAATCCTTTGTATATACAGCTTGCATAGCCTTGCAATCAAGAATTGAAACATAATGTGTCTTCACTATTCCATGCTTGCATTTCAACTGGAATATTAGTTTACAGGATTCTGGATCCAGTTTAATTTCTAAATTCTCCACTTGTTTGTCCATGTGAGAAGGTGATTTGAAGGTGTTTAGTGCAGACTTCATAGATATTTTACATTTCAAACCCTCATTATCATCTGTAGAGTAATAATTGTAATTGAAGTAGGTGAAGAAATTCTTATTGAACTTGACCATGGCATAAGCCGATTCGGCAGCATTCAGAGTTCGCAGCATTATGCAGTCGGGAAGAGATTCCAGGTATAATTCATCACCAAATCTGGCTAACGCGTGTACTGTTCTTCCTAGAACTGAAAGTAGGAAACATAAATCAGAGTTGGTATGGTCTCTGAATCAGTTCACGGGATGAGTACTCAATCCGAAACATTCGGCCAACGTATTAGCAGAACTTACTCACCTTTTACATTTGGTCCAGGCACATGGCATTTCATGTTATCAATTTAATTTTTAGCTTTTACAGCTTTAGATAACTTGATTTTTGAAATCATTAATCAAATCGATTTGAAATAAAAATACGCGGAAGAACTTGTTTTCCCCAGATTTTTGACATTGACAAGTTATTAATGTGCAAACTTGACATTGACATAGTTGGCATTATAGCAATTAAAAAGTTTTTTAAATTTTTTAAGGCTCCGCACGGTTTTGATTGACCGACAGAAATGGTACACCAATGAATCCCGTCGAAGACCAATCCCAATCTATTAATTAGTACTCGTATTTTATTATTCTACATAATTCTATTATAATTATTATTCTTGCAGTTTGCATATATCGTTTTTAATTAATTTTAATATCATCAAACTTACCTTTCTGTGGACGAGCATCCGAGCAGCTGCTCGGGTCGGAGCTCGGACCCCATCCGTCAAAGTCGTCATTGTCAGTCGGCCGGCTCGCCTCGCCACGCTAGTCTTGTTTGGGCCATGCTGATGTAGGTGCGTGTTAAAAAGAAAGCCACCAGAAAATACGAGTGAAAGTTCGTCCACTTACGTTGTTGCTCTATTTGTAGTGTGTTAAATTTGGCTTCCTATCTAATGAATTAGAAAACAAAAATATTTTTCAGTGTTTTTACCATTATGGGCGAGTTGAGCGGTAAGTGGGATGAGACATGTGTTTTTATTATTTAAGTAACTGGTTCTATGTTATGACCTATTATAACTCTATTGACTTATATAATGTATATTTAGAAGTTTGAAAACAGATAGAGATGATGGTTTATATCTTTATTGGTGAAAGTGCGACTAAACATTTTTTATAATATTACAATTTCTTAATACTTTTTTAGTATTTTATTTTTAGGACATTTAGGACATTTCTAGACTAATATAAACTTACATTTAAGTCGGTATTATTAAACTATCTGCATAAAAAATATATGATGCTAAGATATTTCTAAATACCTGTATGGTACCTTTCGTGATACCCTTAATATAACAATAGAAATCAGATGAAACACACAAAAGGATTGTTTTGAAGATATAATATGTTCATCAAAATCGAAAATAACTCTGTTTATATTTTGTTTGTTGATAGATACCTAAGATACCTATGTACTTACTTAATTTATGTATAGAAATATTAACATCCCCCTCTTATTATTTTTAAATGAAAACCGTTAAAACAAAAACGACAGTCCATTCAAATCAAAAAGAGCTTAATTTCAAAAAATACTTCTTGAAGTTGCGTTCGTTCTTCAGAAACTCGAAGTTTTCTATGGTAGTGTTGGAGACATGCCATGCTACTAGAAGTTTGCAGGAGCCGTTTTCCTCCGTGCAGTACTCCAGTGGCACGTCGGGGCTAGAGAGGCCCCTCACGGGGTAGTAGCTGTACTCTGAGAGTACCCTCATGCCGCATTCCGCCAAGTTTTCGTCTAGGCTTCGTATTATCCCTAAAAAAAGAGAAGACTACGTGAAATGACGTGATCATTTTTGCGGTTCAAATTTTTTCGTATTGCATGTTATGATGGGCTTGCGTTTGACCGCCATCTCGTCCGATGGTAAGCAACGACACAAAACAGAAGGTACAGAAATCAATCTACTTACAAAGTGCGCTCGAGCAACGCACACATAGATACCACTCACGGACACGATATTTCGGACCATTATTTTAGTTATTATTGGTTTATATTTCTGTTCTTCCTGTTTCATTCTCAACAATGAATCAAAGAACTAGATAAGAGTGCCACCACCACGATATTTTTTGTGCATAAGTCAAAGTTGACAATCCTAGCGCGACCGCCGAGCATAGGCAAGGAAAGCTAAGTAAATACATGTACTTCACTTTTCAACGATGGTATATCTTTCGGGAAACACCCACTCGGGCAAAACGTCCCCCAATAACGGTTCGCACAATAAAAGTGGAATCAAAGCAATCAATAATTGTACATGTACATATCATATCAATGTTTATGTGGTAGGTAATAAGGCCTCGTCAGTCACCGTATCACCCATATCACTTTTACCCCTATATCCGGATTCCGGATCACTATTATGTATAACAGTGACTCGTTTTTGCGCTCAGATTTTTGTGTTTGTAACACATTGTTATCTATCAGCTAAAGTGCTGGCTATATAGTTATCGTCAGTACATTTACCAAGTCAATATTGACAATCGGTACAGTTAGCTTTGATCACACAGAGCGACCGAAGATAACACAGGTTTCACCTCAATGTTTAAGTTTAGCTTACGTGTAGTAGCGGTATCCCATACTAAGGTTTCAAGTTTTTAGGCCAGTTTATATGCTGGCTGGTAAAAAAAAGTTGAACTACCTCGGGATATAAAACTCCTTTGGCAGTAGCCATAAAAAAAAATTCTTACATAGCATGCTCCAGGGTGTAATTGCAGGAGTGCTCACGTCTGAGGAACTAGGATCTTCTACGCACTGAACCAACCGCGTCGGTATCTTCATGGGCTATTATTACTCGATCACCAGAACAGGGTCAAAGACCCTATTCTGGGGCGCACGAGGTTATCTCCGTTATTATCACTCTTATGACATTTCTAATGAAAGCGACAGTGACCGAAACAATATCAACTCGCCAAAAAAAGGCCTTAGACCCCTAGGATAGGTGTAATAGGTTCACTTTGGAATAGGTACTCTTTGGTCAGACCTATAAATGGATGGTATCATACAAAAAACCTCCTCACCATTAACGCAGGTCTCGTTTATCAGCCGCCGGGGCACGCTCATGTACTGCTCCAGAGTGTTGTTGAACGTCGGCTTGAGGCATAGGAAGTCGTCTTCGATGTACTGAATCCGCCGCCGCGTAGGGATCGTCTCGTACTTGATCACCGAGTGAAAAACACACGGATCGGGTTTGGCTGTCACCTGGCGGGAAAAAATTACTGAAGATTATGAGGCAAAGAATATTTTTCTGTACTTAACTATTTTTATTTTTTATTTGTTCCTATATATACTACTTCCTATAGAGTCCTGAGTGTCCTCACAGTAAGGTACAAGAATGACCACCGTTTTTCTGAATAGACTAGTCGTCGCGTGGTCTCTCCACTTTTAGTTAAAACTCGAAAGAACAGGATGTTCAATTCAAACAGAAACTCATAGATACACCCTTTTTGCACACCTGTTTAAATACATGGTGTGTTAAAGTATCTACAAGCTAGCTCTAAAAAAATCTAGTTCTAATTATAATATGTACTCAACTTCTAAATGTCATACCATTGTAAAATCTCATAAAATTACTTCGAACAAAAACATAGCATTAGCATACACAGTTACATACTATCTATGTATATCACGCTTAGTTTTAAATTATTTCGTTTGGTCGGTGAGGTAGATGTAGGTACAAGCACAGAAGAAATAATAGTGCTGCTACAAGGTTTAAGTCTGCTACCAAAACCACCAAAACTGGGTATTGTTGTTGGTACCTACCTTAGACTAAAATAAAATGATTTAAAAATGATTAATTAATTCATTAATTTCAATAAAATGATTCATTTTATTTTAGTCTAAGGTTGGTACGAGTATTGTTTTGACTACATTTAGTACCTATGTCGGCAGGTGTATGTTTGTTACTTCGTACTTAACGCTGAAACGGCTCAATGGAATTTAGTGACATTTGGCGTGCGTGAACATAGCTTATTCCCTGGATTTACAAATAGGCTACTTTTTCCATAAAAAAATTCGTAGGATTGCGGGTGGAACCGCGGGTCGCAGCTAAACTCAGACGCTTAGTTATTTTCTTCTAAATATAATCGTTTTTACATTATGTCTGCTACTTCTGACCTTTTGTTATTTATTTTCCAGACAGCTCTTTTTTTTGCTAAAATTTTACGAAGCGATTGTTTGTTTGTTCTTTTTCTGTAATGTAAGTTATATAGCACCTATTTTGTCTTACTAAATATGAACATACATTACTTTTAAATAAATCTATTTTCAAATATCTCAAAATTGCAATTGCAAACAGTGCAGCGGGTGTTCGTCTTACATTGTAAACTTGTTGCTTCTCACGATTTCGTCAACGAGTATCTCACAGGATCAGGAACCGTTAGTTGTCCGAGATACAACTATCTATAACGTAGCCTACAAGTAAATTCATATTATAAGCTCCTCACCTTTCGTCCAAATCCGTCCTGTCGTTTTTTTGTGATTAATAAACATAGTAGGTACATACATACTTTTCGCATTTACATTATTAGTGAGAATAGGAAGTAGGACTAGTCATTGCTTGGGTTCTATAAAATCATTAAAATCTTGATTTTTTTATTACGTAAAAAAAAAATATAAAACAATTACTTAGTATTTTGAATTATTTAAGTAAGAGTACCTAAAGGTCATACAATGAAACTTGCAGCGCCCTTACAGGGTCCTTGTACCGACATCACCGAAGTCTGATTATAGATCGATGACCGACATTTAGTTTGTAAGAACTTGTATGTACGACTATGTACTACGTATGTAATAATCTTGTATTTATAATTAAAGTTTGTACACTGGCAATATTTACCTCTTGTCCAAAACAACGTACAGGAGAAATGAAGGTCTTAAAGTTGTTATTGTAAAGGGGCTGCATCGCGCCGGTGCACAGGGTCCAGACGCCCTCGCGGATGAAGTACTGGCGGGGCGCCTGCCCCAGCACCGACACTGTGATGGTTGACACCCCATTTCTGCAACCAACAAGTAACCCTTAGTGCAGAGAAAGTGCACTTTTTACGCCAAATTGTTTCTCCAGCTTTTTTTTTTGCACTTGAATAATTCCGCGTTTAACCACCAACTCCCCTGATGGTAAGCGACGTTGTGGTCGAAGTGTTGCTATACTTAACACGGGAATACTCACGTAAAAATTAACCACCGTATTTATTCACCGAATTTGATTGAAACTAGTCAAAGTAAACGACTTAATTTTAACGTGAGTATTCACGTGTTAATTATAACAAAATGTGTCAAAACCGTTTCCATAGTAAAATAATTGTTTCTGAAGTTTTTAAAAATAGAGGCATTTTCAGAATTTTGAATATCTATATTTTTAACCGACTTGAAAAAAGGAGGAGGTTATCAATTCGTCTGTATGTTTTTTTTTTATGTTTGTTACCTCATAACTTTTGACTGGGCGAATCGATTTTGATGATTCTTTTTACTAGAAAGCTGACGCTTCCCATTTGGTCCCATTTCAATTTAGTCCAGTTCTGATAATGGTATCCATGAGAAAACCATATAAGTCTTAAATTTGCATTAAGTACGTGCGCGACAAATAGATGAATCATAACTCAATAGTCGGTCTTTTGAAGTCGGTTTTTTTGTTTTTTGTTTTGTAAAAATAATGTTCTTGTATACTTAATGTTTATTAAATTGAAATTAAGGCGTCATGTGCCGGGTCGTTCTCTTCCCTCAAATATGGTTGAGGAGGGCGATGGCTGGCACATGCGTCACACTCGTGACCGGGTGCTGCTTGCGGGTCGCTGGTCTGCTCGAGGCAAACACACAATTCTTTTGTAGTTGTAAATATTTAATTTTATAAATAACTCTTCTTGTTGCACTGCCTAAAGTAAATTAAGTTGTAAAATTTGTAAATGTTAATAAATTCAATTGTAATAGTAAAACTCACGGACCGTGGAGTCTGTGGTGTTTAATAAACTTATAAAAAAAAAAAAAATTGAAATTAAAATTAAAATAATTCATTTGAATGGAGTTAAAAAATCCTGAGTAAAAAAAATATTTTGTCAATAAAAATTTTGTATTACAAGACAATAGTTACCTAGTCAAGAATTTTGAATTGGTTTCCTTAAACAACGTACAAATTTACTTGGAATCAAAACAGGTAGGTAAAGGGCGTATCCTTATTCCAATGTGAACTATGCAACCATCACGAATTCACGATGTTTTTGACTGTTGATTTCCTGTCGACATCATACCTTGACCTATCTCTCTTACCTTAACCTTAAATTACCTATCTTTGCTTCAGTCAGATAATTAAAATTACCTTTTAAAATGCATCTGGTACCTATAACTAAGTATATATTTTTTTAACTATTTTCTCGTAAGGGTGTTTTAGGGAAAAAACTAGATATTTGAGAAGGCGGTAAAAAAAGTTTCATAAAAATTTTACGAATAGTTTTCGAAAAAATATCTACCAACAACACTGCCTGTCCTGTGTAGTATTGTAATATTGTGCTACAATGAAAATCAATCGTAATTAATATACGCAAAGGATAATTTTAATATGTATAACTTTAACCTACTCCGCCTTCTTTTTCTTGGTTTAACGTTCTTACCTTCCTTGAGAAATAGCATCTTTCAATGCAATTTCCTTCGCAGTAATAGCGGCTATTTCTTTTTTTAATGTCTCTGCCAGTATTTTTGCGTTCGCCAAAGTAGTTTGTAACTTCAGTTTCAAGCCACCGACTGAGTGCGCATTGTTCATGGACTGTGTGTCGAGTGGAAACTCCTTGGAGTTGAGGATCGGCACCACCTTTTCGTACTCATCCTCGTATTGTTTCAAGATGGCAGCATTTTCGCTTCCGCTTCTCCTGAAATTTTCAGGGTTGTCATCGCTAAAAAATGATAGTTTTAATTACACATCGTATTAGCCGAGGAAAAAAATATGATTGTACTACTTAATACAGGCCCAAGTTCCATTTGATGATTGATTTACAAAAAAAAACTGAACTGAACTGAACTGCGTTTGACCACAATCTCACCTGATGGAAAGCGATGAATTGGTCGAAGATGAAGCACGCTTGCCTAGGAAGTACCCATTCACTTTCAAATAATTATAATCTAGTTTCGTTATAGTCAAATAACTTTCATTTCATTTCAAATTTACTCATATCATTCCAAAAAAACTAGGTACATAATAATATCATTATAGTGCCATATCATATATTGGCAACAAAAGGGGGATAATCGGTGCAATTGCGGAAGAGATTCATCATTCCATTGCCGCACGCTTCACGAGGCAGGCAAAAGTTAGCCTAAAGGCTTCATGTTAAAAGCCAAATTTTAAAAAAAAGTTGTTACAGAGTTTAAACTAAGATCTAATCATAACTATGTCACAAAATACACAATAGTACCAGTAACTATGTGAAGAAACTGTGCAAGAGATAAATAATTAGGTACAAAGTACATGTTTGCATGAGTCGATTAGAGTAGGTGTTCTTTAGAATACCTATAGAATGACTTCAATTAACGTCTGCCTGTTAGTTATTAGATTTAAATATAAGCACAGAATAAATAATAGTTTGTACATACGTTCTACATAGAAGCAATAATATCATATCAAAGGTATTTTCTGACTTGGTTCTCACGGTGAATCTACAAGTTTGAATTCAAAGTAGGTAGCTAGGGAGAATTATCTGTTCTTCATTTAAATAACTTCATTTTTAAATTAAGCGTTAGGGCGCGTTTATACGACCGCGCAGTCGCCGCGCGGTTGGGGCGTTGCGGAACAATTGATATACGACCGCGCGGTCGCCGCGCGGTTGGGGCGCGATGCGAAATTGAACATTATGGCTTAGTAGATAGAGTTTACATTAGTTTTGAATGAACACAACCGCGCGGGCCGTCTAAATGGGGCCTTAAGTATCAGAACTCTTTGAGTATGTACAAAACCTGGATACGTAGAAAACTGTTCGAGTCCACGTTTGTAATCTGTTCAGCCCGGGAATGGAACAGAATTCCGGCTTCCTTGTTCCCTGAGAGATATAATCTTGGACTTTTCAAGGTCAGAGTGAATAGGTATCTTCTAAATCTGCGTGCTTCATCTTCGACCACATCGAAGCTTACCAACAGGCGAGTTGGTGGTCAAGTGCGGATTTATTCATTATAAAAAAGTACTGGCTGTTTTAAATTATAATGCGGAGTTTTTGCGAGCGTTAACACTTGTCGGAGACGGCGCGCGGCGCGCGGCGGCGCAAGGACGATCAGGTAATTGAAGTAATTTTCACACTAGACAACCAGATTTGTTCGAGAATAGATTTGAACATTCTGGTTTTTGCTGTCTCATGATGAACGATGCGAACTCTAACAACTCTAACAGTTTCGTATAAGTGAAAAATAAGTATAGAATTTTAAAAAGTGTTTAAAATGACTCACAATAGTTGGCCTTGGACCGGTGTCATCCATTCAGAAACCTGAGAAAAAAAATTCAATAATGAGTACCTTAAGATGTTATTACATCGCTGTACCTAAGTACTAAGGTGTTCCTGATCTGATCATACGTGACCTGTCATCAAAGACAACCTCTGGAAAACTAAAACAACCAACAACTAAAACAAAAAACTATACTATACCTATATTAAAGCCCAAGTTTGAAGGCTTTTTAAGACAGATCTAAATTTTATAAAACTATTGGCATCCCTGTCGAATGGCTTGCAATGCTAAAGACAGATATATTTTTAGTTAGTTTAGATCTGTCTTAAAATGCCTTCAAACTTGGGCCTATTATATTGCTATACATAGATAATTATTAGAGTCACTTTTTTACCCCCGACGCAAAAATAGTGGTGTATACATTTGTCCGCTATGTTATGTGTGTTTGTGTATGTATTTCGGTGGCACCGATTTGGACACGGTTTTTTTTTATTTGAAAGCAGGTTTCCTAGCGGTGGTTCATAGACATGTTTTATCAAAATCGGTTCACTCGTTTTAACGTTGGTGATTTTTAAATTTTTAATCTAATTTTGTGACTTTCTAGTTGATACGTAAGAATTATGAAAGGAACAAAAAAAAAGTAAAATTAATCGCTTATAAAACTGTTTTTGTGGCTGCTTCTGCTAACCCATATTTAGAAATCCTCGATAAACTATCTATACAAATTAGGAAACATAAAAAAGATAAGGCGCACTCAGTCTACTCATTATTAACATACATATATTACTTATTACCTGCAACGTGAAATGATGGCCGATTCTAGACAGAGTTTCTACGTAGAGAAACATCCTCATAATGACACTCGCATATATATTTATTATATAAATATGTATTGTTTGAACAGCTTACCCAATCAGACGTGCTAAATTGCAGAACATATAGCAACACCAGCAGTATTCCACAAGGCATCGTGACTGACTACCTTTGCCTCAACCGTGCAAACTAGAGAAGCCAAAAAACCAAATAAAAAGCAAGTTGTTTGTAAACTTTGCTGATAAGTGGCCTCAACTTGTAGCTATTGTAGTCATCTATGGTGTATGGAATATGTACTTTTTGGTTGGATATATGAAATGTGGCCTTTTTGGTAGGTTGAACAGGTGTACTTTACAGTACTTACCTACTTAGTGTTTTTATGTGCAAATAAACACAGGGAATACCTTAGTACGCGAGTAAGGTGTGAACAATAAAGAGTTTATCTATCGATCTATCTTCTGATTTTTAGTGGCTGCCTACATCATTCAGAGCACATACCCTCTAAATAGTTTTAGGACTGGTATAGGCATAGGCATTTGGATCCTATTGATCCGAGGTTTAGGCTGTGCGTTGATATGTCACTCAGGTAAAGCCTTATAATATATACAATTTAAACTCCTCATTTATATGTACAAATATGTAAAGAATATATTGTACTTATTAGTCGTCTTGAGCATGTTGACCACGTGCACTAATTTATCAATTAAGCCGAGGCAGCATTATGCTGATGTTATCCGAGCGACGTGGTCATTATCTTCTCAGTGGTTATCTATAATCCATATCGATTTCATAGAAATACTAGCTCCTGCTCGCGGCTCCGCCCTCGTAGCCTTTTTTATGACTTCGGCTTCAGTTTCGATGACGGCTGCAATTTCTTTAAAAGCTAACTTCATCCTATCAACATAACGGTTTAACAAATCGACTACCTACATTCGTTGTTTATTAATTAACTAGCCTTCAATGGGCGAAAGGACAAAAAATAAACGTTAAGAGAAAAGAAAAGGAAAAATAAAACCGTGGGGCACGTCCCACGGTTTTCTTGCCCCACGGTTTTATTTTAGTCTAGTCTATGCATATGTTTATAATTCCCACGACTGTATCTATTTTATTATTTTTTGGTTTTTAGTACATTTATCTTAAACATTGCAATGTATGTTTTTTTTTAACATAAAACCGTTTAACTTAAAATTTTTTTTTACCTATTTTTATTTTCTAGTTTTTAGTTTTTATTTTATATAGTACATTGTATTATACTGGTTGAGCACTTTCATTTGATACCCATATTGATGGGATCGATAAAACCTACGTTATCCGCCATTTTGTAGCGGCCGCCATCTTGTATTTCAATTTTTTATAGTATATTGTATTCTGCTTGTTGAGCCCTTTCATTTGATACCCATATTGATGGGATTGATAAAACCTACGTTATCCGCCATTTTGTAGCGGCTGCCATCTTGGATTTCAATTTTTTATAGCATATTGTATTCTGCTTGTTGAGCCCTTTCATTTGATACCCATATTGATGGGATTAATAAAACATAAATTATCCGCCATTTTGTAGCGGCGGCCATCTTGAATTTATAATGATAATGAATAAACATAATTGTATTGTCACCAAAATCCAAAGAGTATACAAAATTTCAGATTAATCGGTTGACAGGAAGAGGGTGAAATTTGAATTACTAAATTTGACCCAAGAATAATAAATAAAACAAACGGGGTGAGCTAAATAAAACCGTTTAAAAACTGGCACTCGTAGTAACCGGCCAAAAATTAATTTCAAAACGTGCAAATTCTCTGCGTTCAATTCTACATGTGAAATACCTTCACAAAAGCCATAATACAAAAGTTAAAGTTGAATATTACCTACATGTCATCGTTGGAGACATGAAATTACATCTGATTGCGTGTGTAACCTTGGTGTATTACATTACATGTGGTTAGCTTAGTTTAGTATTCTGTGGCCCAGCTAAGTATAGTAGGATCGAGTTAGTAGGTGCGTAAATACCAACACCGGTAGGTACATCAAACCCCTACCCCTCCGAATTGGGTTCCCGCCTTTCCGTGGCGGGGGGGATAAGTAGCCGGGCCGCCTTGCCCGGTGAAACTAAGAGGAACCCTAAAGGTGGAGGCTCGGGCCGGCGCCCTGGACATTCCGGGAAGCGGCGGTCTGGGCCTAGGAGCCCTCCCGTATACCTCTCCGTGGAGAGGGAACGTGGTAGGGCTCGGGGTCGTCTGCGGACGACGACGGGGGGCACATTGTGCCCTCCAGAGGGGTAGACTCGGCCGGCGTCCTGGACAGTCCGGGTAGCGGCGGTCGAGTCCCCGAGAGGGAGCGAGCGGGAGAGAGAGAGGGACCCTTTCTCTCACCCGCTCCGCAGTGAGAAGAGCGGACACGGGGGCGAGTCAGGCCAGTGGGGCCAGTAAGGCTCGCACTCCGTCTCCGCTAGGAGGGCCGAGTGGCGGGTGCGGGGACACCCGCTGCTTCGCATTGGGCCCTCCAGGTTGGTCGACGCGTCTGATGTTCCGACGCGTCGCCACGAGAGGGAGGGGGTGGCCACCCCCACCCGAGGTGGGTCTGCCTCACGGCGGACATAGGCTGGGCGGGGCTGCGGTGATTTAATGGGCCCGTGGCTCCGTCCATTGCCTGGAGGAACTTCCCAGGGTTTTTAGTGGGTATGCCGCCACTAGGGCGGAGACTCCCACATAACCACCCTGCCCTCCCCGGGGCGGGCGTGGTATCCATAAAGGATTTTCCCTGGGTCACAAAAAAAAAAAAAAAAAAGGTACATCAAACCACATACTCGTATCACTGACAAAAAACCGGTTAGGTGACTTGTCTAAATAATGCCGAGAATTTAGCGGTTAATAAATATGATTATCCTGCCTATTTCAAAAACTGTTAGGTATGTTACTTTACGAGTAACTACAAAGGCAGATAATATTTTTTACAATAATTTTTTGTATGGTTAAATTTTATTAAATCATACAAATTGTCTCTGCGTTTGATGGACTGATGGTTTAGGATACGGTCTACAATACATTGGCAGAGTTTTGGAGCCTCTTTGTGAGACCCATAAACAAGAATTATCCCTCACCTTAGGAATTTCTTCTAACGTTTTGGGAATGGTACCTCGTTCGTTAGAGATCCTGGTGCCCTCTGTCAAGCACAGAGGCTGGCGACCGAGGGGGTTTTAGTGGATGAAACCCCACATAACCCGGTTGTTCCCCACCGTGGCCGGGTATCTTTCTAAGATTTCCCCTGACAACAAAAAAAGGGATACCTTGGTAGGGATAGGTGTATCAGACGGAATTGAAGTTGAAGTTTTGCTTCTTTCACTTATCTATAATTAGGCTATACCTATAACCCCTTTAAAGTTTTCCACTTAGACTTTTATTCTAACGTATTCTGGAATTATTCTCTCAACGACCGTCGCTTCTCACGACGCGACGGCGACGCGACGTCGTTATGCGCCCGTACTTCAATCCCATAATGTCGCTCGTCCACTTATTATAAGGTGCAGCGCAGACGGCACACTTTTTGTGCGATCGAGTCTGCGGCGCTCAAAAAGTCTGCATGGCGCGCAAAAAGTCGGTCGCGGATTTTTCACACACGACGCACATCTTCGATCAATACTTGGCGATCTCTGCACGATTTCCATAGCGTCTACGTCCCTACAGCTCTGCCGACAGAATGATCGAAGATGTGCGTCGTGTGTGAAAAATCCGCGACCGACTTTTTGCGCGCCATGCAGACTTTTTGAGCGCCGCAGACTCGATCGCACAAAAAGTGTGCCGTCTGCGCTGCACCTAAGTGGACACAACACGTCGGATTCATGTAGGTATTGTGCTCTTAGCAAGGGGCACAATTCGATTTGATTGGAGGCGATCAATAAAGAACAGCTTAGAGTAGGTACCTACTTGACTTGCATTGTGGGAGTCCTAAGCTATGCCGGTCCTGGCTTCGACAGTTTCATCTATGTATAGTCACCGCGTTACCAACTGAGTCGTAGACTGCATTACAAACGGCCCTTTTCAGGGCCACAATACTATCTGCCATGTTTCTATCTGATTTTATTATTATCACACAAGCCCACAAGTGCGAGCGAGATAGGCATAGAGAAATCTATACTATCTATACTAATATTATAAAGAAGTAAAGTTTGTGTGTTTGTATATTTGTTAAATTGTAAGGGGTAATCTCGGGATCTACTGAACCGATTTTAAAAATTCTTTCACCAATAGAAAGCCACATTATTGCTGAGTGTCATAGGTTATATAAAAAACCGAAAAAAAAAGGCTTTTACGTGGTAGTCCGTTTTGCAAAGTGAATCGGAGAAAAAACGGTCCGGACGGCGCGCGATGGCTTCGGGTTTCATTATAATTATGCCCAACGAAGTGGGCAAGGGTCAGCTAGTGATTTAATATGGCCGCACGATTCAGTTGGTAACGCGGTGACAGAAAAGCAATATAAATGGTGAGATCAGCTCAAATTTATAATCATTCCCCTTTTTACTTGTTCACAGCGGAGAAGTTTGTGGACAACCTCCTGTCGGAGGAAGCGCACGAGCAGCCCTCGGACAATGTCAAGCCCAGCGAGCTCGTCATGGAGCTCCCTGAGTGGTTCGACGAGGAGCAATTTAACAGGTAACATAATGTAACAATATTTTCTTTGACCACGAGTTTCTGTCAAGAAAAACGCAAAATTGCAGAGCATAAGTACCTACGTAGGTTGATTGGTATATATATCCTTCCATTTAATATTACATTACACTACTTTTACGATTGTGTTCTTGCGATAGTCTTACGATTGTAAGGTATATTTCTCGTGATTGTCGTTCAAATGTTTGGCCCCATTCTAATCGGTCCCTATATTTTTAACCGACTTCAAAAAAGGAGGAGGTTATCAATTCGACTGTATGTTTTTTTTTTCATGGACGTGAATGACTTGAATGCAGAAATGATATTTTTCGATTTTACATAAATTAATCGACTGAGAAAAAGTTGAGGTTCTTTACTGGATGAGTAAAAATCCTTTACCTACTATGGAAACTATTATAACTTAACGTGGTTTTCACACATACACTTCCACACACACACACACATTCGTTTTCTAGTCGTAGTAGACGACTTAATTGTTACGTGAGTATTCCCGTGTTTGTAATAAAAATGAATAAAAATCTGTTTATTTTCCAAAGAGGTCGAAAGTTCTACATGGAGTTCTGTTTCGTCCTGTCGTCTTCGATGCTGATGGGGCTGGTAGCGGTGTTCGCTGTACCCTCGATCCTGCGTATCCTGGTCAGCACGCGGCGCTCCAACTCCTCATACACGGCGTACCGGCGGTACCTGTCCACGCTGCTGCATACTATCACCTGGTTCGAGCATGAACTGAAGCCGGGGTCCACGTGAGTAGCTCCACTCCAGTATTAACTCCCCCTTCCAGTATGGAATCTGTTTTGCATCACATGTGTTTAAAGAGTTGACTTAGGGCTTTTGCTGATGCCGTGAAAGAGTGCGAAAGCGTGCCCATAGTCCCGGCGGATAGCGTCAAGGGGGAACACCCCAGTGTTTTTAGTGGGTAGGCCGCCACCAGGGCGGAGACTCCCACATCACTACCGTGCTCCCCCCGGAGCCGGTGGTATCCATAAAGGATTTTCCCTGGATAAAAAAAGGGCTTTTACGAAATTTCCCAAAAACCATGAGTTTTTGGGAAATTTCGTTTCATGAAAAATAATTATATTATTTTTTATAATATTAGAAAACGTGAGAGGTATCTTTGATCATTTGGTTAAAAACGATGTCGCAAATGGGCTTACACAAGGCTTCTCTTTGACCTCTAAAACCCGACCTTGGGAGTGTGTAGATGCTGCGCCCAACGACCGCACCGGTGTTGACCTACTTTCGAGTTGAGGTCGAGCTTTTAAGATCCCTTTTGAAACATAACAATATACGAGTATAACCGGCATAACCTACCTAAATAGGTCAATAAAATTGACTAATTTTATAAAACATTTACCTAATGTTATTTGATTCTTGAATAGTTTCATTCATTAAAATGTAATATTTATTTTAATGTATATTAGATGTATTTAAGACGAAGGTCAAACCGAGTTATCTTAGTGGGTGTTCTTCCAATTACCTAGCTGCATTTAATTAATGCCGAGTATCTTTGCCTGAAAGAGACCGCTCTTAGCGATAAGGCCACCAGTTGCTGCACTAGCTTTAAGCGTTATTATCGTTTTGCTTGTTATTTCTATTGAACAATAAAGAGTTCATCTATCTTATTGACAGTGGTATTTATAAAGTTTATCGAATGTCTAGAACAGGGGTGGCATCTTTATGAATCAACGTGCCAATTTTTCTGAAGAAATGTTTAATGAGGCTTTAGACGTGCCGTTAAATAATTTTGCCTAAAGATAATAGGGCGGTGGCATGCCTAAAGTATTTTGTCGCGCGCCATTGGTTCGCCATCCCTGATCTAGTATTACAGGTGAAAGTATGTACCTATGTTTGTTACTAATGGATTTACTTGAAATTTGGAATAAAGGTCATTCATGATCTGGATTAACACATAGGCAACTTTTTATCCCGGAAAACGCGGGTGAAACCGCAGGGTGCAGCTAGTATATCGATATTTCTCATTTCCTCAGGTCTTGGAAGTCTCTCTACACGGTCCGGTCGCGTCACCTGCGTGCCGGGCTGGCTGCGAAGGCCAAGTCCCTGGGAACAGTCTCCCAGCGAGACATCGCGCTCACCCAGTTCGGCTTCATCGGCTTCTCCTTCCTCAGGCCAGACAGTTTCGCCATCAGGCAATTGAAGGACGGAGACTGGGAGGCGTATAACCACTTATGGAGGACCATTGGACATATGATCGGATTGGAGGACAGGTATGACTTTCTTCTGATATAATTTCAGATTGTCGACCTGTTTGGCTGAGCGGTAGTGTATCCGCCTTATAAGCCAGAGGTCCCGGGTTCGATTCCCGGCCGGGCAGATGTTTGAATAATGAATTTAAATATCTGTTCTGGGTCTGGGTGTTAGTTGTCCTTGTCTTTGTGTGTGTTCCATGGCATCCCCGACACAGGATTTATTCCTAGCTATGAGTGTGAAACGTTTATTTATTTATAATTTGGAAGGTGCTCTTGTGTTGTATGTAGTTGGTGTGCAGTTATCCAAATTGTTTTGTCTTGACCTCCGAAAGATCGTAAAAGTCGTCGCACTGTAGTCGATCTTGGGAAAGTTTATGGTAAGCTCAACTTCGAATTTCTGACGATCTTTTTCCGCGCCATTTCTACAGGTCGACAGGTGCAGTAAAAAAACACTTGATACTTCTTGAGACGCGCATGAGGTAAACTTTACCGTAAATACTATATACAAGGTGCTGCAGAAAGGTCCAACAATATTTATAGTAGTTAATCTGCATTAAATTTCGAATCAAACAAGCAAACATTAAACGTGAAACCATGACATTTTTTTTTCCATACAAAGTTAAAAATTCATTATTTGGTTTTTTATTTGACAACCCTGACGAGCGCGCCACAACAAACGCACGCGCGCACGGCGGCGCGGCGGCTGTTCGTATGTTAGGGTTGCAGCTGGTCAATTTTACATCAAACTTTGACTCGTATTATCTGGTAATCTAACATGCTGAGGTGAATCAAACCTTCGGAGATGAAGTCCACATCAGTGTTGGCATCGGCTGTCTAAATATTGTTGGGGGTAAAACGGGCACCTTGTATATAAAAAATAAAAATATACTTAATATGTATAATTGTATATACATATATAGGGTTATTCATAAAGGGTATGCTAAGCCGAAAACAGCTCATAGTACTCATCATTATGAACAACTTTTACTATGGGACCAACTCAAAATTCGCGAAAAAAAAATCAGCTGTTCCATAGAAAAATGTCAATGACTTTTGACAAAATGTATGGAACAGCTGATTTTTTTCCGAATTTCGAGTTTCGAGATAATGATGAGTACTATGAGCCCTTTTCGGCTTAGCATACCCTTTATGAATAACCCTGTATAAATACTATAAGTACTCTTTATCAGTACCAAATCGGGTAAATAGAAAGCCGGTAGTTTTGAAGAGGAAAGGTCTGCTCACTAATTAATAATTTTAACATACCAAGCTGGACTTGAAATTTTTAAAATTTATTTCGAAATTGTTTGGAAAATTAACGTGGTCATAAAATTAAATGTTGGGTTCCAAGCGATGTACCTAACATGAAAGATACCACTGCTACATTATACATACTTATGACTATACATACTATACATTTATTATTATTTCTAGTTCATTAGAGATTTTGAGAGTAGATTTAATAAACCGTTAGAGATTAAACGTAGGGGTTTTCGACTTTTTGTCCTTAGTTCTAACACATAATACTATTCTAGTAACATTAGTGCCAATGAAACTTAGATCCTCAAACATTATTTTTACTCGATGATAGGCTTGCCTTTGACCGCCATCTTGCCTGATGATAATCCTCTAACAACCTTGCAGATACAACATCTGCCGCAAGACAGCCGAGGAAACCCGTCAAGTATGCCAGCTGCTCCTAGACCGAGTATTCACGCCGAGCCTGGAGAACGTTCCAGAACACTTCGAGCATTCCGCGCGAGTCATGCTGGATGGCATGTGGTGCGTGAACCCCACAGTGGACGTGGAGTCCAACCTGTGGTGGTGCCGGTACCTGGCCGACGTGCCCGGGTACGTGTACACGGAGCGGGACAGGATCACTCTGCAGAGGACGTTGAGGCAGAAACTGGAGGGGAAGCCGTTGGATACAGGTGAATATTTGCTCTTTCCGTTATTGTAGGGTTTACGTCATGAATATATTCCATGAAAAAGTTGGGATAGAGTAAACAATAGTAAGACTCATTAATTCATGGGTACCTACCAAAAACATTAGGGCAGCAAATCATTAGACCAAACACAACAGTACGCTCAAAATCAACTAAGATGGCAAATTATTAATATGCGGGACGTCGCTATGCCAAACATTTTATGGCAAAGTAAATTAGGTAGGTATCCAAAAATTAAAGAACATACGCCAAAGAACATACTGTCAGAGATACCTTTGCATATTGTAGGTACCTTTACTTTGAAAAGAGTCTGATTTTGGCCCCTGTGAATTCAGAAGACCGCTTCTTAAGCCGCTGCGGACCACAAATATGTACCATACGAATAAACAACTTGTAATAACAGAATCTTTTTTCAATGTCTTTCCAGGAGTAGACAGTTCGTTGCTAATGCAGAAGCCAGCGCTAGAAGGACTCCCCGACCTACCTCCACGACTTCTATACTACAACGACTACAACTCCCTAGAGACCACTCCTGCCTACAACCTACTCACGACCAAGAACAAATACAAGCTTTACATCACCAATTTATATCTATACTTGTACGGGTGTGGCTTTGGGAGGTGGTACTTTAACCTCAACTTTAAATTCAGTCTTTACCTTATGAGGTACTTCCCTTATTTGGCTTTCTTTAGGTTCGGAATTAAGCAGTCCTTAGTCGACATATTCCAAGAAGATCCTATCGACGAGACGAAGCCAAAACTGAATTCAGAGTACAAAGTTAAGACAGAGTTGACGTGGTTTGATTGGTTATTCGTTTGGTTATGGTAGGACGAGAAATTGGCAATCGAGCCATATCATTTTTATCAGTTTTTGAGGCAAACCATTATCGGTTTTAATACGAAACTTAATTTTTATTGCGATAGGTACGTTGACGCATTAATTGACTCGAAACAAGGCAGCGATTTAAATTCCGACTAAAGTATCAACATTTAATGGCAGCAAATGATAAGGAGGATTACTGGTTGTTTGTTATAAGAAAGCTGATACTACGTAATCTAATTAGTAGTTACATACTGTAATTTATCTACATTATGTTGATTCTGTAATAGAAAAATACTGATTATATTATTGGGTTATGCAATATAACAAGTAACTAAGGGGCCTTCTACTAGACAATTTCGTCTTACAAATCTATTTTTTGAATGTCACTCTCTCTCTCTTGTCAGTAGAGCGAGGCAGCGAGGCAGCGAGGCAACATTTACTGTAAGATTTATAGAATGCTATTATTATTTATGGGGTGTTATTGTGTGGGATGATTTTATTTTAAATACCAGAGAGTTAGTAATACATATTTAATATTAATAATTACATATTAGACTATTGAAAGCTGTATTCGATACAAATAAGGTAAAGTACCTATTAGGTACAGATTTATCTATCTGATTTATTATTGTATTTTTTTATATTTTTGTAATTTGAATTATGTTGACAAAATGCCATTAGGCGAGCTCTTTATCATATTATCGACTTATTACCTCAATCCATCATATAGTTAATCGTTAGACGATTACATAAGTAGGATGACAAAACAAATAATACTTATATAATAAATATTATTGCGTTTTATGCGCGACGAACGGTTTTATTGAATAGGGTACTTAGGTACAGCAAAAAGACAATTGTATTTTTTCATTAAAAATCTAGAAACTATACAAATTCTAAACGAAAATTAATTCGGGTGTTTAATAGACAAATTCGACGCTCGATAATAATTATGTATGGAACAGCTGATTTATTTTTTCGAGATTTTAAAGTTTGTCCTCTAATAAAATGATTTTTTTATTTTATTTTGTTCACTTGGGCGTACGCTAAACCTCGAGCAGGTTCCCGCCTCGCGTGTCTGTTTTGAAAAATAGTATGTAAACAAACACCCGCCGCATGCGAGTGTGCCTTGTAGAGTCTGGCTAGCGAAAGTTGAAGTTGACAAAGCGCGGCAAATTTGAAAAATATCAACATAGCAGCCCTAAACTGAAAAGGAAAGTTGGAATAACTCACTAACTCTAGAACAAAAATAAATGTTAAAGTATCAAAGTGAGTTGTATTTTTTAAATTTGCCGCGCTTTATCTGTATCAACTTTCGTTAGCCAGACTCTACCGCTACTTATACTATTTTTAAAACAGACGCGAGTCGGTACCCGCGGTGTTTAGCGGAACAAGCAGGTTTAGGTGAACAAAGTGGAAATTTGTTTGGAAGAAAGAATGTGGTCAATGGATATTATAATATACATCCGATTTACTAATCAGCTGGACAGTACCCTTATAACAAAATTTAGTATTATTTTATGATCAAAGACAAGAGCAAGTGTGACGTAAATTTTACTTGCTCAGTTTCATGTACATACTTTTATAAGTTTTGATGGATTATTTAAGATTAGCTTTTTGCATAAACACTTGATAACTTATTCTATTAGATTTGTCTTGTTTTTACGCGTGAGACATCTCGTTAGAGAGATGACAGGGACCCTATTTTTGAACGCTCGAGATTGTCTCGGCCTCTCTTACTCACATTTCTATTGAGAGCCACAGTGACCGAGATAATATCTCAGTCGCTAGTCGTCAGCAAAGGGTACCAGATCGTTTATGCAGATTACATTATTACATATTATGGAATAAATTACATTATTACATAATCGAGTGTTTGGGAGACATTTTTGATAGTTTTAGCGTTGCGGTGGTCTATGGGTATTGGATGAAATATTTTAGATACATTATGTTATTTTAGCACATTTATTTGTCATGAGATTTTTTTTGAACATAAGATGAGATTAAAATAATATGAGATTAAAATAATTATTCCGCGATTAATTATAATAATGTATTGTAGTTTTATTTTATAGATATGAAACGATTTATTGTTCAACAATATTTTTTTATGATACGAGTTTACATTTAATATCAATCAATATAATTAATTGAATTCGCAGTGATTGTAATAATTGTTAAATGACAATAAAAATAAGTTATTTACAGATTTTGTTTTATTTTATTTTTACTACCAGCTGCGCCCCGCGGTTTCACCTGCAAGGTTATGAAGTCTATTATGTAACTATGGCGTTTTAAACGTTCAATTGAATTGTCTTTCAGCGAAAATGTCATTTCGAGAGACCCAAAAATACTGATGAAGATGATGAAAAGTAGTTTCCTTTTTTTCTGTATTCGTGATAGTGTGTGTTAAATTTCATTATATTAGGTTAACACTTTGGCTGCGGGAAACACATACCCTGAGTTTTCCTTTGCGCGACTCGAGTATACGCCAGGCGCGTAAAACAACGCATTTGACTACTTATTAGCCGCACCTGAGGCAAGCGCATGTGATTATTAGCCGCAGTCAAAGTGTTAAGAGCGTTGCTCTTCTCGGCGGAGCACCTTCCAGGCTTGGCGGTTCTCTGTAAGTGCTTTTACCTCCCTGTAAGACATGACATCTGCCTTCTTAATCTGGTGTGTTTCCCGCAGTCAAAGTGTTAAATTTTGACAAAAAAGTGTAAATGCCAATAAAAGTCCAAAATTCCAATCCACCCATAATTTATTCAAAGAAGTCTTGTGCTTTTAGCCTGGTCCGCTTAGCCACGTTGATCAGCAGGAGATTATCCGTGATATTGTTCTCTGTGAAGGTTGTGACGCTGCCGCTGTCCGAAGGGGTCTTCCGTAGCCCCTTGGGGGTGCTGACCAGGGAGGGGGAGACCAGCGAGCGGGGCGTGGGCGTGCGTTTGGGGGTCCCACGGGATACGCCCACGTCGTTGGGCGTGAGCTTAAGTCGGGGAGATAGGAGGTGTTTTGCTGCCAACTTCCGTGCCGCCGGGGACATGCTGGCGAGCCGCTCGGTGTTGGTTCTGAAACTAAGTAATGGCATGAGGTTAATTTCAATTAAGAAATTATTTATTTCCAGAACCAAATGGATGGAGCAAAGGGAAATGTAGTTTCACTCTTACAGTAGAATAATAGGTTTTGATTTTGAATTTTGTAAAAAAAATTGCGGCTACACCGCTGACCATGAAGAAAGGTAGGTAGGTAGACGGATTAAGTTTTTTTTTATTCTGTGATATGCTTGCGTTTGGCAGGTATCTTTTTGGCAGACTATTTTTTTATTTTTTTACTTATTTGATTACCTGGGCGTGTGCGGCGCCACGCGCGGCGTGGTGGGGCGGCGCTGCTTGGCCGCCTGCTCCGCCAGCTGCAGCGCGATGCGCTCGCGCGCGCCGCCCTCCAGCATGCGGTACGCGGCGCCCGCGCCCACTCTGCAATACAGTACACACCTAACTTAGTTTATTGAATTAAGCGGTACTTAAAAAAACTGTTTTCAATTAAATCAAAAAAGCTTTTGTATTTCCACTTCAAAATCGTGCTAGGAACTTCTAGCCTCTTGATCAATTGGCGCGACATTTGAAAACGCGGGCGCGGTTAGTATTTTACTTTCATATAAAAATTACAGAATACAGAAAAAATATTTTTGGGCCAAAAATAAACAAAAACACAGACAATTAACAAATCAACACAAACAAAAGACAATGCATCCGTGCTCTTGAGCCAAAAACCGATCCCAACTCCGCATATGACCTTCCTCTGGGCAGGCAGGTGAACAGAGCTACTCACGCAGGCAGCGGCGTGTCTCCCCCGTCTAGCCTGAAGGGTGTCCCCTCGATCTCCCCCCACGTCATGAGCGGCAACTGGTCGACGAGAGTCGCCACTAACGATAGCTTTACTCACGCAGGTAGCGGCGTGTCTCCCCCGTCCAGCCTGAAGGGTGTCCCCTCGATCTGCCCCCACGTCATGAGCGGCAACTGGTCGACGAGAGTCGCTACTAACGATAGCTTTACTCACGCAGGTAGCGGCGTGTCTCCCCCGTCCAGCCGGAAGGGCGTCCCCTCGATCTCCCCCCACGTCATGAGCGGCGACTGGTCGGGCCCGGCGCCGGGGCGCGGGGAGGGGGTCGCCACGAGCGGGTACGGAGGCCGCTCCTTCTCTCCGCTCGCGCTCGTGCCGTCCACGCCGATCTTGCCGGTCGAGCTTAGATCCTGGAAAACCATTTTTAATTTTTTTTTATGCATTTCAGTGGCAAAATGAGCAAATCGCTTGGCTGGTTTTAAACGTCACATTTGCCCATAACAGGTCTGCACCACTTAGAGAAGAAGAATCTTCTTCAGAGCAGAATTCGAGAATTGAGATGTCATCACCATCTTGCATCACGGTCTTATGTCGCTCATTGCTGCCTCGCTTCTGTTATATGTTGTGCCAATTGGTTCCTGGTTCAACCCGTTGATAACCGATGCTCCGCTTACTTTGCCTCGGCCACCACTCTGTCACTACTTTAATTGAGAAGTACTAATATTATCTACCCGGTCCTGGTAGTTCTAAAATCATTTGAAATTGGTTTCAAAAAGTACATATTATACTGTAACTAATATGACAAGCCTTGGGATCTTTGCCCAGCTTGGGCAAAGTGCAGGTTAATTCGAAAAAAAATACATACCTGACTTCTTGCTATAGCGGATATCGCCTCCTTGCTTTTGACGTGGTCGAAGGGCTCCGCCTTGAGCCGCGTGTTGGAGTGCACGAGCTCGGGCTTCGGCGGCGGCATCTGAGACTCCGCGCGGTCCGGCACGTACATTATGTAGTTGCGGGCGCGGTACCGCCATGTGTCCAGCTACGATGCAATCAAAATATGGTAAAATTATACTATGCAATGTAATTAAACAGGGTCATAAGTTATAAGTATTGTGGTTCTGAAACCTTTTGTTGTACCTAATTACCACGGGAATACTCACATTGTATTGAGTCGGCTTTCCCGACTAGTTCGATCACATTTGATCTTCAGATAGCCAACTCAATACAACATAAGTATTCTCGTGTTAATTACAATAGAATGGTAGAATTAGAATAGTTTTTTAACTGGGTTACAGTTCCTATGCCTGTGTAGCAAAACATTTTTATGAAGATAAAATGTATTGTTACTATAAAACACAACTTTTAATTGACGTTAGTTAAACCATTAAATATTTACAGGCATTCTCTACTAGAGAGAGAGAGAGTATACTAGATTTTAAAAACAATATTTGAAGAGTATTCTGAACAACTTTATCAAAAATAGAAAAGTATAAAAAGATAAAGAGCGGGCTCTTTTTCCGCAACTAGGCCGGTAATCGGCCCTTTTTGCGTGAACTACATATGCAGGTTTCCTCACGATGTTTTCCTTCACCGAAAAGCCAGTGGTATGTAAATTCGTACATAAGTCCTAAAGAACTCATTGGTACGAGTTGGGGTTTGAACCCGCCACCTCAAGAATGCGAAGCGGCGGTTCTCCCACTGAGCTACCACGGCTCCGTAAATAGAAAAATAATCATAATTGGAAGTAAGTAATTTATAGAAAGTTAATAATATTCATAATTAAGATTTTTCTTACATTATGAGGCCTTTCAGTTTGATCCGCTTGTTGTACAATAGAAGGCAAAGCGAGGGCCTTATCAGCTAGTTCTATAGAGTTCACTTCGGCCTCGAACTGTGATGCTAACTTTGTAGCTTTCTTTTTATGTTCTAACGCGATGACGCGGTCGTAGCTTGCATTGTCTTCGCTGGTATGAGTGGCTAAGAATGAATCTGTGGACATGAGGAAAGGTAAAGGATTTTAGAAATGTCTAGAATCTAGACGCCAAAATTGGCCTTGTATCTATGGTATCTAGGCCAATTTTAGCTTAAATCTGATACATTTTAATAAAACAACTGCATATTTGTAGATTAGGATTAATGAATATTTTCCTGAAACAATGCAACACTATTATGTCTCGATTTTGGATGGTGCATGTGTTAGTTTTTTACATTGACTTATATCTAATGGAATTTTTACAGTGTGTGACAAAGGTGATAATCTGTTACAGTAGTAATGATGGTAGATCAAAATTAAAGTGTAAATGCTAAAGGAGCTCACTATCTTTACGTCTTCTTCAACTACACAATAGCTTAATCAATCTCGATATCATTTTGGCAACAAAAAACAAGAAAATTGCTTGTATTCCTAGTAAGTAACTTACCTAGTGAGTGACTGTCAGTAAAATCTTTATGTTTGTTGCTGGAATTAGAATCTGTATCATTATCCAATCTCTGTTGGCGGACTGTGGGGGCTGAAGACGGGGAACTTGGACGGTCAATGTCTGGTGTGTCAAATGTTGCTGGGGAATTATCTGAAAAGAAAAGTAGAACAATCAACCCAAATTACAAATTAGTGCTGAAAGTTTTTGTACTCCATTTTTTATAGTATTTAATATGGTGTTATAGGATCCCGCCGCCCGCACCTCTCTCAGTCCCTTTTGTCGTCATACCCCCGCGCCTCTGTACCGCGCAGGCGAGGACTAAGATGAACGGTTTGGCTATAGTTTTTTATGGTCTTGTTTGTACTTTTTTTCATTTATTCCAATGTCATGAATGTAAAAGTAGCTTTGTGTGATCTTGAATTAATTTGCCAATGATGCAGTGTGCATTACAAGAATAGGTTATAAACATGAGATTTTTATCCAAGAGAAAATGGGAATTGAATGTAGAATCATAGGGTGAGGGTAGTTCCTAATAAAATTAGCTTATTAGCTTATTATTATGATACTTACAAGGCTCTGTAGGTGGTCTGTGACCGCTGTATTTTAAAGTAATTTCTCTTAATCTTACATAATCTTTGCTTTCAGTTGCTTCTAAAAACTCATTTTGAGCATTTAGTTTTTCCAAATCGGGGAAGAAGTCTCTTTGAATTATTTTTGCAATACCCTGAAAAAAGGTCACAATAGAATTATACATTTGTGATTAAGACAGTTTTAACAACTTTATTTACGATTTGGTTTGTTTGAAGGCTTTAATTCGTAATAGTTAATAACTGTAAGGTTCAGAATAGTAATAACTACAAAAATATTGGGATACTTACTGAACTGACATGAAGGTCGTAAAACTAGAAACATTAATGTTTAATAACGATGTAATGCTTTAAAATATTACCTCAATGTACAAATCTTCGTCCAGAACCTTCGTTTTCTTTTTATCTTCCTTTTTAGGCACTTTTGGAACCTTAAAAAGCGAGCTCTCACTCTTTAACAGTTTCATGTTCTGTAAAGCTGTTTCCCCAGGCCTGGACCTTGCAGGTTTATCAGCCATAATGTAGGAAATCGAAAACGTCTTCTTATATTATTTTTACTGTCTCTAATTTAGTTTAATGGATAATTAGGTACTATGATTTACACATCACAACAACGCGTTAAAACCTATGATAACAATAAAAATACATCTCAATCTAGGTTGCCAGGTCTGAGTTTAATTTTTCCCCATATCTTTTTTTCCTTATATTTTTCACAAAAGTATATCTCAAAAATCGTTTTCGACCAAAATTATTGATAAAACACCGTAAAAATAATCATCGCAAAATTACTAAGCTAGTATTGTTTCATTCCCAAATATTTCCTCAATATTATATTTTTCCCAGGAGCCAATTCTTTCCCCAAAATCACGAGAAAAACCCCTAATTTGGCAACCCACATTTGACTGATGACTCATACTCATGACGTTAGATTGACTTTGACAGTGATAGATGAGTCACATTTGACATTGACATATTCTTTTTGTTTTGACAAAGAGATTATTTTTGCTTATGAGCTACATACTGTTCAAAGCCAAAAACAAAAAAAACAGTTAAGTGATCTATGCTTCCGTTTCCTATGCCATATCCGGCCAAATGACCGCACGCGGGAATTTCGACTGCGTAATTTTTTGTTCTATTAGAAAACCGAAAGTTAAAATGCGTAGGTAACTACTGAGCAAGCTTGAGTAAGCTTTGAGTACTGGCTACAGTTAGCCCATATATAGTTTGTCTGTGAGTTATTTTTTTCGGTGCAAAACATTTATTTGCCTGTGTGAAATAATAATCCACTCTAAGTTGCAATACTTGTGTAATATTTCTGTTTTACATTATTTTACAACGATATAATAATAGGTAACTGTTGTGATTGCAATGAAACGACCGAGTGCGAGACAACAACTGGTTTTATTACACCTACCCTCAATCACCTAAACACTACTACATCTTCCCCAATAATTGGGTTTTCTATAAACCTAGTTCATTAACAATTATTCCGTATGGAACACCTTATCCTCTACTTCTAGTTTACATACTATTACATGTTGAAAATAAATCATTTTCTATTACATTACAACAGTAATAAAATAATTTAGTGCTTATATGATATGATGATAGGAAAGTTCATAAATATTTCCATGAAAAACCAAACCAGTATAGGTATACTACAAGAATTTAAACATAATAGCTAAAAGTTGTAAAAAGTACAAGTAAAATAACAAAATAAATGAGTACAAGTTAAGCAATAAGTATTATACATGCGAGTTATAAGAATTGGAACATTAATATTATTTTTTAGCTAGCCTTTGTTGTGCGGCTGCTTTAGCTTTACGAACAGGTTTTGTGATTAGTAGTGGGGGTGTGGATTCTCTTGAAGCTGTTGCTAGGTTGTTACGGTCATACTCGGTACCTAGATTTACTTTAAGATCCTCATCCTCACATGCATCACTGAACTCGTCACTGAACTCGCCTGATGAACTGTGCTTATTTTGCGACTCATTCTCACCTGTTGCACATTTTATTAGGTGACGCCGGTTTCGTCTATATCTAGCCCCTATTTTAGTTTGTACAATATATGAACGTGGAGTGTCCGCTTGGCCAATCACAGTAGCCCTTCCTCTAGTTTTACCGTCAATGTATATGACTGAATCACCTGTCTTCAGGTCTGGTAAAACCTTACAGTGTTTGTCATACGTCATTTTAGACTTGTTTTGTTTATCAATCATAGTTTTATACTCTAACGGGTTGATTGGGCGTGGCTCTAACAGTTTGTGGTGTACTGGTAATTGACAACGCAGCCTACGGCCCATTAATAGTTGTGCAGGAGAACTCAAACCATCCCGGGGTGTGTTACGAAAATTTAATAACGCTATATAAAAATCCCCGTTACTTTTGATTGATTTTAGTAGTAACTGTTTAACAGTTTGTACCGTACGTTCACTTTTCCCATTCGATTGTGGATAGTTTGGGGACGAGGTCACATGATCAAATCCCCATTCTTGTGCAAATTGCTTAAAGTTGCGACTGGTATATTGAGTTGCATTATCACTTATGAAGATTTTTGGGATCCCGTGTCGTGAAAACACCTCTTTAGTCTTTTCTATGACAGTCTCTGTAGTAATATTGTTCAGTTTACAGACTTCTACGTAGTTGGAATAATAATCTACAATTATCAGATAATATTTCTTTTTATGTTCAAAAATATCTGATCCTACCTTACTCCATGGTAGCTTTGGAATCTCGATTGGCAGCATGGGTTCTTTTGTTGGGGCGTTTGAGTACTCCTGACAAACTTTACAACGTTTCACATATAACTCAATATCCCGCGACATGTGCGGCCAGAACATTACCTGTCTCGCTCGCCGCTTGCACCGATCTATACCTAAATGCCCTTCATGTACGATGCTTAGCATAGTCTCGCGCATTTTTTTCGGAATAACAGCTGATTTATCTTTAAAAATAACATCATCGACTATAAATAGCTCATCCTTTATTGACCAATACTCCTTGACGTTGCTCGCGACTTCATATTTATTATCTGGCCACCCTAAGGTCACGTACTTTGAGAGTGCGCTTAATTCTTCGTCTTTTTTAGTTTCTCTCTTAATTAGCGTAAGCTTATCATTTGATATAGGGACATTTTTTACAATCATCTGCACTTGGTACAAAATGTTCTTACTCACTTCATCGCTGTATAAGTCGGGTAAGGGTGAGCGAGATAGCATGTCAGGGATATACATGTATTTGCCGGGAACATAATTCACTACCAAATCATAGCCCTGTATTCTAAGCATCATTCGTTGCAGACGAGCTGGGACGGACATGAGCGGTTTTTTAAAAATACTTTGCAATGGTTTGTGATCCGAGTCTACTACAACACCTTGTTGGCCGTAAATATACTGGTGGAACCTCTCGCACGCGAAGACTATAGCTAACAGCTCCTTTTCGATCTGTGCATATCTCTTTTGCGTGTCGGTAAGCGTACGTGACGCGTACTCGACGGGGCGGCCGTCCTGTAGGAGTACGGCCCCGAGGGCGGCACTGGAAGCATCAACCGCCAGCCGGACCGGGCGCCGCGGGTCGTATAACGCTAGCACGCCGGCCTCTGTTACGCACTCTTTCAACCTCTCGAACGCCCTGCGTTCACTTTCGTCCCAACGCCACTCGTTTTCTTTCTTTAATAAACTAGTTAGTGGAATTGCTATTTCCGAGTACTTAGGAATGAATTTAGACAAATAATTCACGGCCCCTAAGAATCTCTCTAGACTCTTTCTATCGTTCGGGGTAGATATTTCTGTAATGGCTTTAATTTTATTGTAGTCCGGCCTCATACCGTTAGCGTCAAACACGTGCCCCAAATACGTCACTTCACTCACACAAATTTTACATTTATTTTTGTTAAATTTTAGGTTTATTTCTCTCGCCCTATCTAACAATTTTTTTAACCTTTGATCATGTATTTCTTTAGTGGGTCCCCATATTATAATGTCATCAATATAGTTCTCCACCCCCTCTAAACCTTCTAATAATTGACGCACTTTTGCATGAAAAACTTCTGATGCACAGTTTATTCCAAAAGGTAGTCTCAAAAATTGAAATCTACCGAACGGTGTCGCAAATGTGCACAAGTCGGCGCTCTCTTCATCGAGCTGCACGGCCCAAAACCCTGAATTGGCGTCTAGTACCGAGAAGTACTTGGCGCCGTGCAGGCGCGCCGCCAGCTCCGCCAGCGTCGGCAGGTGGAAGTGCGCGCGCTGCACCGCGCGATTCAACTCCCGGGGGTCCAGGCACACTCTAATACCACCGTCCTTTTTAGCCACTAATACTAATGGATGTACCCACTGCGTGGGGTGACTCACCTTCCTGATAATGCCCTTCTGCTCCATTATTTTCAACTCGTCCAGCAGCTGATCGCGTTGACCGTGAGGTACCTTTCTAGACGCGCATATCGCGGGTGGCACGGATTTGTCGATTACTATATGATATTTGCCTGGCAAACAACCTATCCCTTTAAATAAATCATTATAGTTGGACAAGTCCATTGCTCTAATACGCTTTACCAAGCCCATAGTTTCGCACGATTTCCGTCCCAGCACACTACTACAACGCATGTCCGCTATGGCAAACTTAAGTTCATAAATAACACCCTTATACGACCACGGCAAAATACATGTTCCCTTAATCGGTATTACATCATGCGTGTACGATAAAAGCGGTACATTTTGTTTCGTTATCATATTTTCGGTAAAGCCTAACTCCAAAAATCTCTTAAACGCTAATACGTTACAGTCCGCTCCCGTATCTAACTTAAATTTTTCACTTCCGTTTTCACACAATAACACTTGAAACCAGTTCTCCGAACTAGTTTTATTATTCTCAATGGTCGAGACATAAAACTCTTCCTCTTCGTCGGAATCATCGTCATAATATTCGCGATCTACCTCGTAAACACGTCGCACTTTGTTATGGGAGTCGCGGGCTCCAGTTTTATGATTAGATTGAAATGACTTACACGCTCGCGCGAAATGACCTTTACCCCCGCAAACACACAGTAACTACAATTCACTCTAGATAGATAAGCTTTATTGTTCACAAAGGAAATTACAAGGAAAATGATAATAACGCTTACAATAAAACTAGTGCAACAATCTAAGTTTGTAATCATGTCGTAATAAATGCGTAATAAAAGCGATCTCTTTGGCAACCTTCGGATGGGGAGGATGAGATAAAAAACGAGGTGTGCACTGTGCAATATTGAAGAAAACTGCGAGGTGGTTTTAATTTTGTTTTATAGTTTTCGTAACTGTTATGTTTTATCGGGTCCTCTCATTGTACGAGTTTATATAGGAAGGTATTCAATAAAAACACACAAATCAATAAAACTATAAATATAATTAACATACAAGATCTAATAATATAAAATTTGGCATTACTTAGTTTTATCACTTATTTTGTTTTTGTTTTTATCTTTATTCTTCTTCAGAATATATTCCTTGATATAAAAGTCTGAGAACAAGAACAGGATGAATATGTTGTGGGGCAAGAACATGAAGGAGACCCACTTGGGGTACTCGCACGTCGGTTCGAACAGCACGTGCCCGAAGTGGAGGATGAGCAGCAGGAACTGCAGCTGAAACAAAAATAGAATACGTCAGTAATCTTTTCAAATTCTAAATTAAAAAAAAAAAAACGTTTCACGCTCATAGATCCCCACTAGGATACCCTGTTTCGGGAATGCCATGGAACACACAAAGACAAGGAAAACTAACACCCAGATCCAGAGCAGATATTTAAATTAATCATTCAAAAGTCTGCACGGCCGGGAATCGAACCTGGGACCTCTGGCTATAATATTATTTCGGATAATAGATAATCTAAATTAAAAAAAAATTAAAGTAGGTACATAATTACAACATAATAACATTTAAATCAATTGAAACATACAAATTAAAATCATAATCAATTAAAATTCATGCTCAAGTCTTTTGAGAGAGCTTGAAGAAAAGAGCATGGACTAGTTTTGTTCATCAACATCACTTTTATCAAGTCAGCTCGGATTCTGATAGAAATTTACAAACGAATTTACATATTTTACTTCATCGCAGTATTTACGAATTGGCGCAATTTAGTTTATCGCAGCGGGATATTGTGGTTCCTACAACCACAAATTGGAACATACTTTTATCAATGTGAAATTAAGTGATAACAGCGCACGGCATGGACAATAACATTTATTATTATAATAATATTTACCTACTTAAAATAGTAACATAAACTTACCATCGCAATTTAACTAAAGATAAATTTGACTAAGTAATCGTATTAACAAGAATATTATTTTTACAAAACAAAAACCGACTTCAAAAGACCGACTATTGAGTTATTCATCTATTTGTCGCGCACGTACTTAATGCAAATTTAAGACTTATATGGTTTTGTCATGGATACCATTATCAGAACTGGACTAAATTGAAATGGGACCAAATGGGAAGCGTCAGCTTTCTAATAAAAAAAGAATCATCAAAATCGATACCGCCAGTCAAAAGTTATGAGGTAACAAACATAAAAAAAATATATAAAAAAAAAAAAAAAACATACAGACGAATTGATAACCTCCTCCTTTTTTGAAGTCGGTTAAAAATAAAAAGTTAACCCCGCCCCGGTGTCAACCAACTGGTAGAATTTGTGGAAATTGTTCGATCAGACCAAAAAACTGTAGAGCTACAACCCAGCAGTAGGTAATACACCCCAAATGGCAATCGATCGAATCGGAAAATTTACTCGATTTTGCCTATTATCTGACGAAATGTAAAATTTTAACGAGCTTCTGGGCTTATAGAAGCTTTAGCTATTTATACATTTCAATATGACTAGACAGCACTGCAGTCTCGAGTCTAAACGTCGTCAGTTACATACTTACCTGCACTCCTGTTTATTCTCTTAGTATTATGAGCTTTGATAGTTTTCGAAAACGGTCTAGCGTTTCGCAAGGCTCCATACATCATAGTTCCTTTATGATTCCGCTGGGTCGCTTACTGTAACGTATGAAGCCTTACGAAACGTTTGATCGTATAGACAACCATCAAAACTCATACTAAGGATAGATAGATAAATAGATAAACTCTTTATTGTTCACACCAGAAATTACGAAAAAAAGGATAATACCACTAAAAACTAGTGCAACAACTGGCGGCATGGGCGCCGGCCCCTGTCGGGAAAGAAAATATAGAAAAAATACATGTTTTTTATTAAGTTTCTGGTGTCGATTTTCAAAGTGTCATTTAAATACCCGCGCGTTTTGAATTTGACATTACATTTATTTAAATAAAGATGTTTAATATTTTTTTATATTAGTTTTAGTATAATGTGTACATGCAGATGCACCCCCTGAAAGTAATCCTGGCGGCGCCCATGACTGGCGGCCTTATCGCTAAGAGCGATACCTATCTGATTTCGCCGTTGAGGGTATTGATTAATAAGAAGCTACTCACAATCTGCAGCTGCGTGATGTATTTCTTCCACCACTGGCGCACCCAGTGCGGCCGCACGATGGACACCAGGTAGTACGAATACATGACCGCGTGCACCAGCGAGTTGATGAACCCGAGCATAATGCCGTGCCCGCCTGAAACAACACACGTTCTAAATACGAGTAGATAGTTATAAAAAAATTAAAATTATAAACCTTTCACACTCACTCCTCACTAGGATACCCTGTATCAGGGATGCCATGGGACACACACAGACGAGGACTACTAACACCCAGTCAGATTTACCACTAACCACGCTTCTTTGCAAAGTTTAAGTTTTTAGAAGACAGTGGAATTTTGGGTTTGCTTTGAACAGATCGCTTTTGAGAGCTTCAACAATGAAAACAACTTTATTAATAAAGGCATACATGTCGATATTTGTCGAACCATCTTTAAATTTTAGTGAACAAGATGATGTGCGCTCAGTGCTTAGGTATTTAGCATTCGACGTATGTGCTAACTAGTTTTATTGCCATAGATCTATCTAGTAGGTACCTACTAAGCAACGCAACGCCGCTCCTTTCCCGTGGTACACCTATTTTGTCCACCTGGTGGACCACGGGTAAACATATTCTTCCGTGGTCCACCTTAAACTCTCGTAAATTATTTTTATTGAAATATATTGCCTATTGTCCACCTCTTTTCATTGGCTAGATTAAATCTATGCAACATTGATCCCGACAAATTAAGAAGTATACCGAATGATTTTTTTTTTTTTAATTCATTTATTGAAATAATTTACTTCAATTAAAATGATGATTACTTAAAACTAAAATTGCTCTCAACGTAGTTTCTCCAATGCGAAATTGATTGGAATTTCACCATTATTATATTATTAGGTTATTAATCAAAACCTATTGGTCGGTAGTGCCACGGGTAACTAAGTAGATCACGGGAAACGATCAATAGGTCGGTGACAACCCGTGGTACACCTATTTTGTCCACCTGGTGGACCACGGGTAAACATATTCTTCCGTGGTCCACCAGGTGAACTAAGGTGAACCATAGGAAATTATTATTTAACCGTGGTCCACCCTTGAGTTTTGATTAATAACCTAACTTTTTTCGCTTCTTGGCTTTCTAGCACTTCGCCGGCCGCTGCCGCGGCACGCTCGCTACGCTCGCTCGGCTCGTGCGTTGTTTTTCATGTTCTAACATAACCTAACCTATTGATCGTTTCCCGTGATCTACTTAGTTACCCGTGGCACTACCGACCAATAGGTTTTGATTAATAACCTAATAATATAATAATGGTGAAATTCCAATCAATTTCGCATTGGAGAAACTACGTTGAGAGCAATTTTAGTTTTAAGTAATCATCATTTTAATTGAAGTAAATTATTTCAATAAATGAATTTTAAAAAAAAATTTCATTCGGTATACTTCTTAATTTGTCGGGATCAATGTTGCATAGATTTAATCTAGCCAATGAAAAGAGGTGGACAATAGGCAATATATTTCAATAAAAATAATTTACGAGAGTTTAAGGTGGACCACGGAAGAATATGTTTACCCGTGGTCCACCAGGTGGACAAAATAGGTGTACCACGGGAAAGAACCGCAATAGGTTAGGTTATGTTAGAACATGAAAAACAACGCACGAGCCGAGCGAGCGTAGCGAGCGTGCCGCGGCAGCGGCCGGCGAAGTGCTAGAAAGCCAAGAAGCGAAAAAAGTTAGGTTATTAATCAAAACCTATTGGTCGGTAGTGCCACGGGTAACTAAGTAGATCACGGGAAACGATCAATAGGTTAGGTTATGTTAGAACATGAAAAACAACGCACGAGCCGAGCGAGCGTAGCGAGCGTGCCGCGGCAGCGGCCGGCGAAGTGCTAGAATGCCAAGAAGCGAAAAAAGTTAGGTTATTAATCAAAACTCAAGGGTGGACCACGGTTAAATAATAATTTCCTATGGTTCACCTTAGTTCACCTGGTGGACCACGGAAGAATATGTTTACCCGTGGTCCACCAGGTGGACAAAATAGGTGTACCACGGGTTAGCACTGCGCAACGCTGCTTTTACCGGAAAGCCAATTACTTTATCCATTTCAACTGTATATTTCACACTCGACCAGGATATTACTAAGAATCCCTGCAAATAGTTTCCTTTGGCTGCATTTGGCACATCACGCGATCACAGCAATAAAAGCGTTGCTTCACCGGCTGTGGTAACTTTACCGCTCTCAAAATATAGCTCGTAATTGTACATTTATTAGTATTATAATTGCGTTTTTATTACCATAAATATGTATTTTGAAAACAAACTAATTATCAGTACCTATGTTTATTTATTAGGTGCCATCATTAATAATTCATGAAATACTTTACGAAAAACATTTTCATCACCACGTTAGGTGAGAAAAAATAGCGATTCTACGAAAAGAGTCAATTCAAAGCATCATAGACTCTAGAACTAGCAATTAAACAGCCCACGATGATCCTCAAATGATAGAGGATAACGGAAGGTAAGTCAATTCTTCCACTCAAAAATTTCAATAAGCCATAAATTTCCGCGTAATAAAAAAAAACGTAAAGCGACGATATTTCGGTAAAAAGCGAAGTTTTTAAAGTTATCGAGTTACGAAAATAAGGTTTTGACTATGCTATCCATAAGTTACTTATACGACACTTTTGGAAAACAAAAAGGCATATGTAGGTACTGAGAAAAAATATGGCCATCAAAATTCCGATGACTTTTTCTCAGTGTATTGAACGATATTGGTTATCGAATGTTATCAGAGAAGAAAACCACGCAGCGATGTTGTTAAATAGTTTCATCTTTTCCTATTCGTTTGTGAGGCTTATAGACTAGTCCGGATATCCCTTGAAGAGTACTCCTAGACTTAAGAACTCATCTTAAATGAATGAATTAGAATACTGCGTCTGTGGGTACATCCCTGCATGCTTTACTCTACATAAACTAGCCAATAAGACCAATGTACTCGTATCTACGAACCTGGCACGTATTTAGTTCCGATGAAGCCGAGCAAACACATCCCGAGGTGATGGTAAACATGCAGGAACGATACTTGGTTGAACTTCTTCCGAAGCACGAAGAACACCTGCAATTGAAAAAAACATTTAATACTCTTTCTTAAGGAGATGTAATTTGTAGAACCCCAGTTGTTTGTTATACAGGGTAATAAGGAAAGGGTATGCTAAGCGAAAATAGGCTGATAGTATTCAGCATTATCAACAATTTTTATTATGGGGCCAACCCTGAAATCACGAAAACAAACATCTGTTTCATATATTTTGTCAAATGTCACTGACGCATCTATGGAACAGCTGATTTTTTTTTCGTGATTGTAGAGTTGGCATCATAGTAAAAGTTGTTCATAATGATGGACATTATGAGCCCTTTTCGGCTTAGCATACCCTTTCCTTATAATCCTGTTTAAAACCTAAGCCTCAGAGGTCTTAGAAGCCTTAAAAACTCAGACACCAGGGCTAGCCACTTGGCGTAAGTTTACGAACTTACTTACGAACATGAATTTTGAGTTGTTTTTCTAAAAATATAAAGACCTACGCAAGCGTAAACTTCCGGAATACCGAATATCCGGCCAACCTTCATAACTACCTTTCCGGGTCGCCCTTCTCTCCCTTTATCTATCTGATATTTTATTATACCTCTAAGGACATTTTTAATAATTAGTCGCCATAAGAACCTTGGCTTATACAGTGCAAAACGAAAACCCTTTCTGATTCCAAGATATTCCAAAATACAGTAAACATTAAACTAAAATAAAAACTGTGCCGAGGCGGTTCAGTGCAAACAACTAGTTAATATGAATGTAAAACAGCCGCTTCGCATTCTTGAGGTGGCGGGTTGAAACCCCGTCTCAGACCAATGAGTTCTTTGGAAGTTATGTACGAATTTACATACCATTGGCTTTTCGGTGAAAGAAAACATCGTGAGGAAACCTGCATACGTCTGGAGACGAAATTAAATGGCGTACATATCTGAATCTACCAATCCGCACTTGGCTAGCGTGGTGGAATACGGCCTAATCACCTAGGGTAGACCTGTATCCCAGAAGCGGGAGGATTAAAAAACTTGCAGATGATGATGACGAATGTAAAAAAAAATTGGTTATTGTAAAGTCGGTTTACGGACGATAGTTTAACGTGACAACGTCATAACATAACATTGATGATATGATTGCATACTTTTCTCGCTCCGATCGTAACGTTACAATGAGCGCAACTTGACACTTTTTAACCGACTTCAAAAAAGGAGGAGGTCAATTCGACTGTATCGTTTTTTTTTTCGTGCGTGCAACCGGCGTTCATCGATTTATTAGACGTTGTCACGTCAAAAATAGTTACCGTGTCGAGTAGATCGATGACTTTGATCATGTAGTAAAGCCAGACGCGGCTGACGACGACGCGCTCCAGCGGCGTGTCCTCGTGCACGATCTTCTGGCACCACAGGCTGTAGTTCCCCGGCCAGTACAACCGGGTGATGCACTGTACGACAAAACGTGAACAGAAATCAGAAATATTTATTGGCTATTTATTAATTAATGTAACAACAAAAAAGGGCGGCAAACAGGCAGACGGCCAGCCTAATGTTAAGCAGAACCATCGCCTATGAACACCTGCAACACTAGCGGCGTTGAAGATACTTTGTCATCCCGGAGAGGTGCTTGTAGACTCCCTTTTTAAAACGCCTCATGTTGTAGTCAATGATTAAGTACAACAATATCATCATTCTAATATCACAAAGGCATATCTAATATTACTGTGTTCCGGTTTGAAGGGGAATGTTTCCAGCGAAACAGGGAAAATAGGAGATTTAGCCGCACAGGGTCTTGAATTTCAAGAGTTCAAAATTCTAGGTGGCGCGGGCCTGTTAAGTATGGGCAAACGAGACGTTTAACATTTAACAGCGATTTGCTTGTCTCGTCACACAAGCAAATCGCTCACTGAATTGCACAAAAAGCCCATGATTGTGCCTTGTGGCGTTCTCTAGAAGAGGCTTAAGCGGTGGATAAACATAAGATATGATGTGGATGACTATCATAAAATTAAAGTTTGTGGATGTTTCTTACTCAATTATGTTAATATGTACCTATTTGAACAGGATTTTTAAAACGATTTAATATGAAATTAGGTGATTTGGCTATGCTAATTCAGGGCGAATTAACATTTAGTCTATTTTTTATCTAGTATAATGTGGGTGAAACTGCGCGTAACTATGTAGTAATAATAAAAGCAGTGGATAAAACTGGCACAGGTACCTACGGAATAAGTAGCGTGCTGAAAAGAAGATCGATATTCAACGGTGAGTGGAAGGTTGTGTATGATGATGAATATAATATAATCCTATTATTATTGTATCTAAATTTGAAAGTTTCACACTCTCAATTATTTTTTAACTACACTATGTAATAAGTATCTATATTAAAAGGTAAGCTGAATGTGCGCATAAGTTTCTTACTTCTCCTCGCTGAAACGGTTACTAAATAGCTAATGGATACATAAGTTAATCGAAAAGCTCAGAATAGTAACTTGATAGACTTTAAAAAACAAACACTCCATTAACTAAAACTATTTATTCCAATATACATACCTAGGTTATTTTATTAATTTTTTATATAGTTTCTTCCTATTCCATGCTTAGTAAATCGCTTTTGATAGTTTTATTTTTAAGATCAAGCTAACTTACGCATTTGAATTCGCACAATTGATCCTCAGTTGATTGGTGACCTTATGTTAATAACGACATACTTACTCGTAGTGATTGGGAAATGTGAAAGAAACATTTCTGTATTGCAAATTTCTAAAGGCATTTTCGATTTTTTATTTGTCCTATTAATTTAACCCCATTGATGTCTTTTGTACTGAGCACAGATTTTGCGAAAAAAGAGTTCAACGCGTTCTCAAAAAGCGATTTCAGTTACTGCTTGTTATAATATACCGAACAATCCAGTTTTCATATTAGGTTTTGCTAGAAAAGCTTTGAGACATTTCAGCGTGAACAGGTAACACAAATACCTACGCGTGTATATTTTGGTTTGTTACTTCTTCACGTTTTAACAGACTCACAAACTTTCGCACATTAAAAAAAATAGGTCCATCATATATATAATAGGTTCATCATATATATTCATCATTATGGTTGTCACCCTAAACCGTACCGTTGGTGCTCCGTACCTACTTTAGGTGAATTCATCTTAATTTTGATGGCCATTTTCTCAGTGTACTTTTCACCATCACCGTCACCGCAAGTGTAACCGTGAGGCACATCAAGTATTGAAATAAAACTGATATAAAAATAACAGATCATGAGCATACGTATACAACTGTATACCGTCTTATTGTATGTTAATTGTATCGATATGCGACGTACGTGAATAATATGTTTATGACCAATTTTGTCAGCCGCGAGAAAAACAAATATCCAATTGCAAGTATTTAAGTACGAAAAGGCACGGTAGTCATAGTACGTATAATTATTATTAATAGTGTATTTATTTTTTTGTAAAATATTGTCTACAATCTAAGTACGAAAAGGTACGGTAGTCATAGTACGTATAATTATTATAATAGTGTATTTATTTTTTTGTAAAATATTGTCTACAATCTAAGTACGAAAAGGTACGGTAGTCATAGTACGTATAATTATTATTAATAGTGTATTTATTTTTTTGTAAAATATTGTCTACAATCTAAGTACGAAAAGGTACGGTAGTCATAGTACGTATAATTATTATTAATAGTGTATTTATTTTTTTGTAAAATATTGTCTACAATCTAAGTACGAAAAGGTACGGTAGTCATAGTACGTATAATTATTATTAATAGTGTATTTATTTTTTTGTAAAATATTGTCTACAATCTAAGTACGAAAAGGTACGGTAGTCATAGTACGTATAATTATTATTAATAGTGTATTTATTTTTTTGTAAAATATTGTCTACAATCTTTTACTGTTATACAAACAAATTATGGATCCTTTGTTGTCCGAAATAAAAATATTTGAATTTGAATAGTTTGTCGGTTTCCATCCGCGAGTTATATTTTTTTAGTAAATGTTTGCGTAGTTTTTAACGGACTTCCGAATAAGAGGTTTCGTATTCGACTGTACCTATGTAATGTACTTATAGTTTTCTTTTTGTACCTAAGTAGAAACAGTAGACAGTCAGGAAAAATTCTTGTGTAGAGATCACAGAGTTCAAAAGATGATAAAGTAAGTAGATAGGTAGTGTATGCGGTAAAGCATACATGATTGTATATTACCAACGGTCATAACTGCGATAATTGTTGTTTATCTTCGAAAAAATCGGGTAAATCCACTACCAACTGTAATAAAATTTAGTAAAAAGTTAATAAGCATAAAATAATAATAGTTTCGCAGATCACGATTCAATTCAGAAACTTATTTGATGTCGTCAGAACTTTAATTTTATGTACACGTAATTTTCCTAAATATTTTATGTTTAAAAATTCTTGAATTTTCTCGGCAAACGAATCTTTAATGAAATTGTTTAGAAATAACTAACCATTAACTTTTTCACGTAAACATTTAAATGCATCGACGATTGCTCAATATTTTGATTTAAATGCAACGCGTCATATGATGGTTAAGGTCCCAAGAGCCTGTCCAGATGAGGCGTTTTGCACTCGCGCGTACCCAAGATACTAGAGCTACATATGTCCCGTCCCACGCCAGAAATTGTACTACTAACGTAGTAGGTACAGAACCAAATATTGGGCATCGGAAACCATCCCAACTTCACAAGCAATCGTATTGCTCACAAAAACGATTGCCTAAAGTAATTTTGTCTAAGTAATAAGTTATTTTAAAAATAATTTTGAATAACCAGCTTTTGCATCGTCATCGGAGTTACGAGTACACACGTGTACACACGTGCAATATCGAGCATAATGTTTCGAGAATAGGAAAAGTCAAGATTAATAACCGCCATGTTTAAAAAAATAAAATTGTCCAATTGAATCGGTTAGCGGTGCAATATGCATAAGACAAGTGCGGGAACGTAAAATGCCTGATAGATAATAATAATCGATATAAAATAGATCAACGATATAAAATAAAATAATTTTCAATGGCAACACAAGATTTGAAACCTACGGTAAAGTTCCGTTTACTACTTAAACTACTATTTCTTCTGTGGGTTTACTCAGTATAAATACTAATTAAATCTACTTTTTTTCTGTTCACCTTGATACAAAAACATACGAGAATAATTATTAAAAAAAAATAAAAGATTTATCGACAACATCATTTTTTTATGAGCATCCTGTTCACGCCAAGCCGACTTTGGACAATGTCCTTTCAGCTCAATCGGACATCGGAAAGTAGTTCAATATTGAGTTGCAAGATACCACCCAAACAAACATAGGTAGGTAGTTAGATACGAGTACATTTGCAAAGTAAAATAAAAGTTTGTAATAAAAATGTTTCTTTATGGTGTTTTAGGACCGAATTGTGTTTTTCAATTGTTTTCTAATTTATAAAACTACCATTTCTGATTTTTATGGATACTCAATAATATTTATCTTATTTTACTTATTCGTAGATTTCGTAGTTTATAGAAAGTAGTAGTATGTAGGTATGTAGGTACTAATTTAGCATGTACGGCGTATTGGTGAAAGTATTTTTTAATCGAAACTGTAATTCCGTCACAAACATATCAACTATAGGTACTTCTTTAATACTAGTAGGTATAAACATTAGCGTTACGTAGACAAAATTTATTTGAAAAATAAATCTCAAATTACAATATTACAAATATAATATTTATACCATGTATTAGCAAATATTACTGGAGGTTTCGTAAATGAAATCATGCCAGCTGTTCCCCGACTTGTGGTTATCCTTTACCTTGGCACAGACAAACTGCAATTTCCTTTTGCTTTTCACGATTCCTACATAATTATTGTCTTTCGCAAAACTACTCGTTTGCGGTTTAGTTTTACCTCGTTTTCATCTTGTTTTGTTTTGATCAACATATATTTTTATTTTATTCATTTGTATCGTTCGAAATATTGGGATAAAAAGTAGTCTTAGCCTGTTGGTCGACTTTGAAAAGACCTTTCCTATTTTAATAATCATAATCATAATCAGTTTATTGGTAAATATCATTACAGGACGTAGGTACATTAAAAATCTGTACAATTTCATACTCTCTCAACTTAAAACTTTTTTCGCCTCGCCTGATGGGAAGCAATGATGCGGCCTACGATGGAGCACGCTTGTTGTTTAATTCTGTTAAAGTTTTAGTTTATTTTTATTTACTATCATTTATGTTCAAAGATTAACAATATAATATTATATAATAAAACTAGCGGCCCGTCCCGGCTTCGCACGGGTAGACTTTGGGATAAACGTAGAGTAAATTGAAATCGGTCCAGTCGTTCACGCGTGATGGCGTGACCAAAGGTGTTGAGAATAATTATAGGAACTCTTTGTTATAACCTCTATTCTCATGCTATTGCGTAACTATAGCAACCGTAGTTTGTTGATGCTAACTTGTCAATTTATAGTAAAAATTATCAGTATAAAACGCACACTTGTTTGATAGATATGATTGAATTTGAACTTTGTACAGAGGTAATAAAGTGCAAATTGACTCTTGGACGTTAGGAACATACCTACATTGCTTAAACAACAGTGAGTGCTTGCAATTCAATATGAACTTTATACAATAGCAATAAAGCTCGTTTTAGTTAGAAAACGTTTGTATGGGAAAAATAAAAGGGCTGTTTTTAGGGTTTTTCAATATTTCTGAGAGATTTTCTTAATATTTTTTTCCGTAAGAACCTTCTCCTAATAATAACAAATACAACAAAAAAAGAATTAGCGAAATCGGTCCAGCCATTCACGCGTGAGGCCGTGACCAAGGAAAACGGGTTTCATTTTTATATATATATAGATAGATATAGATAGATATAGATAGATATAGATAGATAGATAGATATAGATAGATAGATAGATATAGATATATAGATAGATAGATAGATAGATAATTGGCTGTGACATACACACTCCGAAGTCTCGCCTGAAGAGTTCTTCCCGAAAGAGGTTTATTACTCGTACCTAAAAATAAAAAATGAAATATTTCATGAAATATATACTCACTTGTGAAGCCAAGAAGACTGAGAGCGCTATCTGCACGACATTGTACATTATGATGGTGTTCTTCAGCTGGAAGGGTTTCCTGTTTTCCATGATGGCGGGGCCCCATGACTGCACGAACCGGTGGTAGAGGTACAATATCAGGAAGATCGGCACCGGACTGCTCACCAGGGGGAAATTCTTTGTTCTGGGATCTGGAATTTAAATCATTATTATAATTTTTTTTAAGCATTGTATGCAAGTTGTGTTGCTTGAAATAAATTGATTGATTGATAGTAATCTGAACTGCTACGAAGCCATAACATAAGGGAGATGTGTTTGGCCTGGGGCCCTATTCTTGCGAGTGAGATATTATCTCAGTCACTGTCGCTCTCATTACAAATGTCATGAGAGTGAGAGTGATGGAGATAATTTCGAGCGCTCAAAAATAGGGGCCATGTATGAGGAGTAGGTACCTATGCTATGCATGTTTGTGTGTCCAATCCTTTGTTACCTCTCAACCGATTTTGATGAATGATATGATTTGATTTTTTGAATGATATGATTTGATTTGATGATGATATGATTTTCTCGTTCGAGTTACAGCTTTTTAAACTTTTTACTTATTTCTCTACTTCTTCACGCTAGTCTACATTGTTTAATCTATAGGTACCTACATATATGGAGGGCCGACCAGCGTTAGTTTTAAATACTTTATACTCATTGTTCTAATTATTTGGTTGTAAACGGAATGTCGAAATAGGTACAATGCGGTACCTACAGTCTTCATGCATCGATAATATACTGTATAAGTACCGGAAACGTGGTTATTTATTCGGTAACTAGGTAAATGTTGATAAATATTTGCGTGTCCAGCTGCATTCTTTCGCTAAAATTTAGCCTTTTCAAAGGGGGTCAGTCTTCTTCTGCCTATGCTGTCTGATTTCCGGTCGTGTTAGTATCCTGAAGTGCTGGATTAACAGACTCTACTATACACACTTTGTAATAAATAGGAAATAACGCTGATACGATCGAAATAGTACTGAGAACGAAATAAAACTTGCGATTGCTGATTTATCTCATTCATGAACCTACTACATCAGCTTCTTCCGTTCATATAATATCTAATAAGACAAAAATAGGAAGGAAGATGATGATTATTAAATCAATTTATACCTACACAAAATACCTAAACACACTTAAAATATCTGACATTGATCCTTTTAGACTTCTTTTAATCTATCATTTAAAGAAATGCCGCTGATTTTATAATGCTCGTTTGGAACAGGCCTTTTATTTTGTCATGTTTGTTTCTGATTAGTCGTTTAAAACACTTTAGTCATTCTTCCGTCAGAAATCGGAACTAAAAATGTTAAGAGGCCGTTGAACGTGGCTAATGTTTAATTTAACAATGTGACAATAGTAAAAGCAAACATAGGCCCCGTCAAGATATTCATAGACACGAAAACCCTGACGCGACCCCTGCCCCGGCGCACGCGTTTTCATTAAGCATTGTGTAGGTAGACACGAAACTAATGAATTTTATTAGAATAGAAATAAACTAAATAACTAAAAGCTGTGGTAGCTCAGAGCCAGAACAGCCGCTACGCATTCTTGATGCGCGGTGGGTTCGAACCCCGACTCGTACCAATGAGTTCTTGGAACTTATGTGTTTACAAACCACTGGTTTTTCGGGGAAAGAAAACATCGTGAGGAAACCTGCGTACAGACATTCAATAGCGTATGCGTATGTGAATCCACCAACCCGCACTTGGCCATTACAATACGGAGGTTATTCCCAGTTATCACCGCCCTTGAACATCCTGAGGTCCCAGTGGTCACAAACGGGAATCGTTTTTAGAATTCCTGAATACGGCCTAATCACACTTTGAAGGTAGACCTGCATCCCAGAAGGAGGAAGATTAAAGGTTGAGTAGCAAATAACTGGGATCGTCAGTTCTCTCTCACCTGCTAAATCATCGTTGAGGTATTGATAGTAGTTTGTGATGTTTCCTATTAGCGTGCCCATTGTGACTGCCGGTACTCCTGGAACAAAAATATACTTTTTAGTTATATTCTTAAGAGGTTTCTCATCTAATTTATCATTAGTAGGTACATCATTGGCCTAGTAACATCTACAGGAGATGATTATTCTGTAGCGTGACTTTATAAGCCGATAACTTGTGGCTTTATAAGTCGATGCGGGAGCCACGGATTTAGTGCAGTTGAAAAGAGTTTGCGACTATGGTCACAATATGGAAAACTGTTTAAGACGAGGAGTGAGACAGGTGGTTGATTTCCTGTTGATGCCTATGCTTAATCTGACGGTTGCGGGTTAACCCTTCCAGCTGGAACTTTATACCATAGTAGATACATAAGTACACAATAAGAAACACAACAACATTACAAAAAAAGCTAAAATACAACTACAAGACTAAAGATTGGATTTACAAATCTACTAAGACTATTTTAATGCCTACAATAAACTAACTTAAGTGTAACTGTCTAATGAGAAACGTTGTCAGTTTTCTCCAGAAAGTACTCTAGTAATAGCTCTTTTAACTGTAATCGTAAACAGTTTCTTCTAGACCAGCGTGCTCCATCGCAGACCGCAACGGAACGGTGCTTCAGGCAAATTAGCGGTCAAACGCAAGCTTAATTTGTGTGGAAAAGCAGAACGAGTAAAATTAAATCAAAAACAAACAAACAAAAAGAAACTTAACTGTATCTCAAAACACGGAAATATGAGAAATGGTATCCATCAGTTAGAAGGGCTTTGCATAATACCTAATTTGCGTTTGTTTCAGCTTTACCTACGAGTATATACGACAAATATTTTCTTAATTCATTGATCCAAAAGTTAGTCGAAATCATGAGTCGATTTGGTCTTACCAACTGTGAAATAATCAGTAAAACTTCTCGTAATTTGTTGCAAGTGCAACTTTTAGCCCCTTTCTAAGAAATTGAGAATTAGCTTCGCCATTATTTATGACACGGCAATAATTAAGCTTGCAAAAGTTCAACTTCTGCAAATTTTATTGCTGGTCTAAAGAGATAACTTTCGAATCATGGTTCGAACCTATGTAAGTACACACATATTTGCAATGCCTATTGTATGTATTGAAAGGTCAGCATTTTGGTCTCGTGTCGTTTTGACCCGACGCTGTGCTTAACACGTGTTTCGAAATTCGATGCGCTAATGATCACTATTTCAGCAATTTGATAGTTACTAAAGGTTTTGACGTGAATACGTCTTTAAATTTACTTCCATAGTAGGAGGCAATTTAGAAAACCGATGATAGCAAAATCGATGAATAAGTAGTAATGGTAATGGTAAGTAATGGTGAACTATGGTGAACTATACTATAATGGTGTATCTCACTTTTACCTACTCCAAAAGTTTAGTACGTATCTACAACACAACCAAACCCCGAATTTTTCAACGTGCGCCATCCTTGACCACACCTTCACTACCTCTTGTGTTATTATACTTAAATACTCTATGAATAATCTTCATAAAATCTTCAAATCTTTATCTAAATTGATAGTGAACCTAAACCATTTTATAAGAAATTTTGCATTTAGAATTTGTTGAGCTTTGTTTAGATAACCATGATTAGATGTTTTATATCGTTATAGTGAAAGTAGTATTTCGTTCCGTTTGACCACCAACTTGCCTTTTGTTTAAACTGTTTAAATTAACTTTTTGTTTGTGTTTATTACAATTAAATAAAATGTAAATTGATCAATAAACAAGTATGTAATTGTGTAAATATAATTTGTAAAAATGTTTATGTAAAACCCTGAATACTAAGATCAAAATTCAACGAAACTTTACAATGCAATTAAATATATAACTTATTAATTAATATTTATGACAACCTTTTCAATAACTTAAATGTCAATGAACTTTATTAAACAATCGTCAGGAAAAATTTTAATAAAAAGGGCCTAATTAGCCGTGAAAATTTTTTGTTGTTGTATAAATTATATTATAATAAGTAAGAATTATATTCAATCCAAAAAAACATGAAAGAGTAAAATTTACATTTTCGTACATATACCTATTTTAAAGAAAGATATACCTACTTATTTGAAAAATATATTTAAACATAAGAGCTAGAGCGTACCTACAGAAGCTACTTTTTTATTAATAATTGTTAATTAGGTTTATGTGAAAATGGATGATAATATTATTTATTTAAGTAGGCGATAGAAATTGCAGATTGAAAATTGTTCTATTTTATAGTTTACATATCTTTCAGGGTTATTCATAAAAGTTATGCTAAGCCGAAAAGGGCTCATAGTACTCTTCATTATGAACAACTTTTACTATGGGACCAACCCGTAATTCGAGAAAAATAAAATAAGCTCTTCCAAACATTTTGTCGAGTGTCATTGACATTTTTCTACGGAACAGCTGATTTTTTTTCACGAATTTCGGGTTGGTCCTATAGTAAAGGTTGTTCATAATGAGGAGTACTATGAGCCCTTTTCGGCTTAGCATACCCTTAATGAATAACCCTGTATATCGCACCGTTGCAGGTAAGTGACATCATAGTCATTATATATAGTACATTACAATGTATTAACACACGTACTTACTTATGCAAACGTGCAAAATGTGCGTGATTTTAATTACTCGTATCCGAGACGCGAATGTATATAACATATCTATATATTGCGTTTATATGTATATAGTTTCGATGAAGCAACTGGCTGTAAGTATGTCATCACACATAATATCACAAATGCGAAAGTTTGTGTGTTTGTTATTGCATTGCGCTAAAACGGCTGGGCGAAATTAAATAAAATTTGGAATAGAGACAGCTTATGCCCTGGATTAACACATGGGCTACTTCATCATCGCCATCAACGTCTTTTCATCATAGCGCTGGTGAAACCGCGGGGCACAACTAGCTTGTAATAATAAGGACATTATAGAAGATTTCAATTAAATATTCAAATCACATGCGTGTTTGTTATTCTTTGTTCGTGAACTGGTATTTTTCTTACCTATCTTGTTTCCATATATTAGTTTCCACTGGAGTGAATAATACTTATCTATTTGTTTACTATATTAAAAACTCTCTGCGCCTCGCGGTTGCATCCGTGTGGTGATGAAAAACAATAATAAAAATTATGAAAAGTAGCCTAAATGTTAGATGTGCTTTTCTAAACCTTTGTGACAAAGTGTATAAAAAAATTGCATGATAAGCGGTGAAGTAGTTAAGGCCCGAAAACGCGACTAACAAAATAAGACACGCATTTATAATTTAAGGATTCCATAATATTTCATAATATATAATTAGGTTCACAAAGAGTATGTATTATAATTATTTGTGACTATGCTTTGAAGACATTCGTTACCGAAACTGAAAAATTAGTGTATTATATTATAAATTTATCGAATTTCACCTTTACGGCATAGTGACTTTGCAGATTTATATTCAAAATTATGTATTGCATTGTGGATTATAAGTATTGTGAATAGATTAATAATGATCACATGGTTTGTTTTTTGTTAGTCACGCCGTGAAATGCCATTCGAGAACACTTGCAGGACTTCGGGTACGTCTCCACTTGGAGGATTAAAGTTTTTTGCACTTTGACACTAGGTGCAACAACAACCATCCTACTAATATTATAAACGCGAAAGTTTGTAAGAATGTATGGATGTTTGTTACTCTTTCACGCAAAAACGGCTGAACGGATTTACATGAAATTTGGAATGAAGGTTGTTCATGGTCTGGATTAACACATAGGCTACTTTTTATCCCGGAAAACGCGGGTGAAGCCGCGGGGCGCAGCTAGTTAATCATAATTTATATATAATAAAGAAATATGAATATGAATACATTTTACGAGTAAACATTTGACCAGGATGTTGAGCTACTCCGAGAAATCACAACACATTTAAAAATATGCGTTAATTTGTTAAACTTGTATTATAAATTTTAAAATCGATAAATTTATAAATAGAAAATTGAAAAATATTTTTTTGAGTAACGGATATATGAGTAGGTACTTATATTTACATAGTCTCACTTACTTTACTTCGTGCCTTTTCTTTCGATCACCAAGTTCAGTTTAGTTTTAAATGTCATTTTCGTTTTAAATTTTACAAAAAAAAAAAATTTATAAGGAATCTGTATAGTAATTTTCTGCAATGCCCTTTGAAAACAGCTTACTATGTACCCGCGTCACACCGCCACCAGTCAGTTTTACAAAAATTTACGTCCCATCAAAAAACGTAGCCGCACTTTCGTATCACGCATTAACCACATTTAATATCGGAATGTAAGGTGAATTCTCCAAATACCTGATCAAGGAGAAGACGTGTTCCTCCTGTCCTGACCACCACAAGACTGTGGCTGACACGCGGATACTGCAGCCACGGCCATCGGAACGTTTCAATCAAGTGAATCCATATTGAATCGATTTGAATAACTTTACTGCACGTAAATTGGAGCTCTTGGCCTGAACTTTGATGAGACTAGTGTCAGCTGAAGTCAAATGTTGCGTAATGTCAATAAACATGCCTAAGTTTATGTCGCTGTGCTTGTTTAGCCCATGCTCTGAGACCACAAGTCTATCACAATTTCTTGCTAGCATGTAAGGTTTCAATATGAAAAGGGTTTCGAGCTCTCTCCACGGCCTTGATGGTAGACCGCAAACTTTAAGCGCGATCCTGAACTGCTTTGCTTTTTGTTTCGTTTTTTCTCTAGCTAACTGATAGAGACGAAAGTCAGGGCGATCCAGTTTAGGTTTGCGCTTGGAGTTCGCAGTACAGCCCCTGTCTATGAATCTGTAGTCTTTGTTAGGAAAGAAAAATAAACGTAGAACGATAAATGAGGTCAGATATTTTACATTATGTCAACATAGGTTAAATATTTCTGAAAGAATTCGTTCGAGTTTGGCGAAACTTGTTAATATATTTAAATCACACTAATATTAAGAATACATAATATATAAGTCTGCGTGTATTCCGTGGAGGTATGTAAGTTACCTACTTCCTGCTGAAATGGTTAAGCGAATTTCGGTCAATTTTGGAGTTCTCTTTGAATTTCGGAAAAAATAGCCTATGGCTATTTTTTATGCCGGAAAAATTAACAGTTTCTTGATAAACAGTGGGTTCAACAGCAAGTCGCAGCTAGCTGGTAAGTAATACGAATGCATTTACAAATTTGAAACAAAATTGTTAAATTAATTAAATGTTTAATTTAAAATTGCATCTTTTCTCTTGGCTTGTAAGTGTCAAAGAATTCTCGGTACAGCGGAATTTGGACGGGAGACACCCCTGGTATCCCGCAGTTGGTCATGGCGGTCTCCACAAACTCCTGGTCGATCTCCTTCAACGTACAGAGTTCCGTCAGAAAATGTTGCCATTCATCGAAAGTTATTTCTGTCTTACTGTAAAGAAAAACAATAAATTATTACAAGATACTTTTTAACTATGCATATCAATTCGAGAGAGTGTGGAACGTAATATAGAAACACGCTTGTAAGAAACCTTCGTAAATCGCATGTAAATCTAAAAATAAATAAATAGATTGTAGAGCAGCGCGTGGTCTAATTGAGCGGAATGACTAGCCTACAGTGACGATTTATTTCACCGGAATAAAATTTCAGTCTATGTTAATCCAGCTGTCTCCAAACCAAATTCATCTAAACCATTTGATCCGCTTAAGCGTGAAGAACTTTCAAACGTACCTACACCTTCTCTAGCTCCCGCATGATCTTTCGCACTATATAACAATTGATATATTGTAATAAAGGTTTAATCCGTGTTATATGTACTATTATTTTACATTCTATTACATTATTTTCCAAGCTGGAAAAGCATTATCGACACAGCTTGACAGGTGGCAATAGGAGAAGCTAAACGTCTGCTCGTTTGCACACTTTTAATGAAGAAAATTATTACTGTTTGTTACATACTCATATTGAAAGAACAGTATTCCTGTATCCGTCATAGTAATCTTCCGGTCGTCGAGTATCTTGGCCTGACGCATCCAGTAGTCCTGCCTCCAAAGAGTGATTGTCAAGCCATCTCGTCTATTCTCTTTGGTTTCCAAAAAGCGGGCAAACTCGTAGAACTGCCCGTCTAGTGTAGCAGCTTCCTCATCTCCCATGGCTTTGGACTACCAGCCTGTTTGTAACAAAATTGCACGTTCCTCAAAGCAAAATTGGTGAAAATCATTCCTGACATCGAACTCTTATTTGTCCCATATATTTGTAGCACCAAACACAGCGATATAATTAACTGTGTCACCTCTAAGTTTGTAGAACACATTAGCTCAATGGTAAAACTCAAAAATAGCTAAAAGTAGGTAAGTAATAGTTGAATCATGATCAGACTGATGTTTACATTTACAATTAGCAAGCTTTATGTAAATATTGCGTGTATCATTGAGGTGAATAAAAATATTGCTACTCTAACTAAAGTTTTACTCACAATGCAACCATGCAAATATTTTTAGAATAATTTTCAAGCAATTTTCTACTTTTTTCCTCACAGAGAATGACAGTTACAAATAGAAGACATTCTCTTTTGACTCAGTGTTATATCGAGCCTAGAGACTTAGTTATTATTCTGAGCTAGAGACACACTTTAGTTCATACTCTTGCTCGCACGAACAATCTGGCCTACCCTCTATCCTTGTCATCCGACAGTTCGATTCAAAACGCATGTCATGTTTTGTAATAGGAAAGTTAAAATAAAAAAGTTAGAACGTCAGCCTTTTCCCTCCTTTTCCCTCTGTTTGTAACTGTCATTGCTTACAAAGTATTTTAAATTGTTTGTCAAATTTGACAATTTGCTTGACATAGATAGAGAGGTCAAGAGTGTGGTCAAGAGAGCATGGCTTGGTCGAATCATCACTTTTCCTTTGATTGGTGTATATGGACTTTAAGGTATGTCTATGTAATATCTTCGGCCCTATCGGTTAATTTCCGAAGCTCGAGAGTCGAACTTCATTGCCATCAAAACTATCCGACACATTTTTTTACAAAGAGACTTTTATTACTTATATAGGTTTTTTTATTTACAGGGGCTTTAAATATTAAATTCGAATGTTGAAAGCCAGAGTGACGATACTTTGGGCTTGGAAAAAAACAGATTGATCCATTTCGAATTTCAAGGAGCCAGAACCGTAGGTATCTGACCTCTGCTGTGACGCCTGTGACCCTTTTCTGGTGTTTATTTTGTTTGTTATTTTGTCAATTGATGTTTTATCGGTTTAGTTTCTCTATTGTTTACAATTTTGAATCGTGGTGAAACTGTAAGCAACAAAACAAATGCGACAGATTAAAAATAGTTTTTAATTAACTAGTTAGTTTTTAGAGTTCCGTACCCAAAGGGTAAAACGGGACCCTATTACTAAGACTATACTGTCCGTCTGTCACCAGGCTGTATCTCATGAACCGAGACAGTTAAACAGTTGACATTTTCACAGATGATGTATTTCTATTGCCGCTATAACAACAAATACTAAAAAACAGAATAAAATAAATATTTATGGGGCTCCCATACAACAAACGTGGTTGTTTGCCGTTTTTATAGATATATATATATATTTTTTACATCGGACTAGCATGCGTTTGACCACAATCTCACCCGATGAGAAGCGACGATGCGGTCGAAGATGTAGCACGCTTGCCTAGGAAAAACCTAATAATGGTACGGAACCCTTCGTGCGCGAGGCCGAGTCGCACTTGGCCGAAGGTGGTCTATAAGTTGCAGTCGCACAGCTTATTTCTACCTTGTAATGGATTGTAAGTGTTAACAAATTATACAAACATTGGTAACAACTACTTGCGCTGTGGTGGAGGGTAACAGTGTCAACAAATCTTGCAAATCAATATTAACCCACTTCCAGCGCTAGATGTCGCAACGACTTATCCGTCTACTCACTCTACTCACTCTACAGATGTCAAAAGAAGGCTAAATTCCGTCTACACTACACTTGTTAAAAGATGGCTCAATTAGTATTCAAATTAATTCAATTAAGTTTAACTATTAATATTGAATATGCAAAAGTTTATTTGTTTGTTTGTTATTAGTTATACCACTAAGATAGTGACGGTAAAACGGCTAGATGGACTTTTATTTGGAAGAAAGATAGTTTAAACCCTGGATAACTAATGAGCTTGTTCATCATCACCAAGCGGATGATACCGCGAGGCACAGTTAGCTTAGATGAAAATAATCGCAACTTGCTTTTAGAATCATGTCTAAATGTAAAGTTACGAAAGTTTAGGTTTTACAATAAGAAAAAAGAAGCTAGAGCGCTTGACTTTTTAATTTTAAATAAGCACTGTTAGTATGAACGACCTTATGACACACTCATTCACCAAAATCAGTTCAGTAACCTTTCGCCGTGAAGAGGTGTCAACAAGACAGACAGGGCGAATAAAGTGTAGGTAGCTTAATTAAAATACAATGGTTTACTCCAATTTTTTCAGTATGCCGTAGGTGGCAAACATGCATGAATCAACCCTGGAGCCGGGATTTGGGGATCAGGCTACCTTCTCGAACAAGCCCAGGGAAAACAACGGCGCGGTGTGGCCCGTATCGCTGTAGGGGTGGAAAAACTAACGTCCTGCGAATGGTGCCTCAGGTAACGTAATAGGGGGGCACCAGTGTGAGTTCGTCAGAGATCCTGGTGCCCCCTGTCAAGCACAGAGGCTGGCCACCGAGGGGGTTTTAGTGGGTGTAACCTCACATAACCCGGTTGCTCCCCAAAGCACCCGGGTATCTTTCCCAAATTTCCCCCCCGTCAACAAAAAAAAAAGGTGGCAAATGTTTATCGTGATTGAAGTAAGTTTGTATGTATTGTAATTTATAATATACCACCAAAAACAATTCGATTTCTCGCGTTTGCTTCGGTCGCGTAATCTTCGGAAAGGAATTAAAATCCCCCTGAATTAAATCCTGCATCCCCGTCTGTCTTTAGCTTGTTAATTAACTAGTGGCAGCCCACGGTTTCACCCGCATTTCCTGAGACAAATAGTGGCCTATGCCTATGTTAATCCAGGGTATAATTTAGCTTCATACCTTTTATCCAAATCCGTTCAGCCGTTTGTGTCTGATTGAGCAATAAACATCCAAAAATCCAAACTTACAACATCCAAACTTGGGTATTTATAATATTAGTAAGATTGACTTTTCTTAGTCAGGAAATTTTAACTGTCGTTGGCTAGTATACATTTCAAGGTATTTCTGGGGTCAATGAAATGCCTAGGGCACCCAGTTAGCAGTCATATTTTGTTTAACATAATTCGAGGCCATATTTGTACCTACCCTGACAATTATAGGCTAATTCATATTCCGTTTGATTCTTGTTCTGGACAAGTTAAGAAAGTTATTCCACGTATTGTTTTTTTCAATTAAATAAAGCGTATAATTATAACGGTCTTTAGCTGTGATTTAGCTTCCTATTTCGAAATATCGAAACTTTAAAAAAAAAAATATTAATTTTATCAAATTCATCCGTATAATTTAAACGATATTGAAACAAGAATTTCTTAAAAACATTCACAATACTATTTCATATTTGAATTTTTCACAAATATCGATGATCAATTGTTTCCGTTTTTCAAAAATCTAAATTGAATTATAGCACAGTGGAATTGGACGAAAATGCAAGACCACTGGGAATTCGAAAAACGAAATGTAGACTCCCCAGTGACCCCCTCTAACGAATTCCGAAGGAAAAATTCTACTTACTTATAATTTTTCCTGGGTAAAATAACAATTCGGCTGTGTTATTAACCATCATCGTAAAACAGAAACAGCAAGACAGATATTTTCGTGTAATTAAATATTTACTACTTGTTAGTACTGACTCGGTTTGATTCAATTCACTTTTTGTTGGGTCACGCACCCACAATGTAGTTTACTGGGTTGCATGTTAAATATCAATCGTCGACATTTAATCGCTTCTAGAAATGTTTTAATCAGTTCAGTACTTATTTTTTTATTTTTACTTACTTATACTTATTATGATTTAAAATGTAGTATATTTTTGAAATCGGTTAATCGGTCGGTCGGTTTCGGTTATTATCCCTAAGTTAATGACCGTGTCCTTCAATTAAAGAGCTGGTGTTTCCTTCAGCCAGAGAACGAGGCAACGAGGCAATTTCGTCAGCCTTTTCTTTTATTTAGTTTCACCTGTAGTGTCGGTCTGTCTATCTATCTGTAATTGAAGTTTAAGACCCACTTTCCAGTTTCCGATTAAGATGTTTTGTATGCATTTGTCGTTTGTTATCGGATGACAATGCAATTTTACTATGACATAAAGCTGTTCTGATGATGACGCAACCTAATCGGTTTGGGTTCGTTAGATTCGTTTTGTTGAGTACTTTTTATTATTTTCCAAACAGACTGTTTAAAAAAGTATATATTTAAGTACTTACTTCTTATTAACTCATCTGTATATAGAAGTCTGTTCGTCTAAACGCTTATTTATGCGATGCTTTTTTTATTCAATGGCGATATTGTTGTTTTTCTAAAATATAGACTAGTTTAACTAAATTGACAATGCTAAATTGCGATTTTGCTTCAACTAACTAACAAATACCAATTAATACCATTGTAATTATTACGAATGGTCTTAAAAAAAATACCTATGTCCCAAAATTTAAGTGATTGATACAGCTAAGATTGTTCCACATTCTATATATAAATATACCTAAGTAACGGTAGTTCAATGAACTTCGAAATAATTAAGTTTTGTATTCTACTACATGCGGTTCAGTGGTGCGCGTGACAGGGCAGGGTCATATCGCGATGACTGGAATACACGTACCGTACGCGACGGACGAGCCGGCGATTAGAGTTGTAGTTAACGGGTTCATTACACGTAACGAGTACAGTAGCGAGACAGTACCCTCGGCTGAGTACTCGGTTTGTTAATAGTTTGAAGTGGTGAGACAGTCTATAGAACCATGATTTGTTTGCTCGACTGAGTGTGCCCATTTACTCACCACTGTAATCAACCCATATTACTTCTTCTTTTTCTCGGTTCTTCGAATAATATAATATCACTTTTTGGTGAGTGACTAAAGGTGAAAGCAAGATTTTTTTTGTTTGGGGCTGTAGGCACGCTAGAGCCTGAAGGCTATTGTTAAGTATCAGTAACCATAATATAACTTATGAAGAAAAATAATGTAGTATTATAGATCCAAATGGTACCAGTAAGTTTTACGTAACTTACTAACTGACTTACCTGTTGAAAAATGGTTGACCATTTTTCAACAGCTGTCGGTTTACTCAGGAAAAACTTTGAAGTTTACCTTAAAAATTTTGAAATTTTTTAAAAACTTGAAAATTTACTTGAAAATCCTTAAACTTTCTTTTAAAAATTTAAAACTTTTGTTTAAAAACTTTAAAGTTTACTAACTGTTGCAATGAGAAGAGAAGAAGCTGACATCGTCAACAATTGACATTGGATTCGAAAAGATCACGCGAAGTTTAAGCTAGCAACTAAACTTGCAGAAGTTTTTCTAAATATCGTCAAGGTAGATTTGTTCATCACCCGCAATCTTCTCTCTCACATTTCTAGGAGTTATAAAAGGCCTCGCCTGTTAATGCTCTACAATTGTACATATTAGATTTGTCAGGTATTAATTTTCATGATTGTAATCTAATGTAACAAAACTGTATATACCTAAGGCCAATATAACTATTCTATTCTGCATACTGCAAATCGTCGTTTGCTATAAACTGCGGTAGGTAAGTACTTGCTGGTCTAAACCAGGTCTTAACTCGACAAATACAACGTATATGTAATGTCAAAGACCTTTTGTATGTATTGCTCTTTGTCAAATATTATACTTCGCACTTTGTCCTCGAAATTAGTATTAGTAGATATTATATACACATGTAGTTTCGCTAGGTGACACCACTCTTTGCACTAATTGTTGAGAGAACGTAGGTAGAATTAAACAAGTTAAAATATCCGAGGGTAGATATAACCCACCTCGCCATTTTGTCGTTCTTATTCTTCATTCGCAATTTAGTGCTCAACCACTCCGGACACTTTCAATTCAACAAAAGTATAATACTTAGTGTTCTTTTTGTTATTCAAAAAATACCTAAAAGAAAACGCTCGAAAGCTGTCAAAGAAAACCGCGGAATTTTAATGCGTAAAATTAAAAAATTAAAGTGAAAAATAAGTCGTATAAAAGTGACGTTACTAGTAGTGATTCCGAGGACTCATTGGAGCAACGGATAATAGTACGAAGTACAGTAGGTACATCGACAAGGTATGTAGTGGTATTACTATGTATTCATTACCTTAATAATTATAAAGCAAAGTTCATAAAACCGAGATCGCCAGCGGTGCTATTTGGCCGCATTCGATATTGTTATCAGTTGGAACTGATAACCTCTGGCACGGGGCAGCCTTAAAGCCCATTAATCTGTCAATGCAACCGAACTAACCATCAGGGTTTTTTCACCGCATACGACATTTTATCATATGAGACTGATAACCTTTTTCTCTTAGCTGGCACCGGGCAGCCTTAAAGCCCATTAATCTGTCAATGCAACCGAACTAACCATCAGGGTTCTTTCACCGCATACGACATCTGTCAATGCAACCGAACTAACCATCAGGGTTTTTTCACCGCATACGACATTTTATCAGTTGGGACTGATAACCTTTTTTCTTTTAGATGGCACTGGGCAGCCTTAAAGCCCATTAATCTGTCAATAAATGCAATCGAACTAACCATTGGGGTTTTTTCACCGCATACGACATTTTATCAGCCGGGACTGATAACCTTTTTTCTTTTAGCTGGCACTAGGGCAGCCTTAAAGTTCAATTATTATCTCAATGAATGCAACCGAACTAACCATTGGGGTTCTTTCACCGCATTCGACATTTTATCAGTTGGAACTGATAACCTTTTTGCTGACACTAGACAGCCTTAAAGTCCACTAATCTGTCAATGAATGTAACCGAACTAACCACCGCGTTCAAAATTTGATCAGTTACTCGAAACTGAAAACACAATAACTTTTAATCATTTACTTTGAGCAAAATTTTAAGACCTTTGGACTTGTTGTTAATATATAAACTAAACGTATATTATATAAGGTTAAAAACCTATACTTACAAGTCAATATCGACTCATTCCTGAGTCACCCCAACCAAACCTGGGCCCAGACGACTGAATCCCAGAGCCTCCAAATCACGTCACTGTATAGGACGTTGATAATTTCGGCGCAGATCTCGTCGACACTTATGGAGGTAAAGCGGCGACGGTCCCTATAGTTACCAGTAACTTAGTATAGTTAGTATTTGCGATCTCAGGACCGCAAATAATATCGCGGACATAATTGTCGACGATCCAACTTCATCGACAACAGAACCTTTAAAATTAGATGAAGAGGTACTGGAGGTTTTGGGCAAACACCCGATAATCACAATGAAAATTGCAAACGACACCCGTTCAGAGTTGCAACCGCCTCAAATATATCGCGCCTGAAGGTTACAATATACAAATATTTTGACTAAGTACTCAATGCCTGCATGCTATGCCAGCAATTATGCTTGCACATCAATGCTCCACAGCTTAACCCTGAAACAAAAGCTGCCCTTCCAGAACGGCACTGAAACCGGACAAAGAAATCGAAGCCGAACAAAAACAAATGGCACGTGTTATATCATGCCTTGCTGAAGTTATTACTATTACTTGCTATATGGCGACTTAGCAACTTGCAACACAAAAAATAAAATAAAATAAAAATATACATTTTTGTTATAAGTAATTAAGAAACATTTAATAAATAAATAAAAATTTTACCGGTCAAACCTACACATACGAGCACATAAACCGCTCGGTCTGTAAAGCGCAATCAGTCGCGCGCTTTTTTGCGCTGATTTAAAAAAAAAAAAAAAAATAAATAAATAAATAAATAAATAATAAAAAAAAAAAAAAAAAAAACTGAATACAGCATTTTTCTTCTTGTAATTTTTATTTTTTTTCTAAAATTTATTAAAAATTTATAAAAACAGGTAATGTTGCATATTTTACTTATGTTGATGCATATTTTACCAATTACACGAATGTTTCACCAATTTATTATACATAATTATTATAAACTTTTTATGTTGCTTATAATCCGGTTCTTATAAATTACAAATGACCATAGTACTATCCTCTCTTGGATAGCTGGAAGTTTTCCTCATCGGTCGTTCAGGAATCTGTTCCTAAACCACGCATATATACAAATTCTGATAAACAATCGAAATAATTGTATTTAAATTAAAATAATAATAATATAATTAATAAGTTTACAAAAACTGAACATTTTAAACTTGGATGGGGACTTACGCACTGCAGTAAAATTATTTTCTCAGAAATGCTATATGGCACCTTTGATCTCAAAGATGCATATTTTCTTTTAAGATATCACAATGGCTTTATAAAAACCTTCGGTTAATTTTCAACGACAAATACGACTATTCCAATGTAACATTGTGCCGTTCGGCTTAAGTACTGCAAACTGCACCGTTTGCTTTTACAAACATTATGAATCTGTATTTAGTCGATTGGCTACTAATAAGTCAGTGCCCTAAAATGCTACTGATAATTATTGAAATGACGAGAAAAACATTTACTTCTCTGAGTCTTACGAGGAGAAAAGTGTGTTGACACCTTCAATTACATGCTAATTTTTAGGCATGATCATAGACTCTTATCAGATGTCGCTAAGTCTAACCTTGGACAAAAAGTTACACATTAAAACTGAAATAGATAATTTTACTAAAAATAATAGTTAAAAAAAAACTAAAAAAACACGCTTTTTATAAAAAACCGAACTAAAAAAATAGAAAATAAAATTTTATAAATTTAAATTAAGAATAGGGTTGAAAATTTCAATAAATATAAATTAATAATAGTGTAAATAAATAAATGTATGTATTTTATTTTTAAAAAGCGTGGGGTGCATGAGTCAATAGATATTATATATTTTGTAGATACATTTTGTATTGACAGACATGAGTAGAGTGATTAGCATTTTGATAATATCTTAGAAAGCACCCCACGCTTTTTTAAAAATAAAATACATATATTTATTTATTTACACTATTATTAATTTATATTTATTGAAATTTTCAACCCTATTCTTAATTTAAATTTATAAAATTTTATTTTCTATTTTTTTAGTTCGGTTTTTTATAAAAAGCGTGTTTTTTTAGTTTTTTTTTAACTATTATTTATTTTTCGCTTTTTAGTTCGATTTGCTAACTATTAACCATCCTTAATATGTACAAATGTGTTGGTGTTATCCGATTTTGGCCGTCTGCTCAAGCAAATTAAAAATAAAATTGATGCGTAACAAAAAATATTGAGCAAAAAGATTTGTAGCCGCGTGGTTTCGATCCTCAGACCTCATAAAATAAAATTGATGCGTAACAAAAAATATTGAGCAAAAAGATTTCTAGCGCGTGGTTTCGATCCAGGGACCTCTGGGTTATGAGCCCAGCACGCTTCCACTGCGCCACTCTGTTCTCTGACACAAATGACGAAATTACCATTTGTAAGTTAAACGGTATTAAAAGTTAAAGAAACTTTATAGAAAAAGCGTGTTAAAAAAATTAATAGTTAAAAAAACTAAAAAACACGATTTGTTTAGTGTATTGTCATCGGTCCTCGATATATCTACAAAGTTTGAAAGAAATCTGACCGTTTAAAGTGGGTCAAAAACGCGCTCAAAGGAGTCGGTTACATACAAACATACAAACATACAAACATACAAACATACAAACATACAAACATACAAACATACAAACATACAGGTGAAGCTAATAAAAGCGTGTTAAAAAGAGACGCTGTTGATTTAGGAAATTCACACAAATCAAAGGTTTATTAGTGTCGGCTTGTCCAGCCATTGAGTATGGGTATGGGCTTTATACTAAGGAAATAAAACGCTGCAAATATCTTAACTTATGATGTTGTGATAAGTTTATGAATGTACCCGACACTCTGTTGCCCGATATTAAGTGGTGGATTAGTGCCATAGGCCAATCAACACACCATATCAGAAACGACGTGCTGTGCACGTTACAGAAATTTATTCTGACGCCTCAACTACGGGGTGGGGGCGAACTGTAAAGGTCAAACTGCAAGTGCTCAGTGGTCAAGTAGTAAACAAGAAAGGCATTGAAATTACCTCGAGCTGCTTTCATAGCTCTTAATTTTTTTCCAAGGATTTATACGGCTGTCTGATACTTTTGCGCATCGACAACACCACCGCAATTCTGCAATAGCTTACATTAACCGCATGGATGGCATTCTATTTCCAATCTTACTAAAACAGCAAAAGAAATTTGGCCTCACGGCTACAAAGATTTTTATCTTCACGTCCTATAGTAGATCATGTATCAATGTTCTCGCTGATTTTGAATCACGTAAAACACACCCAGATATCAAATAGGAGTTAGCTGATTGGGCTTCCCAATACTTAGCAGCATCTTTTGAGCTGCCTGAAATAGATTTGAAAGTCGAATCATCAATAAATGTAATAGATACATATCGTCACACAAAGATCTTGACGCAGTCGCTTTTAATTCATTTGCAGTCATGGTCAGACATCTTATTTTTATTTACACCTTCCCTTCATTTTCAATAGTCCTAAGAAGGCTGCGAAAAAACATTTCAAACAACGCATGTGGCATTGTGATTGTAGCAATGTTTCATTGTACCAATGTTCCTACACAAGCATGGTTCTCTTTGTTCAAATCCCTACTTGTGTCTGATATCGCTACGTTTACACCTAACGATAATATTTTGATATCGCATTACAAATCGCAGATATATTCCAATCTTACCCTGGCTGCAGGAGTGTTATCAGGCTTTATCAAGTCGAAGCCTACAAGTTGCCTCACTGACTAAAAGCTCCAATAAACAACATGACGGATTTCTCTGGAAGTGGTGGTCGTATTGCTTAAACAATTACAATGTTGTTCTATATAAGGCCTCAATCCCTAGCGTACCTAATTGTCTTTCTATCGAAAATGTTTAGCGACGGTAAACCTCCTTTACCTAAATACAATGCTACCTGGGGCACCAACAGTGTTTTAGGTCACTTATGCATAATTGACAATTGTCAATTGGTAATGAAAAGCTTGATATAAATAAACATTCCTGGTTTCAAGCAGTCAGTTTTCTTCTTACCTTTTTTTCTACGAAAACCCAGCAAAAATACTACAGGCATACATAGACAAATGCGATATTTTATTCACTTAAACCAGTCGGCAAACTGCGACTGCCGCACGCTCGCTTGGTGTCAGTCTTGACACTATCCGCAACACTGCGGGATGGAGCCACAGCTCCAATACCTTCGTTCCGTTTTACAACAGGGTTGTTACCGATGCCTGTCACCTGTCCTTAGCTCGAGCAATTATTAATATAATAATAATACACCATCAGGCGAATAGATGCCTAGATACTGTTTAAGCTAAATATAACAATTAAGTTAAGTAATAAGGTAGTAACGTAAAATATGAATATTTTCACGTAAAATATACCTACAGTACCTATGGTTGTGCTTAATAAACATTAAGTTGATTTCACACGATTAACGTGTCATTGACAATACTTCTTTACATTACTCTCAAAGTCTACATGTGTATATAATATCTACTAATACTAATTTCAAGGACAAAGTGCGAAGTATAATTAGTGATTAAACGAACTTACCTTTGTGAAGTTCTATCATAATTATACGTAGCACTTTGTCCGAAGAAATTAGTATGTACTCCCGCCCCCCCAGGAGCAAACGCAACCCTTGAATATCATTAGAACTAAAGAAGCATGCCAATGACAAAGGTGTAATTAGGTGTGTAATATAAATATGTATATCTCTAAACTAAATGAAGAATAAGAACGACAAAATGGCGAGGTGGGTTATATCTACCCTCGGATATTTTAACTTGTTTAATTCTACCTACGTTCTCTCAACAATTAGTGCAAAGAGTGGTGTCACCTAGCGAAACTACATGTGTATATAATATCTACTAATACTAATTTCTTCGGACAAAGTGCTACGTATAATTATGATAGAACTTCACAAAGGTAAGTTCGTTTAATCACTAAATATCTATGTCAAGGATCCTCTTTAATGTCAATTATTTCAATGAACATCGAAGATGTTGTGAATTAAAGATAATGAATAGATTGCAGTTGAATGCTCTAACACAATACCGCAGCCTGCTCACGCGCGCGACTTGCATTCTGTCTTCGAAGACACCTGTGAGCTTATCATTCAAGGTGGTCGGCACTAACACTTCTCACCGTGACACACCCCCGATATTTCTCCTACACGGCCTCTTAGGAAATAAGAAAATCTGGAAAGGAATAGGAAAGACTATCACGCATATCACGAAGCAGACGGTCGTCGTGGTGGATTTGAGGAACCATGGCAGCAGTCCTCACATTTCTTCAAACAAATATGACGAAATGGCATTAGATATGATACAGTTGCTCGATAAGCTGAGCATTGAAAAAGCCAGCTTAGTGGGGTTTGACATCGGCGGAAGGATGGCTATGTGTACTGCCTTGATGGCCGTGAGTAAATCGTTTACTTATATTGACCGAGCAAAGCGGAGGTCTCAGGCTGGTAGATCAATTCTGCGTTTATATGTATTTAAAATTTGTATTTTTGTGTCAGTAAGATCGATGACTTGAGTTATTATAAGTTGATTCGACCTTCATTAAATTTTGTATGCAAGCAGCAGTTCGTGCAATATAGTTTTGGGGTTATAAAAAGAAGATGTGAGGGGGTTGAAATCATAGTTCGTATTTCAATTTATAGAGGTAGACGTATTCACACCAATATTTTTTACAGTGCTCTTTTGTCTGTCTGTTTTTGTCCTCTTTGTATAAAAAGGAAAATACAGGACTGAAATAAACTGATATTGTTATTTGGCAACTAGACTCATGTGTATCGTAGACGGACACTGGAACAGTTTAGATGCGTCCCGCGGTTCCACCTGTTACTAAAGATTTTTTTTTGAATAAAAACTAGATGAGGACTCACTCCAAGTACCTACACAATCTTTAACAAAGCCATTAATATTTAATACTGCCACCTCTTCCAAAACTACCAATTTTATTCAATTTCAGCCTAAAAGGGTAGCAAGACTAGTAGTAGTAGATATATCCCCAGTGTCCACCTGCGATCACATGAGAAACATGCTTCAAGTGCTGAAAGCAATGCAAGCGGTGGACTTTAAGAATCCTAAGAGAGTTGCTAAAGCAAAGAAGGAGGCCAAAAAGCAGCTAAACGGGGTTTTCGAAGATGACACAATCATGTGTAGAGTATTGACCAATATAAGGGTCAGACAAAATGGGAGAATTGGCTGGACCTGTAATCTGGACGTTTTTATAAATCATTTTGATCAGATCCTGGAGTTCCCGAAGAGCATGAAAGGGAAGAAGTACGAAGGGCCGTGTTTGTTTGTGGGAGGTCAGCTGTCGGAATATATTCCGTGAGTACGTATGTTCAATTTTACGTGAGTAGTCCCACATATTTATCACAAGAAGTAGGTATCGTATCGTAAGAAGTATGTTAAAAAGCTTAAAATATTATTGCATAAGTTATATAAGTTTGGGCTAAGTGTGTCACTTCCTAATCCTAAATTTGGTGCATATGTTTTAAAAAAAATTGTTACTAACATTCGCATTTATAATATTGGTTAAGCTTAGGATTAAGATACTTAACAATAGTAACGAACATTAACATACTAGAGAATACCTGACATACCAAAAAAAAAAGTTAAGTATAGTTATTTGTCCAAAAAAAGTTTTGTTTAGCGTCACGCGGTTTACCTAAATAGCACCAGAATAACATCCGTAGTCTGTAGCAATTTCGTCAGTTCAGTATAACTATTACCTACTATGTCGCATTCTGTCGCACGCTCAAGTACAAATTGATTGAGAAATGTAAACAAAGATGTTTCGTATACATTTATTTTGCACGTATGTATCTACTCTCTACAACGACCTTTGATTTCACCAGTGACGTTTCTCATAAACTTAATGTAGAGAGTCTAGAGAGGCGCTTTAATATTAATGCCATTTCTCAACCAGACGATGCAGATGCGATGTCTTGCAATTCATTCGATATTCTTTGATAAGATGTCTCGTCTCAGTTTTGAAATCGCTCGTTTCTCACTCTACCAGAGTGGGACTTAACATTTAAGACAATAAACTTTGGTACTATCGTACGTACTTTGGTTTATGACATTCGTGCTGCGACCAGTGTAGTTAACTAGCAGCAGGATTTTGTTTGTTTACCAAAATATTTATGATACGAATAACATTGGATAAACTAGATAACTAATCCGCTGCACGATCACGTCTCATGATTCCGTTTTAGTAGAAAGAGTTTTCGTGAAAACTATTAATCAAGTATTAGACATAATTATTTTTTCGGACAAGTAAGAAAAACAGACTTGAACTAAATACGTTGCAATATACCTATGTATAACGGTTTTCAAATGTCTTGTGTGCGCATTGCGCAGTGCAAGATAAGTTTCACGAGCAGAGAAGCGGTGCTTGCTATTTGCTTGGCCTGTAAACACTTTATGCATATAAACATATAAGCCAATGCTAGTACCCTCAGCCCTCAGGAACGTCCTCGTCACTGCCTCAACGGCGTCGTCTTCGGTGGCAAATAGACTCTTACTGCTGAGACCCACTATTATCTAATCTGTGCCTACATGCACGAGTACCATCCTCAATGGTAATCGTCAAACCACTCATTTATAACAACCAATAGACCTTGCTCAACGATAGACAGCACAGCAAAATAGCACTAAGTAAAGTAAAGTATGTTATTTTCAGTTAAAATATGTTATTTTCAGGGCAGACGATTTAACCAAGATAAGAGAGCTATTCCCGCAAGCAGTAATCAGATATATCGTGAAAACTGGCCACAACCCTCAAATAGATGATCCCAGGACGTTTATGGAGATCGCAATTGCCTTTCTCGATATTGATAAATATAATTGATCTAATATTTATATTTAGTAAATAAAGGTTTTTTCAAGTACTTAAGTCTAAAGTCTTAAGTTTTTAGTTTAGCACGAAAAGCCAAACTACATAGGAACATAGGTTTACTTAGTTCGGATTACCGTGCTGCGATTATTAGTAATCCACATCGAGAATCTAGAGCCGGTAGGTATAATGAAATGAATAATCGTTATAAATTGGCCAAGTATGGTTACTTAAAAGTCAGATTGATTTAAAAGATCGAAATGACAATGTCACATTTGTTTACCAAAGATTACCAAACTTCAATAAATGGCCCAAATTGCAGTGTTTTAACAAATTTTCAAGGAACCGAAACTAGCTTTTGAACTTCACTTTCAAATTAAGTGTAGATAAACATGGAATGGGTATCTTATGTACACTCAGGCATTTTACCAGACATCCTCTGTTAAAGAAAGTGGGTAAAATTAACCATGTTACCTCTAGAACTGCCCTCGATTTAGCTCATAAGATTCATGGGAGTCTCGGGAAAAATCCTCCTATTATCGTCCTCCATGGACTGCTGGGGTCTAAGAAAAATTGGGACAGCATGTGTAAGAAGATATCCGCAAACACTTCGTTGGCGGTGGTGGCGGCCGACCTCCGGAACCACGGGGAGAGTCCCCACGACAGCTCGCACTCGTATCCTGAACTAGCTTCAGATGTTTCCCAGCTGATGAATAAGCTGTCTCTTAATAAAGCTAATGTGATCGGCCACAGCATGGGAGGCCGGACCGGTATGATGTTGGCCTTGATGGAGGTAAGTAAACTGGGTGAAAGGGTAATCACTGGTACAACCAATACTTTAAATCAAAGTATTGGTGGTATTTTAGGTCGAATACATCATCATCAACCTATATCAGTACTATGTAAGACATAAGCCCCACCCAAAAAACGTAACTCAGATCGGTCTTTAACCGAAGATAGGGTTGCGTTTGACCGCCATAAAGGTAAGCAATGATATACCTAGTCAATGATGGTCCAATATTTTCACTCCTTCGAATCACACGATGACCGGCAACATGTTTTCTAAAATCATATTATCAGTAAAGATATAATGAAATGACTGCAACCACAGCGTTTCCGTCAATAACAACGTTATCGACACCAATTTATCACTACAAAGACTACAAACTAAGTGAGGCAGTAAAGTTATTCAAATTTTACTGCGAAAACTAACGTGGTTCTAATGAATTCGTTTTGCTGTCATGGAGTTGAGTGAAAAAACACACACACTCTCCTTCTCATCCTTATTTTCGCATGTGTGATTATATTTTTAGCGTGACTATCACGCAGAGCTCAAGTTTTCCTTCCCTTGTCTTATCCCAGTCTTATTACAGTCTACAACTTTTGTGATCCGGCCACTCTAGTGGGAGTTAAGCTCAAGCAAGACTAAAAGAAACCGTTTAAGACAATAATATTATTTCTTGCAACGTTTTCCTTCTTTACAGCCTGCCAAAGTAGCAAAACTTGTGGTGGTCGATATCTCTCCCGTCTCCACAGCTGGAATCCTAAACAATTTTTTCCCCCGACTTATAGACGTGATGAAGTCCATTGACTTCACCGGTTTAGATCTCAGCAAAGCCAGAGCAACGGCTAAGGAGAAAATAAAAGCGTCGGGATTGATAGAGCATGACGGGCTGATGGCTTTTCTTATAATGAACGTGGGAAGGCGAAACGATAACATGATTGGCTGGCAATACTTTAAAGAGCCATTTCAATGAAATCGCAACCTTTCCGGATGTGACGGGGAAGCAATACGAAGGGCCAGTTCTGTTTATCGGCGGCGAGCAGTCGAACTACATCCCGTAAGTAAGCAATTAGGCCTTTCATTAAACGAGGCAATTAGTAGTTGAACAAGCTGCGCCCCGTGGTTTCACACACGCGATAATGAAAACGGTGATAATAATGATGATGACGTTAAGTAGCCTATGTATTATTCCAGAACTTAATTTATCTATATCTCATTCGGTTTAATATTTGTGAAGATATTTGGTATCAAACATTCACACAAACTTTCGCATTTATAATATTAGTACGAAGGATACCTTGTAAATTAGCAATAACGTTAAGTTTCTACTGTCTCGCAATGGATGAATCAATCGGATATTTGTAAGACTTTACTCACTTAATGACTAAAATTGCTTTCAGTGTACTTATTATTTTTTCTGTTAACCGCTGCAATAGTGCAGGTTTATCACACGCTCGTGCTAATATTATGCATGCGCGAAAAATTCTGTGTTACCCTGGTACAAGCTAAATTTCGCTTGAATCCGTTTAAGCGTCAAAAAGTAGCAAATAATTACCCTAACTCAGAAATTTTCGCATTTATAATATAATACATACCTACTAATTAGAATAATAATATACCTATTATAAGGAGTTTACCCGCATTTAGCACAAAAACATGCCGGTTACGCTTCGTCGCGCGTCGTTTTATTCGATTAGAAATACGAACAATGACATACTCGTACATGAAATATTTTAATGAATCTCTAAAATTAAATTCTGTTCGTTGGTATTTGGCAAGCGCATCACTTGAGAAGGGCTGGACCGATTTGCTTAAAAGTTTCTAAATGCAATGCCGAAGGAGGAGTCTTGGTTCGGACGTTCTGTCTCAAAAAATATATTGGCTTTGGCATACAGACTGACACCACAGACCACAGTCTTGCCTTAGGGGTTACCTACATACCTGACGTTTACATACATGAGTCGGGGTAACCTTAAAAATGAATCGCTGTTCGTTAAACTCGCTAAAACTCAGAACGGCTGGACCGATTTGAATATATTTGTTTGTTTTGTTCGCTCTAATACAGAGATGGTTTAAAAAAAAAAAAGCGAGTGAATCCGCAAGGTGCAGCTAGTCATCTATAAAAATTAATACGGTTGTATCTGTTTATTAATTAGACTAGTAGGTAATCCTTTAAGTGAAACCTATATTAATTGTTAATTATCTTAAATTCTTAATTCGAGGTCCGTACCATGGCCCCCGTGCCCCGTGGCAGCTCTTAGTGCAAGCCTGAATTTAATCCCGTTAGCTTTTGTCTCGCTTTTTGTCTACCTGACAGAGCTAGACGAAAGGCTCAGGGCGATCCAGTTCAGGGTCGACCCTTTTTTTTTTATTCAGTAATAGACTTGCGTTTGCCTGCCATCTCGCCTGATGGTGGTAGGAAACGATGCGGTCTACGATGAAGCACGCTTGCCTAAGAAATCGATTCACTCGCGACTAGAAGATACCCAGATTTTATCTATCTACGAGTTTGCGGTACACCCCCAGGCCTACAGATATCACCGGGATACGAAAGCTGTTCCCAAAAGCAGAGCTGCAGTACGTTAAAGGAGTCGGCCACAACGTGCATGCAGAGGATCCCGCCACCTTCCTTAACATGATTACCGAGTTCTTGAAATAAAAGGATCTCAGAAGTTGGTACTTGCCTGTATTTATAGATTATTCGTAGCATGTCGATGGTTAGAGACTTTATACATGGTTATAACGAAAGGGTATGCTTAGCCGAAAAGAGCTCGTAGTAAGTACCTACTCATCATTAGAAACAACTTTTACTATTTTATTACTAGTTGTAGTTCATATTATGAACACTAGGTTACGCTGTTTTTAGGAAACAAATTGTAGTTTACATTAATGCGATCGAAAGTGAAAAGAACTCGCACTAGGCACTCTGTACTCGTTGCGTGTAATCAACCCATTAAATATTACATAAATATATAACTTATCTCCTATTTCAAATTTAAGTAGGATATTGCATAGTATTAGTTCAATTTGATTTACCAGAAAGGTGTAAAATACTATTTCTGTGAAATTCGTACCTGATCTCTGCGATACAGGCTTAGACTAGTGCGGGGATCGCCGTAATCTTACTATATGTGTACACCTACCATAACCATAAGTTAATTAGCGATTTCTTTTCATGTAATGTTTATATTTTATTGTGGTTGTGTTTAATAAACATTTTTTCATATTTTTTTCATTTTTTTTCAAATGCGGTGCATTGTATAGGTATTAATATAAAAGGTTTTATGAACGTTTGTCCGTTTCAGTACCTATTCATAGGTACATAATAATAACCAGGAAGGTTGGTTAGTTAACGTATAATAATATAATTATACCTACTTCATTAAATTCATGGCTGAAAAAATTAAACAAAAAGATTTTAAAATGCGTGAGAAATGAGAATTAATGAAAAATACTTACCTGCCACCGAATGATTTAATATTAAAAAAAATGTGGTTAAAGAATTTTATTAATCTCATAATAATACAGTGATTAGCTTATTGAGATTACATTTTACGTTGTATACAATGCTAGTGCTGCTAAGCACAACGGACTTAAAAATAGTAAAATGATGAAATAGGAAATATGCTTCTTTTTATTTAAATTTTTACCTAAAATTTAAAATGCAAAAAATATAATACAAATTATCTATTTATGTGGCAATATTAATGTAAATTCTTACCCAATAGAATTTCTTATGAGAACTTGTACGTAGATAGGTATCGAATTACTGAAATATTATAATTTATTATTTCAGGTATTACTTATTCTAAAATTTTGACTGTTCTTTTAATTAATTTTCTTTTCTTATATAAACCAAAATGTGTTCTGTATAAAGAATACAGTCTGAAGCAATCTGGATCCCTAGAGCGGTCTTACACGGCTTCAAAGACGTGTGTTTTTTTGCTTTTATCGTTTCTTGGGGGTCATCCATTAGTCACGTGATGTTTTTAGCACTTTTTTCATCTCCCCTCCTCCCCTGGTGATACATGGTGAGGTTATAAATTACCTCCCCTCCCCCGTACATATTTTTATGAAGGTATATTTTTTAGGTACAAATGATCTTTAACATTGTCCGAATTTAAACAAAAATAAACACACGTGATATTTTATTCACTTTACGTGCAGAACCCTGAGAACAGACGTAAACGAAACCCAAATTCAAATGTGTCAACATTAACATAACAAACAGCCTTGAAAAAAACAATACCCTCATAAATAAGAGTGGCTCGCTAAAAACAGCATATTTTGGGTATTTTTGGCAAAATAATCGAATCAGTCATGTTATTATACAGATCAGCTATAAACATTGCTAATGTTGCGAATCCACACTTAATGTTGCGAAGACTGTCAAATTTTACAGGAAACACGGTGGGATTGAAGTACACGTGCTCTGAAAATAATAAAAATAATCATGGGGGAAGTTCGGTCTCTCCAGTCATTGTACTTCACGGCTTGCTTTCTTCCAAAAGCAGCTGGGCCGCCATGAGTGAAGAAATACACCGAGCCACTGGAAGGAAGGTGATAAATGTGGACGCACGTAACCACGGTAACAGTCCCCATTGCCCCCATAACTCTTACATCGACATGGCCTACGATACGGTGAAGCTGATCAAGAAGTTGGAGCTGCCGAAAGTCACGTTGCTAGGGCACAGTATGGGAGGGAGGACGGCCATGACTGTGTCGCTACTTTACGTGAGTGATCCTAACTTCGTCATGTTATATCTCAGAGTGGCGAGCGCAGCGCTGTGCCGCGCAGGGTTAGAAATAATATCAGTTCAAAATTCTGTCTGGCGCAGACCTGTTATTTGCAAACGTGACGTTTAACATTAAGCGAGTGATTTGCTAGTCTCGTCACTTAAACTTGAACTTGACACTTGAAAGCGCATCAGCTTTCAAGCCTCAACCGATCGTTATTTTAGCATACACTTCAGGGGGACAGAAAAGGACATGGGCAATTTTTTATTATCATCGTTTTTCAACACCATATGCGTGGCGTATTTTTATACAAAAACTAGTGTTTAGTAGTTCAACTTGCGTTTCTTATTTTAAGATTACCTACATAAGTTTTTTTTTTCAGCCAGAATTGATATCCAGTATGATATTAGTCGATATATCTCCAATATCGATGTCACTGCAACTGACCAATAACTTCCCTCACGTTTTAGACGCAATTAACGACATAGATTTTAAAGGGATCCTTTCTGTGGCTGAAGCCATCAGATTTGCCAGAGAACATCTGCACGCATCAGGCATCACTCAAAAAGATGTCGTTGATTTTATTTTGAAAAATGTTGGAGTCAAGCCCGATAAGACGGTAGGGTGGATTCCCAACGTAAAAGTCCTGAGAGAATATTTTCCAACACTTTTGAAGTTTCCTTACATTCCTGCGAAGACTTTTCCAGGACCCACTCTATTTATCAAGGCTGTACAATCAGATTTTTTTCCGTGAGTATCTACTAATATTAAAAATGTCAACTTTGGATGTTTTTTGTTGCTCAAATACGCAAAAGTGGTTAAACTCTCACGGGTGAAAGTTCACTCTTTCGTAAGTTTCCCACAAATGGCTAACAAGCAGACGAGCCGCCCGGTAGTAAGCGATCACCTATGTGTACAAAGACATAGACAAGTGAATTACAAAGGTATTTTTTAAGGATAGGAGTCATCCTACATTTTTATTCTGATTTAATTCACAGTCTCTTCTTCTTCCCATCTTAGATTACGCTGACGCCTGTTACCTTGATCTCTCTGAGGAACAGCTAGATAAACTTGAGCGCCTTCAAAATTACTGTATTAGGTTTATATTTGATCTACGAAAATATGACCACGTATCTCATTATCGCGCAAAACTCAAGTGGCTTCCCATTCGCCTTCGGCGGAATGCTCACATCCTCTCCCTTCTCTACAATATTTTGTTTAATCCATCTACCCCACGTTATTTAAAAGATCTCGTCGCCTTCTGGCATGCCTCTCATTCCCATACCCTTCGATCTAAAGATACCCTCTCCCTTAAGACGCCTTCCGCGCGCTGTCCAACTTTTTACGGCAAATCCTTTGCTTTCCAGGCGGTTCAGCTGTGGAACGATTTGCCTGTGACAATAAGAAATGCTACATCGCTTGCATGCTTTAAAAGTCAGTTAAAAAAACATCACTTGTCGCAATTGCCATTTTCTCAGTGATTATTTATTTATTATTACTCACTAATTGTTGTTTTGTTTTTATTTATTATGTATTTTATTCTTCCCTATTAGTATTATTAATAAATACATATAATATATTATATGTATTTTCGGAAATGTAGGTAGTTTTTAGTATGTACTTATTTGAATGTATTTCTAAGTATTTATTATTATTATTTTTTATGTAGGTTTATATGAGTATTCTTCAATATTGCACACCCCGTTTTTATATTTTTTATCTATCCTCTCCATCCTAAGGTTGCCTGGAAGAGATCGCTCTTAGCGATAAGGCCGCCAGTTGTTGCACTAGTTTTAGGTGCTTTAATCCTTTTGTTTGTAATTTATGGTGTGAACAATAAAGAGTTTATCTATCTATCTATCTAATTATAATTTTTGTTTTTTCCTTGTCTTAGATAAGATTAAATAGAATCAATTAGATACTATCTTAATTAAGAAATAGGTAGGTACCTACATTATTTTTAGTTTCTAATTTAATTTCTCATAAAACTCATTTTTTTGTAAAAGGTAAGATTAAAAATTAAACGTAGGTAAGTACAAACAATACAAAACAATCATTAACAGATTAGTAAAACCTTAGACTAAAATAAAATGAATGGACGGGCCTAAACCGTTGATTGCGTTCAGTCGAAATAAGTCAAAAACTGTTCGACTATAATCTACACCTTATCATAGGCATGTGTGTACATTTTTCACAAAAAAAGAGACCACGAATACAAAATACCATGCGAAGAAAAGAAATAGCCTGTGTTTGTCTGTTGCGCTTGGTTGCGCTTGAGCATTTCGTCAATCCGGACGAGGAGCGTTAGCAAAACCGATAGCGCCACACGCTTCCCGTGACTATACGCATGTTCGCTTTGTATTAATACGAACGTGTTGTTTAGTGTTAAGATAGAAGTTGTAATCTAAACCAACAAGTTCAGGTAAATTTGATCTCAAACATCAAATATGAATAACAAATAAGTCTCAAAATTCTCATATATCACAAATAATCACAATCTAAATTTTTTTGAAGAAGCTCCATGTTTCAAATGATATTTGAATAATTATTAAAAATTAATTACTTATTTGTGTGATTTCAAAAATGGGTGCATACTTACATCACTTTCGGAAAAATGAGTCATAAACAAATCACTTGGAAATCTACAGTAAGTAGGTAAATAGAAGATAACTTTGAGAAAAAAAATGTTTCGGACTTTGTATACCATAAGCGTATTATTTTCTGTCCAGAAGAAGAAGCGGGCGAAAAAACATCCTTAGTGTGAACGTAGTAACTAATTTAATAATTTGTAATCAGAAAATTAGTTTGCTGACGGTCCTTGTACCCGCTGCTTGGGCAGGTTGGTGTTTGCTGGCGTAAGCCGAATACTTCCGAACAAAGAGAGGTCATCCTTGTTAGGTACACTTAGCACAAGCCTATATTTCTGTCCCTCAACGGTAGGAAAACAACAACAAAATGGAAATGGAAACTAAGTAACGATTGTATTTTGATAATTTTACACGTAATTATGATAAAATACGATGAACAAATATGTACTTACTTATGAAATGTGACTCCACAACTTTTATTTTTGGTTCTCGAAGTGTTTTTGCATAATGGGAATGAGCACGAAGGCATTACTTGTTCGATGGAAGGTCGTGATTGTGTAGCTCCACAGTTGTGTTACACTTCCGAGGTGCTGGGAAGGAGTGAGAGCGAGACAGACGTCTCGAGCGTAATACGCTTGTACAAACAGTCTTCAATAGTGCGCTTCTTTTAGGCCCGTCCGTTTATTTTATTTTAGTCTAAGAGTAAAACCCAAAATGTATTTTAGTAATTGACGCGATCTGAAGGCGGAAGGTAGGCAATAAGTATACCTACTAGAGATTCATTACAAAATCAATTATTTGAAAATATGTACAATACAGGGTTATTCATAAAGGGTATGCTAAGCTGAAAAGGGCTCATAGTACTCATCATTATGAACAACTTTTACTATGGGACCAACTCGAAATTCGCGAAAAAAAAATCAGCTGTTCCGTACATTTTGTCGAGTGTCATTGACATTTTTCTATGGAAGAGCTGATTTTTTTTTCTCGAATTTCGGGTTGGTCCCTTAGTAAAAGTTGTTCATAATGATGAGTACTATGAGCCCTTTTCGGCTTAGCATACCCTTTATGAATAACCCTATATAATTACGGTCCTAATACGTTTTTTGCAGACATGAAGATTTGCCAGATATAAAGAGTTACTACTACCCGCAAGCGCAACTGAAATGCGTTCCTGCTGTGGGACATAACATACATGAAGATGATCCGGCCGCTTTACTCAAATTCACAACGGATTTTTTAGTGAAATACATTACCTATTTAGATTAGGATGTCTCAAAGTGTTTTATTATTATACTCGAATTGCGTTTTCACAATATCTTGGTAGAGAAATAATAGAACTAGGATTTCCTTTGCAGTAGGTACCTACCTAGACCATTTTTGATAGAGAGGGAGAAATCTTCTAAAGATGTGTTGTTGTTGTATTGGAGTACAACCAGATTATTTTATATCTATACTAGCTTTTACCTGCGGCCTCGTTGCATTGATTTGTTAATAAAAAGTGTCCTATGTTACTTCTAATACCTACCTCCAAGAATATGTCTACAAAGTTTCATGATGATCGGTTATGTAGCAAGAAACAAACTTACATTCACATTTATAATATTAGTAGGGAAGATTGCACCTACTAAGCACACTTACACCCATTCACCTACCTCTGTGATATAACTATAAAAAACCTAACCTATCGGGAAGTTAAATTCCTGAAGTAATGGGTTGATTTCACGTACCTAACAAGTATGGCGGCGAAAAGTAAATGGGTACACTCGGCCGAGCAAACAAACGATGGTGGTAGTGACTGTCTCGCCTCGTTAAGGTGCAGCGCAGACGGCACACTTTTTGTGCGATCGAGTCTGCGGCGCTCAAAAAGTCTGCATGGCGCGCAAAAAGTCGGTCGCGGATTTTTCACACTCAACGCACACGACGCACATCTTCGATCATTGAAATGATCGAAGATGTGCGTCGAAGCGTCGTGTGTGAAATTTGAAGAAATTTGAGATTTATGATACTTCTAAGTGTGAAAAATCCGCGACCGACTTTTTGCGCGCCATGCAGACTTTTTGAGCGCCGCAGACTCGATCGCACAAAAAGTGTGCCGTCTGCGCTGCACCTAAACTGTTTAAACAAACCGAGTACTCGGCTGAGGGCACTGTCTTGTCATTGTACTCGTTACGTGTAATCAACCCATACTTAGCTGCCCGCTAACCAATCGGCTCTGACAATGAATTACCGAAGCCGTGATTACCTATTCCTGCTTAAGCTCAGGCTTCAGATAGTGGCCCTTCACACCTTAGTTTTTTTCTTGAAATTATTGGCATACTATTATATTTTTGCTATAATGGCCCTGTATTGGCTAGTTTGGCTTTTTTAGCTCTGGCCCGCCCATTAGGCAAAAAAAAGTTGTTTGTCATCATTACTAATGTTACTGTCAAATTGATAGTAATGTCAATAGAATAGAATAACCCAAAATTCAAAATTATTTTCAGCCATCTAATCACAATAAAAACAAAAAATGTTCCTTAGCAAATTAGTTCAAAAGACCGCGTATAAACCCCTAAGTACCTGTAAAATATTCCCTTCTTTTGTGTGTAAACTAGCAACAACCTCGGATAATGCAGAGACGGTTGATTTGGCTTACGCATCTTATGAAAGCACATCGGACAACGAGAATAGTACTGCACCACCACTCGTGATATTGCACGGGTTGTTAGGATCTAAGAATAACTGGAACAGTATGAGTAAAGCTATTCACAGGACTACTGGGAGGAAGGTAATCAGCGTGGACGCGCGGAACCATGGCGATAGTCGACACGCAGCTCAGCATTCATACATACACATGGCTCACGACGTTATGAAACTGCTAAAAAAGCTGGAGTTGTCTAAAGTGTCACTCTTAGGGCACAGTATGGGGGGCCGCACCGGTATGGTGCTTTCACTGCTATGTGTAAGTTGTACGTAATTTTTAACTCCACAACAAAGATCTGTAGTAATTCATCTGTTAAAATACTTACTTATATAATTAGTTTGTCATAAAATATCTAAAACAAAGAATTTTCTCAAACATGTTCACTCCAAATTACTATGATTCCGTCCGTTGAAAACAGTACTAAATAAAATAAACAAAAAGATAAGAGGATCCTTCGTAACCTTACAATATATTATCTCTTACAGTCTGACCTTGTATCTAGTCTACTCGTAGTGGACATTTCCCCTGTGAAGACAAGCCCTCAAATATTGACAATGGCCAACTTATTTGACGCCATGTCTGGAGTAATTATAAGGCCTGGTATAGCCATGTCGAAGGCCAGAAAATTAGCTGACGAACAACTAAAGTCGATAACTCCAGATGTCAACCTCAGGAACTTCTTAATAACGAATCTAGTACAGACCAATACAGGATCATATAATTGGAGAGTGAATATTCCAGCTCTAAAGGAAAATTTCCAATCACAGATAGCTAATTTCCCATCGAATCTCAGGGGGCTGCAATATTGTGGACCCACTTTGTTTATTGGAGGATCTCTATCAGATTATATTGGGTAAATATTAAGCTACTTATAATAAAGCTCACTTAAATCTGAGAATTGGTAAATACCTATTTCATATTTGAAAATTGTAAGTTTAGAGAGTATATAAATTTTATAGATTTTCTGTCATGCATGATACAACAATGACCCCAAAATTACAACAAACTTCTCGAAAAACAGCCTAAACTAATAATATTTTAATGTAAGTTAATTAATATTTTAGGAAGAATGAAACAAAGGAAATTCAAGAGTACTTTCCTCTGGCCGAAGTGACATTCATTGAAGGTGCAGGTCACTGGGTTCACAGTCAGAAGCCTGAGAAATTCCTTGAAACCGTCTGCAAGTTCTTAAAAGAGAAGTAGAACTCTAATGCCCTCAGTAGTTAGATCAATATTGCAATAATTGTGATTCAAATTCAACTATTTTTAGTTGGGGTGATTTTAGAATAATCAATGTCGTTAATTTATTGTTAGTTACATTTTATTATAATATAATGTTGTTACCTACTGTAATTGATGATTTTCCTGTCGCATTAACCTTGTGTTCATTGCTGTTGGTTTAAGAAAAAAAGTGTTTTGTTGTTCAGGAAAACTTCCTTAATTTACTATTTATAAAGATGAGGTTATTCCCCACAAAACTTTTGTATAATAATATATTAATATGTGCTTTAGATAATCTAATATTACAAATGTGAATTAATCCAGAAGCTGGTTATAGGTTCTGAACTAACGTAAAGTTTGTGTGTGCAATTCCTCCTGCCAAACTGGACTCGAGCAAATGCGAAAGTGTGTTTGTATGTCCTCTTCCACACTGTAACAGATCACTGCAATTCTTTGGTGTGGGTATTGTGCAAGGTCCTAAAAGTGACTTACGCTACTTTTTATTCTAGAAAAACCATTCAGCCAAATCGGGAAAGCTGCAGAGCACAGTCAGTAAATACTTAATCTATGAAATTATACAAAATGGAATAAAATTTTATAATAATGATAATGAATAAATTTCAACACTGCAGGATATAGACACATCAGCTTATGCTGCTCGCCTATAATCAAATAAATAAATAATTATCTACTAGTATAATTAAGTACATAATACTGAGTTACATTTATTTTGTTCTCTAATAAAGTGTCAAAAACGTTTTATGCTTTTAGGTGAAACTATATCTAAAGAAATAACCTAGGCTTTTAGCTTGGCAGGAGTATGTAAAACTTCAAAGAAGAATGTTTAGTAACTTCCAAAGTTGCAAAGCTATTTTGAATGAACTATGAGTACTTACCCCAAAAGACAGTCATGCTTATCAATAGACCAATGAGGCAACCACAGTATCCTGCCAAAGTCATGGAGTATCTGAAATGCCGGTTATTTACACGGTACTATCCTTATTATTTCTCACGCATTTATCAGTTGCCATGTTGTGGTTTTGCACACAACATCGGGTGCACACCTATCTAGCTGTCTGGTATAAAACAGCAAGCAACGGGCGTTTGAACCATTCCCACTTCACAGCCGTGAAGTGTGAGAGCACCTTTTAGTCTAGATATTGTTAGATATTTAGGTATTTATACCTAGTTTGGTTGGCGCCATGGCTTCGGTGGCAGAAAGTTTAAACCTTTTGTTTGATCGCCCGCATGAGACGCTCATCACTCCAAAAGGCGATAAAAAAGCTGTGTTCCAGCTCACCGAACAGACGGTGGTAAGTGTTTTTCAATAAACTTTTTGCTCTTGAGATTTTGTTAGGCGTAATCGCAGTTTGTAATTTTTCTATCGTAAGTAAAGCAACCAGGTATATAATAAATAGTTTACCGAAAACTATAGCAAAGTTTCATAAAACTAAGAACGTTTTAAAAACTTAGTTTTTACTAAAATGAAAACTACGTAAGCTAGGCTTTCGGTTCGGACCCCGAATTATTATTTCATAATTGGGAATAAATAAGTAGGTAATACGTATAAAACGCGGTTCTTTCTTTTTTCTAAAACCTAGTGCTTCTAGTTATTTTAGCTATTAAAATCTTAGACTAAAATTTGTTTTATTTTAGTCTAAGATTATAATGGACTAATACGAATCTGAACACTAAGCAAGTTTTCACTTTATCTGGATTTTTGTTTTTAAATAGCTGCTTTAGCTTTAGCAGCTGCCGTCTTTGCTGTAGATAGGTGCATACTTTTCAATTTAAATCTTAGAATATATGTAATTACATTCCGCAAACCCGTTTTATATCAAGCTATACAGGGTTATTCATAAAGGGTATGCTAAGCTGAAAAGGGCTCATAGTACTCATCATTATGAACAACTTTTACTATGGGACCAACCCGAAATTCGCAAAAAAAAAATCAGCTGTTCCATACATTTTGTCGAGTGTTCCATACATTGATATTTTTCTATAGAACAGCTGATTTTTTTTTCGCGAATTTCGGGTTGGCCCCATAGTAAAAGTTGTTCACAATGATGAGTACTATAAGCCCTTTTCGGCTTAGCATACCCTTTATGAATAACCCTATATACCTACATTAAACTGACACAAACAGGAAGAACATTCGTTATCGTATTATTTATTTATATGCTACAAGTACCTATCTCTAACAAGAATCCGACCCATACAGTAATTAATAACCATCTAATTGCAATAATAATATTATTATTAGAAGTTGTTATATCCCTATAATAAATAAGATCAAAACTATTTCCTACTTTAACATTTGACCTAAGGAAAATAGGTACCTATTTGAAACTTAAAGAAAATGCAAACTGAAAGTGGTTTCTTCAGCCTTCGAAGTAATATAATTACCTAATATTTTTTATATTTCCTCGGTAAAATATGCGGCGTATTCACATAGTATGTTCCCTACAAAAAGACGCTTGTGCAGTACACAAAAATAGTGTGTGCCTATAAGCAATTTATGTAGTTTTTCTATAGGGTTATTCATAAAGGGTACCTATGCTAAGCCGAAACGGCTCATAGTACTCATCATTATGAACAACTTTTTCTATGGGACCAACCCAGAATTCGCGAAAAAAAACAGCTGTTCCATAGAAAAATGTCAATAACACTCGACAAAATGTATGGAATAGCTGATTTTTTTTCGCGAATTTCGAGTTGGTCCCATAGTAAAAGTTGTTCATAATGATGAGTACTATGAGCCCTTTTCGGCTTAGCATAACTTTTATGAATAACCCTGTAGATGCGATATCAAAATATCAATAGATATCAAGATAGATTTATTCAAAAGGATGAGGTTCACAATTTATGCATTTTCACATATTGAGTAGGGTTTCAAAAACGGTAATTTTTAACGTGTTCCCAAATGGTTGTAACTAGGAATATTTTTATCGAATTTGTAAATAACATGTCAATATAGTTTTTTATTCTACCATAAATTGTACTTCCAGCCTCCAGACTATGTCAGCAACGGCATCGAGTTGAACAACCGTTTCGGTGACGATGCCAGCGAAATGATCCCGCTGATAAGCCTGCAAACGTTGCCACAGTTCACCAAAGCATCCCAGCTGCCCACGGACGCAGACTTCTCGCTCTTCCTGCCCAAACACCAAGAGATGGCTACGGAACTCATAGACATATTCATGGGTAAGTACTGTAGAACTATAGTCACCGCGTTACCAACTGAGTCGTAGGACCTTCGTCGTATGTTTCTATCTGATTTTATTCTTATCGATATGCGCCTATAACCATCTTACGCACATCACTATGTGGCTCCATAAGACCCACAAGTGCGAGCGAGATAGACATAGAGAAATGAGTTATGGCCACACGAGTCAGTTGGCACGGGCCGCGGACCTGTTGTCTATTCCCCGCTTTTATTCGCGCATCGATGAGACAAAGCTGGAATATGGGTATGTTTGTCAATTTCTCGTGGAAAAACAATGCATATTTATGCGAAAGCAGTGATTGCGTTTGATTTATTGTCATTTTTTGGAGAGTTTCGTTGTCTGTCTCCGAAACCCATTATCAGATCTATGTATATGAAATTTAAATGGGACCATTTCGGAATAAACCCCTTTCGAATAAAAAAAAAATTGCAAAACCGTCTATATTTGACGGAGTTATGCCCGAACATACATAAAAAAAAAATACAAACATCCGAATTGAGAACCTCCTCCTTTTTGGAAGTCGGTTAATAAAAGCGGTGGAAATACAATTTGTCTGCGGCCCATGCCTGCTGGAATTATTATTCAATTCGCTACGGAGGAGTCGGCATTCTGCGCCGGAGATCCGAAGTTCGATTCCCAGCTCAGCATTTAAATCTGATCTGGGTTTGAATGTTAGACATGTCCGACTGTGTTACTTTACAATCCCCAATAAGGTAACTACATATTATCATATTTTTCTGTCAAAATTTATGTTTACAACAATTTTTCTAAGCTACGTACTATAAAATACGAGTAGAGATAACCCTCGTTAACTTGTAATTGTACCTATATAGTTTGATGCAAGTTATTATTTTAGTTATTGAAATTTACTTACTTTTAATTAGTTACCTGGTAACTCTTAAAACAAAACCCTAACTTTCAAACAGCTGAACCGATTTTGATAAAGCACCACTAGAAAACCATATTTCAAACAAAAAATTATCCAAATCGGTTCACCCGTAGAGATGTGTTGCCACAGACAGACACAGCAGTCAAACTTATAACACTCCTTTATTGGCGTAGGGGTTAAAAAGTAACAAACAACAAAATTAAAATTATAAAAACTTTATTGCAATAAGTTAAGTAGACGCCCATTTAAATTATGAAACAACCTAAAGTACAGGTACGAGTATATGATGAATGGTACAGGTGTTCCGGAGAACGAGTTGCAACAGTTGCTGTCCACTTGTGCCTACGCGCGCTCCAACCTCAACTCTCAGCTCTTCAACTACTGCTTCTCAGTGGCTCTCATGCACAGGCAAGTATAACAAAACATAGGTACAAATAGATAGATATGTAGACAGATAGGTGAAAAGTGAAGTCATACATGTAATTTACAGAAGTAAATTCACTTTTCATACCTATCAAATTCAAAAAAATTCAAACACTGGTCAAGCACTGGTCCGAACCGGTCCGAAATATTGTGTCCATGAGCGGTGTCTTTAAGTGCGTTACTCGAGCGCACTTTATATGTAGATTGACTTCTGTACCTATCTGTTTTGTGCAAGAGTATCCTACTAATACAAAAATTTCACGTTTCAAAGGATTTGCATGAAATTGGTATAAAGCTAGCTTATACTCTGGGTTACCATATTGACTACTTTTTATATCGGAAAACGTGAAACGCATTTACTAGCGCATATTAGATTTTATGATGAAGTTATACTCGTCAATATTATACAATGCCTTATTTCGCTTGTAGCACTTGTGAGATAAATGCAGAGATAACTGCAAAAAAGCTATTTTAGTTTAACCCTTATTTTGATTTTGTTCGAATATATCAGTCATTTCAATGTGATTTCATTGATTTTATTACCAAAAGGTAAACAGGCATTGTAACATAAGCCAAACTATAAATTGGTACTACTGGGCTATGGAGTGCATTTTTGCATGTTTTATAAAAGTTACTACACGAATTTTACTAAATAAAGATCAGGATTTATGTTGTCATGTTTATACAGGGTTACAAGGAAAGAGTATGCTAAGCCGAAAAAGCTTAAAGTACTTGTTATTATGAACAAGTTTTACTATGGGGCCAACCCTAAAATCGCGAAATAATAATCAGCTGTTCCATAGAAAAATGTCAATGACACTCAACAAAATGTACGGAACAGCTGATATTTTTTCGATTTTTGGTAATTATGAGTACTATAGGACCCTTTTCTTATAACCCTGTATATATTGTGCTAGCTAAGCAATGAGCTCAATTTAGTATATTTTCAGGAGAGACACCAGAAATGTGGAAATCCAGAACTTTGCTGAGACTTTCCCGTCTAAGTTCTTGGACTCTCAAGTATTCTCCCAGGCACGCGAGGCGGCAGCTGTGATCCCACAAGGTGTCCCAGTACGTATTTATTTCTTCTCTTTGCCCCCACAACAATTATCACACTCTTTACCACTCTCAGAACAAATGAGAGGCTTGTAGTTCGGAGTCCAAGGCCCTAAACTATCATTGGAATAAAAGTCCATGGGATATGTCCCGTCATCTTTTAACCATTTACTGTTACCTAACGATACAGAGAACTCGTAAGGTGTCAGTAATGGTCTAGGAAATGCAGTCCCCCAATCAATAGACAGTCTCGGACAAGCCACTTGCACAAATGCATCTAAATCAAACAAAGCTAATTTACTAGGAAAGATTTCCGATAATAATATCTTTACATATTTTTTATCAGCATTTTGAATTTGTTTTTCTAAATTTACTAATACTTTTGTACTACCTTGCCTTCCCAGGGTACCCAAAATTAGTCCAAAACTATCAGCGCGCTCAGCGGTTTTAACTTGATTTTGTCTATTGGTCTGCATTACTTTGTGTTCATACACTTCTGAAGTAAATTTTTTTTCATAAGGATCATATTTGTAGGCTGCTATGCTAGGATTCGCTATCATAATTGCTTCTAAATGGAATCGGCCATCACCCAAATAAACAACTACATCCGCTGTTAGTTTAGGAGCTGTGCAGCCAAGAATTTCTCCAGGTGACAATGGCTTACTCTGTGGTACTGTCACTATATAGTCATCAGTTCTCAGATTCTTAGCCACCGAATGTAATGTGGTAACAAATTGTATTGTACTAACTAAAGCTAGATGTGTCTTCTTAGGGAAGTTTAACTTAATTGTTTCTACAAAGTGTGAAGGGTCTATTTTTATATCTACAAATACATATAAAACCTTAATGTTACTGGTTTGGTCAATAGGGATGAGGCATGAATGTCCGTAGTGTACGAGAAGGTCCACTCCAAGTGCGACTGCGGTGAAGTCATCTATACAGCAGGCTCCGTATGTGACATCTCCCATTATTACAGTGTCTGCTTCAGTGAAAGTTTCAATAATATCACACAGAGTTGTCGCAAATAAAGTGAGACCTGAAAATTCAAATAATGGTATTTAGTGCTGCTAAACATAGAATTATACCACAAGGGACAATAATGACAAAGTAATTTAATATTACCTTCGGGTAACTGTAGAGCTACTCGTTTCGCGTTCAAAGATCGTATTCTCCATATCGTTTTATGTACTTCGAAATTGTAGTTCTGCGGCAAAGACTCACAGGCTCTATTCAACAAGGGATCATTCAGTAATTCATCAGGAATTTTATTCAGTGCGCGGATATTCGGTTTGAAAGTTTTCCTTTGCCCTTCGGGTTTCGCCCGAATCACCACAACTCCCGGTTTGTTAGTGAAATCTTCCATTTTTCACGAAAGTAAAATCACGTCAAAACTAATTCTAAACAAAGAAACAACTAAGTTTTCCGCAGGTTAATTTTCATCAAAATAAAAACACGCGCGGCTGGCCTACGTGACTTTTCGCAACTAATTACGTTTCGTATCAACTCAATAAAATCAAGGATTTGGTTCTATAAATTGGCAAGGAGTTCCCTCTTTTCCCTAGGTTTTTGTTTGTAAAATATTATTATTAAACAAATTAAAATGATTGGTAATTATGATTTATTACATCAGTAATATAAAAGGTTATCAAGTAATAAATAAAAAATCAAACCACATTATTATTTTCGGATACTCGAGTAGCGTGGAATGGAACGCGCATCAACCATACTGAAAGTGACAGTTGTAATTATTTTGACAGTGACAGATGAGTTTTTTTTATTTGATTCCATGCGTGTTTTATATTCTGCCCTTACGCTCCAAATTCCGTTTTACGCAGTAAGAACAAAATTTTAATCTTTTTCTAGCGCACACCGATCATTATTCCAAGAGATTATACTGCCACCGATTTGGAAGAAGAGCACCGGCTGGCGTACTGGCGCGAAGATGTGGGCATCAACCTACATCACTGGCACTGGCATCTCGTGTACCCGTTTACGGCCACCGACCGCCGCATCGTGGCTAAAGATCGCCGCGGAGAGCTGTTCTTCTACATGCATCAGCAGATCATTGCCCGGTAAGAAAAAAAAAGTTTTGCCCTCTTCAGCCTTTTTGCGTAACAGCTACGCCATCTGATGCTGAACGAATCGTGTTGAAATTTTATAAAATTTACACCTTACTACAAAACTACCATCACAGGTACAACTGCGAGCGCCTGAACAACGCCCTGAAGCGTACCAAGAAGTTCGCCAACTGGCGCGAGCCGATCATTGAAGCGTACTACCCGAAACTAGACAGCCTGACGTCGTCGCGCGGCTGGCCGCCACGGCAGGCCAACATGGTGTGGCAAGACCTCAATCGGCCCGTGGACGGGCTCGACATCACGGTGGCGGACATGGAGCGCTGGCGCAGGAACATCGAAGAGGCCATCTCTACCGGCATGGTCCGCATGGTAAGTGACCAGAGTCAATGGTACTATTTTACTTAGCATCTCACCAGATTCCGTGTACTAGACTGCAATCAAAACGTTTCCACTGTTTTGATTATTCCGCAGGTTCCGAGACAGTGCAACTGACCGTCTCTGTACCTGCGAAATTTTTGGACGACTTTGCAGGTGTTTTTTTCAATTCAATTCTCAATTAGTTGCGCCTCTTGAATTCACCCGCCATCCTACAGAAGCCCTTAATTTTTCTGGTATAAAAAGTAGCCTATGCCAAAATGTAGGGTTTAGCCCTTATTCTGTGGTTTAGCTATCTCCGTTCTAAAACCTGATAAGCCGTTAAACAGTGAAGAAGTAACAAACACACACGACCTTACCCCTTGTGTGAGCTCTCATACATCCTCACAACTATGGACTCCTAATTAACAAGAGCTGTTCCCCAGCCGGACGGGTCTACGCAGCCGCTGACCATCGACATGCTCGGCAACATGCTGGAGGCGAGCATCCTGTCCCCGAACCGCGAGCTGTACGGCAGCATCCACAACAACGGACACAGCTTCTCCGCCTACATGCACGACCCTCAGCACCGCTACTTGGTTAGTACCATACAATAAGAATACCGGACCTAGTTCAGTTATATTTATATATATTACTAGCTGCCACCCGGCGGTTTTACCCGACTTTTAAACCTTCCCTGAACTTATATAAATATTTGAAGATTAACACTTTGACTGCGGAAATCACATACCTTGTGTTTTCCTTTGTGCGACGCGAGTGCGGCTACACACGCCAGGCGCGTATAACACAACGCATTTGCCTATTAGCCGCACTTAAGGCAAGCGCATGTGATTATTAGCCGCAGTTAAAGTGTTAAAATTAGCGAATTCGGTCCAGCCGTTCTAGAGTTAGGTATAGCCACCCAAACGAACAGCGATTCATTTTTATTAAGAAGACTAGCTGCGCCCCGCGGCCCCCGCGTTTTCACTCGCGGTCAAAAGGTTAACATGAGTTTTCCGGGATATCTTATTAGCGTTAATAAAAAGCATCCTATGTTACTTCTAATACCTCCAAGAATATGTGTACAAAGTTTCATGATGATTGCTTAAGTAATTTTCTCGTGAAAGCGTAACAAACCAACTTACACATTTATAATATTAGTAGGGATAAGTAGAAATAATTTACTTATTCTCGAGACGGAAATCGGATTCAATAACAATTAATAGAAACATACAAACGTCGCCACATATACATTATCATCCTTCTGGGCAGTCTAATAATTAAATGCTATTTCCTCATTCAGGAGTCATTCGGCGTGATCGCAGACGAAGCAACGACGATGCGCGATCCGTTCTTCTACCGCTGGCACGCGTGGATCGACGACACCTGCCAGAAACACAAGGAGAGCACCGCCGTGCGCCGCTACACGAGCTCCGAGGTCGGTTCCGGGCTCCGGGCTCCGGGCTCCGGGGGTGGGGTGATGGCGTGGATGTACTGGATTATGGTTGCGATTGGAAGTAGACTGCGATGAACGACGTTATGAAAGAGAGACCTGCGCTCAGCTATCAGTTACTCGAGGCTTATGATGACCATATAATAATAAAATCGTTTCACACAGCTCCCACTCTAGGATAACCCGTTTCAGCGATGCCATGGAACAAAGACGAGAACAACTAACACCCAGACTCGGCACTTAAATTCATCATTCAAACATTTTCCCGGCTTTAAATCGAACCGCCGGGATCTCTTGCTCAATGCTAACTTACCACTGAGCTTAACCAATCGTCAAATAAAACTACATATTTTCATTTGTCACCACTTAGAAGAGGGGTGACAATTAGGAATGACCCAAATAAAGTGGTATGAGGAACTGTGGTGATGTCCTTTTTGAGGACAGTTTGTGCATCACTTGGGGTGTTTTGTGTAATATTAATTTCTTTTGTCAGTTGGAGAACCTCGGCGTGCAAGTGACCGGATGCACCATCCAGTCCGGCAGCGGGCCGGCGAACTTTTTGAATACGTTCTGGATGTCGAGCGACGTGGACCTCTCGCGCGGGCTGGACTTCTCGGACCGCGGGGCAGTACTGGCGCGCTTCACGCATCTCAATCACGAAGACTTCAACTACGTGTGAGTTACATTTTTATGCCATAGGTAGCAAACAAGCAATCCTAGCCTGATCGTAAGCGATCACCGTAGGTATATGGATACCTGTAACACCGGATGCGTCACGGGCTAATGATGTTTAAGACAAATCTACTGCGGGAATGGTTTAGCTGCAGCAACCACCTCGCTCTTCAGAGCGGCAGTCTCGATAGTCGAGATTGCCCTAAGGTTGTTCAACCTCCGATAGCAGCGAAAGCCAAAGAAGACAAATCAATAAATGTACATTCTCGTCCGCAGGATCAACGTAACCAACACCAGCGACGCGCGCCGCGCCACCTGCCGCATCTTCATCGCCCCCAAGTTCGACGAGCGCAACCTCGCCTGGGCGCTGTCCGAGCAGCGCAAAATGTTCATCGAGATGGACCGCTTCGTTACACCTTGTAAGGAAAATGAACAGATATACATAGTAGCGATATTGATGGTCTGGAGGTCACACTATATGTAGAGATATGACGATATGTAGTGGACTTAGTGATGTCTCACACGGACCTGTTCCATTTGAAGTAAGCTTTTATCATTACCGGCGTAGTAGATTCAAACGCATTAGCCTAATCGTCCGATTGTCGATAAATCACAATATACGTCAGACCAGTAAAGTCATCCCCAAATTCGAGACATTGAATTTCAAGATAAGAAACGATTACAGTATTGGCCATATCGGCACCTATATCTTATCCGCCGACTTGTCATCCGAGCTTATCTGACCCAAACATTCGCGCAGTGAACGCCGGCGAGAACACGATCACCCGCTCGTCCACGGAGTCGTCGTTCACGATTCCGTTCGAGCAGACGTTCCGCGACCTGTCGGCGGTGGGCAACGACCCGCGCCGCACCAACCTGGCCGCCTTCAACTTCTGCGGCTGCGGCTGGCCGCAGCACATGCTGGTGCCCAAGGGCACGGAGGCGGGCGCGCCTTACCAGCTCTTCGTTATGCTCTCCAACTACGAACTGGACAAGGTGAGTACTAGCTTTTGGGATGCCGGTGTAAGACCTATTTTCGATCTCAGAACGACACGATGCTGTGTTAATATCTAAGAGGCCGCGTCGCTGTAGTCTCGAAAGGTCCATTAATACAAATTAATGATCACCGCGTCAGTTTCGCCTGTCTTCGGCAATTTCCGGGAATCAGAGATAGAAAACGCACCCTAGAATTATTGTTCTGCAGTGGATAAGGCAGATTGTACTCTACATTCATGCTTAGGAAACTTATCTTACTGCGGTGAATGCAACATGGAAGCATCATCAATGTGGCGTTTTTAACAGATCGAGCAGCCTGATGGCACGGAGCTGACCTGCAAGGAAGCGTCCAGCTTCTGCGGACTCAAGGACCGGCTGTACCCGGACAAGCGCGCCATGGGCTTCCCGTTCGACCGGCCCTCGGACACCGCCGCCAACATCGAAGACTTCATCCTGCCCAACATGGCTCTCGTCGACATCACTATCAAGCTGCAGAATACGACCCGGCCCAATCCAAGGAACCCACAGAACTAAGCGAACCCTATTCAATTTTACTCCTACCTAAGCAGTTCTAGCAAATACTACTGTTCTGATTAAATCACTATGATCTTTCAAGTTAAGCTTTCTCGGAATGCTTCTTGTAAATAGTTCCTTTCAGTAATTTGCCCAGTATGTAAGACAACATAACATCTATCTACTAGTACTACAGTACTTCCTACCTTTACCTATTTTTGGAGTAAAATCAGATTGAAACAAATGATGACCTCAGGATTTAATGGATTTGACAAATTATATTTTTATCATCCTACTTATTTAATCAAAGCAATGTAAAAATGAAAGGCTGATAGATTAGTCTAATGAATAAGTTGTAACTTGTAAATATGTACAAATTATAGAGTTAATAAATCTGTATAAGACCCGTTTTAGTCGTAAGGTAATTTAGGAAAAATAAATAAGTCGAGTATTCTTTGATATTCTGTTTTATTTCAACCTTAAAATTAATATTTTACAAATAAAGATGGAACAAATTAAATCTCTCATACAATTTTAAAATCTTACCTCAATGGGAACTGTACTAACACTCATATTCAGGAAACCTGTAAATAAGCAAATACTATGTTACAAACATAAATGATTATCGTGATACTATGGGTAAAATGTCAATGAATCAGGCCTATCATTCAATATCATGTAGTTATCAAAATAACACATTATCGGCTCGTGTTGGTTCTCATCATTTTCATTTTAAATTCGAGGCTTATTCCAATTTAACATATGCTAGGTAAGTGTTATCATGCAGATAACTTTGATCCACTAAAGGTGCAAAGCTAAATCATTCTAAGTATGGAACTGTGGGCAAGAACTACAAACAATGCGTCCCACACAATGTCACAGAACCACTGGTTTACCAGCATAAGATTGGGTGAAGTGGAATGAAGACCGTTGCCCAGCAATGTATTACTTTTTTGACAGTAATCGCTGAAAATTATAATCAAATAAAAAAAATATTGTAAAGTATTCTTACCACAAAAACTAAACTGGTAACTCGGCTGACTTGACTGTTATTGCCTGAAAGATAAAACAAAAAAAATATTAGTACATTTAATTATAGGAGCGACAGTAGCTCGATTTGTAGGTTAAATCAGCCCTATCATTTAATATCACGTGTTAAAATCATAGTATAACACATTTCGGCTCGTGTTTTTGTCATCATTTCTTTCGTCAATAAGATGCCCATTTATTGCTACCATAGTGGAACCGGTAACTCTAAACATATTTGCTGAATAAAAAAACATGACGACGGCCCTAACCTAATCTTATCTTGACTTGAGCAAACACGCAAAGAAAAACTTATCCTTATCGTGTTTAAAAAGAAGCAATATGAAATCAAATCGAAGATAGCTAGGATTAGACACACATGTGAATTCTCTAGGTACGCAATTAATTAATAATTTTAACTTTAATAATTAACTTACACGTGGTCCATCAAAATTTATTGAATATCTTCTGATTTCGTTATGATAAGTAGCTTAGCATTCGCTAACTGGTAAAAACTAAGAAGATAGGGTAAGAAGAGTTAAATTACCTTGAGCTAACGACGCCAAAATATTAGAAATGGGAGCTCGCCTCCAGACCCTCCAGCCAGCCAGTCGCAAACAGAACTTGGTCTTGCCTTGCCAGCTTGCCTTGCAGAAATAAAATTAAATAATTAAAAAAAGAATAGGATCAGGCTTGCCAGATTTAAAAGTTAAAATTTTCGCATTTCTCCATGAAAATTATAATTTTACCAAGAAAGTTAAAATCAACCGAAAGTTATAGTTGAAAATCATCTTCATCTGTCCAAAAATCAATAATTTATTTTTGAAGTGGATTTAATTATTTTTATTACCTACTTTTTTATTGGTAGTATAGAATAATAAGTCTTTTTAACACGCTTTTATTAGCTTCACCTGTATGTTTGTATGTTTGTATGTTTGTATGTTTGTATGTTTGTATGTTTGTATGTTTGTATGTTTGTTTGTATGTAACCGACTCCTTTGAGCGCGTTTTTGACCCACTTTAAACGGTCAGATTTCTTTCAAACTTTGTAGATATATCGAGGACCGATGACAATACACTAAACAAATCGTGTTTTTTAGTTTTTTTAACTATTAATTTTTTTAACACGCTTTTTCTATAAAGTTTCTTTAACTTTTAATACCGTTTAACTTACAAATGGTAATTTCGTCATTCGTGTCAGAGAACAGAGTGGCGCAGTGGAAGCGTGCTGGGCTCATAACCCAGAGGTCCCTGGATCGAAACCACGCGCTAGAAATCTTTTTGCTCAATATTTTTTTGTTACGCATCAATTTTATTTTATGAGGTCTGAGGATCGAAACCACGCGGCTACAAATCTTTTTGCTCAATATTTTTTGTTACGCATCAATTTTATTTTTAATTTGCTTGAGCAGACGGCCAAAATCGGATAACACCAACACATTTGTACATATTAATAATGGTTAATAGTTAGCAAATCGAACTAAAAAGCGAAAAATAAATAATAGTTAAAAAAAAACTAAAAAAACACGCTTTTTATAAAAACCGAACTAAAAAAATAGAAAATAAAATTTTATAAACTTAAATTAAGAATAGGGTTGAAAATTTCAATAAATATAAATTAATAATAGTGTAAATAAATAAATATATGTATTTTATTTTTAAAAAAGCGTGGGGTGCTTTCCAAGATATTATCAAAATGCTAATCACTCTACTCATGTCTGTCAATACAAAATGTATCTACAAAATATATAATATCTATTGACCCATGCACCCCACGCTTTTTAAAAATAAAATACATATATTTATTTATTTACACTATTATTAATTTATATTTATTGAAATTTTCAACCCTATTCTTAATTTAAGTTTATAAAATTTTATTTTCTATTTTTTTAGTTCGGTTTTTATAAAAAGCGTGTTTTTTTAGTTTTTTTTTAACTATTATTTATTTTTGTACCCCTGATAACGTGTATGCAAAATTTCACAATGACTGGTTGAGTAGCGGGTGAAAGCGTAACAAATAAATTCACTTTCTTATTTATAATACATAATCATCATTGTCTGCCTGTATCACCTGTATTGACAGCCTGTATCGACCCACTGCTGAGTATAGGCCTCCTCTCCCTTGAGCCATTCTTCCCTGTCTCGGGCCAATCTCATCCACGGATTACCCGCGATAGGTACATATATATTTAATATACATTAGTTTAGTTTTATTTACAATGTATTAATTGTTTATGTATTGAATTTTGTTCTATTTCATTTCGTACGTAAAACTACCGTGTGTACATCGCTCCGAAGGCCAAAAAATTTCGTACCTTCGTACCCCCCAATATAAAGTCGTTGTACAGTCGGGCAGCCCCTATGAGAATGAACTTCATTCAATGAAGTGAATAATGGCAAACCCTGAGGATAAACCATACAACTCAGATTAAACAGATGGAACAAAAATTGCTACTTTGTAAAAAAGAGCAAGATGGCAAGTGCCCGGTTGGAAAAGAGGGACAGACGTATCATTTTTTGTCCCCGTCGCTGTAACCGTGCCAAGGCAAACCACAGATTAGGTAGATAGAATAGTTACTACGTGAGCCTTCCACGATTTATTGCTGCCAGGTTGTGAATTATGTTTGCCCTGGATTGTACCCAATAAATATTTATTGGACTATTTCAGATTTACTTCTGACCCAAAACTAAGATTGGGTACATTATTTTCGCGATTGCAAGATTGGCATTGTTCATAATTATGAGTAGATTAGTATACTAGTAGTAATTTTCCTACAAGTAGACCTTTTCCTACTATGAGCGATTTGCGGCTTAGCATATCCTGTCCTTATGACCCTGTTTATCAATGTTTTATTTTGTGAAGTATAAAGATTTATGAAATTTTCCTCTAAAATGGGGAAGCATTTCTATCCTGGCATAATTTCAAGAATATAGCTGTCGCATGTGCGGTTACACTTTGGCTCCATAGTAGGAAAAAGTCTAGGAAAATAACTACTAGTATACTAATCTACTCATAATTATGAACATCTTTTATTATATAGGCAATCTTGCGATTGCGAAAATACCTTACCTTAGTTTTGGGTCAGCGGGAAATATGAAATAGTCCAATAAATTAATTATTAATTAATTTATTGGGTACAATCCTGGGCAAACATAATTCACAACCTGGCAGCTACAAATCGTAGACGGCTCACGTAGTAACTATTATTCCTAATCTGTGGTTTGCCCACCTTGGGGCCAGGCCACACGGTGCGGCACCGCACCGCATCACTCCGCACCCCTCCCCGCTTCGTCTGCCTCGCGCCGTTGTCCGGTGCGCCTGCGTGCGCCGGAGCGGTGCCGGACGTACCGTGTGGCATACCATACATTTTTATATGTAGGAAAACGTTGCGGCACCGCTCAGGCGCCGCGCCGGAGCCGCACCGCACCGTGTGGCCCGGCACTTGGCACGGACAGCGACGGGGACAAAAAGTGAAATGTCTGTCTCTCTTTTTCAACCGTGTTTGGCACTTGCCATCTTGCTCTTTTTTACAAAGTAGCAATTATGGTTCTCAAGCGCAATCAGGGCTGCCAACTTATTTTGAAAATTCCCTCAATAATGTTTATTTTACTTTTACTTAATTTTTTAGTAACTAACGCTTCACACTCATAGCTCCCCGGTCTCATAGCTCGACTAAGATTCCCTGTCTCAGAGATGCAATTGAACACAAACAAAGAGAAGGACAACTAACAGCCAGACCCAGAACAGATAATTTTAAATTAATTATTCAAACACCTGCCTGACCAGGAATCAAACCCGAGACCTCTGGCTTATAAGGCAGTTAATATTAAACTACCACTGCTATTTACTATACTTAATTACTATACTCCTTGAATAAACTGTATTTTCAAACAGCTTTTGAAATAAAACGTTTCGGTTACCTATGGATTAGGTCTAACGAGAACCAGGCTCCCGGCAACATGCAAAAGAATAGGCTGCGATGGTACGCTACTTACTGCAACTTACTATCCCCGGTCGAAGATCGAAAGGCAGACGTAAGACAAGGTGGGAAGATGTAGTTAGTGCTGAATGACGTGAGTCTAGGATAGAGTGAAGTGGAGAAGATGAGAGAGCGGTTAAGCGGTAGATCACATAGGAATCTAACAAACATTACCCTCCTGGGCAGTCAACTACACTATTGTATGTCTCTTTGTCTCCTATGCGCATCGTTCATCAGATGAAACGAAGTCTCGTAGGTACAAGCAAAAGCATCGATTTCACTATTCCCACATCTTCAGCTTCGAAGGGCGGCGCCTGCTGGCGAAAACAAGCAAGGCGCTCCAAAAAATGTTTCCTAATTTTATGTTTATATTTTCACGCTTGCTGCCCACTTGGTTTGTGTTGGGCAGGTCGGGTCGGTCTGCCTCTCTATCCCGCCAAAAAACAGTGCTGCTTTTAAAATAGGGTGGCAAACTTTATATTACCAGGGCGCCAAATTTATAAATACGCCACTGCGTAAGTAAGACGGCTTCGGGCATTAGTTTGCAAGGGTAGACGATGCAAGAGAGAGAACATGAGAAAGTTTAAAAGATAGAAAGGAGACGGCACAATAAAGTCGAACCTTGTGGGTAGCCATGGTACCTATAGCAGGGTTCTCATCGAGACACACTATCGATCTTGTCTTGTACCTTGTCATTTTTGTACCAGAGGATCTTTTTGTGCAACTTTACCGCAGAACAATTCAGTTTACGGCTCTCGAAAGCACATAAAACTTTACTGTCGGGTCTTTCATTGATCTCTTAAAGTTCTAAGACGGTATTATATCGCAGTATTAGGTAGTATCTATCGTTGAAATCCTCTTTACATCTATCCAGAGCCTAAAATATTTTTAATTCTAAGCATATGTATTCAAAATGTTATGTCTATACTTACTGCGTAGATGAAGACGTGACCACAGAATAGATAAAAGTATTACCCCGACCCACTAAACAAAGTACATAAGAGTTTCTTTTATGAACTATTTTGAACTTTAAGCTCTTGACAATAAAGTTGAAAATAAAAAGGAAGTTGACTGTATAGGTAGTATGTACCGGCTTTGAGCGTCGGTTTTTTTCTTGGTGAAGTGCTGACGTCGAGAGGTCGACGATCGATACTTGACGTGGCTAGATGGCCCCGCCGAGTATGAACCTTATATACTCACTTATATACTCGGCCTCACCCATGTACACCTACATATATACTGATGGTGTCTGTCGGTAACTGTGTAGATAGGTACCTACCTGTTTTCAAGTGTGTCATATTGTTGGAATACACTATGACACACTTAAGAGATATTTTTAGTACACTACCTATTTGACATTTTCATAAATGGGTTCGATATAAAAAAACACAACAGGCAATTACAATGGTCTTTTTTATTAAATAAAAAAAATACATCATTCTCAGTTCTATAAGTACAATAACAATTAATTTAGTAAACTTTTACCAAATCAACACCTGTTGTTGATCTGAGATCAGAAATAAATATTTCGAAACCGTAGCCGACGTGGAGCCCTCGGCGGGCCCGGCCAGCCGGCAGGACACTGTTCTATGGCAGGGCTTTTTGGAAAGAATACAACTCAATTCAATGCTATTTACTTATAAATTAATCTCTACTTTAATCATTAAAACTAAACTTATCAGCTTATCACCTAAACTATCAATCAAAAGTAAGATGATTTATTATACAATCATAATGGAAGGTACTAACCTATCATCTTTATACAAGTATTGATCAACTCTAAGATTTAAATTAGAATAGCAGAAATTAATTACTTTCACATACATGAAATATCAGCAAATAAATTAAGGTTATAAACATCAGAACTGCGTACAGGCTCACTCATTCCATATCAAATTAACAGACATTTGCCATATAAGACGTTAAGGACACACACAGATCTTTCTTCGTTCATTTGTGACACAGTAATTATCTATCACACAGCGCTCAAATCACAAAATAGTCGAAGAATCGATAACTTAACTGTCTCAGGGATACAGTTATTACAATGAATTTACATCATTATGCTGCTAACTTGATTAATAAAATATCATTCACACATATTCCATTATCTAGTCATAGGCTATATCGTCACATTTCTAACAGTAATATTCATTAATAATGTTAACGGTACAGCATCCATTTATTTACAAAATACTGCTCAATATTGCCAATGTGCATCATAAAGCAGAATAGAGGCGCCACGCCTGCAATCTCCTTTGATCTTGTTATTTACCCTTGGCAGTGATGGTAAGCGCGGATTTGGCAGGCTGCGGTATGATGGTAATCTCATCACTGATTTTGAGAGGCTTGAGCAGCGACTCCGACTCGGGCTTGGGTGGCACAGAGTTGCCAGGCTTGGTCTTATCCATGACGCGCTTTGCGACAACACTGTGCGCCGAGTACACGTGGTTCTCGAATTGTTTGTACATGCCGAACGTAGCAGTGCAGACCGTGCACTTGTAGGACAGGTGCGCTGGCTTCAGTGTCATGCTGTGGTCGCGCGCCACATGGTTGAGCAGCTTCCACTGGTAGACGCGGCCGCACACGGGGCACCGGCCCGCGTCCTTGCCCTTGTTCGCCGCCTCCTGCATCGAGCTCGTCACCAGCCCGTGCGAGCCCAGCAAGTGTCGCTCCAGTCCTTGGTCAGTGAAGAACCTGAACTGACACTTCTGGCAATTTAATGGAGGCCTGTTGTAAATCATCTTGGGATGAATCTTGACTTTATGAATCCATTGCATGTGGTTTCTCAGCTGTTCCAAATCTTTTATGTAACCATCGCAAATTTCGCAAATTACGAATGTCGCTTTCGAGTTTTGCATGGCCTGCGAGGACGAAGGCTGTGGCGCCCGAGGTAATGGCGTTATAGAAATCTTAGGTGTGGCTGAAGAATTATTTGGGCCTTGATTATTTTGTGTTATGGGATAGTTAGAGATGGTGGTTCCCGGGGGAGTATTGTGCATGATCATGAGGCCGCTCCGTATGATCGGGACGCCGGAGATGGGCGCGGCTCGCGGCTGCGCTGACATGGGCGGGCGGCCGCGTGGTCTGCCCAGCACCGGCATGTTTGGTATACTAACATTGGTCATATGTAAAGGTGGTCGGCCCAAATTATTTATGTTCAGTTGAGGCCGGTTGAAGTTCTGTGGATAGCTGCCTTGCATATTATTACGTGCGCGCGTTAACTTTGGTATTTTCGCTGGAGGTTCCCACTCCAGTGGTGGAGCTAGATTGAGGTCAGGTTTGAACTTCTTAGCACAGGCGATGAGATGCCGCGCCAGCTTCGTCTTGCTATTGTCTTCGAAGTGGCAATTAGCACACTGCTGATAAGCAGGAGCTCTTTCCAATCTCCCTCTAGTATTATGTTCTGCTTCCATGTGAAACAGGATGTCATGAGGGCTACGAATTTCAAAAGCACATGTGTTGCACTTATAAATATTGTTACGCATATGTGGTGCTTCTAAATGGTGAGCCATTACTAACATGGACTCTGTCTTAAAACTACAAAATTCGCATCTCTTCTGTGGAAGGGCTAAAGGTGCATTGGTTTTCTTACTGAATTCTAAGTTTTGAGTGAGTGATGCAATAGCAGATTCAGTAGCTTTTGTGCTACGTCCAGATTTCTTTTCTTTGTATAGCTTTCGATTTTGTTGTTTCAGCAAATCAGTTTGTACGAATTCTTGCACCAAATTTAGACCAATGTTAATGAAAAATTGCCCAAGAGAGCAATCAAAATAGCTATCAGATTTACCTCCACCAAGACCTTTCGCTATCATACCAATGGGGTCTTGATACTCGTCAACCTTGTCCTTGATAATGACTTCTCCCTCATCACTCATAGCTTCATCAGAGTCAATAGATTCTCCTTCCCAGGAATCATCATCTTCTTCAGTTCTTTGTTTTCTACGCTCTCTTTTCTCAGCTTTCTTTTCCTTTGCTACTTCGGTAGCTTTGCGTTCTTCCTCCTCTTCAACCTCTATTGGGTCACCATTTTCAATCCTTTCTTGGCGTTCCTTCTCTTTTTTAGACTTTTCTGCTTTTTCTTTCTCCACTTTTTCTTGCTCTTCCTTCAATTTAATCTCTTCCAGCTCTTTGCCTAATTTGTCCACAAATTCTCTAAATGGTTTCACAGAAGGCTTTTCATAGACATAAGGAACTATGAAGGAAGGTGCTTCAACAACAAACATGTCGTCTGTTAAAGATGGTAATATGTTAGGTTGTGGGGCTGGAACGCTTTGAGTTGCAGCTGATTTGCAAGAAACTGGTGTGATTGTTGTGCCACGAGCGGCAATACTTTGACACAAGTTTTGAGCATCCATGGAACTGGTTGTGGACAACTTACTTGTCATAGCTTGTTGAACTTTTCCTGTCAATATTGAATTTGTGTCAATTATGACTACAGTTGGTTCTTTTTGTTCACCATTTGTGTTAGTTTGTTTTGTGGCTAAGTCAGCTAAACTTCTTGTATCACTAACTATTATTGGTTTAATTTTATTTTGATTTTGGTTCAGTGGATCTTCCATGGTAACTTCTTCTACATCAGATTCATCATTGACCTCCATCAAACCTCCATTTTCAAGCTCTGGGGCTTTTGTCTCTTCAACATTTTTATTGCTGTGCTGGGATGCTTCGGAGCTCCCATTACTACTGGAACTAGAACTCGATGATTCATCGTCATTAGTCACTACTTCACCTTCATCTTCATCATCACTTGTTATTTCATGCACCTCGGGGCTCAGAGGTGCTCCATTTTGATTTGGTGGTTCATGGATTTCAATATCTGAGTCACTACTGTCATCTTTTGGATGGCTTCCTTGCGATGACTCATCATCCCCTTCTGTGCGTTCATCTGCGGAGCCAGTAAATTTACAATTTTGAGAATATATAGTAAACTTTGGCAATAAAATAAGCATGTTAATCACAACATGTTTTATTAACTTTCTGGAAGCACTTATAACTTGTAAAATGTATTATGAAGTTTATTTCCTTTAGACATAGATTTATTACTATGTGACCTCCCTACCTCAGAAACGACAGGTCATATTACAAGTGAATACTAGATAGGTAGGTCCATTACATTTACTATCAATCAGCTGATGACTACTAAATATAGTGAAATACATTTGTTTGAACAGTCCCCTAGTAAAATTCTGACAGAAGATTGACTTAGGTAGTCACTTCAAGCGTCCGTAACTTGCGAAAACGCCTGGAACTCCAGCGAAAACCAGATAATCATCGTAACCTAGACGCTCCATTTCGACTCTTTTTACCGATGATTAACTATAGTAAACAGTATATCTACGAAATGGTCGGTAAAAAATAATATTAGCAACTATCAGGTAGCGTCATTAGATCATGTGGAGTGAGGACCGCCATATGGGATTCCATGGCATTTCTCCGAAAACACTACTTCATCAGGTTTAGTGGTCAACAACCGAGTAATATAGCAAATTTTGGCGGACAAATGTGAATTAAGAGTAGATACATACCAGTAGCTGTAGAAATCGACATTTTCTTTAGATTTTCCAACCGAAAACTAGAAAATAGCACAATAGCACAGTAGCGGAAACCAAACCAAATCAAGCTGTCATTTTGAAAGGTTTTTGATATGTCACGTTCCGATTTTCATAGAAAATTATTAGTTATTATAGATAATTTCATGTTATACTGTCTTTACACTGGTTTTATAGTTAAAACATATTCATATATACAGAATTATCACCGAATTTATGTCAGTTGGTTCGTCGGCGCGCCTCAATCGGTCATTAAAATTTAAGCAAACAAAATGGCGGCGAATGTGTATTGAAAAAAACCTTTTCATATAAAAATGGTGGGAAAGAGAGGGATAGCGGAGGGGGAAGGACGCGATATTCCATTTGGGAAAAAAATGGAGTAAAGAAGCGGGAGATTCAAAAAGTCGCGGTGTTTTTATTAAAAGCAAACTGGAAGGTATGGTATCTACATGGTACCCTAGCATAATATAATAGTTAATAAGTCAGTGCCTAATAGTACAATGATAGGGCTTAATACAACTATGTATCACCATTCACCATCTATTACTTAATAATTTTGGTACCTACCTATTGTTAAAATTTGGACCTCTAGAATGGCTGAGGTAAATAAGAACACGGTTTCAAAACAGCAATACAAAATTTATTACGAATACTTATGAAACATTAAATAAGTACATACAACACACTAACTCATACATCTATCACACAAATAAAATTATAATACTTATTATGGATTTTTCTAGGCTTCAACACTAGGCACCTGAACAGTCAGGTACATCTATATGTTATTATTTATGTATTGTCTTTCAATTTAGATTGGCAATAAGTATATATTTTATTCATCATCTTCAATAAGTTCAGCATCATCAAATGGGTCTATTACTGGACCATCTCCTGGTTTTCTAATAACATCCATCTCTTCTGCTGCATTTAAACACTTCTGAGCATAATCTTTGGTCCTATTAAATTCTGGGTCTTCCAATTTTGTTATAGCCATCAATATTTCCATAACCTCAGTTTCAAATATTTTTGCAGCAGTATCCTTGTCATCTTTGACAATATTGTACAGCATATAAGAACCTCTGAACTGTATTTCTTTATCTGGGTTTGCGAGTAAGCACTTCAAGGTTTCAAGCCACGGCTGACAGTCCAAAAGTTTCCGGCAGCAAATTTTGCTCACTGAAGTCAATATACAAAGTGCACCCGCTGCTGCCAATACTGTGTCCACATCTTCTTCTTGGCATAGTAGATACAGGAACTTGGTCTTGTCATTATTCCCTTCATATGTTTTAATAACTTCTTCAGACTGTAGTAAATTGCAGATGCACTGTGTAGCTGCTCTCAAAAGCATTTCATGATCTTCATATAGGTAATGCTCCACTTTAGCGAGGCCTCCTTCTTTCAAAATTCTGTTTCTTGTAGTTTCATTCATCCCAGCCAAGTTGCAGAGTGCCATGAGTGCTTCAAAGTTTTCCAGTGCTGTACAGTCGGGATGTAATAAAGCCAATAAGGGCCGGACTACTTCTAAATTTCTCTGTCCTGGGAATGCAACTTCAGGGTTTATGGTAATGCCGATTCTAGCCAGGGCTTGAGCAGCTTGCTTCTTGCCTTTGTCAGTGCCTTCCAAGGACATAGGAATTAATACCTTGGCTCCTCCCTGCTGCACAACAATACCTCTCAGCTCTTGAAGGCTGCAAATAGAATTAAAAACTCTCGCAATAAGTTCTTTTGAGTTGTGACTTTCAGTTTTTGCTAGAGCAACTAAACCAGTTGTGACACCAACTTTAGCAAGGATACTTATCCTCTTGTTTATGAAATCTGGATCATCTAATTCATGCTGCTCAGGGATGTGATGTTTAGCAAATTTGGCCAGTTCCTTCATCTCTGGCATCACTTCTTGCTTCTCATAGGCATTACAAAGATTGACCAATGTGGTAACAACACCATACAAGGAAGACTGATCACCAGTCTTGGCAAGCTCAATAAGGGCTTGGAGAGCAGACTTGTCGTCAACCAACTTTTCTTTTACATCAGCATCCAATGTCAGGTAAGAAAGTCCTTCTGCGGCCCACTTCCTTACATCATTGTCTTTGGCTGGATTGACCAAAAACTTTCTGCATGCCTCAGCTAACTTTGTGGTAGATCCATCGGCAAATGGACGAATGGATGCGTCATCACCACCAAAGCTGCCTAGCTTACACAATCCGACCAAGGCTCGCACACGAACACCGTCGTTCTTACTGGTGTACAATTTCTTCAGAATATCAACTCCTTTAGTAATAATTGTTCTGGCTTTATCTTTCTTGGATGCAGCAGCGACTAAACATTCACACGCTACTTTCTGCTGCAAGACATCTTCTGTTGATGCCATGACAAGAATCATCTCAATAATGCCTTCTTTAGATATCACATAGTTGCCTACATCGAGAGGCCCTCTGAGAAGTGAGGTGATGGCAACAGTCACTCTAACCTTGGATTCAAGGTCAGGAGTCAATAACTTATCTTTTATGAATTCATCTACTTGGTTGTTGAATTTTTCTCTTGCCTCATCATAATACATGTTTTCATAAATTCTTGCAAGACAAGCAGCCGCAATAGTGCTGGAGGATAGAGTGATGTTCATTGCAGACTCATATTTGTACTCTTCAAGCTCACTACACACTTCGAGCAAACGCAGCAATCCTTTGATTTCGACGAACCTCTCGGCCCAGTTGATAGTGTTGTAATGACAGTTTCTCATAATCAGCTCCATGATGGCATCTCTAGCCTGGCCCGTAATCACTCTGTTGGTAATGGAGTAAGTCAGGCAGGTTAATAAAGTATCCAGTTCAGTCTTGTATTCTTCACATAGTTTGGGATCCGGTTTTGTTTCTTTCTTATTATCCATGCCTGAGAAGGTGTTTAGTATGACTTGAAGACAGTATTGAGCAGCACCAACTCTCTCTGTATTGTCACTGTCAATGATTTCCAACATCCAAGGTATGCCCACCACCTTGATCACATCTTTAGTTCTTTCAACATTTCTCTTGCAAAGCTGGCTGATGACACGCACTGCATTTATAAATATGTCTTGATTTTTCTCAACTTTCAACAGCTGCTGAATTTTTTGGACTACCCCATTTTTGATCATGATATCAGCACCTGCTGTTTCTTTGGCCAATATAATAAGGTTTCCCATGGCTTTTTCTCGTTTTTCAATGTCTTCACCAAGTTCAAATGCCAATTTGAACATTTGTTCAACTTTGTTGCTTGTTTGTGCATTTTGCCTGGCCCTCTCTTGTACTATAGCATGTAGTCTTTCTAAAACCGGCTGTACAGCTTTGTTTGATGGTTCAACGATAAATATTGCTTTAGCATCTCGGTAAGCTTCCTCGAATCGTTCTAGATTTTCTAAGGCTTGCGATCTTCTGAATAAGGCTTTTGGGTCTTCGGGGATAATTTGTAAGGCTTCATCGCAGTCTTTTATGGCTTTCTCGTAATCTTTGATCTTCAGATAACAAGCCGCACGGTTCTTTAGGTAAGTAGAAAGATCTCGGCTGTCTTTTTCGACCAGGCTGGCCGCCTTGGTGTAAAAGGTTATCGCTTCATCATAGTTTTCACTTTTAAAAGCTTCATTTCCCTTGTTCCTAAAGGTCTCGGCTTCCTCGATATGAGCATGAACACCCATTGTTGCACTTTATAGAAAATACTCAAACGAAAACAACTTTCAACGCTTTTATAGTGCTCTCTGAGAATTTAAAGATTGTTCTGGTAAAATCTCGTGGTCTCTACATTCTAGCTCTGGTACGAAAGCACCAAAATAGAAATTTATTTTTGCTCATTCAAAGCGGAAAATGATATGTATGAGGAACGTTCAGAAACCTTAAATTCTTGAAAGCCAAAGCAAGTGGAGTGCCAAATATTTTTCTTAAAAAATAAGATACACATATTTTTTAAATCCTTAGCTTCATATTAATACTATTTCATAATAATGGTAGAACAAAAAATAAAAATATAATGAGTTCTTTAAATTTTTGAGTATTTTTTTTTGTTACACCAATGTTATTGATCAAAAATTAAAACATAATAGGAACGCACTTTTAAGTATATTTTTTTTGGCATCGACATTGCTAGCAATTCAGATATGACTTTGATGTTGACATTTAAATAAATGAACTAAAAAAAGCATCAGGCCCACACGGCGTGAGCATCCATGCATTACACGAGGCCGCACTCAGATTCGCTTGAGGCAGCATGAGACGTTTTACAAATTTTGGAAATTTAAACCCATGCATGAGCACAGTCATATTTCGTCATAAATAATTTTGGGAGTTTTTCTTCCCAAAGTTTTATTTTTGGGTAAAAAATATATAATTTATTATTAGGGGGATATGGCGTAAAACTATAATCTTGACCTAGCAACTTTGGTTGATTATCGTATATTATCGTCTCTCGTTCTCGTTCTTGACTTCAGTCAGTTCATCACTTCATCAGTTCATTCATTCTTCATTCATTTCATTTTTGGGTTTCCGTCCCTCGTGTAATAAATCTCTAAAAAAGTTAATATAATTTATAGAAATGGCTGCAATTAGCTTATTGAATCCTAAAGCTGAATTTGCTAGAGCGGCACAGGCTTTGGCAGTCAATATATCTGCTGCAAAAGGTATCCAAGATGTAATGAAAACTAACCTCGGCCCGAAAGGAACAATGAAAATGTACGTATTTCTTTATTTTAAGACTACGTTTTTTGCTAGGTATTTGAAAATTTCAATCGTATTATATTCATTGCATGTTATGATTTCGTTGTGCTTTGCCTATGAAAAGAAATATTTTCAATGAAAAAGTCATATGACCGGCCATCATCACGCTCCCAAGAATTGCCGATTACTGTCATTTTCCTACCGTAAAGACTGGTTATCCTATAGAGAGGAATAGGTATAACTATTAGATGCATAAAATTAAAAAGTGATTAAAGAAAAGAAAATTTTTAATGTTTGCTCATTGCAATAACAAATCAATGCTTTAAAAATTCCAGGTTAGTGTCTGGTGCAGGTGACATTAAGATCACAAAGGATGGCAATGTGCTTCTCCACGAGATGCAGATTCAGCACCCCACAGCATCGCTCATTGCTCGCGCCTCCACTGCTCAGGATGATGCCACTGGAGATGGCACCACATCTACCGTTTTGCTCATTGGAGAACTGCTGAAACAGGCTGATATCTACATCAGTGAAGGTCTAATAGTTTTGCATAATTAATTAATTAGTATTTATCATTGCTTGTTATAGGTAAACATAATGTTTAACATCAGGCAAGTGATTTGCTTGTCTTGTCACTCAATAGCATAAAAAAAACTGACTGCAATATTATTGTTAATTTTTGGTAATATATTTTGTTTGATAGTTACACTTCCATATGCATAATACTTACCTTATCTTATAAATTAGGTTTGCATCCAAGGATCCTGACAGAGGGTTATGACGTGGCTCGGAACAAGGCACTAGAGATCCTAGACTCTATGAAAATCCCCATCGAGATCAAGCGCGAGAATCTCCTTGATGTGGCCCGCACATCTCTCAAGACTAAGGTAAAATACTGCCCATAAACGGAAACAATAATTTTCGCCATAAAAATCATTTCTAACTCTTAACACTTTGGCTGCGGGAAACACACACCTCGTGTTTTCCTTTGTGCGACGCGAGTGCGGCTGCACACGCCACACGTAAAACACAACGCATTTGACTATTAGCCGCACCTAAGGCAACCGTATGTGATTATTAGCCGCAGCCAAAGTGATAATTTTTTTTTTCAATTTTCCATTTAAACAAACTATTCCAATTTTCATGCGGTTTTCTACGATTACAATAATCAGATGTCAATGTTTGTCTTTATGACACTACTTAACTTGATAAATCTCATCAAGATTGGCCTAGCCATATGGTTGTTGTATTGAAAATCTATTTCATAATAGTCAATAGTTACACCATATTATAATAATATTATCTGCTTAAGTGGAGGTATTGTTATGAACTGGGGACTATTAGTGTGTCCGAAATAAGCCAACAGTGTCGAAGATGCAGCTCTAAAAAGCTGTTTTTTACCACCTTCATTACCCATGCTAGAATACTTTAGGACAAAAATAATTCTAAAGCAAGCAAGATGTAAGACACAATATCGACAAATACTCAATTGATAGAAAATGTAGTCTTGAGAAAACAGTCCTACTCTGTATTTCAGACACTAGAAATTTTAAATTTGTAATTCCAGGTGCACAAGAACTTAGCGGAAGTCCTGACCGACGCGTGCGTTGATGCTGTGCTGGCCATCCGCTCTGATGACAAGCCAGTAGACCTGCACATGGTCGAGATCATGGAGATGCAGCATAAGACTGCTACTGAGACCAAACTCATCAAAGGCAAGTCTACACTTTGACTGCGGGAAACACATACCTTGTATTTTCCTTTGTGCGACGCGAGTGCGGCTGCACGTCCCTATAAACATTATAGAAAGTGCAAATTGCATTTTTACAGAAGAGCAATTTTTTTATTAGAGAAATTAATAACTTGAAATGCGCAATATCAATTTTATTTGATTTAAAAAAAGTCTATTGTTTTTGAATTTTTTTAGATCACTTGTTTTCTTAAAAAGACATTAAATATTCGTATAATTGGTAAAATGAAAAATAAACCATGTTTTTGCAATTTTGATACTGTTTGTCATGCAGTCCATATGTTGGGGTGGAATCTTGCAACTCAATTTTGAACCACTTACCAATGTCAGATTGAGCTAAAATTTGGTATATGTGTGTAACTCCCATGCAATAAAAGCAGGTTTTAAATAAAAAAACTAAAAAAGACGCTTTGTTTAGTGTATTGTCATCGGTCCTCGATATATCTACAAAGTTTGAAAGAAATCTGACCGTTTAAGTGGGCAAAAACGCGCTCAAAGGAGTCGGTTACAAACATACATACAAACATACAGGTAAAGCTAATAAAAGCGTGTTAAAAATGTTTTTAAAGTTAACTTGTTCTTGATTTAGGTAAGACTAGAATAACTATTCTGTGACTAGAGTACACATGTTTATACAGACTAGTGCAGTTAAGAAGATACATAAGTTTATTGTGTACACTATTTATAAAGGTACATTAGTTCATTTTGTACTCTATGTATCAAAATAAATAGTTCATTGTGTTGGTGTACACTAGATTATAGTGCAAACTAGTTTGTTAGTTTTATTCTAGATAAAATTATATCAGTGTTGTTATAGGTTTAGGCCGTCTGAAAGATGTTGCACTGTAAGAAAGTATGTAATCATAAACTGCCATTAACCCCAGGTATTGTGATGGACCACGGTCCGCGACACCCCGACATGCCGAAGCGCGCCGAGAATGCCTACATTCTCACCTGCAATGTTTCCCTCGAGTATGAAAAGACGGAAGTCAACTCTGGCTTCTTCTATAAGTCTGCTGAGGACAGGGAGAAGCTGGTCGCAGCCGAGAGGGAGTTCATCGACCAGAGAGTTAAGAAGGTAAAGACTCTCCTACTTAAGCATAATTACGTCAAAAAGCTTGTCTATTCGATAAAAATAAATGTTCTTACACATTTGTTAACATGTAATTTAATTTATGCATGGATTGAGTCACTGTCTTGCTCACGCCCGCAGTGTTGGGCGTAACGTCGAAAACTCTTGCTAGAAAGGCTTTTGTGGAAATTGGCCATTATAGTCAAAGTTATTTTGTAAGGCATAGCTTTATAGTTACGCGTATCCTCGGTTTTTGACGGGCTTAGGACACCCATACTATCTGCCGAATTCTGAGTTGCTGCTGCGTTTGTAAAGATAATAAAGGTGGATTTAATAATCCATTTTACTTATTATGATTTTTATTTTTTACAGATCATTGCTCTAAAGAAGCAAATGTGCGACGGCACTGACAAGAAATTCGTCGTGATCAACCAGAAAGGCATTGACCCCATGTCTTTGGACGCTTTCGCCAAAGAAGGCATTATGGCGCTCCGCCGGGCCAAGCGACGCAACATGGAGCGGCTCGCGCTCGCGTGCGGCGGACTCGCCATGAACTCCGTCGATGAACTGAGCCCAGAGTGCCTCGGGTACGCCGGCCTCGTCTACGAACACATCCTCGGGGAAGACAAGTACACTTTTGTGGAGGAATGCAAAAACCCACTCTCAGTGACCATTCTCATCAAGGGCCCAAACAAGCACACACTAACTCAGATCAAAGACGCCGTTCGCGACGGCCTTCGCGCTATCAACAACGCGATCGAAGACAAGTGCGTGATCCCCGGAGCGGGCGCTTTCGAAATCAAAGCCAATACTGAATTGCTGAAATTCAAGGATACTGTCAAGGGCAAGGCTCGCCTCGGTATCCAAGCGTACGCCGAAGCTCTGCTCGTTATCCCAAAGATTCTCGCCGTCAACTCCGGATACGACGCTCAAGATACTATAGTGAAGCTGCAAGAGGAGGCGCGCTTGAACCCCGACCCTGTAGGCTTGGATTTAAGTACCGGCGAGGCGATCAAACCTGCGGATGTTGGAATTTATGACAATTACATAGTAAAGAAGCAGATCCTCAACTCTTGCTCTGTAATCGCCAGCAACCTCCTCCTTGTCGATGAAATCATGAGAGCTGGGATGAGCAGCCTCAAGGGATAAAAAAATTTAGTTCATTAATGAATTCTTTGGGGCCTTACACTTTGCTTCTAAAAACTTATCTTGCTAGTATTATACTGTAACTGTAATACCATTTTAATTTTGCATTTATAACTTTCAGGAAAGTTTATGATATCTTATAATTTACGATATGATTGCGCTTTTGTTTCAAGTTCTTCACATAATTAACTTTAATAAAACTAATTAAATAATAAGTGTATTTTAAATTAAACCCCTGTTTAGTTTTGCTTGCTTTATTAGGGACATAAATGCTTACAATAGGTATTCCTTACCTTATTCTACATTCCTAGGTCCAATTTATTTTTTTTAGCGCCAACAGTCGCGGGTTAACTTTTTTCTTTTCTTGTCGCCTTTAAAGATCAGCGTATTGCTTCCAATAATATTCTTTAATATCTTACCCTTACATTGGGACTAAACAATAAAATAAATCAGTATTATTATGTTCCCATTTACATAATTCAAATTTTCCCTTTTTACACGACCTATGATCTCTGCAGTTTTCTATTCATTTGCACATCAGATCGCAATCCCAAGTGATCTCATTACATAATTATAATGAAGCCTTGTGTTAGTGTAAATGTGCTGAAAATTAATGTTTACTGATTTATTGTATTAGCTTACCACTTTCCGTATATGTTCCATAATCACTATGCACAGTTATTTATCACATTTAGACTGACTTCCATTTTCTACAATAAACTTACATATTATATTAGACATATTAGAAACAATTCGATTATGTAGATATTATAGTTCATTAACCTGCGCTCACGAGACACTTAGTGCGCTGACTCGACCTCTAAGGGAATTTGAGTATCTCATTAGCGCAGATTTTACACAACATCAAATTGACAATTACATTAATGACTACTACTATAATGTGATACAATATTCGATTTCATAATAAATAAACACAACACTTACAAAAGTAAAAAACATCACTGAAATAAAAAAATGCGTAAAAAATATTCTCAACAATCTTCTTATAATATAAACTACAACACATTCTACTTGGGACCCTGGTTACATTAGAGATTTTGGAATAATTGTTATAATATAATAAGCTAAACAATTTACAACATAAAGCTTTGGCCACAACATTTAAATCTAGCACAATCATAATATATGAAACCTAGCAACAAACTTTAATGCAATCAAATAACAGTTATAAGGAATACTTATGTTATATTTTATACAGCAGTCTATGTCAAAGAAACTCGGAAGTTAGTTGGTTAATTTTTTACCGAGTGCATAAATGAAACATTTATAGTAATGCTGTATTAATTTTTTTTTTCATTAATTACACAGACATCTAAGTTCACAATCCCTAGTTTTCATACATTATGTGCCAGTGGAAAGACAGTATTTAGTTTTGCTTGTCAGCTTTTTCTGCGGCGATTTTAGCGCGTTCGTTGAGGTCGATCGTAGCGAGATTCATGGAGGCGACGATGCCGTGGATGACGGAGATACCGGCTTTCACGACTGCCACCGGCAGCGAGATAAGGGCTATCAGCTTGAAGAGACCCACACCCAACACTGAAAGTAGATAAAGGCTTGTTGTTATGAATGTACCAAACATGGTTTTGAACCAAAACTGGTGAGATGAGTACCACTGGCCTCATAAGCTCCAGATTTCCTTCCAACGATTTAGTGCCACTCTGAATTTCTTCAATATTTTAAAACCTTTGGCAGCACTTGCTATAATTTCTTATTTTTGTTCCTAAGTATTTATTATCTACTCTTTCACATTATCAGTCATAAAGTTATTTACAATCATGCCATTTCTTGTTATATTTGTCTTATCTGCTATGGTAGTAAAGAGAGTAATAAAGGTTGATTAAGATACAGACTACTTGTAGGTACATGAAATTTTATTTTGAATTCATGACCTGGCTGATTGAAAAAAATAACTGTCTTTCAACTTACCAATTGGCCCAGTATAGAAGTGCATAACATAGAGAGCAGCGTAGAAGGCTTCATTCCCAGCACACATGAAAAACAAGACTGTTTTGTTTGTATAGTAGACATGCATAACAGGATTCTCTGACATGTCAATGAACTTGTGTGAGGTCTTGCCCTGAAGGATAACTGTGTGCAAATACAGCCAGTGACAAGTTATGTCGATGGCCATAGAAAGTTGCAGCCAGAATGTGTAGTCCGGGTAGAATGTAGCCAGGGTCATCATCAGGCATGCAGTGCCGGCACGGTCAGTCAGCTGGTCAAGCATCCCACCAAACTTGGTGCCTTTAAATACAGAAAAATCTATTAGCTATTACAAATAGAGTATAAACTAAAATTAAATATCCCAGTCATAGTACATTGAGGTAAGACTAGGCATTTGACTCCCAACAATCAATTTACTTAATTTTATTATTCATTAAGAATAAGGTCATGTACGTACACTTTCTGATGATAGACATACCTACTTAAATTTAATATAGTTAATGTAATTCAATTAGGTAGATATACATGTGATGCCTTACAAAATATTACTTACTTTGATTAAAATACCTTGCAGCATGTCCATCAACGGCATCCAATAAGGCAGATGTAACATAGCAGGTACATGCCAAAATACAGTGAGTAGGCATGTAATAAAAGGATATTATGGCCAAAATGACCCTCCCGAAACCTGAAATGTAAACAATGGTTCATGAAATCTGGTCCTTGGGAAGAAAATAATATATTTTGGTAAAATATACACACCAATTATGTTAGGTACGAAGAGAAATATATTTTCCTTCGCTTCAGCCATTGTATGATCGTTTTATTTCTTTGTAAAAGCAAGAAAATTAATAAAAACTAATTTATTTCGCAGCAACCGTGCAACACGGATCAATCGGTGTTTTACAATGTTGCCAGCACTTGAAAATGGCATTAATTAGGATTGCAATGTTGCGAGCTCTCGCAAATGCTGTGTTTCGTGTGATGGCCGAGCCGAGTTATTAAGGTCCTCGTAGAGGGTCGCAGTCCTAGTGGACTTTACGCTTATAGAATAATATCCTTTCCTGCATTTGGCGTTTCTCGCCATAAATCACGATATCAATGTTAGATGTTCGGCATCTTGGTTTTAGAAAATTTTTTCGGGTAAAGCGTTTTTTAGACTAGAATTATTTTTATTATCTGTGCTGTCTCTCGATATTTTGTGGCTGTGAGCTCTGTGCCTGTGCGTGTATTCAAAAGTTTTTGAGTTATGTGATTAGAGGGCGCTTGTGTAGTCAATTGAAAATGTTGGTCAGAATCTGTCGAAAAAGATGAATCCGGTTTTGCAAATGGTTAGAACTATAATTATGTTGTAGTTAAATTATCCATTATGACACGATTAGGTAGTTAGTTAGTGGAAAAGACGTTTTAACGGGGTAGGTAGTGATTTCGGTGTGCGAAAGTCATAAGACTTGTGTCATCTGACTGTTCTTCCTTCAAGATGGCTCCTTCGCCGGAGTATGATAAGGAACCGAAAGCCCCGGATAAAAGTGCAACAAACATTTCCAGTGAAGATTCAAAACTGTTACACAACTTGGTAAACGACCAGCACCACAGTTCTGACCACAAAACTACCAACACGGCTACGAACTCGGAAGTGGAGGTAAGTCGATCTCTGCTGCCATTTTTTGAGTTTGAAGGCTGTAAATTCGCGATCCGTTCACCTAATAATATCCACAGTATCAATCGGAGAGGTCCTGTAGTTGTCTCCAAAATTCAAGCATATAGGTACCGCATTTAACCCATAAAATATTGTTTTTCCGGTTCATGCGTGTCGTGGTTGGAATCTTTGTGCGTGAATGTAAATGGCGAAGTAGGTATGATGTCAAAAACATTTAAAATAAATACCCCCTTTCATGATCTAAAAGTATAATTCTAAAATTGAGTACTGAAAACGTATAATTGCATTGTTTATTTCTGGTGATAATGTCCACATTGGTATGCGAATGAACTTTCCATCGTTGTTTGCTATCATACAACAGATGGGAGGTTCATGCCAATTTGCATTATCATTGATTAAAACCAAACAAATAGTAAAGTACTCTTGAAAACATTACAAGAAAACCTAATTAGCTTAAACAGCAAAGGTTTTCTCTAACATCAACCTATAAAAAATTATTATTGCTCTCCAACCCAATCAAACAGTACCTACTGAAATGATACCCACTTGCAAAGTCATGCCTGTGTATGAACTCTTATGAAATGTTACTGCATGTTAGTATCACAGGGATTGTTTAAGAACAATTTGACTGAATCATAACTAGAATATAAGAGATAGGTTATCTCTAATATTCTCTATAAATCTATTGTAATGTAAAAGATCTTAGTGATACAACTATTTGTTTTCTGTATACACAAGATCAAGTGGCCTATCACAAAAGCAGAGAAAAGGATAGTAGCTAGATGTTGATCAGAAAAACTTCACAAATTGACAAGACGGAGATTCTTGCCAATTCTGGTGAAAACTTTGATCAACATATCACAACACTTAATTGCAAAAAATTACATGACAAAAATCTCAACCATTTGTCAGTATCTCACAACATAAATTGCAAAAAGTTAAAATTCAAACTACCCATAATGGTTTACTCCAGAAATTGTGCTGTGGTTTTCTGGATCTAATTGCCAAACTGAGTGTTAAAACCTGGTTAAGGTTGCATTTTATTTACACTATTACATATAAAGATCAGCAGGTAATTTACAGTGATATAACATATATCTAAGTCAGTGATTGTGTTTTATTGATCAACATCACACTACTAAATTTGCACAAAATCTACATTATGGAGATGTTAATTTTCATATGTCTATGTCTTGCTGCTCTGTTTCTTTCTACTATGGTGAATAAATACACTACAATCAAGGGCCTGTTCACCATCAGTGTAGTGTCAGTCACTCATAGCTCCCCACTAGAATACCCTGTGTCGGGGATGCCATGGGACACTCAGAAAGACAAGGACAATTGAAGCCTGGCCGTGAATCGAACCCGGGATCTCTAATTTATGAGGCGGATATACTACCGCTGAGACGCTGATAATACATTTTTGTATTGATCCATACATTACATTTTGAAAGGACTGAGGATATGTACAAAATTGTACATATTATATTGCCATACTTTTGCTATAAAGCCTTTACCTGAGACGTGGGTCCAATGTAAGTTAACACATTTCTTGATTAGTAACTAAATAGACTGGTTTCAAGTTATATTGGACCATGTCTCAGTTAACGGCCTTATAGAAAAAACTCAGCAGTATACTCTTGATACCCGAATAAAAAACTGTCTCCAAGTCTCTAATGTTGCACTTATATGAGTATACAGAGATACTGAAATGTATTATGTATGTTATTTATGTCTTTTGCAAAGTATTTTGAAGCTGAATTTTGAACCATTTCCTGATGTTTGATTGAGGTAAAATTTGGTTTACCTATGTAACCCTGATGACAATGCAATAAAAGCTTATATTTAGAAATATTAACAAGAACATTATTTTTACAAAACAAAAAACAAAAACCGACTTCAAAAGACCGACTATTGAGTTATTCATCTATTTGTCGCGCACATACTTAATGCAAGTTTAAGACTTATATGGTTTTCTCATGGATACCATTATCAGAACTGGACTAAATTGAAATGGGACCAAATGGGAAGCGTCAGCTTTCTAATAAAAAAAGAATCATCAAAATCGATTCACCCAGTCAAAAGTTATGAGGTAACAAACATAAAAAAAAAAAAAAAAAACATACAGACAAATTGATAACCTCCTCCTTTTTTGAAGTCGGTTAAAAACAAACATCCTTACTTTTTGGGGCATTTTTTTGCATTATTGATTCCTTGCAATTTCCGAATTCAAAAACATTTATCTAATTCAATGATTAAATTGAATTATTCATAGTTTTTTGTTGATAAATAGGATTTTTGTGTTTACCTTGATGTGAATCCACATTTTCTGTCAACCATGCACAGCAATAACTACAAGACCTACATTCAAACAAATTTTTAAAACAACCTTTTCTTTAAATTAATATTTTGTCAAGTCAGTCCAGTCCTATTCACCGAGTTTGTTTCGTCAAGTTCCTTTTTATTAGTCCAGTCTAGTAAATTGTCAAAATTGTTCTAAAGAGAGTTATAGCTTCTAAGATTACTTGACAGTCAATAAGCACCCTTTTTTTTTTTTGTTTACCCAGTGGAAATCCTTTATGGATACCACGCCCGCCCCGGGGGAGGCAGGGTGGTTATGTGGGAGTCTCCGCCCTGCGGCGGCATACCCACTAAAACCACTGGGGTGTTCGGCATCCGCCTGAGATGGGGCAAGGTGGGGTCGCGTTAGCAATCGCCACCTCGCCCCGGCGATGGGCCCGATTAGGGCCCCCCGCGTATATGGAGGGGTGACCCTGTTCCCCAGGATCACCCCCCAGACAGTCAGTGTGGGGTCGTGCAGGCCGGGAGAGTCCCCCGACTCTCCCGGCAACCCCACTGCAGAGGAGCGAGGATACGGGCGAACCGCCTCCTCGCTCCCTCGTCTGCGCCGGAGCGGGTCAGATCGGGCGTCGTCCTCTTTGACCCGCTCCGCGGTCTCCTTCTGCGTCATCACCTCTTCGCAGAAGGAGACCCCGGCCTGCCACGATCTCTCGCCGCCGAGCACGGCTTTCACCACGCTCGGCAACGAGAGATCCCGGCCTATGTAGGCCGAAAGCGTATGCCGCTGGTTGGCCCCATGCGGCACACGCTTCCAGCGTCCACCCTCCTCCTTTCCTTGTACTCCCGACCGCAACCCATATGCGGCGAGGAGCACAAGGAAAACCCCCCCCTGGTGGCAGCAACGCCACCGTCCAAGCCATCACGCTGTGCCCTCTGCTAGTCAGAGGGACACGCGGACGGGCCTACCGTGTCGGGTTATTTGCCAGCGTGCGGTAATACTGCATAAAAGCTGCAGTATTACCGCACGCTGTTGCCCAGGATGCACCACGAGGAGGTTACCCGACCTAGCACCCCTCAATAAGCACCCTAAGAGTACCCTAAGTAACAGTCACAGAATAAATAGTAGTCTGTGTCAAAAAGTAATTTTTTCAAAGATTGCAATTTTTATGCAGTGTCATTGTTAGTAAGTGATAAGAGAAGATAGCATTCATATCAACTTTGTTATCATATTACATGCATTATTAGTATATATTAGGGGGTCATTCATAGTGATATGCTTTCTCTGTTCTCTCAAAATTAGGAAGAAATTATGCTATATATTTATAAATCACCCGCATAGCCCATAGAGAACAACAGTATTAACCTCAACATTATCACCCCATTTAACTTTCTTAAGGGTTGAATATCGCAAATTCATACTTTGCGGATGACTCCATTATGCAGGGCACCTACCCTCCAAATTTAATTTCTAGGACTAGCGGCTTAGGCAGGTGTGTTGTTATGTCAGTAAAGATTAAGCAAAGAGCAAAGAATCATAATTTAGAATATTTTAGAATACCTACTTATGTTTTTTTGGCTCAGTACACCCCAAGCTGTACATAACATACTATTTCTTTTTTACTTCTAATTTCCTGAATAGAGGAAAGCACCAGATGTTCATGTCTGTAAAAGGATCTTATTATTAGTACCTTTGATTTCATCTCAAGCCTTCTATTGTTCAGTTGTCAGTTGACTCACTGAGGCATGACCGATATATACGATCTTTTTGCGCTAATCCGTACACAAAGGAGGTGGACACTGAATAGGGCTCATTATCGATTAAAGAAAGTAGGTACCTAGATAGTTTGGATCCACGTAAAAAAATTGTATAAAATTGAGGTGAAACTAAGCACATGGCATGTTCAACTCTGGTTTTGTAAACGCCAAAATCCGCGTTTGTTAAATACAGGCTCATTGGTTAGACACTTTGGATATTCTAGGTTGTCATAGTACTCATCATTATGGACAACTTTTACTATGGGACCAACCCAAAAAAAAAATATCAGCTGTTTCATAGAAAAATATCAATAACACACTAATCAAAATGTATTGAACAGCTGGTTTATTTTTCGCGAATTCCGGCTTGGTCCCGTAGTAAAAGTTGTTCATAATGATTAGTACAATGGTAACCTAGAACATCTAAAGTGTCTAACCAGTCACCCTTATGTACTGAAAGAATAAGGCATAGTATCTACTTTATTTATCATCATTATATCCACAGCATTCCTTATTCCATTGCCAGGTAATGGTTTCGTTCTTGCTACACCTTCTGCTTCTGTGCTAATCTGCGGCCTAATCGTCTAATTAACTGACAATCGGAATCGGCTTCATTTTGACACTTGCAGCTTACTTTAAAATCCTAAATGAAGCCAGTTCGGTTTACCAGTCAGTTAGACAATAAGGTCACAGATTCAAGTTCGACTACATATTTATTAATCCACTTTAGTTTAAGCGACGTCGCTCGATAATTTGAAAAATATAAGGCGTGTTTCGTCTAACTTTTCTGCCAATTCGGCCTTTGTACGAAATACCCTAATTACACAGTTAAGGGGTCGGCAAGACTGTTTTTTAAGCAGAACATTTGCAAAGTATTCAAGACGTCGCTCTGGTCGCACGCAAGCCGAATTCGTCCATAATAATGTTCATTAGATGCCAGTAACCCAGTTCTCACTAGCTATAATACCTAGAATTTATGTAGACTGGCAAAAAACGTCTCGAGTCTATAATGTTACTTTGTAACAAGGACTTTATTGTTTGCTGGGATCTTTTAGATACTAACGGTGATTCGTGACTGGATGTGCCTTCAGCGTGGTTTTCAGAATGTCTATTTACTTTGTAATTCAAGTTATGTTTTTAGTATCTATAAGCACAGAGTCCTAGAAAACTCAAAGTTGGAATGCTGGGTTCAGATTTGCAGTACCGACAGTGGTCGCGATTCTTAGGTCTTCTGCGAGTCAAAAGAGGACTAATACCCAAGTGCACCCTATAGAACTGATTCTTATCGTTTTTGTTTTCTTGTTTAATCCTATTTATAAAGGTGTCGTTTCTTCATCCGCAATGTTGACCTATTTTAATCCTGTTTGCATGTAACATATTTCTCAAGTTAACCGCCGTCATTAAATCCTTCACTCTTAATTCCTCCTCAGTCTAAGAGTCTTGAGTAATGCTCAGTGCTCACTGGCGTTCACGACGCGAAGTGACTATTCAGTTTCCATGACAATAGAGAGCGGAGGCCAGACGGCAGACGGTGTAGGTTTACTGCGGAGTGCCGAATAACGGAAGGCAGGTCGGGTGGGCATTGTCGCCGTCACGCCGCGCCGCCGGCAGCCCGCCGCCGCCGCCCCGGCACGTCGTCGTCGCCGCCGCAGCCATCCGCGAGATCACATTCGCGCACTCTAACCGCAGTCACAGAATAAATAATAGTACCTTCAAGCCGCAGCCGCAACGCTACACCACTCGGTACCGCACCACACGTCGCCATGCCCACTATATTCCGAGTCTTATGCCTGGTTAACAATACCACTAAACTTACGAGGTAACGAGTTGTAGACACGCATCACTTTAGCATAAAACAGATTAGTAATTTTAGTGTGGGTTAATATTTCGGTGTAGGTGCCTTTTCTAAATCATTGGTTATTTGTCCCACGTTTGAATTTCCTTTAAAGCAATAAGCGCAAGCGGTAGAACCTCAGATGTCTGCTAACTAACATAATATGCTGAATTACCCAAGCTCGCGACTGTAAAAGACAGCGTGAGCTATGGTTGTTGTGGCAGTACTGCTTTGCTAAAAAATCTAATTATGATCAGGCCGCTAATTATTGCATTACTACAAACGTTGAAAGATATCATACAGTCATATAACATACGAGTACATGCTTTTAACTAAAATTGCCGTTATCAATATATATAAAAGTGAAGGTCGTGACTGACTGACAGATCAACGCACAGCCTAAACCGCTTAAGCTACAAACTTCAAATTTGGACAAAAGTTTAATATCAAAAAGCGGACGCACACTAAGAAAGGAATTTGCCCAATTCAACCCCTAAGAGGGTGAAAAGGGGTGTTTAAGTTTGTATGAAAAATTTTTTTTTCTTTATGCTACGATTATCAAACTTTGCGAATATACTAAAGTTAAAAAAATAATTGACACCTATTTCAACATTTTTTAAAAATCGACCCCTAAAAGGGTGAAACGGAGCAATAAAGTTTGTATGAAGATTTTTTTTTTAATGCTGTGGTTATGAAACTTTGCAAATATACTAAGCTTAAGAAAATAATTGACACTTATTTTTTTGTTTTTTGAAAATCAACCCCTAAAGGGGTGAAACGGAGTATTGAAGTTTGTATGGAGATTTTTTTTTTGATACTGTGGCTACGAAACTTTGCAGATAAACTAAGCTAAAAAAAATAATTGACGCTTATTTTTTTGTTTTCTGAAAATCAACCCCTAAAAGGGTTAAACGGAGTATTAAAGTTTGTATAAAAATATTTTTTTCCTAATACTTCGATTATTTAACTTTGCTATTGTAATAAGCTAAAAAAAATATTAGATACCTGTTTCATTATTTTTTGAAAATCCACCCCTGAAAGGGTTAAACAGAGTGTTGAATCAACGCATCAACATTAACAGATCAACGCACAGCCTAAACCGCTTAAGCTACAAACTTCAAATTTGGACAAAAGTTTTATACCAAAAAGCGGACGCACACTAAGAAAGGAATTTGCCCAATTCAACCCCTAAAGGGGTGAAAAGGGGTGTTTAAGTTTGTATGAAAATATTTTTTTTCTTTATGCTACGATTATCAAACTTTGCGAGTATACTAAAGTTAAAAAAATAATTGACACCTATTTCACATTTTTTTAAAATCAACCCCTAAAGGGGTGAAACGGAGTATTGAAGTTTGTATGAAGAATTTTTTTTGATGCTGTGGTTACGAAACTTTGCCAATATACGAAGCTAAAAGAAATAATAGACATTTATTATTTTGGATTTTGAAAATCAACCCCCAAAGGGGTTAAATGGAGTGTTGAAGTTTGTATGAAATTATTTTTTTCCCTATGCTACGATTATTTAATTTTGCAGATGTACTAAGATAAAAATTAATAGATTCCTGTTTCATTATTTTTGGACAATCAACCCTTAAAGGGGTGAAACGAGGTATTAAAGTTTGTATGGAAATATTTTTTTCTTAATGCTACTATTATTTAACTTTACTAAAATTTACTAAGCTAAAAAAAATAATAGACACCTAAGTATATTTTTGTTTTTGAAAATCAACCCCTAAAGGGCTGAAATGGAGTATTGAAGTTTGTATACAAATATTTTTTTCCCAATGCTACGATTATTTAACTTTGCAAATGTATTAAGTTATAAAAATAATAGATACATGTTTCATTATTTTTGAGAAAACAACCCCTAAAGGGGTGAAATGGTGTAGTAAATATAGTACGGAGAGAGAATTGTAATGACTCACTGACAGACAACGCACAGCCTAAACCGCTGGCCGTAGAAATTTGAAATATGGAGGGTGTGTTTGTCTTGATGAGTAAACGTGTACCAATAAAGAATTTTTTGAAATTCTACCTCTAAAGGGGTGAAATAGGGTGTTAAAGTTAGGATGGAGAAGCATTGTTTTTGACGTCACGGTATTGAAACTTTACAAATATACGAAGCTTAACAAAATAACGAACACCTATTTCACCATTTTTGGAAAATCAACCCCTGTGGGGGTGAAATGGCGTGGTAAAGATAGTACGGTGAAAGAATTTGTTTTGATGCTAACTCAATGAAACTTTACAGATGTACTAAACTTAAGGCGGGTAAACAACATCAGGAAAAAATCCAAAACCTTCGAAAAGTCATATCCTCGAGGTGGAACTGCTAATTATCTCGAAAATTAAAAACATTTGTACCAAAGCGCTGAGACTAAAAAGTCACCAAAATCTCGGACCTTTTTGGAGCCATTAAAAATAACATAGTCGCCTCAAAAACATGGCCGCCATACAAACTTCGAGGGTCTATATCTCCGAAACGGTTGAAGGTGGGTGGGTGTTTGACTAGATGTCTTAGGAGTTAGCAAGGGCTACTTGATGGTTGTGGCAAAAATCCAAATGATTCAAAATGGCCGCCATTATTTTTTCTACATGATTCGAGGGGGCTGATTTAGCATCTGTTTTGGCATCTGGGGGTTTTTGGGGTCCCTGCTTCCATTGTATGACGCTTTTTACATGTTCTCAAAAAAGGAGGGTTAAATTAATTATCGGTTCCCGAGGTATAGTCCACGCGGGCGAAGCCGTGGGCGGAAGCTAGTTTGGAACATTATTAAAATCACACAAGAAGGCACATCCCAAACATTCCAATTAATTAAATCAGTAGTTGAACCATCCCAACCCTAATGAGATAGTGTTACGTAGAGTTCTCAAGTTATCTTGGCTTGTATTCGAAAGGAACCGCAAACTATTGAGTTTACTCGGCAACACACGTGTTTGTACATTCGAGGTTTCGATTTGTGAGTCGGCTTCCAAGTTCAGTGGTCTAGTCGAGAGATCAATGATACACCGGCGGCAGCCTGGAAACGACGTCTGGCAAACTTCCAACGCTGCAGGTTAGGTTAGTCTTGGAAATTGGAATGCTTCAAAATTCATGTAGGTAGCGTTTTCGTGCAACTTAACGCTGCTGCACTAATAGAGTAAGGGTACTCGAAGATGATTTCTTACTGATCTAAATATTATCGGCACAGATTTATTGTTTGTAAACAAAGCCCAATCACGAGTGTTGAAGTCAACAAGTGACCGAGTATGCTAATAGGGTCGCGTAAAACCGAGCCACGAAGAGTGGAGTAAAACACGGACTCGAGTCTATTATAGCGGACAAAGGCATGTGATCGATTCGAGTCTTTTCGCGTTGCTGGCCTGACCCTGACCCCCGGGAGCCGGGAGTCCGGAGAGCCCCAGCCGCCCCGCTGGTTCCACGCAGGGCGCAAATTACGTGACGTCAATACATCTGTAATTTGTATGCTAGGTATACAATTTGTTTTATCGAGGGAGACGTGATTCATGTTTCCGTCGATACTCGTCTCCACTTCAACCTTTAACGCAAAAATTTTGTATCTCCTACACAGGCTTCCGTGAGTAGTGGAACTTTCTTTGCGAAAGTTTAAGACAACGCACGAAATTCGGAAACAGCTCGTTATCCAATTGAATGCTCGTTTTAGCGTAAAATAGTTTTATGATTGATCCAAGACAATGAAATAAGTGCATGTCGGGAAAACTTGAACTGTTATAAGAATAGGAACTTTGTGTAACTGTCCTAAAATATGCCAGTTTTTCCTCATTTTCTGGGATAAACCTATGACCACACTGATAAGGAACGCTACCTTGACTATAGGAAAAGATACTCGGGACATAGTTTCTTTCGAATTTATTCGTTTAGCGAGGGTACAGTTACTTATAATCCTTGTATTATAACGGCCCGTCATTTACTTTTAAAGACTGTTGCGTCCTGAAACTTGCCATGACTAATGCAACAGTTTACGCTCTGTTAATTTTTCATTACCCGAATGGAGTATGTACTAGTAGAAGTACGTAGCGTGTTGCCAAGAAGACGTTATGTGTAAATTTTTATCTTCATCATGATCTTTCGATGCATCGAGTAAACTTTTTACATTGATGAAATATATTGAAAATCAAGTTGGTTTTTAACTTGATACCCATAAAGGACAATGTCCACTTGTAAGGGGATTTTGGCTTAGAGTGAACAGTGAGTTTTGGTATAATTATTACATAGGCCAAGTACCTTATGTCAGTGGCTAACAAAATATTATAATAACTTTGTAGCAAAGGTTTGGTAAGAGACCTCTTTCCTACATGTAAAACATCATGGTCAGCGGAGAGCTTTTGAAATAAAACAAGCTTATTTTTATTTCTAATCAGAATCATATGTAATTAAAACAGTATCCAGAAACTGGGCAGGTGGATTTATGTTGTCTTCGTACCTGGCGCAGCTTAAGTACCAAATGACGGTCATAATGTGAGCGCAGCAACCCACAGTCTTTCGGCCCACAATGCAATTGCAGCAATAATGTTTTGCAGCCTATATTGTTACAGTTCTTGACTGGTTAGCTGCAAGTGTTGATAACTGAGTTTCACCTTCCTCTCGGCATGCAGGTGTGTGAACAGAATAATTAAGCTGTTCCAATAGTCTGTACAATCAATTACAAATGGTTTCATTAGTTTCCTATGCTTGTGCAGGGAATATGTATCTTTTTGGTACATATAATTTGACATTAACGAGCCAGGTTTGACATGAGGGAAGATATCGGAGTCCAAAGGAGTGCCAGTGTCATGGTGAACGGCGGCATCAGTGTCAATAGGCAGGCCAGGGTCATTGTGAGCGGAGGTAAAGTCGGAGTCCATAGGGAAGCAAGGGTCGTTATCAGAATCCATTGTCCAAAACAAGTACGAACTTCCACAATACACAATCACAAACAATCCAGACCAGAACGTCGAGAGTCGAGAGAGACGACAGATGAAAACAATTTGACGTTAGTAACAGGACATGACGGATGCGGAGTTGCCATACTACAAAAAAAAAATCGATAAACTAATCGATTTCGATTTCGTTTCTGTGTTTTCATAGATATTATGAAATAAATACAACCTAGAGAGTAATCCTCGGTTCATGTCATTGTGATAAAAACATCAAGTTAAAAATTGTCCAATTGAATCGGTTAGCGGTGCAATATGCATAAGACAAGTGCGGAAACGTAAAATGCCTGATAGACATTCCAGTAAGTTACAAGACTTGGGACCGGGTGTTCAAGACGAAGTTCACCATTTACGAGCACACGCCAGATTGCCAAGATCGCCATCATCGGATGCGACGCGGTCGACATCATTCATCATTATATTCTGTACCAAATATCGAATAATAATAATCGATATAAAATAGATCAACGATATAAAATAAAATAATTTTCAATGGCAACACAAGATTTTAAACCTACAGTTCCGTTTACTACTTTAAACTACTATTTCTTCTGTGGGTTTACTCAGTATAAATACTAATTAAATCTACTTTTTTTCTGTTCACCTTGATACAAAAACATACGAGAATAATTATTTAAAAAAAATAAAAGAATTATCGACAACATCATTTTTTTATGAGCATCCTGTTCACGCCAAGCCGACTTTGGACAATGTCCTTTTATACACATAAACTAATTTATATGTGCCTGTGCATAGTATCGCAAGAACCATTAAATTATTCTGGGTTATAGAGACAGTCGTGTTTGAGCTATATCTATTGATAACGAGTCAGCTGTCAGAGTCCACCCACTTCTCATCATACCACTAAACAAAAATCCGTAAGCTGCAAGCCTATTAATAAATAAAATAAAAATAGTGACAACGAAAGTTAAAGTTTGAAAGCCAGATGTGACTCGCCAAAGTTGTCAAGTTAGACACAAAGATTGTCCATATAGTAGAGTCTATAATTCCAGGAACAGTTGAGTAAGTTTTGAGTAGCTACATCTATGATCTGGCTAGTCTACGCAATTCTTTCTCATTCAATTCAACCTATACGTTCGCAATGGATTGAATGCATGTCACCAATTGATTTATTGGCTTCATGTGCGATTGGCTTGCAGTAGATTCAATTCCATCCCATTTCACTGACTGATTGATTGAAACTTTTGTTATATTATTCTGACTAATCGTAGGTATTTTCATCACCTTGTGTAAACTTACTAGTCACTTGTTATCGGTCAGTGAAAATGCGATCAAACTTACCGTCTAATCAGATAACATTTACAAAAAGAATCACGAATATATTTATTCATTGAATATTATAAAAAAAATAAACGAAGAAAATATTTGGTTTAATTAGGTCATCTAAGTTTGTTTTAGGGTTGAAAAAGACCACAGACCAGCCTTCAATGGTATATGGTGTTATTACCGAATTCAACTTCCTAAATGTTATCATTTGGCTTAGTTCAACATACGCAGTATCGTCTAATCCAAGTGGTTTGTGCACTGATAAAACTTTCAATTTTTATTTTTTGCGCTATACATTTTCATCGTCGCTAGTGCTTCTGTCTATTTTTACGCAAGTACCAATTTCCCAGGCTTTGTCTAGCTTTTTAACTCCACATGTAACATAGAAATTGCCAACTTGCATATAAAATGCATTATCTCCAACAGCTGTTCGAAAGCGCGAAATTGATTTTGATTGGACGTGTTTCCGAAGCGAGCTGAAACATGAATGAATACTGGCCTAGATTCACTTTTAATTTTACCGTTTTTTGCAGTATCTTGACAGCATTTTTCCGCATCATTTTTTAACACTATAAATATCGGATTGTCGTATTCGCCAAGTATTATCATTTAATGAGCTAAGTTTTGTGCTGAGCAAAGAATTATTTCATTTTTGAGAATTAACCATTTTCGTATAAAATGGCAGAACCATCTGATTTAAAACTCGATTTCATTGCGCTGGTTCTTTGCTATTGTATCCAGCAGTTTAAATGCTATGAGTTCGTATTCTCATTTGTTGAGAATCTTTTAAATTTTTTGGTCGTTGCCGATAAGTTTATAAATTATTCCTAACAGTATTCTCAGCAGACAGACTGCTAAAAGACTATGTAATGTCTAATGTTAATACCTACGTACGCTACCTGAAATAAAAGTACCGTGAGATGATGTAACGGTTCTCGAATAATAATCTTTGCAGCTTTTGTGTGCGCGTCATAATTAAAAACATTTGGATTGATTCCGAGACAAAGTGTGTGTTTATGACTAAGAGCATATCTGTCATCAGAGTTGTAATTATAGTAAGTGAGTAACATTGCTCTCTTTTTCCAACGTGTGTTGGGTTTTGTGTAACGTTGAAATACCCCGAGACAGTTTGTCTGTACGTTTCGTCAGCATATTGGCATCCGTCCACGCTTATCCTCATGTTTTGTTATAGCGACGCAGCTCTACTATCTTTCAGTTATTATCTAATACTGATTACATTGTCTCTTTGAAACGGCTCACTGATATGACGAGTGTGCTTGCTAATGCATCTTTACTGCTATGTGGGTGGTAGTTGTCGGTAAGTGTAGCTTTTTCTCCTGCACTTTTGAGTGGATGCCACGCGCTCTCTTACTAGTTGTTTCTTTAAATTATTTGCACGTTGTTTTAATTCAATTTTATTAATTATCTCCCTATATCCACTTAGTGCGACATAATTTCGTCGCAACATTTTCATATCTTCTTGTCCTTATTGCCTTCACGTAGACTTAGACAATCTTATTTAAACTTCGTTTAGTATCATCGTGATTCAGTTTACTTTGAAATTGCTTTGGGTAATTCGTTTTTCATCGTATACGCTGTCGACTCCCAGACCTAGGCATTTTGTGCTTGTTGTTATGCGTACATTTCGCCGTGTGTACGGAGCGTAAATATACGCACGCCTACACATCGTATCAAGTTACTCGAAATGAAAGTGGCGTGTTACGCTGCCCTTTGACAAAGCTCAGTCAAGTATCTTACTTTGGTGACTCATTAAATAAGGCTCTTTTGTCATTTTCCGATCTTCATCGTGGCGATGATCCTTATACTAAAATTATACTGTTTCCTCCCAGAGTTTACACTGCGACCTCCCAAGGAGTGGCCTTATATAGATCTTGTAAAGTGTATGAACTCGAGCACCGAGGTGTGTGCTTTCTTGGCATCCAAATATCTCCACTTGACCATATTGCTGCTGCTTGTCACTTGGTCCGGAGATAATACCGATTTCCACGTGGTCGTCTACTAAAGATCGCAACTATTATCTCAATTGTTTTTTGTATTTCGCATTGAAAGGATGAGTCATATTCCTCAGTCCCCAAACTGTCTACAGAAACGATATTGAAATATTATGTTTGTATTTAATTAAGCCTTTTTTGCAATAGATCCAATGATATGATTCGTTAGCAGCAGTTTAACCTTGTGGCTTTCTGACGTACTTTGTTACGTATTAACATCAATTAGGCAAATCTCTTATTCACATGCCCTGTTGTTTTGTTGCTCTACTAACTGTAACGAAGTGAACAGGTTTTTGCGAATCTAACGCAATTTGATCATTGCCATTGAAACATTACTCATTACTTTACTATTTGGATTTAGAACTTAAGTTAACAACAGTTGAGAATTAAATAATGTTTCCTGTTCAGTGAAAAAAACCCAAATGTGAAATGTTCCTTATTTTGCAACGTTATGATAAGGTACATCTAAACGGGCCATATTTTACGAAAATTTGTGGCTGCAATTATTGGCAAACATTGCCCAGACATCAAAAAAACATTTTAGTGCATTTTATGGCTGAGCAATCAATTGCAGGCAACATGTTGCAATATGTCTGCAATAGCATGGCCTTTGATTCAGAACCCTTTAATGATGGGGCGTCTAAACGGGCTATATTTTACGACAATTTGTGGCTGCAATACTGTGGCCGACAACATTGCTAGCAATACCAGCCACACAATGCAATATTTTAAGGATGGCCCGGCATTATAGCCACATATTTTTTGACATGTTAAAATGTTTTTATGTGTAGCCGGCGTGTGGCCGAACGATCGCCTCGCAATCGAAAATACTGCAATATATCTGGGCCATCTATATTGTTGTTCTGTTTTACTGTATATGCGCGTCCCTTTCTCCCTGCGACGTGAAGTACTTTGCGTTTTACTTTCTGCGCGACGTGAAGTGTGCTGCGAGTGCTAATCTTGTAGTCACAGGTATTGCATTCCTCATGTTTGTATCTTGCCTTTGTATGTTTGGTCCAATTCTGTTCACAAGAAATTCGAAGTCGCTCTTAGACATTCTTGTAAATTTTTTAAATAAGTATTTATCCAGTATTAATTCCTTGTCTACGGAATCCAAAGTGTCACGCCTACTTAGGTAGGGTCGAATCCACATTCGTGTCCTTTTTTTTCGTTTTTCTGCCAAAACAATGTAAGCGGCTGCGATGAGCGTCATTTCGTCGGCCATTGTTGCTGGATTGTGTGGCTCATTAAAGGGTTCTGAATCAAAGGCCATGCTATTGCAGACATATTGCAACATGTTGCCTGCAATTGATTGCTCAGCCATAAAATGCACTAAAATGTTTTTTTGATGTCTGGGCAATGTTTGCCAATAATTGCAGCCACAAATTTTCGTAAAATATGGCCCGTTTAGATGTACCTTGAAGCTACACAATCCAGCAACAATGGCCGACGAAATGACGCTCATCGCAGCCGCTTACATTGTTTTGGCAGAAAAACGAAAAAAAAAGGACACGAATGTGGATTCGACCCTACCTAAGTAGGCGTGACACTTTGGATTCCGCGTAGACAAGGAATTAATACTGGATAAATACTTATTTAAAAATTTTACAAGAATGTCTAAGAGCGACTTCGAATTTCTTGTGAACAGAATTGGACCAAACATACAAAGGCAAGATACAAACATGAGGAATGCAATACCTGTGACTACAAGATTAGCACTCGCAGCACACTTCACGTCGCGCAGAAAGTAAAACGCAAAGTACTTCACGTCGCAGGGAGAAAGGGACGCGCATATACAGTAAAACAGAACAATAATATAGATGGCCCAGATATATTGCAGTATTTTCGATTGCGAGGCGATCGTTCGGCCACACGCCGGCTACACATAAAAACATTTTAACATACCAAAAAATATGTGGCTATAATGCCGGGCCATCCTTAAAATATTGCATAGTGTGGCTGGTATTGCTAGCAATGTTGCCGGCCACAGTATTGCAGCCACAAATTGTCGTAAAATATAGCCCGTTTAGACGCCCCATTAGGCACTTATCATTTTGAAGTTTTGAAGTAGCCGGGCTAAACTTGTCAACGTTCAATTTGATTCGATCGGCAAATGTTTCTGCTCACTAAAAGCAGGTCAGGTGCCTTTACGTCGATGTCAAAGGTAAAAAATCGGTACCGGGTAATCTGGCAAATTGGACCAGTGTTGGACGCGCGAAGGCTCGGTTCAAATGAACGCTTCTAAACATCCTTTCGTCACTCACTCGGTATCGTAACATATTTTTAATCTCCTACGTTGTCATTTAGATAAGGTGTTATGTTAGGTCATTTACTTGCAAACGCAACGATGGAGATAAGCACATTTGTGAAACTATATTTATCCGTACGTGTTATACGATTTTTTTTATCGAGAAACTTGTTTTGCACTAATTGAAATTGCAAATTGATTCTGATTTGCATGGGGTATGTTATTATTAAATTACGTACCGATATGTGCAACGAATTGTGTGAAATATGTGGCTTTCTTTTAGCGGTAATTTCGTAACTTTCAAGTGAATGTATAAAAAAATTCAAAAAATATTTAACATTAATTTTCATATGCACAAAGACTGGACGAAAACTAACAACTGAACTCGAGTGGCTAATTAGCCAAGTAGAGTTTAAAAAAGCCATCAAATACAAACAAATAATTGAAGTAGCAAATTCTAATGCAGTCAAATAATGTATTTCAGTTATTGTGAACACAACTATAGAAACTTACTAGAAACACTTTAAGTTCTGTGGGCGATAGAAAAACGCAATGGAAAAACACGTCGAAGCTAAGGAAATTATAAAGCTTTTGTAAATAAACACTGCTTCTTTCGTATCGTAAAACATGCTTCATTGTCTTTACTTCGACGTCATTAGACACGTAAAAGTTCGATGACGGACACGATGATGCAAACATATTTTGAGGCTATCTCTGACCGAGTGAATCCTTCTGATGTTTAAGTTTTATCAGTTGTTTACCTTCTTATAGGTGTTGTAATTTTTATCTTTAGTTGTATTACTTGTATTATAAAACCAATCTGGCAAGCAAAATAAATTCGTGCGACGCGTCACAGGCACGACCGAGCGACGGACAGCGCAGCGTGACGTAATTCAGTGCCATTATTTGAAACCTTGAATGATTCAGTGCTTACTCAGCTATAACATTGCCAATATCTGAGGCAAATATTTGGCTTTTTACTGATTCGGGCAACGAGGTTCAATATGCTAAGGAATCGCAATGATTTTGTAAATAATATCTCTGTGCAATGTGCTTAGGGATTTTGTTACATCAATGTTTGTACTATCTTGTTGCTGATTACGTTTTTTTTGTCTCTCCATCCTTTCACCCTTCCCCTAACGCGCGTTGATTGAGTTTCGACACCTCGAAGTGACTAATTGTTTTAATCGAGTTAACATTTTCGAATTTTACATATCACCTGTCCAGTCCATTTATTTGTTTCACACCGTTGATTTATGGTATTTTTACATGGATCCCGGCAAAAAGAGAATCACAAAGCTGTCCGTATCGCGCGACAAGTGGTCAGCTCCACTTCCCAGCCGCGGACACGAGTTAGTGATAAGGGAGGCCATATTTAACTTTCTAACCTTGACATTACAGTCACAGTACGACAGCTATTGATACCTCAGTCGGACTAACACATTTCAGACGTAAAATACGTTGCGAGTATTCCTCAGATTAAATACCAAGAGTATTCGATAGAAAAGTGTACGCCATTTACGCCTGTCATTCGCGTCCCTGACGGGCGTAAATGGCGTACACATTTCTATCCAATACTCGCTATGTATTTTACGTCAGAAATTGTGCTAAGCTCACTGCTGTGACAACCGTTGTAAACGCGAATTCATTTCCTATGGGACTTACCCAATTATCTATGGACTTAACCCAAAGGGACAATATCCAGCTTTGAAGTAATTTGTTATTCTTATGGAGATAAAAACTAGCATATGTTTTCATTAAGGGAATAAGCTCTGCATTCTAGATTTCACTCGAATCCGTACAGCAGTTTCAGTGAGCGAACGTGAAGAAGTTACGAACATACATATATATTATAAGTACATACACAATTACAAACTCATTATCAAACTGACATATTGGTATGATTTAGCAAATTGCCCTACGTGAATGCATAATTGTTTTAAACCTGTTATCATTATCACTAGTTCGCAAATAAAAAAAAACTATTATTATTTATTGCAAAACACACAACCGAACCTGTTTTGAGGTATTTTGTTAGTGATTTGACAAAAACCGCGGTTTCACAATATTCCGCAACATTTGTTATTTTGATAGTGAAATCATGATGATATTGTAATAAATAATAATGCTCTAGCAATGTATTGAATAAGAGGATGAATAAGCTAATATTACTTGTTTTATTATTTATTTTATTTTATAGCTTATTTTCAAAGAATCGTGTCTGAACAGTTCTGAAAAACTAAAATGAAAAAGTGTCCCAATCTATACATATAAAAAAGATTATATAATAAAAGTGAATTAATTAATTTAACCTAAGGAAACCCATCCGATTTATTAATTTCTTTTTATGGCTTTTCTTCTGTTGAACCTTGTCTTCGTACGTACCGAGTAGAAGTACCATTAGTTTATTCTTTATAAATCCGAAGGTGTAATGTTTTATAGCATACAAAGCTATAAACGAGAAAAATATACATAGAAAAATACATTTCTTATGTTTTGTTTCAGAGCAACAAACACGTAGAAACATTGGACGACGAAAAACTCCGGGCACTCTTAAATGAGGCTCTCACATATAAATGTCCTAAGGACCGTGAGGGGAAGAGCAGCCTCTTCAAGGTGAGTGATGTAGGTTGCTGGCGAAATTATCTTAAAGTGCGGCTGGAATATTTACCTCAAGATAAACGTCATCGTGAGTGGTTCAATAGCTGACGTTTTCGTTTTCATTTTAGTAAGCCAAATGTAGTAGTAACAGCATACTGCACCCTCATTCTTTTAGTTAACACGTTCGGTGCCACCGATTCGCCCGGAGAGTTCACGTAAATCTTATTCCAGTGCCGACGACTCGCCCGGAGAGTTCACGTAAATCTTATTCCAGTGCCGACGACTCGCATGGCGAGTTCAGTGTTTTTCAACCGTCAACCCTAAAATGTAGGCGGCATCCGAAAAGACATCATGAAAATTGTAGTGGTACTGAACGGGTGAAGAGTTTAGACTTGTAGTGGACAATTATTGTGTCAGTATGTATAAGAATGAGCCTTGCACTATGTGGTCGATGCGCTCACAATGTTTATTTATTTTATTGCTGAAAGTTTAACGGGTATTTTATCTCCATTTGCATCTGTCGCGTGACAAACTTGAAGGTTATGTTTTATAAACATAATAAATTATATTTTATTCAATACTTATCGCTAAAAAGAGATCACTTTGACATAGCGGTCTTTTTAATTGGCACAATTATTGAAATTATATTTTGCATCTTCGTAAATGCATTTATGAACCATTTATAATACAGGGTTATACAAAAGGGTATGCCAAACCGAAAAGAGCTCATAGTACTCATCATCATTATGAACAACTTTTACTATGGGATAAACCCGGAATTCGCGAATAAAAATCGGCTGTTCTATACATTATGTAGAGTGTCGTGATAATTGTTCTATGAAACAGCTGATTTTTTTAGCGAATTCCGGGTTGTCCCATAGTAAAAGTTGTTCATAATGATGAGTACTATGAGCCCTTTTCCGCTTAGCATGCCCTTTCTATATAACCCTGTATAGTGACTGACTGGTAATGGTAACAGCTAAATAAAACTGAGTATTGATAGTGAGTAAGGCTTTGTGTGTTCGTTTCCCTGTTCGCAGGAGCTCCTGGAGGAAGTGGAGCAGGACGACCAGGAGGCGTGCGAGGCGGCGGCGCGCACGGTGACGGGGTGCCGCGGCTCGCGGCGCGGCGCGCGCGGCGGCCGGCCCGCGCTGCCGCACTCCAACTCGCTGCAGGACCTGGTGGCGGCGCTGGCGGCCGAGTCGGCGCCCCGCCGCCACCGGCACGGCCACGCCGCCGCGCCCGCCGCCACCACCAACCCCTCCACCGTGGCGGCGCGCGCGCTGCACGGCGGCAGCCTGCCCTCCGGCGTCGACACTTGTCAGTACATACTACACATACTACATACACGATACACCATAATTATCATACCTCATTTTAGCACGCACACCATAATGTAACAAAGCGTTGACCACCTCTAGTCGACTGCATAATAGAGTGAATCTTCAAAATTACAAAGAAAATCAAAATAATTTATTCAAATATGGGTACATCAATGTACACTTATGAATTTCAAATACAATATTTTACGAATAAATTAATACACAATAAATTAAATGTCAAAGAAAAAACATTAGAACTTCATTTTCGAAGTCTTCGTTAAACTTAGAGATTACCTCCTAGGTGTAAATAAAAACCTGTTCAAGGCCAGTCACGGCGATACCAATAGGATCTTTCTGCTATCACTAGTCTCCCGTAGCGCACCGAGCTCGCCAGTCATGCCAGCCTCGTCTATGGTCCGTGTGTTGTTACAGCGTCGATGTCGAGCGAGGACGCTGCGGGCAGCAGCGGCGCGCGCGCGGGCGCGGGCGCGGGCGCGGGCGCGGGCTACCTGGCCACGGTGCGCTGCGTCAACCCGCCGCCGCTGGCCGAGCGCCGCGTCTCCGCGTCCGACGCCAACGCGCCCATCGACCTCGAGCTGCTCAACAGGTAACACTTCACTGGAAAACAAACGGCTAAAATAATGATGAATTCACTTAAAGTACAGAGCATACACCCAAAAAGTACCAAAAAAAACAAAAATACCCAAAAACAAAAAGCCAAAAAGAAGAGGAAAGTGGATAAACCCAAAAAGTATGATGATTAGAACCAGTTTATGATAGTTTTCATTTGTGTCCAGTTTTCGATAGTGACAGCTATATATCATGATAGTTGTCACCGTAAAAACTGGTGCTGATCATCTTACCTTTTTGGTGATGTACTCGTATGCTCCGTACTTTAGGTGAATTGATCGTTCTTTTAGCGGAATTTAGATGCGCATGTTTCTCAGTGTTCGCTCCATGTCAACGGCCGTGACGGTGCTGAACAAAAACAATTTGAATGTCGAACAAAGGCTCGACTCCAAAATGTACTGACACTTATAAAGACGAATCTGACGACACCTCGCAATTCAAAATCGGTCAAAGCGTTTAGGCTGTCGGATGTCACTCGGGCACGTAGACTTACAAACACTCGAAACAATACTCTCCCTGGCAGTCTGGTAAAAGTCGTAGCTTAGAAAATACAATTTTGTACATAATGCTTTGGTATCCATAGAAATATATTTTGGGCTCACTACTTTAGCGTTGCTTCCACGTCCGCGCAATGCAAACAGCGTCGGGCCATAATAACGAATTAACTTAAATTAACTTGGCTAGACGACATTATTGGTTATTGTTAGGGCTCATTTATGCTTAAGGATCTGCACAGATAGCAGACATTTCTTAGAATAGTCGTCGCACAAAAATTGATGAATCGTCGTCGCAGTCTCGAGACGGTATAATATTATCCAAATTGAAAGTCAGCGCTTCAGTCACTGCAGTTTATCAAGTCTTAGTAATTGGTGCAGTGAGGCAAATTCATCTGAATTCGTATTGATACTGGGACTCTAGGCTACAGTGGGCCCACAAGATGTAGGTTCTCGACAAGAAAGCCTTTTATTTAAAACTATACTTTCCAGATAGTTTCATTGGACGTCGACACGTTTTTGCCGACAATATATAGTTGTCACCCATAAAGATCAGACATTGCGTGACTTTGTTAAATATATTTGCTACGTGAGCTACGTACCTAACCTCACAAAAAAGGAGAAAAACACCACTTCATTCATATTCGATCTCCGATTTTACTGGTACCAGGCTGGCATAATTCATCTCTAATCATGTTCCATATCGGTAGACCGCGTTTTCCTGACATATTTTATAGCCCGAACACTGAATAAACACAAGCGAAAAGGTCTTTAATTACTGAAAGATGTAGAACTACCAACCCACGTCCCACTGGCCCGATTCGGCTATCGCCCGGCCAATAACTCTATCTGGTACTATTAACTGCCGTGTCTGGGTAATGATGTCAAAACACCCGTCACCCGTGAGAACCAAGGCTATCTAATATGTTTTAAATTACGTTTTAGAAACTGTTGCATTACTTATTTGACGTATTTGGAGTTAGAAATCACCTCCGCTAATGTTCCCCGTAAATATTTTCTAATCTTACTAGATTATATAATATATTATAATAATATCAGTGTTTTGATTGACGATGTCAAGGACTGAAATAACAAGGAAGATAAGGTCAACATTGATTATGTATTTTTATTGCCTCTCCGTCAGTAAAAATAAAGGGTAATATCTACGCAAATTTTGTTCTAAATCGGTCCAATAATATTATCGGAGCGACGTGATAAAATACTCAGCAAATTCTTGGAAAGTGTAAAAGTTCAACGAATTCCGCTTACGGGGGATATTCAACGCATTCCGCTTACACAGTAAAACAGTACCTACTTGTGATATGTGAGCGAATTAAATGCAAATTGACTGCTTATAATTTGTAACTTTCAGTTTAATAAAGTGTTTGCGACGCGTGCGTCCTATCGTTATTGAAGAGCAGTGTGTTTGTAATAATATTTGAAGAAAAAAATTCTCCGTCGTATGAAAATTCAATCACAGTGGTGGGGCTCTTTACCAGACTCCCGGTGAAAAGCCCGGGCCCTTAGAGCAGTTGCAGGGAGTGAAGCGAGTGTCCGTCCGCCAGCTAGTTACATTATACGCGTCGCTTTCTATCACACGGGTTTATACGTTTGTTACCGGGTGCGGAGATACCATACCCGTCGGCGATGGACACCGGTCTAAGGCGCGGCATTGTTCGCAGGCGGAGTAAGCCGATGTTCCCGATGACGTACACGGCGCGCGCGACGCTGGAGATCGGCAGCGGCAGCGTGTGCTCGGGCCGCGCGGTCACCACCACCACCGCCTCCAACCAGGTGCGTACGTCGCCCCACCCCCCCGCAGCATCCCCCCGCGACCCCGTCCCGCTCCCTGGCCAGGCGAGGCTCTTGAACGCCATATGCCCCGAGTTGTGCGACGCCGGTGGTGGTTGTGTGGAGGCCGCGCCGCGAGGTAAGGCACCGCGCGGCCCGAAGCCCGCCGCGCCGTCCCCCGAGGAGGAGCTCGGCTCGCGGGCCTTCGTCGAGAACGTGGGCGCGTGGTACGAGGGCCTGGCGGCGTACTCCCCGCGCCGCCTCATGGAGCGGCTCCCACCCCCGCCCTCGCCCCCGCCCCTGCCCCTACTTGCCCCCGCCGCCGACGGACGCGTTCGCCCGAGGAGCAGCCTTTCGATCCCGCGCTACGACGTTCCCAACTCCGAGGACTGCGTCGCAGTTCCAAAATCGTCAACCATGAATCGTAAACCTTTCGAAGGACAACATAGTGAAAAATATAGGAAAGAATCTCACTATACCGTTTTAAACGACTCTGGCCAAAGGCACAGTGATAAAAACGCGTCCAGGGTAGTAGAATGTCTGAAAAATTGTGATAGCAAAAAAAGTGATATTAGTCTAAGGAAAACTTATAGGGAGAAAATAGTGCCGAAAGTCATTCCGAAAGTGCCGCCGATAAACCCGAGAAACGTTAGAAATATGTCCAAAGGCGAGCCCTCGACTTCCTTTGAAAATGTAGATAGTCTGGCCGCCGGCGAGGGCGCCAAGCGCGATAACATCGACCGCAACAGTTCCAAAATTACCGTCGGCGAAGTAACATCCGGTCTCACGATAGAATCGACCGCTAAGGAAGTCCCTTGTACCGATATCGAAACGATTAAAACGAACGATACCCGCATATACGTCAAAAGTGAAATTTCGGAGTCAATGGGAGACCAAACGTCGAAATGTTTTCAGATGAGCGACGTCTCGAGCCGACCGGCGGAGCGCGCTCCCGACGCGACCGATCCGTTAACGGACAACAATGACATAGAGCTCGAAGAGATCGTATGCCACCGCGCTACCAAAGACAATCGCGATACCGGCTCCTTCTCGAACTACCTAGCCGACCAGGAAAAACTATTCCGAGTGTTAGAAGCCACCGACTCGAATACCGCCGAGGATGAGTATAACGAAAACGTACTCGAAAACAATAACAACGAAACGAGCAAACGTTCGAACGATACTGAACCGGTGTTAAGGTCCGCCCGAGACGTAAGTAGCGAAAGTGATACAAGTATGAGTACTAATTTCGAGGAGGAAACGATAACCCGGGAGCTGGTGGTGCGCGTGGGCCGGCGCGCCGACGGGCCCGGCGACAGATACATCCTGGCCGAGCTTCCCAATAACGCTTATGTCTTTCTAACACTCCCCAAACGCTTGGTCACGCCCCAGAGCCGCGCGCGCTGCGCCGACCTGCCCGAGCTCGCCGACAAGCCCAGGAGGAAGAAGGACAAGCCTCCGGTAGGAACTAGTAATTGCGCCAGGAGGAAGGATGCGATCGATAAAAATGCGCTCCGAGCGCTTCTGTTTGAGAATCTTTTAAAAAGCGATAGAGAGTCGCCGACGCGGGCGCCGGCCGGAGCCGACACAGAGGTAGGCCCCGTAGCCAGTCGACCGTCGGCCGCGGCGTCGCCCGCACCCTGCTAATGCATTGTGTTTCCGCAGGTCGATTCCGCTATACCGTTTAGTTGCATCACAACCCCGGAGGTTGTGGCTAGTTGCAACACGACGCCGTCCGCCTCGCTGTCCTCCGCCGTGGCGCTGCCCTCCGACTGCAAGGTGACTACTCCACTCTCCAGCCGACCGCTCCCCCCGTATATTCGACTGTTTCGACAATTTGCACTCTATAGTATTTTTCGATAAGACCTCCGCTTTGTTTTATTTTGTTTCGCAAAGAGAGTGACCGGCATGCCTGTAAATAAGCCGAGTTTTGCATTATGAATATTGTAGATGTTGAGTCGACACGAACGCTGCCAACGATTTTGCACTTTCATTTTTAATTAGGTACTGCAATTCGTATATTTTGAGCATATTTTGTTTTACCATCTTTTCTATACTGTTGTTTTTATTTTTATTTTGTCGCCAATAAATATTACACTTTTACATTTCAAATAATCCGACACGAATCCGCCCATCGGTCAAAGGCACTTCAGCTCTCACTGGGCGTTATAGACGAAACACACGACGGCTACAATTATATTGACTCAACAGACCAAACGACTTCAGAAACTGTTCGCATTTAAGGACACTTTGAAATCGTTCAAAACCGGCTGAATGATAATTCGCAAGCGTAAAACTTAAATCTATAATTTTACCACAAATTAGAGACATACTCAACTCATAGTACAGTCATACTCAAAAGTGAGGATAATTGCTAGCTGCAATTCAGCAACGACTTGACACCCTATAGACATCAAACCTACGCACACTCCGATTTGTCCGCTCACGGTCACAACTTGGATAATAGCGTGTCATTGGTGAGCGAAGCTTTCTTGTATGGGCTACATTGAGTCACAATAGTCGCCGTATGGTAAGTCTATCGGGTGGGAAGTCGTTGCAAGTCGTGTGTGAGAGAGACGGGCGAATAGTGAGTGTGTGTGTGGTGCAGCCGCTGGGCGAGAGCGAGGTCGCCGCGAGCCTGGCGCCCGCGCCGCCGCCGCCCGCCGCCGACCCGCCCGACGAACAGGTACCACTCGAGACGCCACACTAAACAGATAGGTATACAAGTCAATTAGGTGTATCTGATCCTACGAACAGTGTGGAAACTACAATTGGCATTTCTTACGGGAAAGCCACTTGAAGTCAACATTTGACCTAAATTAATAAGTTAAAATTCGTATTATCTTTTTTATTCAATTTAAAAAATGTAAAAAAAAATTTAGTTATTTGTTTTAACAATGTTTTAGCCGGTCCGAAATTGTGTCCGGAGCGGAGTCTGTGTGCGTTTCTCAAGCGCACTTTCTATGTAGATTGACTTCTATGCCTATCTGTTTCGTGCACATACAATAAAAAACGGTCGGCAACATATCCGTGACGCCCCCGGTGTCACAGGTATCCATAGGAGACGGTGAGCGCTTACCATCAGCCGGCCCGTTTGTTATTTGCCTGACACATAAAAATACATTTGGGTGGCTGCCGCTAGAGCCAGATAAATCCAGCACTTCAAGTATGGTAGTTATCCACGGATAAATTAAATATTTAATCTGTAAATTACCATTATGATTCTTGGTAATTGGAATTCTTGATAATATCGATGCTCCTGTTGGGTTGGATCATGCTTTAATTTTATGTTCGTTAATAAGTTCTGTTTTAAATTATTTATTATCGCTTTATAACTACCATACTTGTTCTGGTAGTACACTTAAAAAATACTGTTAATTGGACTACGTGCCCTGTGTCATCAAAACAACTGAGTTTCTTTTTACGTTTTCACTAACCGCTTATCATGGCTTATTCAATTTTATTTGGCTTGTATTTTCTGGTTTAACTCTCACTGTTGTGTTGTGGTTTCCCGCTTAGTCAATGCTTGTTCTGATGTTATGACCGTTTAGATGTATTTGCACGCAGACGAACTTGGAAATTTCAAGGGTATGCGCTCGGCGTATGTCCTTAGAATTGAGCTGTGCATTTAAAATCTAAGTGTGTAAATGGTGGACAGTGCACATGTGGTTGGACAAAGGTTTGTTTTGGATTTGGTTTGTATTTATTTAACAAAACTTTTTATTGTTTTCGCTAAGAAGTAAGGGGTTTGTTATGGTTACTGGCTAAATCTTTCCAGTATATGTAATTTGTAGAAATTGGCTCAGCCAAAACTGTAATGACAAAGTGGTGGAGGAATCGATTAACAACGCTATGCCACGAGTTTGCCTGGCTTAATTAATTTTAATGACGGGGTTCTTTTAAATGTCAAATGTGATCAGAGATCATGATAATGATAATGCTCTTTTATTGGCTACCTAGAATATTTAGCACAATATGATTCAGCTACACTATAGTAGAACAACAAAAGCGTAGAAGCGATTGCTTTTGAAATTGTGGGAGTTAGTTGAGTAGAAAGGTTCCGTCGGTATGGATAAGTGGTCGAGCGGTGTGTGTGAGTGTACTGACGCATGTTCCCCGCGGCAGGCGCGCGGAGCCGGCTCCTTCAACGGGCTGCCCCTGGCGCGGCCCGGGTACGGCGCCTGCAGCGCGCTCGATGACTACAAGGTGCCCACGCACACCATTGTCCCGCTTTTGCCTTCGTTTGTAGTAAGAACAAGCCCAATTTTTATACCTACCTAATTATTATTATTACGAACCGAGACCCTCCTCTCACCGCCGATTTTTTAATTTTTCAGAAATCGCTCGACGAAAACGGAAACTCACTCCAGGCGTACGGCTCGCCGCTCTCGGGGTCTAGTCAACACAAGAAACCCCGCAGGAAAAAGTCGTCAAAGAACGAGACCGTGATCGACTGCCGCCAGATCGACGGCTACCAGGGCCACAAGGACGTGAACGAGCTGCTGCGCTTCATCGAGTCGGACCGCGCGCCGAGCAAGCTGCGCAAGCACAAGGACGATTCCGACGACAAGGGCAAGAAGCGCAGCGCCGACCGCCGCAAGCACGAGCACAAGCCGGCGCGCGCCTCCTCGCTGGAGGAGCTGTCGCGCACCACGCTGGAGGAGCTGACCCGCGCGCCGCCCGCCAAGCCGGAGCGCCGCTCGTGGGGGGACGCCGCCGCGCCGCCCGCGCCCGCGCCGCCGCCGCCGCCGCCCGCCGAGCAGGCCGACTTCCAGACCGTCACCAAGAAGCGCAAGCCGCGCCGCCGCACCGAGGAGGCGGCGCCCCGCCGCGCGCGCGCGCCCTCCCCGCGCCCCGCCGACTCGGCGCCGCCCTCCGACCGCAGCAACGACTCCAACGACGACATGGAGTCGGTGCACTCGCAGCCGGAGCGCGTGCCGCCCGGCGCCCCCGCCGCGCCGCCCGCGCCGCCCGCCTCCTACGCGGACATCGCGCGCACCCGCCACAACATCCCCGACCTCATCGAGTCGTGCAACTTCTACGCGGAGGAGGAGCGGCGCGTGGAGCCCCCGCCGCCGCGGCCGCCCGAGCCGCCGCCCGACGCGGACGGGTACCCGGCGCTGGACGAGCGCGCCGAGCCGCCGGCCTGCGCGGCCGCCCCGCCCCGCGCGCCGCGCGACAAGCCCTCGCCGCCGGCCGCGCGCCGCAAGGAGCGCGCGCCGCCGCCGCCCGCGCCCGCGCCGCCCGCCGACTGCCCCGCGCCCGACGTGGTCTCGGACCGCCGGCCGCCCGTCATCCTGCTGGACTCGGCGGCGCGGCCGCGCGACATGGACGGCGTCACCTTCGGCTTCGACGTGAACGAGCAGCTGCTGGGCGGCGGCGCGCGGCGGCCGCGCTGCGACCTGGTGCGCGACGCGGTGGAGGCGGCGCCCGCGCCCGCGCCCGCGCCCGCCGCCGCCGCCGCCGCCGCCGCCGCCGCCGCCGTGCCCGTGCGCGCCGCCAAGCGCGCGCTGCGCTACGTGCCGCCGCCGCCGCCCGCAGACCACTCGCAGCTGCATCAGATCGTCGATTTCGTCGGGGGTGGTGAGTATTCGCGGTCGTACGTAGTCCCGCGTCGTCCGCGGACGTCATTCGCGATGCAGCGACCGCGACTCGACCGTGCGTTTGTCTCGTTGCAGCGTGGGAGGACGTGGTCCGGTGCGGCGGCGGCAAGCTGCGCTACTTCAGCGAGTAGCGCGCGGCGGCGGGCGCGCGGCCCGCCGGTGCCCGGAGCGAGTCCCCGCGCGCGGCGCGCCCCCCTCGCCGCTCCAAGCAGTGGTGGTTCTCGAGACGCTGGGGGCGCGCGCCGGGGACTCGCCGCTGCGGGGAAGTGTCGCGGCGCGAGTGTCCGGAACCGAGACGATGCGACCGTGCGCCGTGCCCCGATATCGCGCGGTTATCGCGCTCCGATAGGTTTCGTGATCGCTGCGATTGAATCGCATACAAACTGATTTTCGCTCCCGAATGCGCGACGAGTTATACTGAGCATTTAATATTTAAAAATTGCACTTTAATAAATCCTAAACCTATAAAAAATTATTAGTAATAAAAATCGTTCAAGTTTGGGGTCTGGCGCGTCGTAAGATCTCCTAGAGAGCCGTCGAAACCGCGAATCGAGAAATGTTTATTTTGTGGATAAGAGAGTGGATACATAGTAAGATATAGGTGAGCGAACACATAGTGGTCGTGTGGAGTGTTGCGGCGGAGGCGCGAGGCGGCCGCGGTGAGCTGACTCCGCGGCTCGTTGTTGCGAGTTGCGAGGATGCGCCAGACGGTCGATTCAATGTTTTCGGTTTTAAGTGGAGGCATGTACTATTTTGTTTCTGTTGATCTTTATTGCGCTTGAGTTTTGTTATTTAATCACAAATATTTGATAGATTTCCTCTAACTAGCCACTCAAGTCTACTTTGTTATGTATTTTTAAGTTTTACCATTTTAATGTGTAAATAAAATGAAAGATCTTTTGATGTGTAACTGGCCATTCTATATGAATCGGTGTCATTTCGCTTGTTCATGGGCTTATTTAAAATTGTTACTAATTTCAGTCAAATCAATGAATATTTGATATAACCTTGTTTATACTACCATTTTACCTCTGAAAACTTAAATCTATATTGTATTGTTTCATATAAATAGTAGTTCATTGAAATAAATATTAGCCATAAATGTTTGCGTATCGTACGTTCGGAAACTGGTACTTATAAAGCCGAGGCGATATAAGTAAGAACATGAGCAAGCGGCGTAGAATGTACGGATTTGAAATGTGAAACTATTAACAATCCTAATAAATAACTTATGCATGATAATTGTGTTATATGAATAATATTACGAGCTTGTAGGGATGCGCGGCGAGGCGTGCGTGTAGAGATTCCCTAAACATTACTACAGAGTTGGATATAAATGAGGTTTCAAATTTTGACCAAACTTCATTCGTGATTTATAATTTTAACAATCACTAGAGACATCTGCGCAAACCTGCAGATTTGTTTATTGTTGGAACTGGTCATCGAAAACTTTATATTCAGTGTTCGCTGGCAATTGTTTCGAACTGTTCAATTGAGAGTCGAGTTACGTATATTACTTTCCAACACCCGCTAAATATGATTGGTACGGTGTTCATTACTTAGATAAATAACCCTCGGTGTGTGTTTGGCAGATCAGTTGAACAAACAATATTTTATCATAGACAGCGTAAAAAGTAAAAATATGTTATTTTCTTATTTTTTGCCAACAACAGTGGCATGCGGAAGCCTAGTCATAAAATCCTACTTGGCATTATATGAAGTCCTGCATGTGATCAAAGTTGAATATAAAATTTCGTGAAAATTGCAAAAAAAAATCAAAAAAATAATTTTGTTACCAAATATTTGACACAAGGATTTAAAAAAATTGGAGACTTATGAGCTAATTGCATTTATCAGTCGCCTGTGGTAGTCGTTTGCAAATCTGACTGTTAGTCACGCAATTTTATTAGACAACTGTTTAAAGTGTTTAAGCTATTCCTAACAAATTTAAATTATTTAACTGCACATCTGAATTACAAAACTTGCTAGAAATTATAATAACATATTTGACCATCTCTAGAGAGAGACAAGAGATAAGATGAAATTCAGATAGACAGTAGATTCTGTGGCTTACCTTTTCTACTATAATTAGTATATTTATATCGAAATACATACTTCGGCCACAGGCATTTTATATTTCATCATATCTATTTTGATGTGCAGTTAGTATTTTGTTGGGCAAATTTTAGATGAGAACAAGGCTTTTTGGTGGACATTTAAATAGCATCTGTTTCATTCATCGATAGCTACCTTTTTAGGCAATTATGGCAAAGTATCAAATTGCCGTAATTATTGTTATTGTAAATAAGAAATCGGTTAACAATTGTACCATTGAACCAAAAGTATGAATCTGTGTTGAGATCATTATTTTAAATTTATAAAGCTAGTCGAGATTTAAAAACTAAAAAAAATGTCAATACATAAATGCTAAAAAAAACTGTATAAATAAAATTACCTATGAAAAAATTGTATGTAAGTCCAGCCAACTTTAAATTGAAGTTAAAATCAGTTTTGGCTGTGGTCCTTGAAAGTTTATATTGTGAAATTTGCGAAAGTAATTTAAGAACGCTTGCTACTTTGGGTTGTGTAACAAGAGCCATGTGAAGCATATTTTTTTTACTTTCTAAAATTAAATGGTAAACTTGCAAAAAAAACATTTTTAAACTTTTCTAAAGTACTGTTTCTGTACACCTTGGTAGTAGGCCAAAAACTTTCCTTTTGTCACGAGTTTTCATATTATTTCCTACTAATTGTTGAAACTATTTCACACAGCTCTTGATGCATGTCACCCAATGTAACCTTATTTTTAGATAAAAATGCTTTTGCTTTTGGTAAATAGTACATCGTTAATGTAAGGCCATCCTTTATGTATTGTAAATATATTGTACATTCATTTTTTTATTTCAAAAAAGAGATGGAAAACTTATTACATATTTCGTTATTGAGATTGTTTTATCTTTAGGGTGTAAGTAATTGGAAGACATTATAAATAATATTAGGTCCACCTCTGACGATGGACATGTTGTTGACGAGCCCAAAAATTAGAAAATTTAAAAAAGAAAGAAAAAAAATGAGTGAGAAGGAAATGAAGGGTTTATCAACTTAGTTTGTCGTCTTGACGGTGCTCTTTAGGTAATTGTTGCAGAAAAACTTTTTTCGTTATATAGGTAATATTTTTGAAAATTCGTTTTAAAATATTTGTCTGTAGATATGTTACTGGTTTAGAAAATTGTAAAGAGAGTTGTGAAATATAAAGAGTGTTTCTGTAATAAATACTGGATAATATTCGAATATAATTTATAATGTTGAGGTTACGTGTACCCCATTTGTACTGAAAGGACGCTCATATCAAAGGTATAGAAATTATTTATTATTTCTTTCCCTTGTAAAATATGTAAATAGATATGCAAAATATTGGATTTTATCGGTCTTAGTGCATATAGATGTCGTAGCGGACAGGTCTCGGGGCTCGACGTTGTGACTGTTTCTGTACTGAGGTTTACAATTCGCTATCATTTGATCATTTATGAAACTTGTATGCTTGCTTCGAAAATAAATTAGTATTATTGTATTTATAAAACCGAATTTGATTGGTTTGACACGTCGTAATTTTTTGTACAAAAATAGACCTGAAATTATTTCATAACGCCGGTGTTGCGATTACCGCTAATTTCCAAACAAATTGAGTCAATCAAACAATTTCAAGCCTATTTTTCTACAAGAATTTACGACGTGTCAAATCAATCAAATTCAGTTTTATAGTACTATTTAGCTGACTAATGAAATTTCAACAAGCATATTGATTTCATCATACGTCTTAATCAGATGTATTTGCAATGTCGCCTTGAGATCTTCTAAATATTTACTTACGAGAAAAAAGTAAGGATGGGCTAAAGTAAAATAATTTCTCGAGCTAAAAATAAATGTAATTATTTTTTTTAGGTAATGGAGTGATAATGCTTAGGAAAGCTATGTAAATGTATAAATAAATTAATGCTGGATATGTAAGTATGAGCCATTGTCTCATTCGCTGAAAATGTATTTATTATTGTGAGGAAAAGTCATTTACGATACATGTTTGTAACCAGAATAACTATTTTAATGTACCAAATGCTTCATCCGTTTATTAGCTCAACGAGTGAGACAATCGCTATGTATAAATAATATGTATTCAATTGAGAAATTTTATTTATCTGCTTTTCATCTAACTGTTTAATATTACTCTAAATTTTTACTCTGTTCTTCAGCATTTGATAAAAAAACATAAAGAAATCATTTATTTTAAGATGCACTTTTAGTTTTAGATTTCTTTCATCGAATTAAGTGTCATTTTCATGGTAGGAATTACTTTGCTTGGATACAGGTGTCCCATAAATAAATATATTTTTTGCAATTATTGTATGACGTTTGGATTGGGTCGTATCGTAGGATAGCTTTGTTCATGGACTTTTTTTGGTATAAATGTTTGAGTGGGTCGAAGCTTGTGTTCTGCATTGAATATTACAATTTTTTTTTGCGGAGAAAATTTCTCCAGAAAATACCATCATTAACGTGAAATAAATGAAGCTCCCAAGTGCTCGACTGATGATCAACTGTGTGCAGAATCTCGAAGAGTAGTGGAAGAAGTTGTACTTTAACTAAATTACAGACAAATGTGTCAGAAAGACCTTTCAACGCCTTTATAAATCAGCTTCAGTCATCTAGTGCACGAATTAAAGCTAATTTTGAGCGTTCCAACTGAATGAAGTCAACAGCCCGATAATGTGGTTTAAACAATTAACTCAAACAACGTTGTGGAGCGGTTGGCCTGGGATTTCACCATTTGTTTAAAAAATGCATAGAGCCAAACGTATGCAATAAACATTTAAAAATACTTAATAGTTTTTAGTTTTCTCAATTTTATTTATTGGACACCCTATACAGGGTGTGTCGTAAAGAGTGGATAATCTTTTACTTACGGCTGGTACTTTGACTTACATCACGATTGTTCGGAAAAAGTCAATTTGTGTCCTGTAAAAGTGTCACGGATTTCGAGCTATTGGACATATTTGAAGTCTTATTTTCCTTATTTCAAAAATATCCAATTTTAACTCGAAAACCGTGACTCTTTTACTGAATACAAATTGTCATTTTCCGAACAGTCGTAATGTCTCCCAGCCGTAGGTAAAGGATTATCCACTCTTTACGCCACACCCTTTAAACGCTATGTATAGGCTAGTAGTATTTTATAATTGCTAGCAGAGAATCATCAAATTCATACACCAAAGTGTCTCATTACTGTAGGTTATAAAAGTTATAAGTTCTGATGTATCTCGCTGAAGTACAGATGATCTTAAATTTTAACGTAAACGGACGAGGCTCATTCAGTCACTGGACTACGCTTTATTAAGCCAAGTAAAAGTTGTTCTGGTCAGTAAGCGGCGCGGGCGTATACGTGTGAGCGTCTATTTCGTGACGCAGTCAGCAGACGTGAGTCAAACGCGCGCCTCCAAAACTGGAGGAAAGGTGTTCAGTGTTCACATATCAGCTCACATGAACCGCGCAGGCTGGAAACATAACTGAAATCAGTCGTATTCCAGTCATACATCCAATCAACGCATCGCTTTCATTGGTCGTTATTGGGACGAAAAGGGTAATTATTGCTTACTGTTGAGCGGGTCAAAACTAATTCATATATTCTTAGATTCAATTTAGGCGAGTTAATGCTATTTCGCAAATAATATTTTCAGGAGCGAGGATTTGGTACGATCTATCTACTGGTTATTATAGTCTGTAGGCTCGGCAGTCGTACAGATGTTGTAGTGAAATGTAATGCAGCCCGCTCTAATGTGTATTTCTTGTTATTAATATTGTGGCTTTTGTACTTTCTAGTAAACCAATTTACATATTTAGTCACTTGGATCTCTTAAACCTCACTACAAACAAAAACTTCGCGGCGTTAAGTTGTAGGGTGTCAATGAGATGGATAACAAAATGGTAAATATAAATAATCACTATGTTCCAAGTGACTCGTTATTTTTAATGGTTTTACCGATGTGCCAACATCAATCAATATCTTTATAATATATCTTAAACTAGCAGGCTAGTCATCAACTGTTCCTAACTTTTACACAACAAAAACTGTTTGTACTCAAGTTTCATTACTAAATTCATCAATTTTTTTTCTAGCAAAATGAATTTCTATAAATGAGAATAGAGTAAAAATTTGGATAACTTTAACTGTAAAACATTTGTTTATATGAACAATATTGTAACCAACTGCAATTTACAGTTATGTACTTTTTCACTGTTTCCGTTTTCTTAATAAAAATGTTGAAAATACATGACCTTTGTTTTGACTTCATTACGGAAACTCCAAATCTAAGCAGGCCACGGGCCTGTGTATTGAAATCAACCCTTCGAATAGGTCCAGATGACCCGTCTTATAAGGGCGAAGGCTTCCTACACTGAATGTTGTTACAAAACAACACAACTTGTAGAGTGTAGACGATACTGCAACCAAAATAGTTGTGGGTTAGGTGATAGTTGCATGGTTATAGATCTACTTTTGAGCCTCTGCAGGTTGACAAAGGTCGTGAACCACGGGTGGCCTACTTCGTGGCACGCGCGGCTTCGGAGGTTTGGGCATATTTTCTTGCTCGTAGTCTGTTCATCTGTCACTATTACCACTATATTATAAGGTTGGTTGTGTCAGAACCATGCCTATGGTGTCAGAGCTGGAATGTTGATATCAAGTGCAGCCACCCCTCCCTACGTATCTCCTTGCGTGTATATTTTTTAACCGACTTCAAAAAAGGAGGTTATCAATTCGACTGTTTTTTTTTTTTTATGTTTGTTACCTCATAACTTTTGACTGGGTGAATCGATTTTGATGATTCTTTTTTATTAGAAAGCTGACGCTTCCCATTTGGTCCCATTTCAATTTAGTCCAGTTCTGATAATGGTATCCATGAGAAAACTATATAAGTCGTAAATTTGCATTAAGTACGTGAGCGACAAATAGATGAATAACTCAATAGTCGGTCTTGTGAAGTCGGTTTTTGTTTTTTGTTTTGTAAAAATAATGTTCTTGTTGCGATATGTTACGAAATAAAAATCAAGAATTCCGTGAAATAATATTTTATTTTATATAAACAACATGATACAGATGTTATGGCTTTGTATTCAAATATCTATTTATAATAAAAATATTAACAAAATTATCTTACATCCACTTGAAAATGTACAATTTTTTATTTGTAATAGACCTTACAAAATACTCTTACAGTATCACAAGTCGATACCAGCTGCTACTTTTAAAATCGGAAAATAATCTTAGCGAGGGGATCACATCGCAATACTGAGGTATCAACTTGTGCTGTTATAACACTTATAGTACCTACTTTAAGGCAAAAAGATACATTTACGACTGTCATTTTCTATAGGACGTAGCTACTTTAAATGCCCGCTACAGACATGTCATTATTTCCTATAACAATAGCATGAGATTTATCCACATTGAATCTTTCATTGAAGCACCCGACTGAATTTAGACGTCGCTCGAGTCCCGCGACCGAGAGTAGGCTGCCGAGCGATGCGCGGCCCCGAGCTACACCCGATGCGAGGTTGGAGCGCGGTATCCAGCAAACCGGAGAAGATCGCAGCGGAGGGATTAGTTAACAAAAATTGATACCAAGTGCAAAATATCACTTTGTGCATTCTGTCAGCTTCAATCTTCATCGCTTCGGTGGATATCGGCCCTAACTCCGATTTCTCCCCAGTCTTAGCGAACCTCAACCCATCAATTTTACTTATAGTCTATTACTCACTACGAAAGCACTTAAGATTTTTTATTATTAAAATAGCGAGCCGAAGCGATGCTCGCGAAGCTCACGACGTCGAGTTTTATTAGTGAAAAAGTATTCGTTGTTAGTTCGGTGCGTTCAAAAGCCACGCGTGAAACGTCCCAGCGGAACCGGCGCGGGCGACGAAAACAGAGTCCTTAGGCCGCCGGGCGGTCCGCCGCGAAACGTCACGATTCGATCACGAGTCAATCATATATACACGATCGTTAAACGTTACAGAAAGTAATTTCGAATAATAACAATAAATAGAAGGACCACAGTTAATCATGGAATGAGTAATTTCAAACGCAACAATCGATATCGAAACTCTGTAACGGAACCGCGGAAGACAGCGGCCGCTAGAAGATGTCGGGGCAGGCGGCCCAGTCCTGGCGGCGCTTGGCGTCCCAGTAGCGGTGCGTGTACATGTGGCGCAGCTGCGGCGTGGCGGCGGGGCCGGCCTGCGCCTCGCGCGCGAACCAGGCGGGCCGCGGGGGCGCCGGCGCGGGCAGGCCGCGCGCCGCCGCCTCCTCGGCGCAGGCCTCGAGCGCGCGCCGCGCCGCGCGCTGCTTCTCCTCGAGCCGCAGCTTCTCCGCGTTGGCCTCGTCCCAGAGCCCCTCCTCCATGAGGCGCTGGTCGGGGCGGCGGCGGCTGTCGGTGGGCGCCACGCCCTCCTCGGGCTCGTTGATCTGCGCGGCCAGCACGGTGAAGTTGTACCACTTGTCGGCGTCGGGCGGCGCCGGCACGCGCTCCCAGGCGCACACGAACTTGCCGGTCTTGCAGACCGTGTTGTCGGGCGAGGCGCTCGTCACCGGCGCCACCTCCACGCGCGTGTCCCAGTGCCCTTGCAGCACGTAGCGCGGCTGGAACACACACATACACACGCCTTAGCAGCCTCAAATTGGATAGAACACTGGTTCTGAGTAATTCGAGGGTATTTAGTATCAAAATTGTAGCAGTGTATTATTAAGCCCGAATTAATTATTAGTTTATGAAGAACGCGATAAGATGTAAAAGGTCAGTATATCATGAGTAAAACTCAAAAAAATGGTATGCAACAAGGGCCTGATCGACTTTAGTAGTCTTTTTTATCCTGACATTACGGAGTCGGGAACAAACTTGGAACTCTAAAATAATCTGATTGAAAAAAATCAAGTGTGCAGTGATGGTTCACTCACCACGCCCTGCGGATCCTTGACGACGCCGGTGACCTTCCGCTGCGTGTCCTTGCTGAAGTACCCGTAGGGCAGATACTTGAGGTGCGCCACGTAGCCGGCGGCGGGGCCCGCCTCGCCCGTGATCTCCATGTCGCCGTGGTTGTCCACCCACAGCTTGCCCACGATGATGTTGTGCACCGTTGTCGTCACCTGCCGGCGCAAGCTCGGTACATCACACGGATCGAGTTGTCGGGTGCTTATTTAGTGCCCGAGGGCACGTCCGACGCCGAAGTTGTCGTCCGGGGCCGGTAACTTCGGCGTGTAAACGAATTAATAAAATACATAAAAAAGACAAAAATAAAGTACAATGTGACCACTATCTCATGTTATGTTTTATACAGTGTAATGATGTTGTAAATCAACATGCATGCATGTTGTTGTTGTCAATGGCGTTCTCTGGTATCGGAGGCCAAGACCCACTTTGGGTCGCTGCGCCAGAGGAGTAAGTAAGTAAGTAATGATGTTGTACACATAAAATTGTCATCTCATTTTAAGGTTTTTTAACCGCTCGCGGTTACAACGCTAGGTAAGGTGACTACTACTGAGCGGCAATAAAATATCGACTACTAACGCGTTCTACTCACTATCATAAAAATTAACGAATAGTTACCGAAAACATAGACTACTGTTTGTATGAACTTCCATGGGGTTGGTAAAACGGGTTAGGAGCTTTACGACTACATCTCTATTTGACTAGGCAGCAGATATGACTAGATCGCTTTAAGGTTAAATCGCGATAGGACTCTAAAAATTAACGAATAGTTACCGAAAACATAGACTACTGTTTGTATGAACTTCCATGGGGTTGGTAAAACGGGTTAGGAGCTTTACGACTACATCTCTATTTGACTAGGCAGCAGATATGACTAGATCGCTTTAAGGTTAAATCGCGATAGGACTATATCGCGTTGCGGTAAAAAAACTGTTCGACCATATATGCTTACGTCCTATTATCAGTTCGACGTAATATCGATATGACGTACATAACAGTTGTGTTTAAAAGTGGCACCAAGACCCAAGATAAAAGAAGTCAAAATGCTTTATTTGAAGGTTACCGAAAAGGAACACCATAATATTTAACCGCAGATACAAAACCGAATTAGCCAAACTTGAGACACAAGAAATTACACATATCGTATTTAAAAAAAAATGTCAGTGCTTTAAAACTTAAATATAAGTAAAACTAACATTTTGTTTTTGATAAAGGTAACTACTTTAAAACTTGAATGTTTTGATTTTCGCCATAGTTGTACTTTAGAAAACAAACGAGGATTAAGTCATTACGCTTTCTTGTCCTTTGGCAATGTAGTCCAAAAGCAATGTAACCCCAACGCGATATAGTCATATCGCGATTTAACCTTAAAGCGATCTAGTCATATCTGCTGCCTAGTCAAATAGAGATGTAGTCGTAAAGCTCCTAACCCGGTAAAACAACCGTAGAGCAAACCTTCCATCCGACACTAACTACACGAAGGAACCAACAACATCGAATTCTAACCCCATTCTGAAACTTTCCGCAGGAGTATACGTTCCCGGACGCAGAGAAGACGACGTCGTTACATATCTTCGGCTGCACGGTGATGTACTGTCCGCGGAAGTGGCTGGTCATGGTGACGTCTTTACTGGATGTCCAGCCGCTCGCACCCTCGCAGTGCAGCGCCATCCCCGGCGGGTGGTGCTGGACCTGCGCCCACTGTCTACCGTCACCTCACGCCATCCCCGGCGGGTGGTGCTGGACCTGCGCCCACTGTCTACCGTCACCTCACGCCATCCCCGGCGGGTGGTGCTGGACCTGCGCCCACTGTCTACCGTCACCTCACGCCATCCCCGGCGGGTGGTGCTGGACCTGCGCCCACTGTCTACCGTCACCTCACGCCATCCCCGGCGGGTGGTGCTGGACCTGCGCCCACTGTCTACCGTCACCTCACGCCATCCCCGGCGGGTGGTGCTGGACCTGCGCCCACTGTCTACCGTCACCTCACGCCATCCCCGGCGGGTGGTGCTGGACCTGCGCCCACTGTCTACCGTCACCTCACGCCCCCTACCCTACCTTCACTTCACACCCCCAATACGTTAGCTGAGCGAAAAACTAATCGTGTATTTTTAATGGCATCAATTTTGTATTTTCTTTTTATAAAAAATAAGTGGCAAACAAGCGACGGGCCACCTGATGGTAAGTGGTCACTGCCGCCTATGGACACTTTCAATACCCGAGGCATCTTCAGTGCGTTGCCTACCTCTGAGGAAACCATCCATACGTATTTGATGGTCGTTCGTTCGGTGGTCCTACCTTTCTCCACGTGTACTTGTTCCCGGAGGAGGGAAACATGGCGGAGGCTCCCCCGAGCGGCACGATCTGCAGGTACTTGCCGCGGAACTTGGTGGTCATCGTGAACTCCTGCCAGCACTGCCAGCCCGCCAGGCCCTCCGTCCACTGCGCCACCATCGGCGGATGGTGGGAAACCTTAGGTTGGAGGTTGAATTTAGAACCGTTGCCAAAACATTTGAGCCAAAGAATCTGTTTGGTTTCAATTTAGAACCATTGCTAAAACGTTTGAGCCAAAAAACTGTTTGGTTTCAATTTTGAACCATAGCTAAAACATTTGAGCCAAAAAATCTGTTTGGTTTCAATTTAGAACCATTGCCAAAACATTTGAGCCAAATAATCGTGAATATTCTGACGTTTGGTTTCAATTTAGAACCGTTGCCAAAACATTTGAGCCAAAGAATCGTGAATCTTCTGATGTTTGGTTTCAATTAAGAACCGTTGCCAAAACATTTGAGCCAAAGAATCGTGGATCTTTGTTTTATTTTGCGTAAGACTATTGAATAAATAGATTTAATAGTACACAGTTAATAAACGCAGTTTAAGGATGGAGAGGAAGGCCGGGTTATGGAAAAAGGCAAGTGCTGGTAGGAAAGAAGTAAAAATTAAAACTAAACTACATAGGAAAGGACAGGAAAAACGACAAGATCATAAATAATCAGAACAAGGATTTAATTTGCAAGCAGTCAACTTCTAGAGCAGGATGTATCTTCCATCCCTCTTACTCCCGCATTTTTACGCGCCACCGACTAAAACCGTCATAAACGATAAAAATAGAGTGAATAGGTTTTTCCTAGGACAGCGTGCTACATCTTCGACCACATCGACGCTTCTCATCAGGTGAGATTGTGGTCAAAGGCATGCCTAGTCAAATGTAAAAAAAAACAGTCGATCTAAATATGACTTTTTGCAAGCAATTAGGAGAGGGTGTGTAGGAACGTAGAGGAAAAACTATTAGTGAGTAAAAGAGACAACATGCCTGTTCCGATATCGACCGCCAGCCGAGGTCTGTCATTCTGTCGCACTCGTACGTCTCGCCGAGTAGGGGGTTGAAGGGTTTATTCGTTCTGAAAATGGACGAAATAGGCATGTTTAATTTTAAAGTTAATTGTTCTTGAAGTTGCGTTATTCCTGATCAGAATTCTTTAATCGACGTGACGGAAACTGGTGAGCTTTATAATTATAGTCATCACAAAATAAGAGGCCCGTTTTGACAATTGTCATCGCGACGTAACTAGAGATGTTACCATATGACTCGGTATTCGATACTCACGATAAATCAATTCAAGTTTGTATGGGTATTTGATCGATTTCGTTATGTATTGTATGTAAGTTCATTGGATTAAGGTTTTGATTAGAAAATTTAATATTGTAGGTATTTTGAAATGATACAGTGGTACGAAAGGTCAATTTGTCTATTTAATATTTTTAGTTACAATAACATTCACTCAATCAATTAGCAAATATATTAAAACCATTAAAGGTATCCTCCATCTGTAACCCATTTATATAGTTTTAATTTTAGTAATAGTTAATATTTCGTGCTTGAGCTGCTCACCTACATAGCATAATGCTATGTAGATGAGCTTTTCATTGAATGACATTTTGTAGCGACTGTTTGATTTGTATTTCTTGGCAAGAAATACAAACTTTTACTAAGTTTAAACGTTTGAGTAGTTTTCTTTTACTACACTTGAAAAACTTGAGTATATTATTTAAAAAAACATATTAAACAGCATAATTTTCAAATGAATAATGCACTTTAGTTAGTAAAAATTACAGGTAAATAGTCAAAAGTGCAGTAATAGCAGAATTTACTACTAGCCTAAGATCCCGCTATACAACGATCTTCACCGAGATATTTTTTGAGGAAATGTATTTTATATTCAATCTAATATGTCAATAAATATATTACGTATGGGTTGTCTAACAAATTTCAGTCCAGGAAATGATTAATTAATAAAAAAAAAAAATTAACATTTCCAATCGAAAGTATGAAGCCCATAGAATGTGCCTGTTCTTTTCCGGTCACAACTCTCGGGTTGCCAGGTATAAACAGGTAAATCGATACCTGTTAGCATGTGAGACCGCACGTCAGTCTTTATGTTACAAAAATGTCACGTCAGCACTTAAAGGTTAACAAAACCTCCCCCGGCTGATCCAGCTGATCAATATTTAATTACTATTAAAATCGAATGAAGCTGGTGAAATTCAGTAATTAATTGGTTACAACACTAATATTTGAAAAAAGAAGACTGAGAACGTAACTGTTTCTGACAGTTTCGTTATAATTTGACATTGCATGCTACTATAAAGTATGGGCGAAAAGCGTTCCAAGTTACATTCTAGGGTCTTTCTCAAGTGTCAAAACGGGTCTCTTCCACCTTTATTGTGCGAACCGCTAGTGTAGAACGCTCTGCCCGAGTGATGTTTCCCTATATAGATATAATCTGGGAGTCTTCAAGTCGCGAGTGAATCAGTATCTTCTAGGCAAGCGTGTCCCATCGTAGACCGCATCGTTGCTTACCATCAGGCGAGATGGCGGTCAAACGCAAGCCTATTTCTGAATAAAAAAATGTTTATTACGAATTCATTTCGCCTAGTCGAGGATGGTAGCACTAGTTATAAACGTTTCAGTCATAGCGTCCCCACTAGGATACCCTGTGTCGGGATGCCATGGAACACACACAAAGACAAGGACAACTAACACCCAGACCAGATATTTAAATTCATCATTGTAACATCTGCCCGGCCGAGAATCGAACCCGAGACCTCTGGCTTATAAGGCGGCCAGAGGCGGCTTGATGGTGAGTACCTGACGGCCGTGGTCGCGTACGATGAGACGGTGAAGGCCGCCACGTAGGCGAGCTGCTGCGCGGGGTCACTGAACTTGGCCGCCTGGTCGAGGATGCCGGAGTATTCGTATTCCTCCGTTAGCCGCTGCAGCATGGACAGTGGCTCGCTGAAGTTTACTGGGATCGGGATTTTCGATAACTCTTTGCCTGGAATACAAACATACAGAGTTCGACGATCGTTTATATTTTATTATATCTGTATAGGAATATATTTGACGTCAACTTCGCCAAAAAATTGGTGAAAGTTGTTATAGATTACAAGTTTCGAACATTATCCTGACTACTGTTATCGTTTGTTATTTAATACGTTTAATCGTTATGATGAGTACATTGCGTAGTATACTTGTTGATGACGACTTATTTGGCCAATAAACGTCTTTGCGAGTTTATTGAACTATGAACTATACCGGCGTCCCATACGAGGTGCATAGTGCATTTCCTCTGCAAGTGGGTTACCCGAACCAACCCAGCTCCTCTCTGGGTCGCTACCACAATTGCTTTCTCCGCTCACAAGCGTAAATGGTAATGTTGTCAACTTGTCAGTAAATCGTCGGATCAGTAGGTCTAGCATAACTTCTGACGTAAAACACGTAGTAAGTATTCCATATAAACGCCTCGTCAAGGGGGCCACTGGCGGGCGTAAATGGCGTACACTTTTTTATCGAATACTATAAAATTCGTCTGTTCAGTAAGCGTCAGTATTAAATAGTGTAGTATCGATCAGATCAGTAAAAAGTAATTGTAGTTTATACCTATACAATTCTTCATAATGGACCAGAGACTGAGAGGGTAGTTAGGTTTGTCGGGCACTCGCGTCCGCCGCGGGTGGCCGTCCACTGAACTTGAGACTAGCGACACGTGCGGCTGGAACAGTAATAAAACGGATTAATATTTGATCTACAAACTGAAAGGTACGTTAAAAAAAGCTAAACAGGGTGTGGCGTAAAGAGTGAATAATCTTTTACTTACGGCTGGGGGATATGACGACTGTTCGGAAAAAATTGTATTCAGTAAAAGTATCACGTGTCGAGTTATGTACATATTTGAAGTCTTATTTTTCTTCAATTTTCAAAAATGTCCAATTTTAAGGCGAAAACCGTGACGCTGACTGAATACAAATTGTCATTTTTAACAGTCGTGATGTCTCCCAGACGTAGGTAAAGGATTATTCACTCTTTACGCCACACTCTGTATAAAATATAGATTGACAGTAAGATAGATAAAGTCTTTTTTGTTTACGTAAGAAATTACCAAGTTGCCAACTAGTGCAACTGTCAGTATGGTTGCCACTACTGTCAGTAACTCTGCATCTGTCAACGTTTTGCGCGTGACAATATCATCAGCGAGAAAATCACAAAACACCTCAACCAAAACAAAAAACCTCGTTTGGGAATTTGGTGAAACATAGATTCAAGATTTCTATGGTCACTTCAGGTATACAAATCAACTTTATAAGTGGCTATCGGGATTCATAAAAGACCTATCTATCGATTCTACTTTGGGTTTCGCTCCGATCGGAGGTTGGATAACATTAGGGCAATCTCGACTCTCGAGGCTGATGCTCTGAAGAGCGAGGTGGAGCTGCAGCCAAACCATTCCCGTTGGTTTCTTAACCAAAAGAGCTGTCTTCTTCGGTACTTCATGTTCCGGTATTTTTAACGTTCGATCCTATTGTATAGTATATTTGTAATAGATAGAACTCGTACTTACCTACTTGTGTAATGTACATTGTATATGTACATTGTACAGATATTGAATGTATGTGATTACAATAAAGTACTACACGATTTATATAAATTGTCGGGTAACAATCTCAACGGAAATGAATTGTGTTTGTCATCATTACGAGAGAAATAAGATTTTATTTATTTTAAACCGAGTTTCACACAATATTACAGAGGCCTGTCTGTTTTGTAGAGGTTCGTTTATAAAACTATAAAATTGAACTAAACTTTGAACCATTTAATGATGTCAGATTGAGCTATTTGGTATACCTGTTTGTCTACGGTGACATTTTTTATGCTATTGAGTGACGAGTCGAGCAAATTACTCGCCTGGTGTTAAACGTCATGTTTTCACATAACGGGTCTGCGGCACCCAGAATTTTAAATGCAACAGAAGTTTGTTTTCAATAACAATTTAAGAATTTAACAATTTAATTGAATTTAACAATTGAATTGAACAATTTAAGTTTTATGTATTTTTCTTAATCGCATGCTGTCTTCACCTCTAAAAACTGCGACATTTTGTATATGTTTTTGTTTGTTATTAACATATTTATTTGAATGCGTTAGTGTACGTAGTGTTGGTGAACTTAAATAAATAAATAAATAACAATTTTTAAGAATTTTATTTGCTTAATGCGCATAACTGTAGAACGTTGTTGAAACTGAATCATAGACAAATTAGTCATTAGCAAACGACCTGATAAATGTTATAAATGTCTACAAAACCGCTTGTGCTCATTATACGATAGTCACGGTCTTTAGACTATGCTATGATGTGAGGTATCGTATCATTTACGTACCCACTACTTATACACCGAGATTTATCGTCGGCGTTTTGTCGAAAGGAAAAATACGCCAATCACAAAACCTCGAGAATTATTGTATGAAATAGAGAAAGATTTTTTATGAAATAGTTTCACGCCATTGCAGGCCCGAATAAATTCCCACTAAAAATATTGTCTTTGGCAGGATCGAGATTTTAAGAGCGGACCCTCGACGAGTTTCATCAACCAAAGAGCCCATGTTGGGGATCCACAGGTTAATGATACGACAATGATCCAAGGAAAGCTAATATGGTATGATATAGTTTATTTTTATTTTAATTCTATTCTTTTTTTTAATGTAATTTGGTATGATCATTTTTTATTGTTATTGTCAATTGTTTTTAATATTTTTACTTTGTTGGCAACTGTGACTTATAAATATTTTGAATTTGAATTACGTATTCTGAAAAGGCCCTTGAGAGTACAAGACTATGTTCTTCTCGTAAATAGCTTAGTTTGCTTGTTATATGACGAAATGTGTCTAAATGCAGTCATAAAGACATTGTGGGAAAACAAACGTCGGAAAGATTAGAACTCAGTACTCGATACGATTTGACTGACCATGTATAATTTCATTTACATTTTTATATCGAATAAATCCGCGTTAGACCACCAAATCGCCTGTTGGTTGGTTGTTGGTACTTTAGAATTTGAAGTCTTTAGATTTTACTTTTTCTATGCATTTACGTATTATTCAACCTAGCAGTAATTGTTGGTCTAAATTGAAGGGAGCAATTATAGTTCATCGAGACATACCACTTTCGTTGTTGTTGGTACTTTAGAATTTGAAGTCTTTAGATTTTACTTTTTCTATGCATTTACGTATTATTCAACCTAGCAGTAATTGTTGGTCTAAATTGAAGGGAGCAATAGTTCATCGAGAGATACCACTTTCGTTAACTATCCCACTTTTCAACTCATGCAATAAGTCGCAATTAAAGTTAGAATTAGAAGTGGCTACGCTAGGAGCTACATATTCAGTTCTGAACACGCTACTTTTGAATTATGATCCAGTTCAGGACTTAGATGTACGTATTGTGTTATAACATCGATTGTGATATGCTTTTGTGTCTAATCTTCTTCTTCTTATTTATAAAACTGAATCGCTGTTCGTTTGTCTGAATAAAATTCGAAAACAGCTGGACCGATTTATATTTTTTGTTTTGTTTTCTCTAATACAGGGAAGGTTTAAAAGTAAGAAAACAAATAGCGGATGAAACCGCCGGGTACACAGGTAGTAAGTAAAAAAGAATCAAAACCTTGCCAACTCACCCATACGATAATTTCCTTTTCCGAGAGAGCCGCGGCGGAGTCCGCGCGCGCCTCCGCGGCCGGCTCGGCGCCTCCCATTGCGCTGTCCACTCGCTCCTTGTCCTCCAGGAATATTACCTTTAACAACAACAACGACAGATTCAAACAACTATCATGCTGCTGTTTTTACATCTCACTAAAAAAAGTATTCGCGAAAGAAAATCAGCTGTTCCATACATTTTGTCGAGTGTCATTGACATTTTTATATGGAACCACTGATATTTTTTTGCGAATTTCGGTTTAGTCCCATAGTAAAAGTTGTTCATAATAATGAGTACTATGAACTCTTTTTGGCTTAGCATACCCTTTATGAATAACGCTGTAGAGAAAAAAAATATACGCGTCGACTTAAGTACCTTCCTCCACAAGCAAGCTGCTGGACTTCCTGGAGGACATCGGGTGGCTGGAGTAGCAGCCGTCACCCGTTCACGCAAAAAGGGCCGATTACCGGCCTAGTTGCGGAAAAGAGCCCGCTCACCAAGTACCAAGTACCTTCCTCCGTTTTTTCGTCGGTTAAAAAGTGAAAGTTTGTTAGGATGTCTGTTACACCTTCACGTTCAACGGCTCGACGGAATTGAATTATTTGGAATAGACATAACTTATACTCTGGATTAACACATAAGTCTACTTTTCATCATCATCACCGCGCGGGTGAAACCGCAGAGCACAGCTAGTCTTTCACAAAATGCTTTTAATAGTTTAATCACATTTTTATTCACAATTTCATGGCGTTTTAGTGATTCAGTTTTTCAGTGACTGTAGTCGCAGGGACAATAACAACGTGATTAAACCGTAAAAAGCTTTTATTACCAGTTATAAATTCGAGTAAACCTGCGGGCGATTTCGTGATCTCACGATGTATCTGACGACCAAAACAGATGATTTTTTAATAACATAATCTTATTAAAACTAGGCTGGTTAAATGGAATACTAGAAACGTTAACAAACCGTCTGTCTTGATCCGAAATTGTGACTGGACTGAAACTTCAGTAGTTCTGTCTAAATGTAAAAAAACAACTTAAAAACTTACCTACTTGTCGTTTCTTTATTTATTTCATTTTACTTTCTCACCTAAACTGTCAGCATTTAGACGGAACTACTTTAAATGCTTGGTTAGGTTGCTGAACCGGAATTTATGAATTGCTGCGTCAGTTCCTAACAATTATTGTATACCACAACCTTTTAAATTTTGTTTCATTGTCGTCGGACGAACGGCAAGGTCGGCGAGGTTATGCTTTGCTGGGCATTATTATTACACATTTATATCTAAGTTTGTGAACCTTATTACTATTGGACGAGAGGTGACATTGTATTTACGCTCGTTTGACATCACCGCGAATCCCGCCTGAAATTAAGCGCCGGGTCGGTCGACACGCGACCGAGCAACACGCTCTCCTAGAAAAACTGTTTATTTATAACACGGCCAAGTGCGAGTAGGACTCGCGCACGACGGGTTCTGTGCCATTGTCTATAAAAACGAAAAAAAGATTGTTATATGGGAGCCCCCTTAAAGGGGTTTTTTAGACGGACGGACGGACCGACAGACAGACGGACGGACAGTGGAATCTTTCTTTAATAGGGTCCCGTTTTACCCTTTGGGTACGGAACCCTAATAAACATCGCCATAAGCTTTAACAACGAAACAAGTACATATTTGGTACATTGGACTTTGGACACATTTATATGTATAATTTTTCCTCTATTTTATTTTAAATATTTTTTTTATTTTTAGGTGCAGATTTGCATTTAATCGCTATTTTATTTAGCGATCGTCTACATTAATGTGTCACGATAGTATTAACACGCTAGCGGAATATTTCCAGCTTGTACAGGATTCCAAAAACGAAACGTGTCAAGTTTAATACAGCTTAAACACGGGTCCCGCTGCTGCACGTGTCGTTCAAGACTAGTGCCGCTGACACGTGTGTCTCTAGCCGTGAGCCGCTCTGATGACACGTGAATGTTATAGTGTTTATGACAAAATGCGGGTTGTGGTTTCATGAATTGATCATGATCATAAGTTATTTTCGGATTTATTACAAATACCGTTCAATAGCATACAGGTTCACACTGAGAAAAACGTCTATCTAAACTCCGCTAAAAGAACGATGAAATCACCTAAAGTACGGATCATACTGATATCACCAAAAAGTACGATGATTAGCACCAGTTTTAAAACTAGCACTAGCACCAGTGTTTATAGTAGGGGAGCCCAAGCGGGGATTTCGTGTTGTGCTAAAGCGCGGCAGATTGATATACAGGGGGATACCTTGTACCCGGTTAAGTACCTCCACCAAACATGAGGCCCAAATATAAGGCCGCCCGTGAAGGATGCAGGATCAGATTAGTAAAAAAAAATTGACCATCAGAAATTCTCGAGCGCGTCAGATTAAGGTAGGGTAGAGTTAATTACATCCTAAAAAGTGTATATTTCACTAATCTGACAATTTGAGAGTGACGTAAAGAAAGGGGAGGGCAGCAAAGTTGTAAAAAAAAACGTCATCTCGACATTCTCGAGCGTAGCTAAATTTTTTTTTGTTTTAAAGGAAATAATTCAAGAATAACGAATAATATATAATCTGATGATTTCCGCAAGCCGAAATAACAAAAATTCGTCGATAAAGTTAAATGCGTGGAGCTGCGTGATGCCTACATTTCCTTCTCCGCGTTTCTATTCCTCTCTATCTATTACTCTCTCACTCCGTCCCCACTCTGGTTTCTACTGCCATGACGCCATCACAGCTGATCATAAAGACTCGTTCGTGGCATACTGTTTACAATGTGTTTCCAACGTTTCGGCTCTTTTTGCTAAATATTGTAATATTACGAGTATATATTATGTGAATTAAAGTTTATAAATATTTAATATGAGTGATATTAATTTAAAATGTGTATTTTGTGGTGAAAGTACCTTACAAAAAACAATTAAATTTACAGTAGAAACATTAAAAAAATGTGTAAATATTTTGGAATATCGTCGTAGCAAGCCGGTTTTCCGAAAATCTCGAGGAACATATTTTGATAACCTCGAAATTGTCGATGGAATCATCATTAAATGATTTATATCACGCACAGTGCTATAAATTATTTACTGCAATTAAAATACCACGAGACTTTCAGTATTTACAAGAGCAAAGTGTAGTGGAACATGACAATGCACCGGAAGTTTCGGGAAATAGCTCCGAAACACATGCTCCTGTTTCGATGTTTCCGCGATGTCTGTATGTATGTGTGTGTGTGTGTGTGTGTGTGTGACTATGTGACTCGCTTATAACTTTTGAACGACTAAACCGATCGGAATCTACTAAACGGCGTTCTGAAGAGTTTCCTCAAAATTAGATTTCCTGTGAATTTGAACCGATTCGGACCGATAGATTTTGAGAAATTTTGGAAAATCTCAAAAAAAAAAATTTTTTTTTGAAAGTGGTTTTTTGGAATAACTTTTAAACGGCTTTATCGATCAACTTCAAAAACTAATCCGCTCTTGAGCTTAAAAAATCACGTCGATCGCCATCAAGCTGGTCAAAATCGGTTGATTCGTTCGAGAGATATCGTGAACGAAAGAAACCCGAAAAAGTGTTTTTTCGGGATTACTCCGAAATTTTTGGTTCGATCAATTAAAACTTCATCGAATGCCGCCAACTGCGTGAAAATTGCTTGATCCATTCAAAAGTTATTGCGGTTTGAAAATTCCAAAAATAGTGTTCTATGAAACTTCTATCAGACTATTGAGCTGGAAGAGCTAATGAATAGAAATATTGTTTCTTTGAACTCAGCGAGCTCAAAATATCACATAAAATATATTTTGAGCTCAAAAAGTACAATTTTAAGCGCCCAAGAATGGAATTAGCGGGAAGTTGCAGGGATGGCCTTTAGGGTGAACCGATTTTCTAATTTTTTTTTGTCAGATCAGGCGAATTCCTCTAGATAATCGTCAGATTATGAAACAGTACGTTTAGAACATAAAGATGAACCATTATATATCTTAATCTGACGCGCTTGAGTATTTCAAAATGGCGAATTTTTTTTGCACATTATGAAAATGGCCGCGAGTTTGCGTCCCATCGAAATCGTCAGATTAGTGAATGAGAGCTATTTTTTGGTGCACTTAACACTCCCTTAGAAAATCTGACGCGCTCGATTAATTTTATTTTTTTTTCATTTTCAACCCTTACATACAACCACCCGCATCATGCAAACGATCAGATTAACATACGTACATTATTAAAAATACGTAAGGCATTGATGCTATCAATATCTGACGCGCTCGAAGATGCCCATGCAACAGTTTTTTTTTACATATTTAAAAATCTATAGCCGCTTCCCCCAGCGATGAAAAGGTATATATCACTTAACATTTTTTCTTCTTATCATCTAAGCTTTGCAACCCAATAGGTCTCTATGACGCTCGATGATATCCCCATTTAGCATCGTGGGCTCCCCTACTATTAGGGTGACAATCTGACAATCATATAATGTTTTATGATGGTTGTCACCGTAAAAACGTGCTAATCATCGTACTTTTTGGTGATATCAGTATGTTCCGTACTTTAGGTGAATTCATCGGAATTTTGATGGCCATTTTTCTCAGTGCAGAGCGTCCACCTAATTCGTGTTAAAATTAGACTAAAATCGTAATAGAACTGCCGACCAGTCCCGTCGTCCCGATTACATTTTCACAGTTCAAACAGACAGTTCCATCAATCAGCCATTACATAAGTTGTCTACACTCTACTGACCTGTTGAGTCTCGGTGACGATCTCGCCTTCAGATTCATCCGAGCTCTCTCCGCTTTTCACTTTGGCTTTCCTATTCACCTGCAAAGGGACACGCACGATATGTATGAGGCGAGGCATGTGGTAATATGTCAATGTATCAGTTAATTACGTAAACACAATGGTATATTATTTACAAATGAATGCTTCTCTAAGGGCTGAATTAGGTCAGCTTTTTGGCTTCTGTCAACTTTTATACCAATTAATGGGCCTTACTCATTCGATTATTTCTGAAATACAGATGGAGTCCAATGTAATGTGAATCGCTCTTTATGTCAAGGAAAAATACATTGTGCAAATAAATGCCTAATATTTTTATAAAGATCAATGCTAAAGTTTTGTCGGAGGCTATTTAATTCTATTTATAAACTACGATTGAATTATGTATGCAAAATGATACCACATTAATAAATTTAAAGTGTGTCAACTTTCGTGCAGTATTGACCAATGGCTCACTTCCTGTGTTTTGTAGGTCAATCTAGTGAAAGTTAAGTTATAATAATTTTATTTTTAACACTAGAAAGGATTAGAACTTCAACAGCATAGAGGAAACTAAAAACATAAAAGCAATAAAACTCTTAACGCTACTTATATTAAATTAATAAATACTTCATGATCTGGTTGGTGTCGATCCACCAAAGAGGCTAAAAGTAGTCTTTATTTCACCAGTTTTATTATAGCTATAAAATATTTATCATTACCAAATGTGTGTCAAATCCCAAAGTTATAGATAAAATCAAAAGTAAATCAAAATACTATTAATTACTAAGTTGTCAGTAGATCAGATAACTAAATAATTCTGACAAATAAACTATTTAAACAAAATTGTGAGTTGTGAGATTATCAATATTAAATGAGAAGGCATCTGGATGCCTTTTCATTTATGATATACTTTGTCTTAGATAGAACACATAACTTGTATGTATACTATTATATATCACATCATTGCAGTGAACTAGACTATGGCTAATGTTCTGAACGAAAATTATGATGCCTGACTCGTAAATTTATTAGAAGTTAAGACTACAATAGACTGTTAAATACTCACTGGAACTTTCATTACAAAGGACATCTTGTCATCCATCGTCGAGGACACTCCCTCTTCCACGGCATCAAAAAACTCATGGTCTTCATCCTCAGTATCGTTGCCTGTGCCCGTGCCGTTCCCTCCTGTTGAACAATACATTCCTGTCACAATAATATTATAAATAAAATTATATTGTTAATATGTTGTGTTATAATTAATATTGTTTTCAGGCAATATAACTTGCATTTAAAATAAACTTGAAATAAATGAATTTATTATTTTTTTATAAATGGGAATGTTTTGTATTTTTGTTTCCAGTAGACTCTCTAACTTCTACATAGATTTCAATGAAATTCAGTTTTGGAAGTACCCTATAACTTAGATTAACATAGACTATTTTATATCACGGAATATTTTTAATCAATAAAATGTTTGAGACCAAACACATTGTTTCTATAAAAATTTTGATACCAGTATGAGGAAATATACATTTTAATATTGTGTAAAAGTTTTGTGTAAAAGACTGTGACCAATAATACCCTTGCAATATGTAAAATATATAATTTTGTAACATGTTTCAACAGCAAGTTGTGCATGCAAGCAGTGGCGGATTTACACATTTGCCGCCCGTAGGCTATTCAACATTTTGCCGCCCCTACCGACCTAAACAATTCGATACACTAGCCCCATCCCCCGTCCCTGCTCACAATAATACTTTCGTTCAGAAATCATGTCCGAAATTAAAAAAACTTGCCCCAGAATTTGCCGCCCCTGAAATCTGCCGCCCTAGGCTCTAGCCTACTCAGCCTGCTGGTAAATCCACCACTGCATGCAAGACAAAAAATATGAAGCTAAACTTTTTTGTTTATGTTAATTCATACTTGAAATATATACTGCTAAATCTGTACTTTACCAGTAAATATTTCTAGTATAGCATTGAGATTATTAGTGCTTTTGTTGTTGTGTTCTTCTCTTTCTACTCATAACACAAATATAATGGTTTATCAGCATTTTCAAACCTGCTTTATTATACCATTCTAAATATAGACTGTAAATGTGGTGGAGATACCTACAATGAAATTCGGTTTTAATTGGTTGCTGGTGCTTAGTGAAATTACTATTCAAATTGGATGATGTCATTTGTATGGTCTTTATTCTCAACCTTTACTTATCAATATTTACCAAATACCAACATAATACTATTGCATATTTACATATCTATGTGATAATGAAACAATAGGTTGGCTCTTGTAGGACAGGAGCCAACCTAAGTGCCCTTTTCCATTAATATTTCACCTGAAATTTTAGGCGAAGCCATTTACAAAGCACAAGCTACAGTAAAGCATTTATTTACCCGATAGGAAAGTAATTCTACTAAAAATATACTTTTAAAACTATGCACCAGCTATATCTACAAAAACAACTACTCATCATATGACTAGATGATGAGTAGACTACAACAACAACTACAAATATTAATATTAATAAGGTACTTAATTGTCAGAGAAATTAACATCACTTTGATTTTGAATATGAGCTGGCTCTGGACCCCAGTTGAAAAAGTGAACTATGCTATTATAGCACCACTGTAAACCATTATAGAGACCACTCATCGCTTGCTTGCAACAATTTACATAAGTTTGGACCTTCAATGAGAAAATATATTTGCCTATAACAAACATGCTTGGATATTTCATGCAAGACAAATTTGGGTTTGTTATGATGTTTATATATATGTAGTAATTCTGAACCAAACATTATGATTATTTTTTTAAACAACATATTATTGATCAGTACAATATTGTGGGCTTTTTGAACATGTACATGTATCATATTATGATGCAGAGACATGCTATTGATGAATCACGCGCTTTTTGCTGCATAGTGACAGATGGGTGGCTTTGAATCCGATGTTTTACCATCTAACAATTTCCATAGCTTTGATGAAGGATTCAATGATGGCTAACACCATATGCCACGACTTACCGCCCATTGTGCTGACGGAGAACTCAAATTAGTATTGCAAACAACTTCAAATAGACAAAATACATAATAATTGAAAGCTAGCACTACACAAGGCCAAGATCACAAATAGACGCGCACAATTTACAATCAATTACAACTGGATACGCTTCAGATGACGACTGAGCGCCTGCCGGCGATAGCCAGCATGCCATACGCGGCAGACGTTAATTAAATAAACGAACACAACCAATCACTGTAGAAATTAAACTAAAGTAGCCTTGAAATCACCAAAAAATCACAGACTATGATTTACAGGACAAAATAAACGTCCCGTAAACACTGTTTACGTACCAAAAAATGAGTATTAAGTGACTATTCGGTAAATATAGATTGATTACACTCTAGAAACAATTTATCTTCGAGAAAAACTGAACTTTCAGAGAATTTTATTTTGATAATTGGCATTCGCCAGCTTTTAGATTTTTTCGTTTGACAGTTGCGTTCCGTTTCCGTAAATAAAGAATTTTTAATCCCAAAGGTTTAGGTTGTCAATGATTTGTCATTAGAACGGAAACGGAACGTTTCTCACGTTCCGTTAAACAAAGAATTTTATCTGGTTTGCGATTATTTAATTTGGTTTTGTTTAAAAGTTAACTTTGTATTATTTGTAAATATTCTAAAATTTGTTTCTCTGGCATCGTTATAAATTTATACAAAAACTAGCGACCTGCCCCAGCTTTGCACGGGTATAAAATATAGCCTATGTTACTCAGGGATAATGTAGCAATCTAATGGTGAAAGAATTTTTGAAATCGGTCTAGTAGTTTTTGTGTTTATTCAACACAAACATACAAAAATACAAATCTTTCCTCTTTATAATATTACTAGCTGACCCGTGCCCACTTCGTTGGGCATAATGTTAATTAAACCCGAAGCCATCGCGCGCCGTCCGGACCGTTTTTTCTCCGATTCACTTTGCAAAACGGACTACCACGTAAAAGCCTTTTTATTTTTCGGTTTTTTATATAACCTATGACACTCAGCAATAATGTGGCTTTCTATTGGTGAAAGAATTTTTAAAATCGGTTCAGTAGATCCCGAGATTACCCCTTACAATTTAACAAATATACAAACACACAAACTTTACTTCTTTATAATATTAGTATAGATAATGCATTGACTCCCAAATCACACAAATCAGTAGTATTACGTAATCAGCAAAGCGGGGTGGGGGTAGTTGCTTTGGTTATTCTTCAAAAAACCTTCTATAATTATGCAAAAATGGTCAATTAATTCGTTATTTCTAGACTTGATAACTAGTGGCTCATGAATAAAACAATAAAGAAACACGAGTAGTTACCTACTAAGTGGAAAAATGTACAGTCTAAAAATTTGAATGTTATATATATAGCCCCAAAATTGCTAGGCCGAAGGCCGAACAGCACTGGGCATGGAGTCCCGGACATCAGCTAGTCCTACTTCTTTTTCTATTTATTTAACACCACTTATCTCCATATAACTACCAGACCGATTTTGATAAAATTTGTAATTGAGATAGCTTATGCCTTGGGTTAAAACATAGGCGCGCGCATACTTTTCGCGATTACCGTTTTTCATATCCACGTGAGTAAAATCACGGAGCACAGCTAGTAAGTAATATATAAAATTAAGGATTCACACTGAACATATTAATACTTTCAACACATTCACATTAAAATTCTCTGCCACCAATGGCACACCAGTTTCGAAGTCATGAATTCACGCGGACCAATTTATAGTTCAATTGTCTGCAATGAGAATCAGTTTCTTATAATGTCTACAGGGTTATTCATAGAGGGTTTGCTAAGCCGAAAAGGGCTCATAGTACTCATCATTATAAACAACTTTTACTATGGGACCAACCCGGAATTTGCGAAAAAAAAATCAGCTGTTCCATAGAAAAATGTCAATGACACTCGACAAAATGTATGGAACAGCTGATTTTTTTTCGCGAATTTTGGGTTGGTCCCATAGTAAAAGTTGTTCATAATGATGAGTACTATGAGCCCTTTTTGGCTTAGCATACCCTTTATGAATAACCCTGTATATCTAGAATCTAGAGAGAATAAAATCATAGGTTTGAACAAAAAGTAGCCTCATCTACTGACCTGGTTGAGTGCTGCGTGCTGTGACCGTTTTCTCCAAGTTATCGTGCTGCCGCGCGAGTTGTTCGACGACTTCTTGTAGGCGCATCTTCTGTTCCCTCTCGTGCTGCAACGCGCGCCCCATCCGCGCGCTGGATGCCGCCGCGGCGCTCATGAACTCTGAGCACGCCTGGTGCAATTGAATATATTAAAAGACTTATACAGGGCTATAAGGAAATGGTATGCTAAGCCGAAAGAGACACATCAATATCAACAACTTGTTATTATGGGACCAACCCAAAATTCACGAAAAAAATCGGTTGTTCCATGGAAAAATGTCAATGACACTTGACAAAATGTATAGAGCAGCTAATCTTCTTTTCGCTAATTCCGGGTTGGTCCCATAGTAAAAGTTGTTAATAATGATGAGTAGTACCTATAAGCCCTTTTTGACTTAGCATCCCTTTTTACTTATAACCCTATATAATAAGCTAAACTGGAACTTGAAAGTTTATATTTTCCTTTTTTTTTTTTTTTTGGTTGTTTGTCTCAGCCCATCCCACAGAATTCACCCAGCAAGCTTAGCACGAGGCGTGAACAAATCGCCTTGTCACCGTTTTTATCTGCGTATAGATGAGACAGATCTAGAATACGGATATATCTCTTTTCGCAACATAAATACGGTGAAAAGTTGTTTATTAAAGTGTTGTGAAACAATTTATTTACGGTGTTGCTAAGCTTGCTGGATGAAACTAATTAGTAATATCTTATTTTTTCACCGCGTGCTCTGCTCATAGTATACAGTGGGGTACTGTGAGCGGTTGGACGAGAACGAGGCATGGCAGTTGTAGTGCCACGGTCCCGTCCTAGCTTGCGATGTGGCTGTCAAAAACTTGATCTGGGTCATGATCAAGTTATTTTTACTGTTTGTCATAAACACGCAGTAAAAAAATCCGGTAAAATTACTAACGAAGTTGATAATGCCATTTCCATGCTTTGCTACTACATATTACGGAATGCGGCAATCATACAACCTAACGGCTGGAGATCGTTACAAATCTGCAGCACGGCGTATACTCACGTTCATCATAGCATTGCAAGATATTCTAAAGAGAGTGGCTCTCTCTGACACTTGCTTCGTGGTGTCGGTGGGTGGTACTTCGAGGTCCACTAGTGACCTCTGCAGCGCCGTCCCGTGCCTCGCGACCAGCTCGGAGCAGGTCCGCAGGTCGTGGAACCTGGCTGCTAATTCTCGCGCGATGCCGCCCGCGTCTTCCCCCTCGCCTTCCCCGCCGCCGGCTTCGGCGCGCCCGTCCATTTGGTCCTCGTCGTCATCTGATTCTTGTGCTCGACTGTTTGAGAAAAAACATTTGTTAAATTAATGAAGACCATTATATATTCGTAAGCAAAAACAGTGGACCGCGAGGTCAGCGAGCCGTACACTCGATATCGACTCGGCTAGCGAACCTAAAATGGACTTTATACCATACATTATGTGCTCAAGATTCAAGATTATCCTCACATATTATTTTTATCTTCTTATTTACTTTTTTATTGCTTGTTTCTAATTCACACGATTGTAAGGCTAGGCGGCACTGATCTAGTGAATTAATTCCCTAGAGCCTCACAAGCTTGTTGTACTCTCAGTTCCAAACATTTGCCACGCAAATTTAGAACGGGCCTTTAATTCGCGATCAGACTTTTACGATCGGAGCAATACTGGAACACCTATAAGAACTAATTGAGCTCATAGAATTGGCTTCATTTTTATTGATATTTATAACATAACAAAGCTTATGGGTATACTTTTTTTTGTATGTTCGTCAGTATTCTCCTCCGACACAGGTCGGAGACGTTATGCAACAAACATTACTACATCATGCATAAATTGATGCAAATTTATCTTTATAATAAATTTTTGGGTATACTAACATAGCTTTCGCCTTAGCGAGCTCGAGCGCAGTGACCCAGCTCTGGCGCTCCACCTCGTCGTGCGCTCGTATGTGGAAGGTCTGCGTGCCTCCGTTGCTGATGACGAACGTGCACGAGTCAGCTGTGTGGATGAGCGCGCCGAGCAGGGAGATCGTGCCGCGGCATGTGTGCGCCATCTCGGCTTGATTTCTGGAACAATCAGTTGGGTTGGGTGTAAAAGCTGACAAGGCCTGCCATTTTCATCATCATTAGTGTGAATGGAAAAAGCCTCTGAGTGCCATTAAATTAATAATTCAAATTCAAATAGTTTATTTCAATAAAAACAATTAAAGAGATTAATAACAATAGATGAATTATAATAGATTCAAATACTATGCTACAGAGAGCTTCGACTTATTATACTAAGCCTAAATCTATTCTTAATGATCAGTGCCTATTTATTTAATTGCTTCTTGCACTGACTAACTGATCTTACCGAATAAGAAAGGCTGGTTTCGGCACATTATATTGTGCTTTTCTTAGCCTTTCTTAGAGTGTTTCCTAAAACGGACAATTGCAGGATTCTTCTCAAAATAATTGCTTTCAGAAGCCAACACATCAGCCATTGTTAGCATCAAAATAAGCCCCATTTTAATATCCATTATCATGATCATCATCAGCCCAGAATTAAACAAGTGTTTCAACAATTAAACACTAAAGATGAATATTCACTGAACTAAACATTAAAGATCTAATATTCATTGAACAATAACAGTATTTTGTTATCATTTAAAGCCAGATATTCACACATCCTGTTCTGATGCAATAATCACAAAAACCAATTTTTTATAGTGCTCTTTACATTTGACCAGCATTTTTTCTCATTAATTGTATAGGTAAGATGTTTTTCAGGCAGAATGTTACATCAAGGTAAATATGCAGACACTACACAGTAATATAGAATTCTCAGGTTTTTATTAATTATTCCAAATCACAGTTTTGCTACTATTTGTTTTGTTTAATCAGTAAAATCCGTCTTCATATTAGGCCATTTTTTTTGTTTTTTTTGTTATGTTTGTTTCATTTAGATTCCGATCATAATTTTCAAGGCACCTAGTACTTCAATTCTGAAAGAGGTTTTTGTATCCTATTAATAATTTACTTCTTACTATCTTACTAAATATTATAAACGCGAAAGTTTATAAGAATGTGTGCATGTGTGTTTGTTACTCTTTCACGCAAAAACGGCTAAATAGATTTACAAGAAATTTGGAATGAAGGTTGTTCATGGTCTGGATTAACAGATAGGCTAATTTTTATCCTGAATAGTAATTCCTATGTTCAGCCACCTACTTGCTAAAAAGTAAACAATAGTGTCACTATGTATGGAATGTTAATTAATGCTAAAACTGTTTACATTTCAGTCATACTTTTAATTACATAGTTTTAAAAGTGAGACTATTATCTCACTCATTTTGTTATCAGATACCTATGGAAATACAATTAGATTTAAATGGGTTTTTTATAGATTGTCAAATTAATTTCTGTATTCACAATTTTAGTACTTTATTTTGAATCTCATCACAGCTCAGCAAGGTGGCAGTGGCGGATTTAGGAGTTTTGGTTGGGAAGGGCTTGACTCAGCGAGGAGTAGGAATTTATTAAGGTAAACAGATTATTCAGGAAAGTATAGGAATATGCTTTCACAGAGGGCTTGGGCCCCTAGCTTCCCCCTGAATCCGTTACTGCAGCTCAGTGCTAATCACAGATTTAGGATCTCTACTAGAACTTAAACTGTAATTAGAAGATTTTTTCCCCGAGCCTTAGAACTAAACTACCCTAAAACATTAAAAAAATGAAAGTCAACAAAAAAATATATATGTACATATGGACTAGAAATAATTTTTCTTTTTCAGTGTTTTTATTTATCAACCTATTGCATCCTTAAGTAGAGCAAAAGACTTCCCAATTTCCTATCACATAATTATATTCCCTGCCAAATTAACAATAGATTCAGTAAATTGTATCTATCAACAGTGTTTGAATCTATTTTAAATTGCAATGTTTCCCCTGGCTATGTCCTTGAAATCAGCTGTCATTGTCTAATACAAGTTATAAAAGAGTAAAAAAGATAAATATACCATGTAATTATTAATAGTTGTTACAAAGACCTGTTTTTTTAGTATTTGTGTATAAGTAACTTTACATAGTTGGTAAATATAGCTCCGTAGAAGGCATATCACGGAACGCAAGTATGGGAAGCAATACTGCGTAATATTACAATAAAAGCCTGTCGATATGAATTTAGGAGTAAAGCAAGACGAAGTGGAAGAGTTTTTATTGAGGTAACTATGTGAACAATATCAATAAATAAGTTACAAATACCTGTAATAGGATAACAATCCGTTGGACAACACGAACCATCTTCGTTGATAGCCCTTGAGATAATTCGTCCATTTGAATAACCAGCCTTTTTTCTCCGGGTCGCCAGGAGTCGGCTGACCCTTGGGCACGATCGCATCCGACATTTTACCCAATTTAAATCAATTTATTTAATACAAAAACATAATACAAAATTCTATATGAGCCACGTCCGACGACCATCAAAATGATACAGATAATAAAACTGTTTCTAATTCTCTATTGTAGGCCGGGCTAGAAAATTTTAGATTAATGTTAGGGTTCCGTAAGGTCCGAAGATCAAGATCAAATGGAAGTGTTCTTATTACATCTGATTCTGAATCATCTAGAAGGTGTTACGAAAAGGTGTAGAATACAACATATTATAATTTAATAACTACGATTAAATCTCTACCATAATAGCATGAAAACGCCTAAAAGCAACTAAACTGCATTCTCATGATAATAAGCGCGGATCCTGCCAATAATTTACATAATTATAATATGGTTAGTTGCTCTAAAAGTGTCTAAAACGTATATTAAAATATATATATATATATATATATGTGTAGTATTGGCACTTGGCGAAGAACTGTTAAATATCATATCAGATAAAATGATTTATATTTTGTTAATATTTTTATAATGATTTCGGTAGGGAACCCTACATCTGGTAGTTTCAAGATGATGACAGTTGAAGTTGAATGACAGCTACATCTTATCGATACAGATTATAAAATCCGTCAAGAGCGTGATTTGACAGATTCATTCTTACCTAAAGAAAAGAAAAAAATAGTCTATTTATTAGCCCCACGGATTTCTTGTAAAGTAAAAACTTTTCTTGACATTGAAGGACAAACTAACAAAAACAAAGACAAAGCTGAGATGATCCTACTTCCATGGCTGAGACTGTAATGCCGAAAATAAAAAAAAATGCTTCTTTAACTATCACCTTTATTATCATAAGTCACTGTCACAAAACAGCTGTTTAAGTTTGTTATCTGTATTGTGTTGCGGCGGTATATTAAAAAAATATGGTCGGTCAATTTTGCTTCAGAAGCGGTGTTTTAGTGAGCAAGGTCGCTCGACTCATTGCTCAAGGTAATTTCCTTTCCTTTTACAAATTCCGTTGAATTCTCCTTATTGAATCTTTTACCGTTTAATATATAGTGAGAATCACTCATGATAAAAGTGTTTTTCAGAGTATGTTATCTACACCCAATCAAATACTGAGCGTTTTAGTGCGGGATATTTAATTTATTCATTTATTTATTACAGGTCCAGTTCTAAGTAACAAGATGGGTAGCTCGTTTACTAAATCGTATTCTCCAAATGTTGGCCAAAGTTGTGCCAACAGCAATCAAAACCGTAAGTACTATTGATTATTTTTTTTTTGATAAATACACGCACTTACTTAAACTCCTCTACAGATATTTTTACTAAATACATCAAGAAACTTTAACTGTATTTAACCTTTTGATTTACTAATATTTTGCACGCTTATTAACAACTAACCAACACTTATATCCTTGTTCAAAGCCGAAAATGTCTCAGGTGGGACCATCTCAAGGATGGAGTCAACCAGCCAATATGTAGAGGCAGTTGTCTGCAAAGAGTCTGACCTCAAAGAAAATGAAATGAAAGTTTTCGACATTGGAGAAGAGGGCAAAGTGCTTCTAGTCAAACAGAAAGGAGAGCTAAATGCATTGGGCACAAAGTGTACACATTATGGAGCACCGCTTGTGAGTGGAGCTTTGGGCGATGGCAGATTGAGGTGCCAATGGCATGGAGCCTGCTTCAACATCAAAACTGGAGACATTGAAGATTTCCCCGGTTTTGACTCGCTGCCATGCTACCAAGTTACAGTTACCGAAAAAGGAGAAGTTAAGGTGAGTTAATTTAATTTCATAGTCAACAAATCTGCAATAGTAACTTATTAAGTACTGACTCATTTTTATGCTTATTCTATTTCTATTGCGCTCACAGTATTTGAAAAAGTTTTCTATAATTTTAGTAACAAAATCTTATTTTACCTCATTTTACTACTACAACTTTCCAAATGACATGAAACTTTAAATATAACTTAAAACAAATTACTGGTTAATAATACACCATTATATATTTTTTTCCTTTTTATTATACATGTGCGCTTTTTATCCACCTATAGTCAGTTAATTGGACATAGGTTTACATGAAGGCACCTATTTTATAAAATACTTTTCCATAGTCTTTTTTTTATAATTTGGTTTCTTTTAATTAATCATTTTATTACCTTTTTGCTGCAGCAGTTCTTGCCAATTAAAATCATGCTATAAAATTAAACTTAAAAAATATAATAATTATAATCACAATAAGTATTCCAGAGCTCTATCAATTTAAATTTTAATACTTAAATGAGTATATTCTGGTTTTTTAAACGGTTTTTTTTTAATTTAAGTTATGGCTAATCAATGAATATCTGACTTTGTTATTATCATTTTTCAACTCACTGCTTTGTAATAAAAGAAAACACTACAAATATTAAATACATATGTATAAGTTTATAAGGGTATATTCCCGACGTCTCCGCAACAGGTCATCCGCCACACTAAACCACACCGCGCGTCAGCACCGCGCAAACCGCGGTACAGCGTCGACAGAGTTTGGGGCAGGGTTAAATATTGAACTCTGCTGTGCAAACAGAAGTTATACTGTACTGTATTTATAAAAAAAACAAAGACATGACGAAACTATATGTAACTATAAATATTATATCCTATATTATAAAAAGCCACGACCCCGAGCGCGTATAATAAACTTGCCCGTAACGCTGCGTTTTCAGATATTTTCGTCCATTACTCCCTTGTTTTGCTTTAGCTCAAATATACTAGAATGGAGGTACCTACTATGTACCATGTACCTACTAAATACTAATACACAATTGTACATACAAATTAGAGACACTCGCTCCAATCATACAATTAAATAATAAGTAACAAATGCATCGTCATCGGTCTATCGATGAGATATTGATCCGATCATGATCCATTGATCGATCGCACCTTGGCTGCATTTTATCGAATCTTTGTACCTACATCAAACAGCACGGAATTAAGCGTTAAATATCTTGCCATGTAAATACCCCGCCCTTTGCTCCGAATTTTAAATTAGTTGATAAGCCACTAGACCAATCGATCATTCGTAATCGACTTGGTCAGCCTTGTGGTTTTTGTAGCGGAGAACTTTATCCGAGCTTTTCAAAACGGAAGCAGAAGTAATGCTGGGTTTACCATAAGGCGAGTCTGGGTCCATAGTATAAGAATTGAAGCATAGGTATTTGTAGCATTTTGTAGTATTTTTTAATGTACCTACATGGCATGGCTGGCAGGCCGCAGTGGGCGGCGGATTTATACAAGGATGTTATTAAAATTATGTACTACCTTGCTTGGTTCCGCATATAAACTTCTCTAGCGTTTCTAGGTAAAACAATGTAAATCCGTTCAAGTTCTAGTTCTCATAAGAAACTCATTCAAGTTCTTTTATCATCATCAGCCTGTTGTCGCCATTCTGTTCCAATCTTGTTAAAAGTGTCCAAGTTCGAATCGCGACTTTTATATCGTCTCGTTTATAAACAAATTGTTTATAAAAACAAAATCCTATAGTTTCGTATATCATACTTTCAAGATCAGTTGCAAATTAGCGGACTTGGTGTTTACGAAAACAATAAATCCATATTAAGGTGGACTGCGCAATGTTTAACATAAAAAGCGTTAAGTGCCAAGTCTGGCACAGGACCGGAAAAGTAGCGCGCTGAAAAGACGACATTAGGATTAGCTAGCAGTCAGTGGGAAGCAGTTCGTCAGGATGATAAACAGTAGCTAGGCAAAATACGAGTATTTAGGAGGTATAGCATTATTAGACATACAAGAAATAATAGATATAGGTATAATACCAACCATGTGACTTACAAGTGGGTATATTACACAGTGAGTAAGCTGATTACATCATTTTGCTTTAGTAGGTACTAGTTTAGTATATTTAGGCGCGGCACTTAAAAACGTTTCTTACTCTTATCATACCAACAAAAAAGGATAAGTACCACCATGCTTATCAGAAAACTTTATTCACAATAATTACCTACCTTAGTAACTAAGTACATAAGTAAATGCTCCATTTACATGCTTAGGTAGGTTATATGTTTAATAAAATTATTCTATCTTATCTTAATATATATAAATCTCGTGTCACAATGTTTGTCCTCAATGGACTCCTAAACCACTTAACCGATTATAATAAAATTCGCACACCATGTGCAGTTCGATCCAACTTGAGAGATAGGATAGTTTAAATCTCAAATTATAGTCGCAATTTTAATTTATTGCAAATTATATATGTACTGATAATTTTTACTATAAATTGACAAGTTAGCATCAACATACTACGGTTGCTATAGTTACGCAATGGCTTTTGACAGGACAACGTCTGTCGAGTCAGCTAGTATACCTATAAAATTCTCATGTCATAATGTTCGTTCCCGTACTCCTCCGAAACGGCTTGACCGATTTTTATGAAATTTTATATGCACATTCAGTAGGTCTGAGAATCGGCTACTATCTATTTTTCATACCCCTAAGTGATAAGGGTTGTCCACCCCTAACATTTTTTTATAATGTGGCTTAAGTGGCATTAAAAAATACATACAACCCTAAATTTTCACCCTTCTATCAAAACCTCTATTTTTTAATAGTCACTAGAAATAATTTTTATTTTATGGCAAAACAACGTTTGCCGGGTCAGCTAGTCTTCTTTTAAATAAAAATGAATCGCTGTTCGTTTGTCTGGCTAAAACTCGAGAACGACTGGACCGATTTGAATATTTTTTTGTTTTGTTTGCTCTAATACAGGGAAAGTTTAAAAGTAAAAAAAATAGTGGCGATACCGCCGGGTGCAGCTAGTGAAATAATAAAATGCATTATTTATCTTTGTTTCATATCGATCAATTAAAATTATTAAATTAAAATCGAGGTTGCTATCAGTCTATCGCTAAATCGCTATACCTACGTATGTACCTCTATTAAAGACGTGAAATCTGTCTAGAGACTCTAGGCTGATTTTACGTCTTTAATAACCGTCTAGACTCTAGACGGTCTCGTTAGGCCGAGGGGTTCCCAACGAGTCACAGTGTTACTTGTTGAGAATTTTGGAGGCTAGATACTGATCATGAATAATATATTCAATTTTACACTGGTTATAAAGCTACTCTAAACTGACCACATGCCGTACGGAATTTGGAATCGCAGCGTCACTGGGGTCTGGGTATTGAGCTTCATTTTGTACGAGTACGTAAAACGGGGTGAATAAAATCTCAGGGGTGAATAGTTACAAAACTAAAAATAATTTTCTACAGACAATAGCCATACATTTCGAAAAATAACAAAGAAAGGTGAAAGGGGGTGAAGGTTTCGAAACTTTCCGTACTTTTTTCTTTCGAATTAAGTGGCTTTAGTCATTAGAAAAACATTTTTAGTTTTGTATCTATTCATCCCTGCGATTTTATTCACCCCGTTTTACTAGTAGGTACATATTTATTTACACCTGCGATAAATGAATATCATTTTAGTTAATTTTTAATTGCATACTAGTTACCTCGGTGTGGCGCATGGCGCCTACTCAATACCAGGTCCCAGGTACTACGGAACCCTAAAAACGGGTTTGGCCAAAATTATCGATTACGAAATTTTCACACGACGCCGACGCGCGACGCGATAGACTTTTGGGTGCTGGAAATGTTATGGACATGATCATTTCAAGCGCGCGTTCCCACGAGGGCGAATCAATGTCGAAAAAATATGTACTTTATGTGAAATACATCTATATATATAAAAGTGAAGGTCGTGACTGACTGACAGATCAACGCACAGCCTAAACCGCTTAAGCTACAAACGTCAAATTTGGACAAAAGTTTTATATCAAAAAGCGGACGCACACTAAGAAAGGAATTTGCCCAATTCAACCCCTAAGAGGGTGAAAAGGGGTGTTTAAGTTTGTATGAAAAAAATATTTTTCTTAATGCTACGATTATCAAACTTTGCGAATATACTAATGTTAAAAAAATAATCGACACCTATTTCATCATTTTTCAAAAATCAACCCTTAAGAGGGTGAAACGGAGCAATGAAGTTTGTATGAAGATTTTTTTTTTAATGCTGTGGTTATGAAACTTTGCAAATATACTAAGCTAAAGAAAATATTAGACACTTATTTTTTTATTTTTTGAAAATCAACCCCTAGAGGGGTGAAACGGAGTATTGAAGTTTGTATGAAGAATTTTTTTTTGATGCTGTGGTTACGAATCTTTGCAAATATACTAAGCCTAAACAAATAATAGACACTTATTTTTTTGTTTTTTGAAAATCAACCCCTAAAGGGGTTAAACGGAGTGTTGAAGTTTTCGTGAAAAATGTTTTTTCCTAATACTACGATTTTTTAACATTGCAATTGTACTAAGCTAAAAAAAATATTAGATACCTGTTTCATTATTTTTTGAAAATCAACCCCTAAAAGGGTTAAACAGATAAAAGTGAATGTCAAGACTGACTGACAGATCAACGCACAGCTTAAACCGCTTAAGCTACGAACGTCAAATTTGGACAAAAGTTTTATACTAAAAAGCAGACGCACACTTAGAAAGAAATTTGCCCAATTCAACCCCTATAGGGGTGAAAAGGGGTGTTTAAGTTTGTATGAAAAAAATATTTTTCTTAATGCTACGATTATCAAACTTTGTGAATATACTAAAATAAAAAAAATAATTGACACCTATTTCATCGTTTTTGAAAAATCAACCCCTAAAGGGGTGAAACGGAGTATTGAAGTTTGCATGAAGATTTTTTTTTGATGCTTTAGTTACGAAACTTTGCCAATAGGTATACTTAACGTAAAGAAATAATAGACAATAATTATTTTGGTTTTTGAAAATCAACCCCCAAAGGGGTGCAACGGGGTATTAAAGTTTGTAAAATATTTTTTTCTTAATGGTACGGTTATTTAACTTTGCAAATTTACTAAGCTACAGAAAATAATAGACACCTATATTTTCGTTTTTGAAAATCAACCCCTAAAGGGCTGAAACGGAGTATTGAAGTTTGGATAAAAATATTCTTTTCCCAATGCTACGATTATTTAACTTTGCAAATGTACTAAGCTAAAAAAATAATAGATATCTGTTTCATTATTTTTGGAAAATCAACCCCTGTGGGGGTGAAATGGCGTGATAAATATAGTACGGAGAGAGAATTGTAATGACTCACTGACAGACAAGGAACATCCTACGCCGCTGGTCGTAGAAATTTAAAATATGGAAGGTGTGTTTGTCTTGACGAGTAAACGTGTACCAAGAAAGATTTTTTTGAAATTCAACCTCTAAAGGGGTGAAATAGGGTGTTAAAGTTTGTATGGGGAAGCATTGTTTTTGACGCCACGGTATTGAAACTTTACAAATATACTAAGCTTAAAAAAATGACGAACATCATTTTTCACCAATTTCACCACTTTTGGAAAATCAACCCCTGTGGGGGTGAAATGGCGTGGTAATGATAGTACGGAGAAAGAATTTGTTTTGATGCTAACTCAATGAAACTTTACAGATGTACTAAACATAAGGCGTGTAAACAACATCCGGAAAAAATCCAAAACCTTCGAAAAGTCACATCCTCGAGGTGGAACTGCTAATTATCTCGAAAACTAAAAACATTTTTACCAAAGCGCTGAGACTAAAAAGTCACTAAAACCTCGGATCTTTTCGGAGCCAATAAAAATAACATAGTCGCCTCAAAAACATGGCCGCCATACAAACTTTGAGGGTCTATATCTCCGAAACGGTTGAAGATGGATGGGTGTTTTACTACATGTCATAGGAGTTAGCAAGGGCTACTTGATGGTGGTGGCGAAAATTCAAATGATTCCAAATGGCTGCCATTTTTCAAAATTATTCGAGGGGGCTGACTTATTGCATCCGGGCGTTTTTGGGGTCCCTGCTTCCATTGTATGACGTTTTTGACATACTCTCAAAAAAGAGGGATAAATTAATTTCATCCCGGAAAAAAAATCGGTTCCCGAGGTATAGTCCACGCGGGCGAAGCCGTGGGCGGAAGCTAGTCAACTATAAATTCAAATGTTCACGAGGAGCTAGTGGAGCTTACGCGACTCGTGCCGAAAATTGTCGCCGTCGTGTAAACGCGCTAACTCTTAAGGCTACATCAAGGAAAGCGTCGTTGTTTTTGGCTCTTAAATGTATTATGGATGTACATATGTGCTTAAGCACCTTGAAGGGAAACTTATCTACACTTGAATTGTAATTTCCATTATACCTACTCATAGTAGGTACTTACACATTCTTTCTGATATAAATTTGATGTCATGGCTATAGGTATTTATGTCTTTGGTTTTCCTGCTTCTAATTTCAATAAAATTACTTGGTTATCTACATTGATTTGGAAAAATAGTTTTTCCTGATCAAAGTAACCGTGACGCCTATGCCTCTGACGGTGATCCCTTACCACCAGGCGGCCCGTTTTCTCGTTTTTCACCTATAGCATTAAAAAAAAACAAGATATGTTACAAACTCTTAATTATGAACAAACAGGATAAAGTACTAATATTATAAATAAATATGCCTTATAAACTTCACATATTATTTTTATGAGGTAATGCCGGTTTCCTACATCGTGTTGATTCTGATATGTAGACAAAATTAGCACACAATTATTGTGGAATTAGGCTCAAATGCCTTGAGTAATCAATAGCTAAAAATATGGTATGTTTCTTATGCTTATAGCGCTATCTGCGCAGTAAATCTGTTAGCAAAACTTCCGTCACAAACAAATTAAGGTCTCTTTGGTTTGCCCTCTAGTGCTAATAGCAAAGTAACACTCCTTCATCAAAAATTCATTCTAGGTATTCTCTCCTTGACAAAACAAGTCGTAAAATAACTAGCTGGCCTTGAGTCACCTTGACCGACTCTTCGATTTAGTTCAAATCGAAGTGAACAAGAACGCTCCACCTACTTTGTTCATGCCGTGTCTAAGTGGTTAATTCAGATTACTCACTACCATTGTTAACTGCGTCAATATTACCTAAAGCTACATCTGTGTTTTTATAATCTACAATCTATGTATGTATGTATTATAAAAATAACTTCGCGCTGGCTCTGCAGACGGCTATCCGAAAAGATTTAGCTACCAATGCTATTTTTGAGTATCTGAATTCTGTTTTTAGGTTTTACGTAAAACAATGACGACTTTCAGATGTATCGACGACTTGTCATATACTCTGAACTTTATATTCATGAATCGCGATGTTCAAAATAAATAAAGTCAATATAGACACTTGACTGACCATAATAACCTACTGCATAAATCTTGTTGACTCACTAGGCGTGTCATCTCTTACGTAAAAAACATATTTACGTTGATTACGGTTGTATGACTTGCTTATTTTAACAATTTCAGGTCCGCGCTAAAATCAGCGATTTGAAATCGAACAAACGCATCAAGGACATGGGATTCGCTTCGCCTTGCGAGACCTCTGCGGCCGTGATCATTGGCGGGGGGCCTTCCGGCGCCACCTGCGCGGAGACCCTGCGCAGCGAGGGCTTCAAGGGACGCATCACCGTGGTCTCCAGGGAGAAGTACCTCCCCTACGACAGAATCAAAGTATCCAAGATAGGCGTCGCCACAGATATCGAGAAGCTCCAAGCTAGATCGCAAGAGTACTACAATAATGCTAGTATAGAAGTCTTAAAGGGCGTCCTAGCCACCAAAGTTGAGCCCGAGAAAATGGAAGTCCATCTTAGTGACGGCCAGAAACTGCGATACAGCTCTCTGTACATCGCCACGGGTGCCAAGCCGCGCGTACCCGACATTCCAGGCATAAACTTAAAAAATATATTTACTGTCAGAGACTTTGAAGATTCTGTCAACATTCTTAAAACCTTGGGATCGGAGAAAGATAAAAACGTCGTCGTTCTCGGTTTAAGCTTTATTGGCTTAGAAATCGCCTCATCGTGCAATGAAAAAGCGCAATCGATGACAGTCCTCGGCAAGGATACCGCGCCGCTCGGACAAATATTCGGCGCTGAAATCGGACGCAGCCTGCAAAAGCTATTCGAGGACAAGGGAGTGAAATTCCGTTTCCAAACCACAATAAAGAAATGCAACGGTGATAACGGCGCGATAACTTCGGTGGAGCTGGAGGACGGGACCATACTTCCGGCCGATATGCTGATACTGGGCATCGGGACCACCTTTTATACCGATTTCCTGAAAGATAGCGGTATCGCGCTGGAGCCGAATGGCGCAGTTACCGTCAACGACAAGCTGGAGACTAATTTGAAGAACGTGTACGCGGGCGGCGACATCGCCAACGCGCCCGTGGCCGCTTTCGGGAACAAACATATGTGCATAGGGCACATCGGCCTGTCGCAGTACCACGGTCGCGTCGCCGCTTTGAATATTCTGAAGAAAGAAGCTCCGCTGCAGACCGTCCCGTATTTCTGGACGATGCTGTTCGGTAAGTCGATAAGGTACGCAGGCTGCGGGCGGCCGGCCAGCGCACATGTGGAAGGCGACGTGGATGCGCTCAAGTTCGTAATCTTCTTCTTCGACGAGGTTGACAAGGTAATTGCCGTCGCGTCCTGCATGCGAGACCCCATCGTCTCGCAGTTCGCAGAGTTCCTACACCAAGGCAAGAGTCTTCATAAGAAAGACCTGAAAGATGATCCTTTCGCGTGGACGAAGAATATTACTGTCTAACTAATTTTTGACGGATTATATCAGTATTATAACTTAATATCTCGAAAATAGACGTAAAGTGGTCGTTTTGTTCGTAGTTTTGATATAATACATGTTGTTCTCGCCTTATTACAATAATGTACTCACGTATTTATAAATGTCTGTCTATAATATTTACTCAGGTAGGATGATGTTATAGTATTGAATGGATGATAAAAGTATTTATCTATATAAATAACTAAATCTTATATTGGTCCAATATATATATTATATTGTATATGTATTATAAGCTGTATCCAGATAATATATTTTGAGTGTTTAATGTGGAACTTGATTATTGATGGTGTCATTATAAAATAATGATAACATGACTAATCTTTTAAGGAAATGATGTCATGTCTGGATATCGTCTTTCTAGAAGGAAAAAAAAATATTATAACAGATCTCTTACCTTTGTAATGTATATTACCATAATTAAAATAAAAAATCTGGAGAAGTCCTATATAATTAATTATAAGAAAACAAAAATTGTATAGCAAAATTGCAAAACGTAATGTATGACATTCTGAATATAAATTAACTACCAATCTATCTTGTACGTCAGATACAGAATTTTCTGGCTTTTATGTGTGTATTTACAATTGTTTAGTGTTTTATTTATAATCTTAGTGATATTGATATTTCCAATAATAATTGTAATAGGACAGGGGTCGGCAACCTTTTGAGTTGGAAGAGTCAAAAATTACAATTTACACAATCTTAAAGTTTTAAAGAGCCACAAAAATGTTTCTTGCCAACAATAAATAGTACTTTTTTATGCTATATAGTGACGAGACGAGCAAATCGCTCGTCTGATGCAAAACGTCACATTTGCCCATAACCTGTCTGCGCCACCCAGAATTTTGAGTTCTTAGAATTCAAGACTGCGCGGCACAGTACTGCGCTCGTCACCCTTGCCCTGAGATATAAGATGTTTATCTCCTAGTTGCCCTGAAACTTGTTTTTGAAATTTGTTGTTTTTAAGCATTACAAAATTTATTCTTGAAAATTATAAAACTAAGATGTGTTTTTAAATGTGTAAAATGTAATAGAAATGTTATGTTGCATACTTGATAAATAATGTTAGTTTAACTTAGGTACTTAAATGAAAGCTTGTCTTTTTGATGTTCTTTCTAGAATCTAGACTCAATGGTAATTTGGGAGTTTATAATGGTTTTCAATTGATCAATTAAAACAAAAAAAAATACTCTGGAACTGGCTGATAATAAATTTAATACTCCAACTACAATTGATATGTTGTGGTGCAATGAATTCGTCCAGGTTTGACTCAGAAGAACTTCATTGGAATCCCTGTGGATTAATTATTTATAAGTAAAGCGCAACTAAGTGGCACATATACTTTCTAGTTTATAGTAATGTAGTTTCTGAGTAGGATGTGGTTAACACTTGAATGTCGCCTAATTCTTTAAGTACTCCAGAAGCCACACCTGGGGAATTGGCGTCCTTAACACTTGACTGCGGCTAATAATCACTTAAGCCTTAAGTGCGGCTAATAGTCAAATGCGTTGTTTTACGCGCCTAGCGTGTGCAGCCGCATTCGCGTCGCACAAAGAAAAATACAAGGTATGTGTTTTCCGCAGTCAAAGTATTAAGACACAGTGATTTTCCCATTTCTCGGAAGCATTTGAACGCTATAATTGATAGCTTTGAAAAATACTTGTTCTCTCAGACCTTATTTAAGTACAATAAAAGATATCACAGCTTATTTACCACAAAACAACATCAAAAAATTGTAGCTTATTATGCCATTAGTTATACCATCTTTGCCACTGGAACAATTGTGCCAGCAGCCCAGAGCCTCACTCTGTTATTTTAAGGAGCTGGGTTGGCAAGGGGGAAACGCACAATGCACTCTTTGTGTGACGCCAGTGCGGGACCTATCACCCCTATTCCGAATAAGAATGCCATTAGTCATAGTATTTATTTTTGCATCACATAAAAATGTATTATGCAGTGATAGTTTTATGTGATATTGTAATGCATTATACCTGATCAAAGGATGTGTGTAATTGTTTGTGTAATATACTTACTATTGCTAAATATTATGCTTTTTTTATTTCATACAGGTCCATTTAGCATTTAGGCACAAGAAATACAAAAGTTCAAGAGCCAGGTGAAACTTACAGTAAATCATGTTAGAAATTTAGACTCTATTCCTGGCTATAGTGGCTATGTATCCCATATGGTAGCCTTCCTTAATTTTCTTCTCCACTTCACTCTATCCTCAACATCGTCTTTGGACCCATTCATAAATTTAGACTAAAAGCACAAAAGTACTTTGAAAGAAAGCATAAGATAGAAATCAATCATGTTGATTATATTTTAAACTAGCTGAAACCCGGCGGTTTCAAATACGTACAATACAAATTTCTATTCTTTTCTTTACTTTTAAACCTTCCCTGAAATTACACAAATATTTCAAGATTAAAATTAGCGAAAACGGTCCAGCCGTTCAAACGAGCCAAACGAACAGCGATTCATTTTTATAAAAAAGATAAGCAATACTGTAAGCCAGAAAGAAGTATTGTTTGTTCTTTGGACATGGAAAAGTATTACAAGATGAGCGGTAATCCTACAGATAGCAAGGACCATCCATGTAACATCCATAACTAAGATGACATTAGGAAAACGAACTGCTAATTGTAAAAAAAAACATATTGCAGATTGATAAATGTACTTGATAATATTCATGGTTTCTTGTGTGGGAAACATTTCATTTGGTACAATACTTGTGTACTTTTTCTTTGAATGACAAAGATTGACTTTTATGGCCATGGGCCAGGCCATAGGATGATCCTGCATCAGAAACTTTATAGAGCTTGAAAGCCACTGTCTTATGTCCTCTTATCTTACTCTACCTAGGGTTAGTTAATTACCTTTATAGCTTATTAAAATCCATGTATTGTCTATATTAATATATATTTTCTAACAACTAAAATAATTAAAATCCTATGTTTAAAAGCGGGTTGTAGTGAAATCAATCCCAACCCTCAGTTACACGCAAGTGTTTCATTCTCTCATACAGAGTGACATCTTCTTTGAAGATCTTCTTTGGTCGGTCCAGAACCTTTTCCGTTCTTAAATCTTGCTTGCCGAGAGCTTTTGCATGGCCAGCACTCTCTTCCTGGAACCACAATAAGTTTTGCTTAGTAGCATAATTGAGAGGTTATGTTTATTTTACAGTATATTCAATTGATGATTTTTAATTTTTAAGATTAAACCAAACTTATATGAGGCAACTACAGAAATTATAATAAAAAACAAACCTGTGTTAGATACGGATAACGTAAATAAAGCATGTTTTGTTCTTCGATAGCAAAGTTTTGCTGCAAGGTTCGTAAATGTTTTGGTTCCACTTTTCTCACTAATCTGTCTTTTCCTCTGAACATGTGGCCATTTGGTAAACGGTTTCGTCTAAATAATACCAAAGTTAGCCTCATCTTCTTTGCTTTTTACGAATATGCCTTCTAGAGTTCTAGCTCTACAAAATAATTAATTACTTACCTAATTTTTGTTGGTTGAATTTGATTGCTTAAATGAAATGACATTGACATGAAATGAAAAATTGACAGTGAAAGAAATTGGAAAAAAAAGGTGACGCAGAGCGGCCAGATCTGATTTTCCATTTGTCCCCAAAATGGCTTTGAATAAAAATGGCAAAAAGAAGGAATAAAGACGGTCTCAAAGAGTTGAATTGGTTTTTAAACTGAATGGGTGTCACCCTGCTACGGTGAAAGTTAGTTAAAGGTCAAATGACAAAAAAACTTCGATAAAATCACACTTTTATTTCCGCCTGTCGAGGCTAATGTACACGGTGTGGCTGTGGCAATACTATTTTGACGTTGTTCGATGTTCGTTTCATTTGACAACTTTTAGTTTTGGACCATAGACAAAGTAAACGTTATAGGAGAGTGCAGTGTGAATTTCGTCCATACTACTTGAGATTCCGTACATAATTATTTTCGATGCTAAGTGCAATCGTCACACTCCCGTTACACACCCATTGTTTGCAGTAAGTTAAGACTGGGGAAAACACAAGTATTTACTTGCATTTGCACGATCTCACCAAAGCTCTAATTTTATTTATCCACCTAATGAAAAGGGCAAGTTAAGTAATGGGCATAGCAACTAAACTCGTTTTGGCTACATAACACACAGTACCCTAAAAGTTTGTTTAAAAAAAATGTAATCCATAACCATAATCTATGGTAGAATGGCTGTCGTTCGGGCGTAAAGAGGTGTCGTATATTTCGTAAATATTTCAGTAAAAATAATGTTAGTTTAATTAATAACATGCCAGAGTTCATAATAAAAACATGGAATCACGAGACTGATTGAGTAGCAGTTTAGAGCAGCTATCAAGATAGGTGAGTATTTTGTTGTTCAGCATCAGCGGGCTTACGCTTTCGTAAATAATTTGTCATGAAAAGCTTCTCTGTAATTTAAACAATTAAATGAGACGAACAGATCTAATGCTATCTCGTTGTGATTACATTCATAACGGATACGTATAATGTCTTTGTACAATGAATGTAAGTAATTACATTTCGGTATCTACCCTTTCACTTTATTGTGTACAATATTTTCGTGCTCTACTTACTGCGAGCTTACTTTTTTATTACATTGTTCCTTCTTTAGGAAATTTCAGGTTGCTCTACGTGGCAAGTGCGTAGCTTGAATATTACCTAGATTCTTAAATAGTTATTTTGATTCACATCATCAGTTATATGACCCAAATAAGTAGGTATTTTAGTCCTTAGAGCATTTCCTAGAGAAGTACGTTATATTAGTTAAATACTAAACTAAATATGTACATTCTTTTATTTAGATGTAATGGTTCTAAGTGAGATAATACTAAAACCAAATTCAGACTCATGAAATAGACTGTACCAAGTGTATTGAAATTCATAGGTGTTTGTTTTTACTTACTCATCATTCGCCTGTGTCTTCATGTATCTGTACAATCTATGAGTTGGTCAGAAATTCAGAGATATTTATGTATCCAATACAGAAGTAGATACTCTGGTTCTCATTTGATTACACATTTGTTTTCTGTATTTAAAGCAAGTAATTTCATGTTTGAGTCTGATCAAAACATCAGTTGTAAGATTCAGTTCATCTGACTATCATACAATGGAGAAAATGTCGACCAGCTAAGAAAATTCACAGATATCATGGTGCTCTGCGAACAAAACTCATTTCATATCCGAGGATTAAACATTACCAAACAAAACAAGCTTAAACAGGAAATCATGAAGGCCTATCAAACAAAATCATTATTAAATGCAAGACCACAATAAATAAACAATGCTCATCTTTAAGTAAAGTACTTAGTTTGAGATCAGTGTTTCTTCAACGAGAACCAATACATTGTGCAGTCATGAAGCATGACATAATCATGAAATACTTAAAACCATAACAATAGTATATGAGTGGTGCAAGTTATAGGAAAAACTATCAAGTAATTACAATTTTAAACAGTAATGTTTAAAAGTTTTATCTGACTATAAATAGTGGGTTAAAATATTTAAAAGATTAATATTTGCATAATCAAGATTTTATATTTAATGCTGTTCTGTTTGAACAGATGTTTGTATACATAGTTCGAGTGTCACAGCTAAATTTTCACAACTCGTCAGTTATTTAAAAATATTTTAAGATATCATTGAGATATTTTAAAACCTAAAGATATTTATAATTATTAATGAGTGTAGTTATTAATATGTGTATTATTAGTAAGTATAAGTGTGTAACAAGCATGTCGGTATTGAATACATTATTGTTCCAATTTATTTCAATGCAATATATAATATCTATCATATTAGTATGTAGTTCCCCATAATAGAAGCAGTGCCGTAACTAGGGGGGTGCCAGCAGTGCCCAGGCACAGGGCGCAGACCCTGGAGGGGCGCAGAAATGACCAGACTAGTATCTAGTTTTATCTCATGCATGTTAGCTAGTTAGGTCAGGGGCGCAGTTTTGAAAGCTCGCACCGGGTGCATAAAAGGCTAGTTACAGCCCTGAATAGAACACCCTATACCAGCCTCTTTATAGGGTTCCGTACCCAAAGGGTAAAACGGGACCCTATTACCATTACTGTCCGTCCCTCCGTCTGTCGCCAGGCTAACCTCTCATGAACTGTGATAGTTAGACAGTTGAATTTTTCACAGGTGTATTTCTGTTGCCGCTAAAACTATAAATACTAAAAAAAAAAAAAAAAATTTTAGGACGCTCACATACAACAAACGTGATTTTTTTGCCATTTTTATAGATAATGGCAAGGAACCCTTTGTGCGCGAGTCCGACTCGCACTTGGCCGGTTTATCTTTTCTATTTAGACACGCGGTAGCGTGTCAAGCCAAGTTCAAGTTAAATGATCTCCCTAAGAAGAGATAATTTTTGTGATAAGGCTCTCAGATGCCGTACTAGATTTTAATTGTTTTGTGTATATCATATCTGGGGTGAACAAACTGAACAATAAAGAGTTATCATTGTAGGTATATTTAAACTTTTTTAACCGGTCCAGTATAATTAGAATTGTAGACCAAAATACTATTTGTATAAAAAAATTGGCATAGAAACAGTTTAAGACGTTGAGTCTGCTGTGCCATTTCAAAAAGGAGACGATTCTCAACTGTTTGTTTTTTTTCTAATTTAATAATTTGGAAGAAGTAAAATGATTTTTCAACAACTTTTGTCTAGAAAATGGCAAATAGTATTAACATCAATGCCCTTCAGTTATGAATATAAAAAAGAAAGAAGAAAAAAGAAGTTTTTTATTGTGTAAAGGTTGTCACACCTTTTAAATTAAAAAGTTTTGTAGGCTACACATAATATTTATATTCCCATAAAAACTAATGAGACACTATCTGAGTTTTGAAACTAGGTAGCACCTAAAACAAAACAGTAATGTTTCAGTGATGTTATGAGATAGTTTGGTTAATATAATCTATCTTGGTGTCGGGTGCAGCCGGTCCTAATCACTGCCTCTGGTCATTGTAGTGACTCATCAAGACAAAGCACAGTACATTAATAAGCATAATTGGTTTACAAAACGTCTAGATATCTCATTGGAGCTTAAAATATTATCAAAGTGTTACGAATTTTTTCAAACATGCTCAAAAATTTATTAGTTGCTGTTGTGGTTAGTGCGAAGAACCATAAGAAGCAAAACCAATAATAATAACCATAACGACGATATGTTATGGTCGAGAAAAGTAGGCTATTACTTGATGGCAATTAGGCGTTGATGGGCCACATTTGGCCAGAGAATGCCTTTTTTGCTGGGTTTGACAGTATTGTAAATATGAAGTATTTTTCTTTGGGGTTGTCTCCCTGTATAGCTAAAATGTGTCAGCACCAATCTGGAAGACGGCTTTTAAATCTAACGATTGCGAAAGTGACAGAGCGATTTACTCGCCTGCTCGCACCTGTTGAACGCTTGTACGTATTTATAAAACTTAGTTAGTCTTCCCTATGCTAACTTTATTGTGACGTACCGAGAGTCCTTTTATTTTAAAGATATTTCAGAGAAAGTCTTCAGTCTTAACTTGTCCAACTCAACCTTTAATCACCACTGCTGGACACCAGGTCTACCCTCAAAGGGTGATTAGGCAGTCTGGGGAAGTACCACACTTTTGCCAGTTATTCTACCGCCAAGCAGTAATGTGGAATGTTGAAAAAGCATTGTTTCCAGAAAAAAATCAGGGCAAATAAGAGATTAAACATCTTATATCTCAAGATGACGAGCGCAGTGCTGTGCCCCGCAGGGTCTTGAATTCTAAGAATTCAAAATACTGGGTGGTGCAGACCTGTTATGGGCAAACGTGACGTTTAACATCAGGCGAGCGATTTGCTCGTCTCGTCACTTAATAGCATAAATTGTACTTGTACTATGATTTATTCTGTGCTTTATTTAAGTACCATTGTTTGTTGCAGGCGCTCGTGACAGACCCCACAGGGTGTTCCACATCGCACCGGCTACCACTGAGCGGAGGCCACCATGGCGCAAGTCGGAGCCAACATGGAGTACCAGGAATACAAGTGGGCGTACTCAATCATGGACTCGTCTAAGTGAGTATAACTTCCCACTAGGTTTCGCTGTGTTGGGGATGCAATGGAAACAAAGACACGGACAATTAGCACTCAAACCCAGAGCAAGTTTATTTGGATTATTCCGATCTGTCCCCCAGTTTTGTCCCCTCATGAGGACAGATCGTAAAAAAGTTCGATACAGGGGGACAGATCGAACTTTTTTGTTTGATCTGTCCCCATGAAATATGGACAAAACAAAACAGGGACAATTCGTCTATTCATCGTTCAAAAACCTGTCCGACCGGGAATCGAATCCTGAACTCGGGAGAGTCGTCTCTATCAATGACATTTTATCTATGCTATCCACAGATTTTACTCAAGTTTTCTCTTCCATTTTCATTGGTTCTTGGTTAGGCCCGGGTAGGTCTAACTGAGAGTATCAGTCTCCGCGATCCGCGCTTTCCTCCAATTTTAGTGAGTTTTTGTAAAAGAAAGAACCCGTAATGCAGTATCTATATCAGGTAATCTGTATCTCTGATATTATAAATAAATATATTTTTTGACTTTCGAAAGTCGGTCATTTCGCATGAGAATACTCAGGCAAGCGATTGAAAAATCGAGCCCCTGGCTGTTTGTTACCTTTTAACGACTCAACGAATTTTAAGAATCACTTCGCTTGTCAAGGATCGACATATTCTTTTTTATCCCTCAATTGCTTTTGAGGCGTTCAAAGCGTAACTTGACTTGATGTTTTTAAAAGATCACACTCTTAAGCAGCCGACGGCGACGCTCCGGTTTGTTTTTGGTTGAGTGACCGCCAAGATAAAATAAACGAACCGTTAATAATAATTTGATCACAACTGTAGTCACTCGTGTCACGCCCTTATCATTAAACTACACGACGTATTAAGATAATAATCTGTAGTACATCAAGGTCCAGTATACGGGACCCGCATGCTCCTGAATTTTAGTGTCATTGTTTAGGCTTGATCCCTTTTGATTATTAAATTTGATAGGTAAACAATGTAGATTATCTACATCTACACTTCTACGCTCTTTTCATGCATATTATAAAGAAGTAAAGTTTTTAATTTTGTGACTGTATGTTTGTATCTCTGATGCTACGGAAACGATTCTGATTTTCACTGATAAAAAGCTTCTCTACCAGGGATACTGCAGGTTTCTGCACTGAGAATCTTACCATTTCACACAGAATAGACTGTCCTTAAAGTGACATACCTAAATAAATAAATAAATCGATTTATAAATTGGTCTCATTTTTAAGTTATAAATAAACGGTTATCAACGTTTTTTCAACGATTATCATTCGTATATCATTGTCTTGTTGTGGCATCGTCAATCAACTGAGGTAAAGATTTTTCGAACTAGAACTGCGCGCTCTCCAATCTCTCTATGTCTATCATACCGATGCATTACAATACAACCCTTTGCATATTAATTAGAGATACGCGCAACTTTTGATTGAAAGTCCTACATAAGGAACTAAGTAAGAATAGATATTCGTGCATGAAACAAACATAGACGTTGGCCGTTTAATTAACGGTGTCCGGGGCTATTACGTTTCATTAGCGTCGAGACTCTGGACGCCGCGCCGCTTCATTTAATTACCCGGGTCACTATCGGGCCGTGCGTTTTATGTGCTTTATCAGTTCCTATACGATTATTTGAGGGCACCGTCTTGCTCTGTAACTGGTTCACATCTGACACATATTTAGAGGGCATCTCTACTCGACGCCCAATTTTCACACTTTGTCCTGCCGCCGCGCCGTTGCCTGAACTTGAAAATATGCCTTTTTGATCAATGCCTCTTTGTTTTATTTCTTAATCTGCCGAGTTGTCAGTTATGAATTATGAACTTCGTACGAGTTGGGAGTATGTTTTTGCGTGCCGCTTTTACAGCTCAACCACGAGTTCACATCGAGTCGTTAGGTACTAAAGAGACGCAAAACACTTTCATCTTCAATAAGTATTGTATTTTTAACAATGGCTCAATACATGCCGAGGAATTTACAGCTAAGTTTTTATCTAACCCGATGATGATTGATGATGATGAGATAATCATTTTATGACCGGTAATTACGGTTAATGTTCCGTAACAAGATGGATTCCTTGTCCGTGTTCGAGACACGCAAACAGCAAGATATCGAGTGCTGGAATTATTATGCTTAATTTAACGTGAATATGCATTAATTTTATTAAGATTGTTATTTACATAACAACTGCCCGAAAAGGTTACGTTTTAAGTGTTTATGTATATTGTAAAGGATAATAAATGGTTCGGGTCTGTATTTACCCGTGTACTGGCACGAAGTCGTAAGGGTACTTATGATAACGCCCAACTGAACTAACTAATCTTGGTAACATACGGTGTCTCAACACCTCAACCTATTTGGATGCATCTCTGTCTCCACCTCGACTTTCGTTTATTTGCATAAATGAATCCCCGGGTTTAAGCAGCAAGGTTTTCTAAGTTTGTCAGGGTATAGATAATTGACAGCCAAATTCAGTATTAATTCACTTGGAGCTGTTAATTTTCATCCTCACTAAAGCGTTCGCAGAAATTAGCTATACAGCGTATCTGATAATAAAATAAGTAATGTTTCTTGTGCCAATTTGTCACATAAATAAAAAGTGAAACATTCGCAAACTGTGAAAACGATCAATGTACTCAATGTGAAAGTTGCACGCTGCTCGCGCAGAATAAACAATTACAATCCAAACAAAACCAGAACGGAATAACTCGGGCAATAAAATAAAGTTATTTGTAAAGTAAGATAAAACGAAACAAGCTCCAAATGAAAACACACTTTCTTTACATTATTATTATAATAGTAAAAGTAATTATTTCTCTCGACTTATTAATTTTTCACGACTATGCGGATATACAGATTTTTGCAAGCCAGTGATCTATCTATATAGCCTAGTGTGCAATGTGATGTAAGAAACTTTTGGTTCCGGGAAATGTCAGGAAAACCGCGGGTAACTGCAGGGCGCCCTTACAGAAGGAATCAACAGCTTATAGTTTGAGGTCGATGGGATTATCCTAAGTTTTCTGATTTCAGAGGGATTTAGAAGTGAATTTACTTGTTTGCTAGTATGCAGGGTTATTCATAAAGGGTATGCTAAGCCGAAAAGGGCTCATAGTACTCCTTATGAACAACTTTTACTATGGGACCAAACCGAAACACGCAAAAAAAGAGCTCTTCCATAGAAAAATGTCACTGACACTCGACAAAATGTATGGAACAGCTGATTTTTTTTTCGCGGATTCTGGGTTGATCATAGAGTAAAAGTTGTTCATAATGATGAGTACTATGAGTCCTTTTCGGCCCTTTATGAATAACCCTGTATTACAAGTCTTGGCTTAGTGTTGTTTGTACATACTCGTATTGTATATTCTTGACCCCAACTGAAACCGAGCTTCAAGCACGTGCTGTTACTTAGGTATAGGTACTCAGTTACTGATCTTAACACTGAAAGGAAAAGCAGACGACAAATAAATATTTGTTTTGTGTTGTTTGTGCTCTGGCCCGGGATCGTGTTTTCCTTAATGTAACACGGGCTTGCCTACGCTTATCAAAATGACAAGGAAACTAATACATTCTTGGCTGTTAGGAGTGTTAGGTGATTTGGATTGTGGATTGGAAATGATTTAAAGTATGATTTCTTTCTTCTATGTTATGATTTGTTTCTTCTTGTTCTTCGCTGTACGTAAGCTTTTTGTCTAAATAAACAGATGATGTCATTATACAAATTGGAAAGACAAATAGAGCTTGGTAAAGCCCGATACCTTTTCATGGGTCTCTATGATTGACATGAACGCAAGATGGCTGGTTAGTTGAAAGACAGTTAAGCTAGATGCCATAAAAGCAGAGTGCCCAGTCAGCAGAGCGTCATCTCAGCTGGACGACATAAAAACAGAAGTAAAACATTAGCTAAACGTCTGGGATTGCAAGTCTGTCTGGGATCGGGTGTTTCTCGCAAGAGACCAAAAACAGGGTCTACCCTTTATTATGAACTAGTTGCGTCCCGTTGTTTCACCCGCGTTTTCCGGGATAAAAAGTAGCCTATGTGTTAATCCAGACCATGAACAACCTTCATTCCAAATTTCATGTAAATCCGTTCAGCCGTTTTTGCGTGAAAGAGTAACAAACATACGTCCATACATTTTTACAAACTTTTGCGTTTAAAATATTTCGTAGGAAGTAAGATATGTGAGGTTTTATTCCATTGGTTCAGTTCAACGTTGGTTGTTCCAGAGTGTCGGCGTGTCTTATCTCGATGCTGCTCATCGTGTACGGGAGCTTCCGTTCGCTGAACATGGAGCGAGAGGCGCGGGAGCGCGCCGAGAGGGAGCGGGAGGCCACTCTACTCGGAGGGAAGCCGGTGCCTTCCACCTCTGGCAACAGTATGTATCAACTAGTTGCACACCAGCCCACAGCTGAACTGAGGCCTCTCCCAAAAAAGAAAATTGTTATATATGATGAAAATAATAGAAATAATAAATGCTAGTTTTTTGATATACAGGGTTATACAGAAAGGTTATGCTAAGCCGAAAAGAGCTCATAGTACTCATTAATATAAACAATTTTTACTATAGAACCAACCTGGAATTCGCGAAAAAAATATCAGCTGTACCAATTGTACCTACCATACATTTTGCCGCATGTCATTGATAATTTTGTAAGGAACTGCTGTTTTTTTGTCTGTTTGGTCCCATACTAAAAGTTGTTTATAGTGATGAATTGCTGAGGACTATGAACTAATTTTAGCATAGCCATACCCTTTATAATATAACCCTATATTAAAAATAACACCGAAAACAATTGCCACGGGTCAACCATTATGAAATTAGATAGATTCTAGACTAGAGTCTATTCGGTCAACCATCTTGAGAATAAATGTAATTGTCGCTGCGTATTCAGAACGTCGCCGTAGATTTGATCATGCATTATACGCGTCATGTTGTTGAAAGTACCATTCCGTAATAATATGACAGCACGAAAATAATCTGCGTCTCTTTTCATTTCATTGTGTGAAAACAGGATGGCAGCAATTTGGAGTCTTCAATAGTAAAAAACGGTACAACAGAATCGACGCCAATTGTACCAAGCGACATTCGCTGACCTAACTCTTAAGTTTAATTAAACGCAACTACGTCTACGTACTTTATAATTAATTTCACGGAATTACAAGTAGTTCAGTGGGCCTAGCACAACTTTGACGTAAAAATACGTAGCGAGTATTCGATAGAAAAGTGTACGCCATTTACACCCGTCAGGCGCACACTTGACAGTCGTAAATGGCATACACTTTTCTATCGAAAACTCGCTACGTAAGTTTACGTCGTAGTTGTGCTAGGCCTACAGGAACAATATCGCAAAACAGATAATAGACAATACGAAGGAAATTGTTATTTTAGATCGTGCCCCAGAATCCACTTCGCTAAGGTTGCCAGAAATGTATAAGGATTATGCGTTCGCGGAACTAGCAGTTTCTCATCCGGCTAATTAATTTTTTATTTCGGCTCCCGCCGAGCTGCATAACGCAAGTGTTATTAAATAACATTGACGTGACCAATGGTACTCTTTTCGGCTACAATTGTCATGTATTTTCTCATCAAAACACGGGGATTTGATGAGAATGTTATCATATCTTCAAATGTGGTCCGATCCGAATTCGGCCGGTGTTGACTTCTTTCGTTATGAATGGACACGGCCGATTCTGTCTGGCTCGAGCTGATTCCGCGTAAAGTCATGTAGGCCGACCCTTACCCATTACCTGCCGTCTGCTTCTTCATCTTCGTTTAGATAATATTAGATTGAATTAGATCACAATACGAGATGTCATAATAGAAGCAAATTCCCCTGAGGATATGTGTGGGTTGGAGGTCAGCGCAAAAAATATCAATGGCCCGAGTGCCGTCATGGTTCTCATTTTCTCGAAACAAGTGAAAAAACTCAAGGTCGGAGACGTAAAGCAACACCTGTTCTAAAAGGAACATATTCACTGATTTTCTCAATTTGCCGTGACCGTACCGTATAAGACCACATATTGACTGCCTTGAGTCCGTTTGAGCCAAATGTATTGTATGATACTTATTGGTGATGTGATTTTCTAAGTAGTCATACATAACGCATTACAATGCCGTTTACAGCGCAGTTCACTGGATAGTATTAAACTCACTGTTTTCCACGTGAGCGTCGTATTAATAATTTAATATCCATCCATTTTACGAACCGTGTCCATCCAGAAATATATCCTAGAAGATATGTATAGCTTTTAATAATAAAGTTGTCGGTTGTTGCACTAGTTTTATCCTGTGTGTTTAGTTTTAGAACAAAACTTACAGAGTAAATAGGAATACTATATTTGACACGTATAGGTATCCGCATTAGTTATGAGTTTGTTATGCGATATTTTCAACATTGTTGGTAAACAATGGAAACATATTTTTAGTAGTTTGGTTATTTATAAAGACACATAATATATTAGTAGGTATAAGATGTAACGGACAAAATGCCACTGTTTCTTTTCAAAATAAACTCGTCGTAACTAGCTAAAAACCGTGACCGCTCGAGTTCTGTCAGAAATTTAAACAGAAATAAGAACAAATTAGGAAACTGCATTTGCTGTTGTGATATATTTTACTAGCTTTTACCTGCGGCTTTAATAAACACTGACTGCGTAAAACACATACCTTGTGTTTTCCTCTGTACGACGCGAGTGCGGCTACACACGCCAGGCACGTAAAACACAACGCGTTTGACTATTAGCCGCAAAAGGCAAGCGCATGTGAGTATTAGCCGCAGTCAAAGTGTTAATAAAAAGTATCCTATGTTACTTCTAATACCTCCAAGAATATGTGTACAAAGTTTCATGATTATCGGTCAAGTAGTTATCGCGTGAAAGCGTAACAAACAAACTTACATTCACATTTATAATATTAGTAGGGATAGGGATGATGTATCGACTTATTCGCCAATGTGTTTTTTACTGACATAGTTGGCATATCGGCGGGAAAGAATTCCATCACGCGTAATAAAGTATGGTCCGTTTCAGACATTCAGACCCTGAACACGATGCAGGCTCTGTGCTTCCCGCTCGGCTCCTCGGTTGCGCTGCTCATCATGTTCTTCTTCTTCGACTCTATGCAGACTCTTGTTGCGATATGCACAGCCAGTGAGTACCTACGTACTAGATACTAAAACGTTTGTTAGGTTTCAAGGTCTCCTACTCGTCTACAAGTATTCTGCCCGAAGGGACGGGTATAACCAGATGGCAGAATAAATTTGTCACATGAATACACATTTTGCCAGATCAGCCAGACCAGATGGCGCACTGATCACATATACGAAGCTGTTGTCACCACGAATTTGTAGGTAAATGCGTGTTGTGGGGGGAGGGGTAAAAGGATCAGTCTTGGAAATGATGCTTCAGGTAACGTGTTACTGTAGGCACCGTGGTGCGTTCCTATGGATATCCAGGTGTCAAGCATATATGCTTGCCATCAGGAATTTCATGAATGAATCCCTAAATATCTATCCCGGTTGCACTCCAAAGGAGCCTTAATTACCTAAAAAAATTTAAATATAATATAATAGTAATATGTATTATTTTTTTGACTTTCATTTTATACTGTAAGGTATTTATTAATATAGGCCTAGTTGCCTAAAATAAATAAATGATTACAACGTTGCGATGATAATGTTTGCAGTAATAGCGTGCGCGGCGCTGGCGTTCCTGCTGACGCCGCTGTGCCAGTACGTGGTGGGCGGCGGGCGCGGCGCCGTGTGCGGCCGCTACTCGGCGCCCGAGCTGGCGGCCGCGCTGCTCGCCGCCGCCATCGTGGCGGTGTGGGTGCTCACCGGGCACTGGCTGCTCATGGACGGTGAGTGCACTCCGCTGCTGTGTCTCCTGACGCCGCTGTGCCAGTACGATCAGTAGGACATCCTGCCTAGATCCCTCTACTTGACAGACCGTTTCGGCGCCCCTACAACACGATTATAAAGAAAAGGTGCTAAACCGAAAAGGGGTCATGATGCTTATTATTAGGAACAACTTTTACTATGGGTCCAGAAATTATGGGTTTTTGAACTGTTTTAGAAATGGTCTTTAAATACCCGACTATTTTTTAGACAAGCATACTGCTTCTTGAAGTCCAATCTGGTTTTATTGAAGGCGAAGGGTTGACTTAATAACTTTTTGAGTACTAACTACTGAGCGGTCCCTTGTTTAGATGACACCTTGAACTCGTCTCCGTTATTAAGCAGTGAACCCAAACAAAGAAATGTAAACTTTTCAATATCATTAAATTCTCCATTTCTCATTCCCCAGCGATGGGCATGGGCCTGTGCGTGACATTCATCGCGCTGATCCGCCTGCCGTCGCTGAAGGTGTCGACACTGCTGCTGACGGGGCTGCTGCTGTACGACGTCTTCTGGGTCTTCTTCTCTTCTTACATCTTCACCACCAATGTCATGGTCAAGGTCGCCACCAGGTCAGTCATACTAGTTAGTTTCAGTCATTCTTTATTGTATTTGGTTTAATTTTTTTGTATTGTTTCATGTACCTGTCTGTTATTGTCACAAATAAAAAAAAAATCTGTATTATGTACTAAAAATTACATTATACTACTTTATGGCATCACTTATGAAGTTATGACCGATTCCAAATCTTGGATATAATAAACTGAGCAATAAATAGCGCAGGGCAATAGGTGTGACGAAATATTTTAAAATCCTCTTCCATAATGTGAGTACACATTTACTATTTACAAAAAAGCCTTTATTTCGGTAATAAACTTAAATTTAACGAAGTTTGAAGCCATTTTTCACATATTTTTTCAACAGTGCCCGAAAACAGCTTGCTTGTGTCATGGCGTCGATTTGACGTCACGGCATTGTGTCATGTCATTGTGTCTATGCGTGATGAGCGGCGGATGACCTGAGTTCACTTAGGCGTGACGTCATACGCTGTGATTGTTGTTTCTGACAAGATGGCAGATTGCTGTATTTTAATGTTTTAATTTATTGAAAATCTTAATAATCTGTTTTTTAAAAATAAAACTAAACATGTGTTTTAAATTTTTTTAATCTGGCTAGTCCCCTGAAAGCATTGAATCGGCGATTTTTTGATACTGTCGTCATGCCTATTCCATGTTGCTCCGAAGTCGAATGGAGGTTCGGAAAAAATAATCGATCAACGGTTACCAGAAATAAAAAGCAGCGCTAACGCGACACGGACCTCCTTCATGTATCTTCGTCTTTGATCCCAACTCACCATATGCTGGGCGGAAGCCAGCGCTAGTATGGGCGGTGATCAGTGAGTTGTGTCGCAGGCCCGCCGAGAACCCGATGAACGTGGTGGCGCGGCGGCTGCAGCTGGGCGGCGCCATGCGCGACGCGCCCAAGCTGTCCCTGCCCGCCAAGCTGGTGTTCCCCTCCATGCACCACCAGGGACACTTCTCCATGCTGGGTCAGTACTTCAGTACTCGTTACACGAAATTGGATTTTTTATAAAAGAGCGGCAAACAGGCTAGCTTGATAGTAAGCAAAACCGTTGTCTGTGAACACTTGCAACACTACAGGGTTATTCATAAAGGGTATGCTAAGCCGAAAAGGGCTCATAGTACTCATCATTATGAACAACTTTTACTATGGGACCAACTCGAAATTCGCGAAAAAAAAACTGCTGTTCCATACATTTTGTCGAGTGTCATTGACATTTTTCTATGGAACAGCTGATTTTTTTTTCGCGAATTTCGGGTTGGTCCCATAACAAAAGTTGTTCATAATGATGAGTACTATGAGCCCTTTTCGGCTTAGCATACCCTTTATGAATAACTCTATATAGGCAAACCATATTACTCCCGGGACGCCCGCGGGGCAAAGCGGGCGTCCCCCAAGGCGCACCCCTACATTTATGGGATTACTATTTATAGTTTTACCAATATTATTATAATACATGTGTGTATGTGTAGTGTGTACTCTCGTCAGGTCTGGGTGACATAGTGATGCCGGGGCTGCTGCTGTGCTTCGTGCTGCGCTACGACGCGTACAAGAAGGCTACTCTCGTGTGCCAAATGGGCCAGGTGCCCGGCCCAAGATCCATGGTAACTATTTTTTTTCCTTTTTCTTAAAGTGAATAAAAAGTAAAGTAAAGTGGTAAAGTTTTCTAGGTATTTTCTATATCTGCGTACTTATTCTTCGACCTCATCGTCGCTTACCAACTGGCGAGCTGGTGGTTTAATGCGAATTTTTTTTTTTTTTAAAACTAAGCAATAGAACAGTCGGTTGTTTGTCAGGGGTGGCGAATCTTTATGAATTAACTTGCCAATTTTTCTGAAGACGTTTCATGAGGCTTAAGACGTGCCGTTAAATAATATTACGTGGGGAAGTACCACACCTTTGCCAGTTATTCCACCGCCAAGCAGTAATGTGCAAACATTGCTGTGTTCCGGTTGGAAGGGCATTGTTTCCAGTGAAATTAGAGGGCAAATAGGAGATTAAACAACTTGTATCTCAGGGTGACGAGCGCAGTGCTGTGCCGCGCAGGGTCTTGAATTATACGAGTTCAAAATTCTGGGTGGCGCAGACCTGTTATGGGCAAACGTGACGTTTAATATCAGGCGAGCGATTTTCTCGTCTCGTCACTCAATAACATAAAAAAAAAAAAAAAAAAATTGTCTAGTGATAATTGGGTGGTGGCGTGGCTAAAATATTTTGTCGCGTGGTTTGCCATCCCTGGAGCAGACTGTTACTGTTAGATGTTACTGCCGGCTTCCTTATTTCCTGAAAGATATAATCTTGGTCTTTTCAAGGTCAGAGTGAATTGGTATCTTCTAAGTCTGCGTGCTTCATCTTTGACCACATCGTCGCTTACCAACGGACGAGTTGATGGTCAAACGCGGACTTATTCGCGATAAAAAGAGGTCCTAGCTGGTATAATTGAGCACTCGAGTGTTTCCGGCAGGGGTCCCGGCTGACGTACTTCCACTGCTCGCTGCTGGGCTACTTCCTGGGGCTGCTGACGGCGACGGTGTCGGCGGAGGTGTTCAAGGCGGCGCAGCCCGCGCTGCTCTACCTCGTGCCCTTCACGCTGCTGCCGCTGCTCACCATGGCTTACGTCAAGGTAAATAAACGTTTCACAGTCGTAGCTAGGATAAATCCTGTCGGGGATGCCATAGAACACACACAAAGACGAGGACAACTAACACCCAGACCCGGAACAGATATTTAAATTAATCTGTCCGGCTCTGGCCTCTGGTTTATAAGGTGGTTATGTCACCACTGAGCCAAACAGGCCGTCAAAAGGTATTCATTCGTTCCAAATTTAAGAGACGCTCTTGTCTTGTCTTGGAGCAACTTCCAGGCTTTTAATCTCGTGAGGCTCGAGACGGGTTCGGAAAACATCACGAAATATGATGAGGGGGGGGTAGAGAAATATCACGTGTATTTAATTCTTCGTTAGATTCTGAAAATTTTAAAGATTATTTGTGCCAAAAAATACGTGATATTGGCGTTAATTACGTGATATAGGGGGGTAATTCATAACTTCACCATGTCATTGTATCACCTGGGGGGAAGGTGGATAAAAAAGTTGCTAAAAACATCACGTGATTAATAGACGACCCCAAAGACGTGGGAGTAGCTAACGTTTTCTAATAATCACCGGTATCTACCGCAACCGAGTAACCGGATTTAATTATTTTTTTATAATGTTTTTTGCAGGGTGATCTTAGAAGAATGTGGAGCGAACCATTCATAGCTCCGCCGAACAAAGGCGGCGCGGACTTTGACGTGTGATCGGGTCCCGCGCGCCTCGGGAACTCACTGTACTGTGTACTGGTCACGTAGATCATAACTCGAACCCTAGCTCTTCTACGCACTGGTGTTGAGCGTCCGGTAAAGAGGACACTGGAAAAGTTTTGTGATCTTATAAAATGGCCCATTTCCGCGGACTTGTAACGCTGAGGTCCCAGTTAAAGAGACGGGCTCAGTGCCTGATCGACTTTTTAAACGAGGCCTAAGGCACAATTCTCTGACCTTGTGACTTACCCCTTTATTTACAATCGTTCAATGAACTTGTAATGCTTTATGTACTACGTTAACCTCATCGATAAGAAATGTTTCATAAAGACAAACACTGTTTTAGCTAAAACAGTCCTACGCACGGTTCTGAATAAGACCGTAACAATATGTGGCTTGCACAAAATACAAGTTTCAGATATTTAGTTCTAAACTTCACTAAATAAAACTATTTTTTACATTTTATTATTGACGTGATTATCTCGACTCATTGTTGGACAAAGCCTTTTCCTCCGACTGTTTCTATCGACTACTACTGTGGGCCAAATTACTCCTAAAATTGTATTTTCCTATTGCTTTATTGGACGCTCAACTTATTAATTAAGTGAAAACTGTATCAAATATTTCTACAATCCAGTAATTCTATACCAAAAGTTTATAATTTACAGTTATAAAGTACAGTCCAATGATCAAACTTCATACGTATTGGTATGGGTGTTTATTTTGTATAGCTATCTGTAATACATACGTTCGCAGTGTGAATTGATGTTAAAATGATAATTATTATAAAGACATAAGATGTATGTTTTAGGTTAGTAACTACGCTTTTTTTGTTTAAAGATATAGAGAAAAGTTACATGACACAGGGTAACTTCGACTCTAACGGCCGAGACACACGTCTTTCTCTGGAAGTCTGGAAACATGCTATTTACGTAAAATTACAGTAAAATAATGAGCTAGTAGCAGGTGTGTGTCAGCCTCGATGTGTTATAGTAATGATTATAATAGGATATATCATATAGTACAGAGATTGTGGAACTTCCCTTATAACTCGAATCGTAAAGGAGAACTTCATATTTTGACCCCCATTTAAGTATAAAGCTCAAGGAAATCTATTCCATAATAGTATTTCTTACCTTGTCCACTGTATGATACTAATTTACTGTATTCATTTTATCTGGTACAGAAAAGCAGTTGGTTTCACATTTGCTAAAAGGAATTTACTGATTCTTTGGCAGCTTATTAAAATAAAAGTATATAACACTTACTCTAGTTAGTCCTAGTGGCATTTATACGATAAAGACCTTTCTTTCTTACAATCGCCACACTCGGTTTAACAATGACCTTTATTGGAGAAGACCGAGACCCATATATTTTGCTAGGTTCTCCTTTAGAAATATTTTACTATATTTATAGAAATACTCATCATTTTTATGACTTTTTATAAAAAGAAAATATTTTGGTGGTAAAATGACTAAGCTTAGTGAATACCATTTTCACGCTTCTAACCAGTTTCACGCTTGTGTACTAAACAATCATGTAGCTAAAACAGTGGACACAAAACCAGCTTTCAGTTACAATTTATACTTGTACAGAACCTAAGCAGACCTGTTTTGTCCATGTGACTTTTGGCTAACTTTCGTAAACTCTTAGGAAGTGTTCAAATAATAAATCAATCAATCGCAAATTACAGCACCACAATATAGATCATCAGATTATAATCATCAAATCTTACACTACATTGACCCGAGGTCCTATTCAAACTAGTAACATATAGTGACCGAAATAATAACTCGCGCGATATATTAGGCTGCAGATATTTTGTGAAATATCAACCATTACATTATACAATACAGTAGTTCATGCTCTGGTCACCACCTCATATATACCGAGGGTATTTCGGTTGCTGGGTATAGATGCTAACACAAAGTCATTGAATGAATCTCATTTTTATACTTACTTTAATTCTCAAAGATAAAACTCACTACTCGACTCGAATTAGATTTGTAAATGTGTGATCAATTCATTTCATTACACTGTTGTCACTGCCTTAGACTGATCTTTTCAATATTATTCTTTTCTATGTGTTGAAAAGAGAGGAGTATTAAGGACAAAACAAAATGTCTAATAATAATAGAATTTAAGCTACTAACTAATGTTGTTATTATTATAACAGCTATATTGTTGTTGTAAATTATTTCATTGAATTTAATTATGAATGTTAAGATACTACTTTGTAAGAGATTTGAAAATATGGTAAGTAGGTATGTGTGATTTGATTTTAACATTTTTTGTAACACTAATTTTAGATTTCAGTTTTAAATACAAATATTTTTATTATTTTTGCTAAGACTTTTAAATTGATAAGTTAGTGTGAATGTAATTTAAAATCCTATCAAAACTGGAGCAGTATTTAAAATGACGGAAGTGATATGATTTTTATTGAGGCTGGAATCTGAATAAATGTCATGTCGTAACATGTCACTTATGATTTCTATTGTAATTGTTAACATGAACAATGTTTTTTCAAAGATTTAAAATGTTTGGTAAAGGTGTATTCAAGAAAATAGTTTTCAATGTATTTAATAGATGTTTATAGTCACTGAATTTTATCCATCTCTGTACATACTTGCATAAGTGATAAAATGTATGTAAAGATCGATGTATCATCCTGTTCATTACATCCTCCAGAATAGTTATGTAAATATCTGAACAACACACTTTCATTGAACCTGTTTTAAAACTGGGAAAATGCATTTAATATTTTTATAAATGTATCTGTGGGATTTTTGTGACTATGAATACTTAATAAAAATATTAGATGATACCAATAGCATTGTATTATTATTATTTTTTGTAAGTTTAGTTATTTTGTGAAGGGGTATCTTTTATCCATAAAACAATACACTAAACAAGTACTGCACCTGGGTTATTATAGGCAAACCATATAACTTGGGGACAACAATATGAACAGTACACTTAAAAATTAGTTTTTTGATAAATTGCAAGTGAAGAGAACCATTAGAAATTATAGAGCGCAAAAGAAAAGACCTATCACCAGAAATCGATTAGGTAGAAGAATAAAGGTGGATGAATAAAGAAAATAATGTATCTCATAACTCCTTTCTAGGATTTCCTATCTGTCTGAGGGGAGATGATAACTTTTTTCAATGTCTGTTAAGAATGTTTTTTAATCTTAAAAATCATGTATAATAATTACATGTGTCCTACTTGCGAAAGTTTGTTGTTGAAAGTGTTGGTTAAAACGCATTTATGGATAATCAGATAATTTATTTGCCTAGATTACTAGTATCTCGCTTTTCTATAAACCTAAGTTGTTTTTTCTTCATGCGCTTCAACTTCTTTGTATTTGTTATAACTTGAACAACCTCAGCTTTCCGCTTATTCTCTTCTGTTCTTTTCAAATTTTCCTTTCGTCTCTCTTTTTTGAGAAGTTCCTTTTGCTTGAACTCTTCTAGTACTTGTTTGGATAATTGTTTAGTTCTTTTTAGTTCAATTCGTAGAGCAGTTTTCTTTGCAAAATCATTACGGAGTCCCTTTGTTTTGTTTATTGTCGAGAACCTAAAATATATAATGTAAAATGAGCATTAAATGTAAAAACTTAGGCTTATCTTAATAAAATAGTAAGCTAGTAGAAAAATTAGATGGAGCGATGCTTTGGGCTGCTGAAACAACTATTCCAGTGAAGTACCTCCAGGTAATGATGATGAGCAGGAGTCAACCTGTCGTGGTGACATAGATTATGATGGTAAAACCCCGCCTCATGCAAATGCTAAAGCCAACTTCTAACTGCAGTCCACGGGTTGTACCCCTAAAGTAATTACAATCCAGACTTATCAGTCATCAATGCTGTCACATTATAGCTACGTCTCAGCAAATAAGGGAAATTAATGCAAACACACACATAGGGTGCGGTTTTCTACATAGGGTAGAATTAAGTGGGGTATTTTTGATATTTTTAGTTAATACTGGCACGACTGTAACAGTACAAACACTTACTTTTCTTTTTGTGATTTCCAAAAGCGGCCTGACTTAGGCTTTCCTCGGATCGCAGTTAATGTGTTATCTTTTTTCGTGTTTTCTGTGTCTGCATCAACATCTTCTGGAGGAGCTTCATTTGTAACTCTTTTTTTAACGATGTCTGCCACTAATGAAAACACTTTGCTTTGAGTTTCGTCTGCCATAACCTGACTTTTTAACCAAATAAGAAAAATTGATTCCAATAGACTAGACAATACTTAATTAATTAAAAACAAAATCTTACTCATAATTTATGTTTGAAAAATGGATCATTTCATGTCAAAATCTAAGGAAAGAAACACGTGTTGTCGTGTTGTATTAAAAGGGCTACCAGGTTTGATTTTTCATTTTTCCCTATAGAATATTTTTTCCCCCAAAATCGTACATTTTTCAAGAAATAGTTGTTTTGACGAAAAGTGACGTAAAACAGAAAATGGGCTGATTTTGATCACACGTTGGGGGATTATGTGGTGTCTTCTCAAGCGAGCAGGCAGTTTTGGAGAGATATGCTACAAATGTTAAATGTGTCTAAGAAGATCCTTTTTATACGACTACGATATTCCTAAATATTTTTGATCAAAATTTAAGCATTTTAGACCAATGACGCAATACGCAATAAAACAATTTTAGACAAAAGTCTTAGCAGAGTGGAACACAGGTACATATTGACCTTAATGTAATGTTTTTTTTTTTTGTTTTGACAAAACTACTTCCTGAACAATATGTATTAAAAAAAAATAAAAAAAAATTAACCTCTCAGAACTCCCCAAGCAATTTTTTCCGATTGTCACTATTTTCCGAAGAGCTACCTTTAATTTGCCCATAAATCATGTGAAATACCCTCAGCCTGGCAGCCCCGCACTATAATTAGCTCAGACTAATGGAGGCCATACACGCTAGGTTTTGCATGATGGTTTTAGCCGTGCATGCATAACCGACAGGCAAGCCCTAGCGTGTATGTGATTAAACTGTACAGTTATCGGTGCATGTACATGCAACCGAGCAAATATCAAAATTGATATTTTATGCCGCTCGGTTATGTTTGCGCGCGAGCATAACCGAGCGTGTGTGGCGTCCGGCGAGCTTGCCTGCCACAGTTCTCAGTTTTTAATTGTTTGTGACGGCGGAAGGTCGCGCGCGCTCATCCTCTCGAAAATGGCGAGCCGCAAGCGCAATGCCACATTAGAAGAATTCATTGAAATTTATAAGTCGGAACCTTGTCTTTGGCGCGTAAAGTGCAAAGAATATCACGACAGAGACAAACGATCGACAGCATACGAGAAATTGATAACTAAGCTCAAGGAATTGGAGCCAACTGCTACAAAAGATGATGTGATTAAAAAAATTAATACGTTACGCAGTAACGTTAGACGAGAGAAAAAAAAATACGATGAATCTGTGAAGTCTGGAGCATCATCTGATGACATTTATAAACCAACACTGTGGTACTTTGAATTATTCAATTTTATTGGAGATCAAGATGTTCCTCGCAGCTCGCGATCTAACATTTCGGACTTTGACGAGAATGATTAGGCCAAGTACAGCTATCACATCGTCGTCGTCCATTGCGTCCTACACACCATCACGTACTACGTAGCTCAACTCAGAGTTCATGTCAAGACGGTGCATGCAAAACCTAACGTGTATGTGTAGTATGAAACTCGGTTATGCTTGTCGGTTTTGCATGCACGGCTAAAACCATCATGCAAAACCTAGCGTGTATGGCCTCCTTAACAGACAGAACCATAACAGCTACTTTGTAAAAAAGAGCAAGATAGCAAGTGCCAAAACACGGTTGAAAAAGAGAGACAGACCTTTCATTTTTGTCCCCGTCGCTGTAACCGTGCCAAGGTGGGCAAACCACAGATTAGGAATAATAGTTACTTCGTGAGCCGTCTACGATTTGTAGCTGCCAGGTTGTGAATTATGTTTCCCCAGGATTGTACCCAATAAATTAATAAATAATTAATTTATTGGACTATTTCATATTTCCTGCTGACCCAAAACTAAGATAAGGTACATTAATTTCGCAATCGCAAGATTGCCTATTTAATAAAAGATGTTCATAATTAATATAATTATGAGTAGATTAGTATACTAGTAGTTATTTTCCTAATATTAGACTTTTTCCTACTATGAGCAATTTGCGGCTTGTAAATCCTTTCCTTATAACCCTGTATCATCAGCAACCTTTAATCCTCCCACTGCTGGGATACAGGTCTACCCTCGAAGGGTGATTAGGCCGTATTCCACCACGTTGGCCAAGTGCGGGTTGGTGGATTCACATACGCTTTTGAATTTCTTCTCCGGACGTATGTAGGTTTCCTCCGATATTTTCCTTCACCGAAAAGCCAGTGGTATGTTAATTCGTACATGAGTTCCAAAGAACTCATTGGTACGAGTCGGGGTTTGAACCCGCCACCTCAAGAATGCGAAGCGGCTGTTTTCCCACCGAGCTACCACGGCTTAACCCTGTATAACAATGTTTTATTTTGTGAAGTACAAAGATTAGAAATATTTTATGAAATTTTTTCCTCTAAGATGGGGGAAGCATTCCTATCCTGGCATTATTTCAAGAATATAGCTGTCGCATGTGCGGTTACACTTTGGCTCTATCTTTAGGTACCTAATAAATCTATGATAATCAGTGATTCTCAACATGATAATACTATCAGTGAGTTATATTACACTGTTAGTATGTTATATCACTCCTTAATAGGCCAAGAGCCCGAAGCCTGCCCAATAAAACTCAATAAAAAAAAAACAATATTTAGATGTCAACTTCAATGTCAAATTGACATGAAATAGATAACTTATATGCATGAAACATGTGTTGCCTGTAGAATAAATAATGATTCCCAATGAGGCGTTTCTAAAACACAATAAAATAAACAAAATCAACATTTAGATGTCAATTTCAAGGCTGCAAAAAATTACGCAGCCCCCCCGCGTAAGGAAAGTTAGCATCTATTCTTTGGTAAGTCACGTTTTGTCTTAAAACAATTTTTGGGATTTTTTTTCCAAAGTCTCATTTTGGGGGGGAAAATCGATATGGGCAAAAATTAAAAATTAGTCTTGGCAACCGCGACTGCGACCTTTTTTACTTTTTTCCATCCATCCAAGGACTTGAAAAGCCCAAGTATTGTGTGACAGTGTGAGTTGTAATATAGCATTTGAGCCACCCAAAATACCCAAATACAAATAACATTATGATAACGTAGTAGTGATATCTACAGTGAATCCAAAATTCATTGTAAAAACAAACATGGCAGTAAATAGAAGTAGTATCCTGGTAGATCCTTCTTCTATCCTACAAAAAGCAAGTAATTTGGACATTATCGTTTTCAAGAAAAGGATCTGTACAAATAATACTGCAGTGAATACAAGAGACATCTCAGAACCTTCTATTACTCAGAAAAACAATTCTAAAGTGGTCAGAAGAGACAACTCGGAGCCTTCTATTATTCAGAAGAAGAACTATATAAGCGATACTGGAGTGAACAGAAGAGAAATTGCAGAATCATTTATTACCAAAAAAACAACCAATACAACCAACACTGAACTGAAAAAAATCTCTACCTCTATCTTTGAATCTACTATTAATCAGAGAAAGAAATGTAAAACAGATACTGAAGTGATCAGAAGAGAACATTCTATTACCCAGGACTCCCCAAGTAGGGTTCCCAGTTTAGCTTTCAAAGAACAGAAAAATACAAACAATACAGTTAGTTACTCCTATTCAAATGCACAGTTGTCCTTAAAGGACAACAGTATCGAGGTAAAACAACACATCATAGAAAGTGCACAACTGGACAAGTGTGTACATGTACGGAGTGGACTTACAAAAAACAAAAGTAATGTAAATGAATCAAGTAGTGAAGTTCCAAATGTGACAAAAAATAACAAACAGTGCAGAGCTTGTTTAAAGAAAGGCAGTACACCTATTTATGCAGAAGACTCTAATGAAGATTTGGCTGAAGCCATAAAGACTATTGGAGGTGTAGAAATAAGTACCAATGACTGCTATCCCAAATATTTATGTAAATTCTGTCTTAAGCTACTTCTTAGTGGAGTTTTGTTTAGAAAAACAGTTCAAACGTCAGACAAGATATTCAGGAAGTCCCTAACAGGCATAAAACAGGTGCCTATAAAAATAAATAATATATTGTCTGAAAATGAAGACATCAGTGACACTGACTTTATAAGTGATGATGAAGAATTGAGTGTACTCAACAAGCATCCACAAAGGCACACAGAGTTACCAGATCACAATGTAATTAAGTTATTCAAACAGCCAATAAGTAGGCTAGAGCCTAAAGCAATAAGTAACAATAACTCTAGAGACAACGACAACAGCAACAATGAAGTGGACAAACCTTTACAAAAAAATGTTGATCATAATATAGATGAGATCAAGACAACAAATTTAATAAATTGTGTAAAGTATAAAGGTCGCCACCACTATGGCAATAAATTACGTAAATACCTTGATCAAAATATGACTAAAATTCTACAAACGTCGTCAAATAGCGAGTCTGCTTTACCTTTTAATTTTACCTTTTTTAACAATAGTGACCAACACAGTGACAAGGCTAATACATCACAAAACGTCCCAAATCAAACCATAAGCAAAGTTCTTCAAAATGTTTCAGAAACAAAGTTGGAGAAAGCTAATAAAATTAATATAGCGCGTAGCAATGGCATTAGCAATACAATACAAGAATGCAATGAGCAGAATAAGAATGATAAATACTCCGATAAAAACGATAATACACTACAAAAATGCAATAAGCAAAATATGACTGATGACTACGATGATGACAATGACAATACGCTACAAGAATATAATGATACAAATGCCGAATACTTCGGTGACAAGGACAATAGTTACAGAGAACCAACTGTACTTGATAAAATAAATAAAAAACCTGATTTCTTATGGAGATGTGAAGAATGTGATTTGGAATATAAGTTATGCAGGGAGTATGTTGCCCATAATATGTCTGAACATCCTGAAAAGAATAAATTACCATGCCTAATTTGTCAAAAAAGTTTTAGTCCGGGTTATTTAGCTAGACATGTATACTATCATGAGATAGGTCCATTTGTGTGTGACGTTTGTGGTAAAAAAATATTAAATTTAGATAACTTCAAAACCCACCGCAAAATACATACAACAGAATTTTTGTTCAAATGTTCTCTATGCTCTTATAGAGGTGCTAGCAAAGTTCATTTAAAACTGCATATGATAACACATTCAAAGGAGAAACCATACAAATGTCATCTATGTCCGAAACAGTTTCACAACAGTGGTAATCTTAAGAGACATACTCTTTGTCACAAAGGAGAACGCCCTTTTAAATGTACATGTGAACTATCATTCTTTTCGAAGGGCGACCTTGGAAGGCACATAAAAAGTGCACATCTTGGAATAAAAAAGGGGCATAATTGTAGGATTTGTGACAAGTCTTTTACATCGATGAAAAAAACATTAGAGCATGAACTTAATGTTCATAATAAACCAAAGTTACCAGCCCATGGTGTACCGAATTATTTAAAGCATGACTTGAATTTGAAACAGTAAAAGAACAACTCGCCTGCAATGTAACATAATTCAAAACTAGCTGCGGGTTGTATGCAACCTTTAATCCTCCCACTTGGACACAGGTCTACCCTCGAAGGGTGATTAGGCCGTATTCCACCACGAATACGCCAAGAATTGCTGGAATTCACATACGCCATTAAATTTCTTCTCTGGACGTAATTATGCAGGTTTCCTTACAATAACAATTGCTAAGCACCGTTTTTAAGTAAGACACCTGGTAAAACAAAATTAGATTACAATAGTAGTTTTTTAAACTTTATCTGTATTAAGATTCTCACAGTATCTTCGATAAAACGAAACATGCATGAAAGATACCTGGCGACCGTTTACCTTCTACAAACCACCCAGACTTATTTTTAATCCCCGACGCAAAAACGACGGGGTGTTAAGTTTGACGTGTCCGTGTGTGTCTGTCTGTGGCATCGCGCATCGTACATAGCTTCTGAACAGATGACCCGATTTTGATTTTGCTTGAAAGGTGAATTAGTTGAGTGTTGATGAAAAACGGTTCAGCCGTTTCAATGTTGGAGGTTTTTTAAATTTAATTAATACAGGCAGTGCTATAAGCAGAGTAAACAGACTACAACCGCCTGCTTGCTGTCGCCTATAGGTATTTGTTGAATTTGTTATGGGCCAAACCTGATTTTAGGACAAATTAGTTAAATTATTTATTTATTAAAGTTAAATATTATTAAATTAGCCTAGGATTGGTCCTGAATTATGCATACGAAATTATGAAATGTATATACTTTTTACCGACTTTAAAAAATCAGGTTTTTGTAATTGACTTCTTAGTAACTATTTGTTGCGTAATGCTAATTAATTATTTAACTAAAACAATATTTTGTTTTTATTTTTTAATAAATAACATTAATTGTATATAAAATATTTGTTTGCATTTGAATCATTCCTCCCAGGTACACAGTCAAGAAAGCTATAGAATTTCTTTGAGTCCGCCATAATCTGTCACAGCAGCTTATACATTTATTAACCAAAGTACAATATGGTATTATATTATAGCATGACGGGAATAAATCAATTTTCAAAAAATATTTTTCTGGCCAATGGCCTCAAGTAGTTCTAACTGTTCTTGACTAGAACATTAAATATATTTATTTGGTGCTTGTTATAACATTAGTTGGTAACCAATTTTCACATTTTGTTTTAATATAAAACGGGATAACTTACAGAAGTCACAGATGATTTAAAAAAATCAGAAAAGTCACTGGATGTGATTTTCAAGTGATTACATTTTCAACAAAAGTCTCCAAAATGTTTGGCGGATGTGGTCGAAACTATAGTTATAGATTGAGCTTCCAATGCAAAAAATCTTACCCCAAGGTACCAAAAAATAGAAGTATGACGTATCGATAGCAATCACTTAGTATACAGGGTTATAAGGAAAAGGTATGCTAAGTATTAAGTGCTCATTTTTATGAACAATTTTTTCCATAGAAAAATGTCCATAACACTCGACAAAATGTATGGAACTGATATTTTTTTGCGATTTCCGGGTTGGTCCCCTGCACTGGTTTCATCCTATAATCCGATTATTTAATTTCCAACCTTATACCGGATTTTGTGCCAGGGGGCAGGAGGGACGTGGCGTCTCCAGAGGCCTTCAAATAGATCTCTTTCGGTTGGTGAAGGTTTCGATTTGTAATCTACTATATAAAAATTAAAAAAAAACTAAAAAAACACGCTTTTTATAAAAAACCGAACTAAAAAAATAGAAAATAAAATTTTATAAATTTAAATTAAGAATAGGGTTGAAAATTTCAATAAATATAAATTAATAATAGTGTAAATAAATAAATATATGTATTTTATTTTTAAAAAGCGTGGGGTGCATGGGTCAATAAGTAGATATTATATATTTTGTAGATACATTTTGTATTGACAGACATGAGTAGAGTGATTAGCATTTTGATAATATCTTAGAAAGCACCCCACGCTTTTTTAAAAATAAAATACATATATTTATTTATTTACACTATTATTAATTTATATTTATTGAAATTTTCAACCCTATTCTTAATTTAAATTTATAAAATTTTATTTTCTATTTTTTTAGTTCGGTTTTTTATAAAAAGCGTGTTTTTTTAGTTTTTTTTTAACTATTATTTATTTTTCGCTTTTTAGTTCGATTTGCTAACTATTAACCATCCTTAATATGTACAAATGTGTTGGTGTTATCCGATTTTGGCCGTCTGCTCAAGCAAATTAAAAATAAAATTGATGCGTAACAAAAAAGATTTGTAGCTGCGTGGTTTCGATCCTCAGACCTCATAAAATAAAATTGATTCGTAACAAAAAATATTTGAGCAAAAAGATATCTAGCGCGTGGTTTCGATCCAGGGACCTCTGGGTTATGAGCCCAGCACGCTTCCACTGCGCCACTCTGTTCTCTGACACGAATGACGAAATTACCATTTGTAAGTTAAACGGTAATAAAAGTTAAAGAAACTTTATAGAAAAAGCGTGTTAAAAAAATTAATAGTTAAAAAAACTAAAAAACACGATTTGTTTAGTGTATTGTCATCGGTCCTCGATATATCTACAAAGTTTGAAAGAAATCTGACCGTTTAAAGTGGGTCAAAAACGCGCTCAAAGGAGTCGGTTACATACAAACATACAAACATACAAACATACAAACATACAAACATACAAACATACAGGTGAAGCTAATAAAAGCGTGTTAATAAGTCGGGTTTTCCTTCCTGACGCTATAACTCCAGAACGCACGAACCGATTTCCACGGTTTTGCATTCGTTGGAAAGGTCTCGGGCTCCGTGAGGTTTATAGTAAAGAAAATTCAGAAAAAATTTCAACATTAAAGCGGGAAAATCTTTTTTCAGAACAATGTCCACCCGTGCGACGCCGGGATGGGCCGCTAGTCTTTTAAATATTTTTTGAGACGTGCAGGCAAAGTATGTTTTTAACCCCCGACGCAAAAACGTCAGGATGTTATAAGTTTGACGTATCTGTGTGTATGTCTGTCTATGGCATCGTAGCTCCCGAACAGATGAAGCGATTTTGATTTTTTTTTGTATGAAAGGTGAATTAGTCGGGAATGTTCTCAGCTGTTTGATGAAAATCAGTTCAGTCGTTTCAACATTGGGGGCTTTTTTTAATATAATGTTTTTAAAGGGTTTATTAAGACTGGGGAAAGGCAACCTAATATGGTTAGATTATGTATATAACCATGTAATAAACTTTAGATCCTACAGTGATTGCTATAGTTACATCACGCACGCACGTCAGGTCTATTTTGGTATCTTTTAGAGGTAAAGTTTCTTGCAATGGGGGCTTCGTCTATCAGGATATCAGATTTAAATAATACGTAGTAATCCCGAACAAAATGTGTCAAAACCACGGCCAGGCCAGGTTCCATTATAGATAAAAACCTATTCTCATGTTTTCACAAACAAATTTTTAAGTCCGTCTTTGTCTTGATCATCTTTTTCCTTCCGCAGTTTCTTGATATATTCTAATTCTTTGTCTACTATGATTGCCATAGACGGGTTTAACGACTTCAATGTTCTGAAGTCTTCTTCGGCTAAATCTGGATTCCAGGCTCCTACGTGCGCTTTAGCCCTTCGGAAAAGAGCCTTTTCGTTTTCTGAAACAATACATCTTATTATTATTGTCTAAACAGACTCAGAGTGAGTGAGTGTGTTCAATCCAATTTTACTAGATGGCGTTGTTATTGTTACAGACTGTAACAATAACGCCATTATTAGCAATGAGTTTTTAGGAAAGGGTATGCTAATTTAAAAACCTACTTAATGATCATTTTGCAGAACCCTGAAAGTACCACACGTTATATGAGAAGCTCTTCTATTACCGGTTGTTGCCATCATTTTAGTGTCTTAAGATGCAGTTGAGTCATTGATTTATAGTTTATTTATACCTGTGTGCCTAGCACAACTTTGAAGTAAAACTACGTAGCAAGTATTCGATAGATAATAATTGTTTTTACAAAAAAAAAACAAAAACCGACTTCAAGAGACCGACTATTGAGTTATTCATCTATTTGTCGCGCACGTACCTGATGCTAATTTAAGACTTATATGGTTTTCTCATGGATACCAATATCAGAACTGGACTAAATTGAAATGGGACCAAATGGGAAGCGTCAGCTTTCTAATAAAAAAGAATCATCAAAATCAATTCACCCAGTCAAAAGTTATGAGGTAACAAACATAAAAAAAAAAAAAAAAAACATACAGTCGAATTGATAACCTCCTCCTTTTTTGAAGTCGATTAAAAAGTGTACGCCATTTACGCCCGTCAGAATCGCCCCTGGCAGTACTCGCTACAATACTCGTAACGTATTTTTAGTTCAAAGTTGTGCTAGGCACACTGTTCTTAAAAAGTAACATTTACCTTTGTTATGTTCTAAAACAGTTGAGCAGTGTTCTATGACAGGATAGTATTCTCCTTTGATAAGTTTGCATTGAGCATAGTTTAGAAGTATTGGAAGCCTGATCTTATTTAAAGTGATCCATTCTTCATCAGCTTTCCGTTCTCTGAAATAATTACAGTGGTCAAATACTAAATATTGTCTGCTCTATTTAAGAGAAATTTGCCAAAAAAAGACAACAAATAATCAACATTGAGGTGTTGGTTTTCGATTAATTTGAGTTTTTCTGCTTCTATACCACCTACCGCCTCTGCTTGACTGTTTTTGGATTATGATTTTGTAAAGTTTAGTGTTGGTGGTAGGCTGGTAGTTGGGGAGCAATGCACAATACATCCCAAGCGGGACGTCGGTGCAGGTCGTATCACCCCCACTTAAGGTGAACGCTGACTTGGCCGCACCGCAGTCGCCGTACGCATCGCATTTGTTATTGACCTCGCACACCTATCCGCGCCGCACGCGCCGCAGTCGCCGCACGCATCGCACTGGATTTCTTTCATTCAGTTTCAATTTTTAATCAATAGTGGGCGTTTATTTATCGTTGAATGCGAATGACGACACCAGCACCGTACGCGCCGCAGCGTCCGATGCGGGCGGGCCGGCGTTAGTGACGTCATCAGCAGCGGCTCGGGGGATTCGGCCACGTCAGGTACTGCGGCGACTGCGGTGCGGGTAGGTATGCGAGGTTGCATAGAACTTCATATAAAGAATTCGAATGCGGCGACTGCGGCGCGTGCGGTGCGGCCCAAGTCAGCGTTCACCTTTAGAATTAGAATGAGAGTGGTTTAGGCAAGTAGAGGAGGCCAAGACAAGACCCCACAGTGGGTAGTATGTTTTTTTTTATGTGATTGAGTGACAAGACGAGCAAATCGCCCGCCTGATGTTAAACGTCACATTTGCCCATAACAGGGCTGCGCCACCCAGAATTTTGAATTCTTAGAATTCTAGACACAGCACTGCGCTCATAAGGTTTTAATCTCCTATTTGCCCTGTAATTTCATTGGAAACAATGAACAATGGCAAAGTATGTACCAAATAGGTACCTTATCATGAGTTTTTCGCATATAGACAGAGCGTCAAAATAAGCCGCTTCAGCTGCCTCATACTGTTTCTCAGCATAAAGCTTGTTCCCCCTTTCCCGGAGCGTGGCCATCCGTTCTACACGCTCCTCCTCATTCAGTTGCCAGAGATCTCGCTCATATTCGTCATTTCTCACTACTTTGAGTAGTTCTGAAACAATAATAGTTTTGTTCTACACTATTTTTTTATGATGAAAACTTTGCAAACAATATTCATTTCATTATAATTTTAATAAATATTTAGATTTACATAATAATCGATGTTGTTGGACTGAGACAGACTTTTCATACTAAAATATTGTATGACAAAGATTTTTATTTATTTATAGTTAAAATTAACTATGTGAACTTTTCATAGAAATAAATATGTATGTATAAAAAATAAAGATTTTTTTTTTTTTTTTTATGTTGCTATTTTACTACGATCTGTCTCCTTCCTGGGACATTCAGCAGTATGTTGGTTGGTGCTAACGCTGGCGCGCTCAGTATGCGACCTGTGTCACATCCTTCGAAAAAATAAAGATAAAGATGATAATTAAAATGTTCGACGAATTCACTAAGAGCATTCAGTAGAGATTGTGTCAAAAAATTTGTACTATGTTTCGTAGTGTCTAACTACGGCTTCTTACCAATAATAAACTCCAAGTCGCAGGGATTCGCAATAATTTCATCAAGATCTGGATACCCAATGCCTTCAGTTTGTAACGTCATAGTGCAAGAGTGCTTTGGTTTCTTTACATTTTGCCCCAACTCTCGCAAGGTCTTTGATATAAGTGGATAGCTGAATACAAGCTGGAATAGTTAATTATATTTTTGGAATCTACGGACACCAGTAGAGGATTTTTTAAAGCTTTAAATAGTGTAAAAGTTTAATTGTACTTTGTGATACAACTCCATTCAAGGTTTTATCTCTTCACTTACCTCTTTTTTCACTTCGAAACTAGCCACTTCACCCACAGCCATGAGTTTTACTATGCTCTCCCATACTTCCATTTTGAATTTTTGTCCAATAACTAATTCCATTGGTTCTTTTTTTCCAATTTTCTTACTATCATCGAGAAGTACTCTTTCCTTTCCCAGTTTCCATGTTTGGAAGTGGAATTGAACCTGAGAGTCAATACAAAATATTACAATTAACTAAACATACTTGAAGTTTATGAAATACTAGAATCATAAAACTACATTAAATTTTTCTGTTATATCTTGTAGCAAAAGTGTTTTATTTATACCTTACAACCTTTTCCTAAAGGTATATACTTCTGACCGGTGTATATAACTTTTTTTACGATGGGAGGAGACATTTTTAAGGAAAATAAATGAATCACAGTGAGGTGTATCAATGACAAAAAACTATAACTGCTTGGCCTTTGCCTTTTGTTTACCTTGTCAGGAGGGCCCAGGCCAGGGTTGCCAGGTAATTTTTTTCATTTTTCTTCATTTCGAAGAATTTTGGAAAAAAGTCCCTAAAACCGTTTTAGCGTGGCCAAAATGTCAAAGTTATCAAAATCTCAAAAAAACATATTTTGGGACACAAAAAGGGGCAGGGGGGAAACAATCGTATCATGTCTGATATATTATGTCGATATTACAAAAAAAAATCGGTTGTCTGTAAAGTCGGTTTACTGACGATAGTTTATCGTGACAATAGGCCCAAGTTTGAAGGCATTTTAAGACAGATCTAAACTAACTAAAATATATCTGTCTTTATCATTGCAAGCCATTAGACAAGGATGCCAATAGTTTTAGAAAATTTAGATCTGTCTTAAAAAGTCTTCAAACTTGGGCCTAATGTCATAAGAAAATACTGATAGAATGGTTTCATTTTTCAAAAGAAAAATGTAATTTAATTAATTAATTAATATTAATTATTTATATTAAATATTAATTTAATTTAATTTAAGTAAGGTACAAAAGTAATTGACAAATAGGAAAATATAATAGAAGGAAATCACAATTTCACTCAGAGCGAGGTAGGGATGCGACTTTTTTAAGCTCGATCCGATCCTCTGGATCGTATCGGATCGTAACTTCTCGATCCGATCCGCGGATCGGATCGCATGCATTCGATCCGATCTTCAAAAGATCGATCCAAAGTATCGTATGAAAATACAACTTTTAAATAATAATAGATATTTATTTCAAATAAAACGGAGGAAATAACACACTTTGTGTAATAATAATATAATAGGTATAGATGGATAGACTGATTTTATAGATGCCAATCTTCAATTCCAATGCTTTCTAAAAACAATTATTTTGATAGGCGTTGTGGATCCAGCCTGTTTCGAATCTCAGATAATTAATTAAATTTGCTGACGAAAAGAGTTTAATGCACAAGGAACAAAACAGTGAATGAGCTATTAAAATATTCTTAGTCATAGATTTTCGTAACTTAGCATTCTACCGACTTTATATCGAAAGAATAATAAACAAGCGTTTATTTCGTGTCATATTTCTACCCGCCGTGGTAGTCAATAGCAAAATAAATTGTAAAGTACCGACATTTTGTTTACATTTTGAAACATAAACAAACTAAAGTTTAAGATCGTACTTTGATTTACCGCTTTATAATACATACCTACAACTACAATAAACAATTATTGCTAACCACAGTGTTTGAATCGATCCGATCCGACTTGATACGATATCTGAAGATTTGTATCGATCCGCACTCCGGATCGTATGGTGTCGATCCGATCCGAATATCGACTGGATCGTATGCCCTCGATCCGATCCACGAAAAGATCGGATCGGATCGGCGCATCGCTAGAGCGAGGTAACGCCTCATCGAGGTAACGGCACATACGTCACACTTTTTTCGTACTTGCACCCGGCTCCATCGAATTATAAGACGTTATCACGTCAAAAAATGATACGCCTAGGAACACTCACCAACAGAAATACAAACATACCTGCAGTGACATAAATCTGCATTTATTCTTTGGGTTTTAAGTCACTTTAAGTCCAAAGCTATTTTTCTATAGAATAGTATCATTTTTAGGAAAAAAAATACGAGAGATATGAGAAAATTATAAAATTAGACCTGGCATCTCCGAGTAGTACTGTAATAACTGTAATAACTACTCTATGCTGGCAACCGTGATTCATGGACATGATACTACAAGTCTAGTGTCCTGTGATAACAAAACAAATATAAAGATATTCTTTAGATTATCTCTCCGATTAAACCAGTTGTGACAACAGGGAAGAATCGAATAAAACGTTCGTGCTTCTTTGCTCCGCGTGTGGGATTAAGCTAGAAACATCATAATGCCTGTAAGTTAATATTTATCATTAACTTTGTGTCTTAATGTACCTGTGTCTGAACCTAAATTTACTGTTCTAGGCGTATCACTCTACATTAACTGACTACACACAGTCAGTCGGCAACTTAGCGCTGTTGCCGATTCGGACTACATACAGAGGTCCGGCACCTATGAGTCCCAAGATAGAGCTCGATGTCATAGACGAGGCACTCAACTACTTTAAAGCCAACGTATTCTTTAGATTTTACGAAATCAAGGTATGTTATTCAAAACCCCTAAAAATATATTTGCTCGCCAAATACATCATTGCTTTCATTTATGTATTTAAAACTGCACTGCTGGTCGCTGCCATCTATGTTGATTGGCACTTTTGGTTTTAATTTTCCTGTATGTTACAGGCGCAGTCATAGGTATGTCCAATTGTTAACTGTTTCCTTGTTTTCAGTCTGATGCCGACAGAGTTCTCATATACTTAACCCTGTATGTTTCGGAGTGTCTCAAAAAGCTACAGAAGTGTTCAAACAAAAACCAGGGACAGCAGGAAATGTACATGTTGGCCATATCTAAGTTTGACATTCCTGGGGAATATGGTTTTCCGTTAAACTCTGTGTATGCTAAACCTTCAAGCACTCAAGAATCTGGTGAGATTAAAGTTAAATTAACCAAACATCATAGTTAAGAGACTGTTCATTTATTACATAGAATGGGATGATTTATGAAAGGGCGGAAATATTACTAACAAATGAACAAGACTCTTATGAGATATTAAAGTCAAATTCGGTTGTGATTAAAATATATATTTTGTTTCAGATTTGATGAGACAGTATTTACAGCAGTTGAGGCATGAGACTGGGAACAGAGTATGTGAAAAGGTATGACTTAGCTACTTCCTTTTGACTAAATAAATTTTTATTTTATTTGTTAATATAATTTATTGATTTGTTTACCTATCTTCTTTATCATATGCCTACTATTACCACTTTGACTGCGGAAAACACATACCTTGTTTTCTTTTGTGCGACGCGAGTGCGGCCAGGCCAGGCCAGACGCCAGGCGCTTAAAACGCAACACATTTTACTTTTAGCCACACTTTAGGCAAGCGCCATGTGATCATTAGCCGCAGTCAAACTGTTAAATTCATGGGGGTAAAGTTACAAACTTACCAATATAATAACTAATTTACTCTTGTAACTGTACTTATTGGTATCTTGCAGGTGTTTGCTACTGAAGACGGCAAGCCAAGCAAGTGGTGGCTGTGCTTTGCCAAGAGGAAATTCATGGACAAATCTCTTTCTGGACCTGGCCAGTAATGGAAATTAAAAAGAAAGCCAAAAGTATTACTGTTTATTTCATAACACATTCATCTTTATTTTCTTTATGCGCATTGTAATTAAAATTTCACAATTAATGATGCATTTATTGTAAACATTATTCCAAAATACACTTTACATGTAATAATATTTACTATTAAAATCTTCATAAACATAAGTGTCATTGAATATATTTATTAAGAAAGTTCATCACATTCTTGTGCTTAATATGTAGGAAGTATTGAAAAATAATTCGCTTACAAGTTAAACTGAGAAGTTAAATCTCAACTATAAATACCTATTAAGTCTATCACTTAGGAAAATCATTTACTTAGTCGATTGACATTTGTTTTATCACTGGCTGTCAAAACCACTGATATAAGGATGTTTTAACTTTAGAGTTAAAACGCTTTTATTAGTTTCACCTGTATGTATGTAACCGACTCCTTTGAGCTCGATTTTGCCCTACTTTGAACGATAAGATTTAATTCAAACTTTGCACACCTATCAAAGACCGATGACAATGCGTGTTTTATAGTTTTTACAATTTTTAAATGACTAGTGTAGAGTGTAGGTACATACAATATTGGTGGACAAACAGTAAAATATATAATTGCTGCCACTTTGCGAGTAAACTCTGAAAGATCGTTTCTGTAGCCTTTTAGCAGAATCTAGGGTGTAGATTGAGAAATAGGTCCTAGAAATAGGTTTAGTAACTTGAACATTTAGGTATTCCATTAGCCTTAAACAGTCTAATCTTACAAATATTTTCTCATAATATCCTAATAAATGATTAGGGTACAGTTAAAATTATTTACTGCTGAGTTTCGCAATTTTTCTGGGATAAAGTATGTCATGACGCACATTACTTCATTGTCAAATTTCATCAATATTATTTAAGGCACTCATTCCTGGAAAGTTGACAAGCAATGTCCCTTTCACATTTACAATACTACATAGGTATAAAGTGTGATAATTTTAAATTAATTGAGACCATATTCTTTAATTAGCTGTCCTGCGATCACCAGTCTTTGAATTTCCGATGTACCTTCGTATATTTCTGTGATTCTAGCGTCACGGTAGTGCCGTTCAGCTGGCATATCTGACACATACCCCATGCCGCCCAAAATCTGAAATAAATAGACTTGTTTTATATTTCAACTAGCTGCGCCCTGCGGCTTCACCCGCGTTTAGAAAGTACCCTATAAGTTAATCTGAGTATAAACTACTTTCGTACCAAGTTTCATTCGAAACCGTTCAGCCGTTTTTTCGTGGTTGAGTAACAATCACAAACTTTCACATTTATAATATTAGTAGCTTAAGTTATCCTCATGTAAAAAAGTAGTAAGTTAGTATTTGTGTATTTAGTACTAACTGCGCGTCACGGTTGCAACAAAAGTCCTACAGCTACTTTTACTGGGACAAAAAGTATTCTTGTGTTAATCCAGGTTAACTCTATTCCAAATTAAGCCATTTCAGCATGGAGAGTAACAAACCTATTTTGAGTATGAGTATAAAATCACTACAAACATACACCCAAACTCACTTTCTTTACAAGAATAATAGTTTTAAAAATTAAAAACATAAAGCAGTTTTTACACTTCTCAAGCTTGTACAAAGCTTTTTGTATTTTGATTACTTACATTTTTTTTCAATTTTAATTTGAATGGGCATATTTCTGTAAAATGTAGTTAATATTTTTTTTGTGATACTTCGGAATAAAAAATGCTTAGCACACTGAATATGTACATTACAATGATAATTTTCTCAATCGTTACTTTACTTTATACATATTCATAAAAAGAAATTGCATGAAAATTAATCTGAACCAATTTTCGTACACATATGTAGTTGAGGACTGGTTTGAGAAAATATTGTAACATTATTTTTATAAATTTGAAAAATTAATGTGTAACCGAGAGGGTGCAATATTTTTAAAGTCATCTTGTCGGCAGTTTTTGTGTAACCGAGAGGGTGCAATATTTTTAAAGTCACCTTGTCTGCAGTTTTGAGAGGCAATGTCAATTGAGAGATCAAAACAATGAACAACAAATATATGTTAAAAACCAATCACCTGTATGCATTGATGTGACAAAAAAGTAGCTGCTTCTGATGCTGCTAACTTAGCCATGGCAGCTTCCTTGGTGTAAGGATGCTTGTTGTCTTTCAGCCATGCTGCGCGCCATGTGAGGAGTCTTGCGGACTCCAGCTTGAGTGCCATGTCGGACAGCTTGTGCTGAATAGCTTGTAACTTCATTATCGGCTTGCCAAAGGCGAGGCGTTTAGATGAGTACTCAATCGCTACATCTAGTGAGGCCTAAAAACAAAGTTGAGTGAATACAAGACAAGTTATAAGCATTCTTCAAAAATGTGTACAAGTCTCGATTGAAGATAAATGCCAAGGAACTGGCTTAGCACCTTTTTTATAGTACTAACTAGCTGACCCGGCAAACATTGTTTTGCCATATAAATTATTTCTAGTGACTATTAAAAATAGGGGTTGGTGATAGAAGGGTGAAAATTTAGGGTTGTATGTATTTTTTAATGCCACATAAGCCACATTATAAAAAAATAAAAATTTTGTCCAAAAAAAAAATATGTTAGGGGTGGACATCCCTTATCACTTAGGGGTATGAAAAATAGATAGTAGCCGATTCTCAGACCTACTGAATATGCATATAAAATTTCATAAAAATTGGTCAAGCCGATTCGGAGGAGTATGGTAACCAACATTGTGACACGAGAATTTTATAAGATTAGACTTGTTTTATAAATACTTGTTAGCAGTCACTTAAACCAGATTCTACAAGTGAAATCATACCTGTGCAATACCTAAAGCTTGTGAAGCAATGCCAATCCTACCAGCATCCAAAGTCATCATAGCAATTTTAAACCCTAGTCCGGGTTGACCCAGTATATTCTCTTTAGGCACCTCACAGTCTTCAAACATTAGTGAACAAGTTGATGATCCTCTGATTCCTAATTTGTCTTCCTTCTTTCCTAATTCTAATCCTTTGATAGGTTTTGGTACAATAACAGCAGAGATTCCTTTGTGTTTCAAACTTTTGTCTGTTGTGGCAAAGACAATCGATGCTGTGCTTTCATAGCCATTCGTAATCCAACATTTGGTGCCATTGAGAATCCATTTATCACCTCCATCTTTGGCTGTGGTGGATGCAGCACCGGCATCAGATCCATTCCCTGGTTCTGACAAGGCAAAACATCCTACAGTATCACCGGTACAAAAAGGAGTTACGAACTCGGCTTTCTGTTTGTCAGAGCCCCAGTGGAGAAGAGGGCCCAAATACAATGAGTTATTAACTGACATAATGACTCCTGCTGAGGCACAACCTCGAGAGATCTCCTCGAGAGCGATAGCATACGCGAGGTAGTCCAGCCCGGCGCCACCAAGCTCCTCGGGCGTAGCAATGGACATCAATCCCAACTCGCCCATCTTTTTAATAGCATCACTAGGGTACAAGTGGTCCCGATCGAATTTAGCTGCGTTTGGCTTCAGTTCTCCTTCGGCAAAGTCACGACAAGTCTTTTGAAGCATTTGATATGTATCTGGTAAAGCTGAAAGCGAGGCTATGCATCTTGATTGCCGAGCACTTACAGTACCTGGAAAAATATGTTTTGTTTATATTTTTGTTTTCCGAACTAAAATAATTTCAATCTTGGTTGTTTAATGAATCTGCTTACCAACTGCTTGATACACTTTTGAGACTGAGAACAACATTTGTTAAACTTAATAAAAACAACTGAACATGAAAAAATTAAATAAAGAAAGAACTTTGAACCCCAAACCAAACGCTGAACGCTAGTAAGAAATTTATGATAGTGGCGCCACACTCGGTTGTTTGAGATTTGGGAAGGCTCGGTAAACAAATCAGTGTGTTCAGTGTGACCATCTAAATGTAGAAAAACAAATCTACTCTGGCTGTAAATGTGTCAACCCTACCTAAAAAATTCATTCACATAATGTAACTTAAAATCTTTCACCCAATCAAAATAAACCAGTAGTTCGCAGCAAACTGAACCTCACTCACGTGACCCCTATATCTCTACAAGTCTACAACCCTTCGACATGATGCACGTTGCGACATTCGTGTTCTCCTGATCCTGACCAAATGCAGCATAAATCGGTGGAATGCCACGTGACTTTCTACAACACGACATAATGTCATTAGTTTTTAGCTCAAATATATACCTACTAATTAATTAGCTCAAATGGTAAAATTCTGCTTCGGTTTGTCACACTGCAATCCTCAGAGCTCAGCGAGCAGAATGTAGCGCCATCTAGCCGGCAATATTTTGTTTGCTAAACAGCTGTTCAATATCTGATTATTGATTCTCGACCTAAACACATCAGCAATAGGGTTGCAAATGATTTCGTTTATTTTTTTGGGCCAGCTAGATTTGCAGTCCACTTTCCTGTTTGACTCAGTTTGACTGTCACAGTCAATGTCAAAAATTCTAAAATCAAAATTTGTGTCAGTCAGCCGTCTCCAAACAAAAAATACGAAAAACAATTAAAAATGATAAAATGGAGATATTATTGAGATTAGTGCCTAAAAACCCACTAAAAGTAACCGCATCTAAGATATTTATAACCCAAGTAGCTCAATACACTAGGTATGTATCGAAACACGCAAATTATTCTATTGATGTTACGTAGAACATAACCTTCAATTTCAAATATTTTGTGTTTTTCAGATTGGCAGAAGTAGGAAAGTTAGAACTACCTAAAGCCAGTGGTAAATATGACACGGGACAACTTATTTTGCATAAAGTATTCGGGTATAGAGGTGTGATTCTGTTTCCCTGGCTGGCAAGAGTTTACGATCGAGATGCTTCTAATAAAAAAGACAGTCCCGACTCCTCAAGTCCCTCTGAGGCGTCTGGTGATTCTCTGTCTAACGTTGGAAAAGAGGTGAAGGGCAGAACACATACATTCTACCAAGTTCTCATTGACACAAGGGATGCACCATACATAGTAAGTATTTACCTTGGCATTGAAGCAAACTTCCATTTATGTCATGTAGCTACACTATTTATAGCAATAGAATCGATCACACTCTGACTGGATTAATACATGTGCTATTTACCAAATTATTTTATTTTATTATTGTAACATATTCAGTTGAACACATAGAAATGCTTAATTAAGACTTCATGATGCACTAGTTTTCATTCAGTATATAATAATACATTATTTAATAAATAATAATTTTTATGTATCTATCTCTACACCATGTAAATATCAGTTTAATTAATGTGAAAAAGTGTGTACAAATATTACACCCTTTGACTCGCAAACGTTAAAATTTAAATTTAAATTTCAGTAGGCTCGGAAACGTACACATGTGTACGGACACGCACCATTTTGAAAAGGTCGAATGAGAATCGAATGAGAATCGAATGGGCGTAACCTTTTCAAAAGTAGGCTTGGAAACGTACACACGTATACGTTTCCGAGCCTACTGTGACCAACGGTCTACGTACAAATGTGTATGTTCGCGAGTCAGCGTGTTAAATAGTGTTTAATCACAATTAAGTAATTTACTTTATTTATTACTCAGAGTACTCACAATATTTTTACCCTACTTTATTTTAAGACTCAAAAATTCGTCTCTGATTCAATAATCATATAATTCATATATCATATGAAATTAAACAATACTTATAAAATCATACAATACATATTTTTCTAACACATGTGTTTACAATTACTTCTTATTTATAAAACTTTTATTTTTGACTATGCAAACAAACATCGACATGAGACCTGAATGGAAGAAAAAGGTATATAAATATAATAAAGTTCAGTACCTGTCACAAACTAACAAAATCAACTAATTCTATTAGAGCTTTGTAATTTATTTTCAACTCATTTGTGACTAAAATTTTCATTTAATTATGGTGTAAGGTCTGCAATTTACAGTTCGACCTCATTGTGTGTGAACTCCTTTTATAATTATAATATGTAAGAATTTATTACACACACTTATAAGTTATACAAGTACATAGAAAAATTAAAATTTATTTTTATTTTAAAAGACCGCTGCCTGTGGGTATTGTTCCCAAAATGCTAGCCCCATTACCACGTTGTATAGCGATGCTCACCCTTTGGTCAAGATAAAATTAATTAGTTATAATAAACTATTAACTTTCAGATATATATTTTCTTTTTATAATTAAAATTGATAATTAACTTGTATAAAACCCTATTTCTCAAGCAGCTGGCTTATTGATGAAGACATAAATTAGTCCTTTGACTGTTTCTGAAGAAAAAGTTTTAAATGGAGATACACAATGTAGAGTACAGTACTTTCTTAAATGAAAATGCTATATTCATCTATTAACACTTTGACTGCGGCTAATAATGACATGCGCTTGCCCCAGGCGCGGCTAATAGTCAAACGCGTTGTGTTTCACGCGCCTGGCGTGTGCAGCCGCACTCGCGTCGTGCAAAGGAAAACACGAGGTATGTATTTCCCGCAGTCAAAGTGTTAAACTTCAAAAATTCATATTGCTAACAAAAAGTAAAGTTGCATAGGACCAGCCTGTACTATAATACTGCAACCCAACAAAATTCATCATTATTTTACTTATGGCTGGGGGACATCACAACTGTTCGGAAAAAATCAACTTGTATTCAGTAAAAGTGTCACGGGTTTCGAGTTATTAGACATTAATTATAACAAAAATGTTATTGGACATATTTGAAGTCTAATTTTCCTCAAATTTTCAAAAAAGTCCAATTTTAACTCGAAAACCGTAACTCTTTGACTGAATACAAATTGTCATTTTCCGAACAGTTGTGATGTCTCCCAGCCGTAGGTAAAGGATTATCCACTCTTTACGCCACACCCTGTATGTATAATAACATATTATAATAACCATTCAAAGCCTGTCATTATCACTTCACACTATCATAATAACATTATGAATGGCAAAGTTTGTGAGTGAGTATGTATGTACAGCGGCGGCCTTACCCATTGCGAGGCCCCGGGCCGCAGCAGATCATTGCGAGGCCCTTTGTCCTTCGTGAAAAGTATGTGTTGCGAAAGTAGGTCTAGTGGTTTAGTTTAGGTATTTGTCCTGTTTGACGAGAAATGCTAGTTATACAAATAAATAAAACTTGAGTTTTAAAATATTTTACAATGAAAGATTTACAAAATTAACAAATACAGATATGATACATTTTAAAAATGATGTTTGCGGTTTTTCCTAAGACTAAAAAAAGATATCTATACTAATATTATAAAGAGGAAAGATTTGTATTTTTGGATGTTTGTGTGGAATAAACTCGAAAACTACTGGACCGATTACAAAAATTCTTTCACCATTCGAATGCTACATTATCCCAAAGTGACATAGGCTATATTTATTACCTGAAAAAATTAGGGATCCTTACTAAAACTTCAATAGTGTCCACCCGTGCGAAGCCGGGACGAGCCGCTAGTCTATACTAATATTATAAAGAGGAAAGATTTGTATTTTTGGATGTTTGTGTGGAATAAACTCAAAAACTACTGATCCGATTTCAAAAATTCTTTCACCATTCGAATGCTACATTATCCCAAAGTAACATAGGCGATATTTTATTTTTTTTTCTTTTTTATCCACAGCGAAGCGTGGTAGGTGGAGAAGCTAGTAGTTAATAAAATCCGTATTTTTTAAATTTGCTTGGGTTGTTGCGCGAGGCCCCCTGCAAGAGCGAGGCCCCGGGCGATTGCCCTGCTCGCCACCCCCTAAAGCCGCCGCTGTGTATGTAACTTCTATATGCTGAAACAGCACTCTATTTGAGTAAATTTTGAAACGTTTATTAATGTACTAATCGCCGCATATCGAAATGACCACCCGGATAAAATAAATCTCGCAAAACATCTCCTAGGAACACATTCTTTTTATAGTATAATTAACAGTTCCTATACATTATATTATAGTTTATTTGCATAATAATATTTATTTTACGGAATTGAATGCAGCGCAATATGATGGCAGAACAAATACAAAAGAAATTAACATGCTACATTATTAACAATGAAAAATTGTGCATTTCTAAGGAATATTATTATCTTGGTCTAAGAACATAAATGTCATTGACTATCTATGCTATCAGTAAAATTTTGTTTAATGAAATGTACTAGCTTTTGAGATTCTAATAGCACCGATTTTATCAGATTGTTAGTGGCTACTTATGACCAATTTACCACATTCATTTAGAAATAACTTCTCTAGAGTTTCTTTTAACATTTTGACTGCGGAAAACACATACCACCTTCTGTTTTCCTTTGTGTGACGCGAATGCGGCTGCACACGCCAGGCGCGTAAAATACAACGCATTTGACTATTAGCCGCACTTAAGGCAAGCGCATGTGATTGTAAGCCTCAGTCAAAGTGTTAAAACATTGCAATATTTGTACTGTATATATTTGAAGACACATGTCACCGTGTATTACTGTTACATGTATTAATTTTCTGAATGTGAAAGCTCTATTTTACAATCCACTGTTGAACCGTTAACATTCTCATTAGAAACATGGTTTTAGGTTTCATTAAAGCATCACCCATCAATATCACTCATAATCTCTTCCAGCGAGCTCAAACGGAAGCCGTGACATTCCTCGGGAACCAAGAATCGAGTCGGAGTCTATACGCCATCCCCGGGCTGGATTATGTAGCTCACGATGACATCATACCGTATACCTCAGTGGAAAGAGTACCTTTGCAGCATGAGCTCTTTGACAAGTTCCTTATGCACAACCCTGATAAAGGTAAGCACAAAGTATTTACCATTAAACATTACTGTGTTCCGGTTGGAAGGGCATTGTTTCCAGTGAACTTTCGAGGCAAATAGGAGATTAGGCATCTTATATCTCAGGGTGACGAGCGCAGTGCTGTGCCGCGCAGAGTTTTGAATTGTATGAGTTCAAAATTCTGGGTGGTGCAGACCTGTTATGGGCAAACGTGACGTTTAACGTGAGGCGAACGATTTGCTCGTCTCATCACCCAAAAGCATAAAAAAAACTATGTAGCTCAGAGGTTAATACTTAACCGATAACTTCATTGTGAGTCATTTATTCACTCCCAACAGTATCAGTGATATGTACGGGAATAGCAAATAACAACACGCTCTGTTAGGAAAGCTGGTTTATTACTAACCGGCGCGCCGCGCCGTGCCAGTTAACACGCGCCGATATATGTGGAGGGGCGCGTATACATCATTCCTCCACGTTTAATTCAAGAATCTGGTAACAACAAAACAACACGTTAAACATTAAAAACATAGCACATTAAATCCTACACATACATTACAAATATCGCTTATAATCTATTATCTGCTTATCACGCTTGGCGCGCGAAGGTGTGAGAGGAAGCGCCGCTGCCGCCGCCGCCGCCGAACACGGCGAGCGGGCGTGGCCCGAGTGACCGGCGTCGAGACTGATTGCCGCCTCAATGTTATCAGCCGTCCCTCGCTCACCCTCCTGAGCCTCACAATCCCGCCACTCCTCCACATCACATTCAGAATTGGGCGGTTCTGGAGATTCATTAGTTCCAAATTCCGAGGTTCGTTCGTCAACTCCTTGAGCAGTGGTGACCTCCGGCAGCATTTGCTGTTCCGGGAAATAATTTTTATCTGCGTGCTCACGCGACGGGAAATGGAACTGATGAGGCTCCTCACATACACTTTTGGTGTATGACACACATCTGATAATTTGATCTACATGTCTAATGCAACAGACGTCCGAGTCTAATAAAATCACTCTGTACATTTTATTTCCGATTTTATCTTTTATCCTCCCTAATCTCCAAATTTCCTTTCGGGCACTGTACCACCGGACCCAAACCGTGTCATCTATATCAAAATGGCGTCTTCCGGGCACCGGTAATTTTTTAATTTTCTCCTTGTTCTGCAAAACCAGATCGAGACGCGTTCGGAGCCGTCTTCCAAACATTAATTTTGCCGGAGTCTCGCCAGTGGTACAATGCACGGAATTCCTGTAATTAAATAGATAACCCAGCAGCTGTTCATGCATTTGCTGTGGCGATGCATTGTCTTTAATAATACATTTTAACATTTTTTTACAAGTTCGAACAGAATTTTCTGCTTGTCCATTGCTGGGTGGGTGATAAATCGGAGAAGTCATATATTTAATACCATTGGATGAGCAAAACGTTTTAAATTCAACTGAATTTATTTTGACATCATTGTCTGATACCAGCAATTCGGGCACACCAAAGGTAGCAAAAATTCCCTTTAGTTTGGTAATCAAAGAGCTCGTTGACGTTCCGTTATACATATGTAGGCACTCCACCCATTTAGTAAATGCGTCAACCACCACCAAGTATACCCTCTGCCCCACGGTCATGTAGTCGATGTGCACGCGCTGCCAGGGCCGCGCGGGCGCGGGCCAGGGCGCGGGCGGGTCGCGGGGCGGCGCCGCGCGCACCGATGTACAAGTTGCACACGACCCAATCCAACTTTCAATATCTTGGTCGACCCGCGGCCACCAAAATCGAGATCGACAATTACTCTTACTTTTAATTATACCTAAATGAGAGTCGTGCAATTCATTTAGCATTTGTTTTCTCAGCGCCGATGGTATAACAATCCTATGCCCTCTAAATAAGCAACCGTTTTCATATTGTAAATCAGACTTACAATAAAAATATGGCGTAACAGATTTACAAGTAACTTTACGCGGCCAGCCGACTTGCATATACCTAACTACTGTTTGCAGTGTCGCATCGTTTGCTGTTGCTCGAACGATGTCCTTGACCGTTATCGCCGGCGATGACGCGTCTAGGAATTTAAGCGCATAATAGGCATCGGCTTCACTATCACTATTTGTACTTTTATCGGCCAGCGGTGCGCGGGAAAAGAAATCTGCAACTAAATTATTTTCGCTTGATATATACTGCACGACGTAATTATATGCCGACAATATTATAGCATATCTTTGCAATCTCAGTGCTGTTGTCACGGGTATGCCTGTTTTGCTATTAAAAATTGAAACTAGCGGTTTGTGGTCGGTTTTCAAAATGAAAGGGTCATCGCGCCCGTACAAATATTGATGAAATCTTTTGACCCCGAATATAATAGCGGTCGCCTCTTTCTGTATCTGACTATAGTTCTTCTCGCTGGCGGTGAGCGAGCGAGATGCGTATGCGAGCGGCCGCTCCGCGCCCTCCGCGTCCAGCTGAGAGAGGACACAGCCGAGTCCCCCAGGTCCCGCATCGACAGTCAAACAAAGCCGCGCGTCTGGGTCGAAATGCGCTAACACTCGCTCCGACGCCAGCTCGCGCCGCACGCATGCCACGCTACGACGTTGTCGCTCACCCCACTCCCACACCGCGTCCTTACGTAAAAGTTCATGTAAAGGACTGAGTATAGCGGACGCATTCGGAATGAAGTTCCGATAGTAATTTAACACGCCCAAAAATCTTTTGACCTCAGTTACGTTACTGGGTTCAGGCGCTTTTAAAATAGCCGTAACCTTATCGGGACAAGTTTTGAGACCCGCTTTGCTGATAACATAACCCAGATAAGTTACGCTTTCTTTGAAAAACTCGCATTTATTCTTTTGTAATCGCAATCCCGCGCTGCTAAGCCTGCTTAAAACCTCGTTTAGATTTTTTATGTGGGTTTTCCTGTCCGGCCCTGTAACACATATATCGTCAAGCCAGATACTGACCCCATCGATGCCCGATAACAAGGTTTCCATAGACTTTTGGAAAATTGCAGGCGCGTTCGCCAAGCCGTACACTAACCTAGTATATTTAAATAAACCTTTGTGAGTATTAATAGTAGTGAGCTCTTGAGATTCTTCATCGAAAATAAATTGATTGTATGCATTTTTTAAATCAATTTTACTGTATCGCTCTCCCCCTCCAATTTTGGCAAATACCTCCTCAATTCTAGGCAGTGGATATTTATCGATGATAAGATCCCTATTTAACGTCACGGAAAAATCACCAGCAATCTTGACTTGACCGTTATCTTTAACCACGGGCACAATAGGTGTGGCGTATTGCGAGTAGTTCACTGGAATTAATATTCCCAATCCTACTAACCGGTCTAACTCCTCTTCGACCTTATCGCGTAGGGCAAAGGGCACAGTCCGCGGTTTGAAAAATTTTGGATCGGCACCGTCTTTTAATTTTAAATGAACCTTAAACTTATTAAATTCACCTAACTCATCACGCCACAAATCTGGAAACTTTAGCAATAAATCGCCCACCTCAGCTGCTGCGTCACTATTCAATGCATAGATTTTTATGTTTACATCCGTCGTTAGAACAAAATTGAAGGCGGACATAAAATCTCTTCCGAGCAAGGCTGGTCCCCCGTTCTCGACCACGAATATTCTTATTAATTTAATAATTTTATTAAATTTTGCCTCTATTTGAAAATAACCCAATGGAGTGATTTTATGTCCGTTATATAAACACATTTTTATACAACTACTCTGTAACTGATAATTAGAAAATTTTTCGTTGTACAATTTATCAGAAATTACACAGCTACCGGAGCCGGAATCGAGTTCCATTGACATTTTATGGCTCCCTAAAATAAGGTCTATTTTAATTGGCTTGTCAGTCACATCATACCTTAGATTAAAATTTTGACATTCCTCGCAAGAAGTGTCCATGGTGTGGTCCGCTGCACTACAATCATGCTCCGTCTCGACATGGTGGAACCCCGACGTTTTTTTACCACTGTTACACACGCGCTTTAAATGGCCCTTTTGGCCGCACTTTTGGCACTTATATGCTCGATACTTGCACTTATCACTCTGATGATTTTTCATCCCGCAAACGACGCAACGCGATGAGTCCGCCGAGCTAGCGGCGCTGCCGCCGCCGGCGCCGGCGCGTGCTGGTCCTCAGCTACCGCTTCGCTGCGCATGTCCTCCACGGCTGGCCTGGAAATGCGCCCGGTATACCGGTTCCTCCTTGATCGCGACCGCTTCGCCGGTGGACATCACCGTCTTTGCCTGCTTAGCACAGGCCGCCTGCTCCGCCAATTCAATAGCCCGCGACAGCGTTAGTGTGCACGGGTCTTGCTCAAACAACTTATCGCGCTCAGGGCCTGAGCCCAGGCCGAGGACGAAACGATCCAATAGATTCGTTTCCAAGGCGGTGCCGAAGCCGCAATAACATGCTAGACCTCTCAATCGCGCCGCCCAGTCTCCTAAGGTTTCGCCTGGACTTCGGTTCGCTCCAAAAAAATGCGCCTTCTCCACAAAAGAGACTTTCTTTGGCTTGAAATGGCTGTCGAGTAATAAAATGAGCTCCCTGTAACTCAACGACTCCAAATCCTTTGGAAACGCCAAATTCCGCGTCAAGCGGTACGTCTCGTCGTTGAGGTGCGTCAGTAGCAATCCACCCTTATTCTCTTCTTGAACACTATTTATTTTTATGAACTGAGCCAGTCTTGCTTTGAATATTGCCCACTCACTATTCTTGTGATCAAAAATAGGCAAATTGCCCAAATAAGCCGCAGCCATGGTTCGAACTACTAAATCTTTTTTTTTTTTGAAGGTAGTTAAAAATCTTCGTCGCCAATGATATGTACGGGAATAGCAAATAACAACACGCTCTGTTAGGAAAGCTGGTTTATTACTAACCGGCGCGCCGCGCCGTGCCAGTTAACACGCGCCGATATATGTGGAGGGGCGCGTATACATCAATCAGACATTGCACCAATTTCTAAATAATAATTTCCAGACCCCCCATTCATAGCGCAAGAGACGCTCCGAGCGTGGCAAAAAAAGAACCATCCGTGGCTGGAACTGAGCGACGTGCACCGCGAGACGACTGAAGGCGTGCGGGTCACCGTCATTCCCTTCTACATGGGCAGCCGCGAGTCGCAGAACTCCGCTGTTTATTGGGTAAGCAATAAAATAGCGATAGTGACCCGCCTGTGTGCGAACAACTTCTTTAATCATCTCAAAATACGCACGAGAACAGTGAACAACCGAAAGTGTTGCGCACATCACCCGGTGAAAACTGGCTACTTGGTGTAAAAAGCTCAGTTGTGGTAATAAATAGTAGACAATAGATAGATGTTTATTTACAGCAAAAATATATAAAAGATAACTATACAAAAAAAGAAAGCATTTTTTGTCATATTATAGTGGTGGCAATGGAATGGCATCATCCTATCCTAATAAGATTATGAATACGAAAGTTTGTGTGTGAGTGTTTGTTACACACATATCTCCGTATCTACTACACTATAATTATAGTTACGTTATTTAAGGGAGCTCGGCTGGTTTGAGTGGGCTGGTACACTCTAAGCGGGACGTCCGCGTCGGTGCAGGTCGTATCACCCCCACTTAGAATGAGCTTGTTTCGTTGCAGTGGCGCTACTGCATCCGGCTGGAGAACCTGGGCGCGGCGGCGGTGCAGCTGCGCGAGCGGCACTGGCGCATCTTCTCGCTGTCGGGCACGCTGGAGACCGTGCGCGGCCGCGGCGTCGTGGGCCAGGAGCCCGTGCTGGCGCGCCACTCGCCCGCCTTCCAGTACAGCAGCCACGTGAGCCTGCAGGCGCCCAGTGGACACATGTGGTCAGTCACTACTAGTTATTACCAGGAGCCCGTGCTGGCGCGCCACTCGCCCGCCTTCCAGTACAGCAGCCACGTGAGCCTGCAGGCGCCCAGTGGACACATGTGGTCAGTCACTACTAGTTATTACCAGGAGCCCGTGCTGGCGCGCCACTCGCCCGCCTTCCAGTACAGCAGCCACGTGAGCCTGCAGGCGCCCAGTGGACACATGTGGTCAGTCACTACTAGTTATTACCAGGAGCCCGTGCTGGCGCGCCACTCGCCCGCCTTCCAGTACAGCAGCCACGTGAGCCTGCAGGCGCCCAGTGGACACATGTGGTCAGTCACTACTAGTTATTACCAGGAGCCCGTGCTGGCGCGCCACTCGCCCGCCTTCCAGTACAGCAGCCACGTGAGCCTGCAGGCGCCCAGTGGACACATGTGGTCAGTCACTACTAGTTATTACCAGGAGCCCGTGCTGGCGCGCCACTCGCCCGCCTTCCAGTACAGCAGCCACGTGAGCCTGCAGGCGCCCAGTGGACACATGTGGTCAGTCACTACTAGTTATTACCAGGAGCCCGTGCTGGCGCGCCACTCGCCCGCCTTCCAGTACAGCAGCCACGTGAGCCTGCAGGCGCCCAGTGGACACATGTGGTCAGTCACTACTAGTTATTACCAGGAACCCGTGCTGGCGCGCCACTCGCCCGCCTTCCAGTACAGCAGCCACGTGAGCCTGCAGGCGCCCAGTGGACACATGTGGTCAGTCACTACTAGTTATTACCAGGAACCCGTGCTGGCGCGCCACTCGCCCGCCTTCCAGTACAGCAGCCACGTGAGCCTGCAGGCGCCCAGTGGACACATGTGGTCAGTCGGTCTGGCTAACGAAAGTGGAAACTGACAAAGCGCGGCAAATTTAAAAAATATCAGCATGGCAGCCCTAAACTGAACTCCACTCTTCTGAAGAGTGCGAGTATAAAATACTCACTAATCATTATAAAAAGTGAGTTTGTGAAGAGTGAAACGCTTTGATTTCACCTGTATTGTGCGAACCGCTAGAGTCTGGAACGCTCTGACTCGGTTTCTTCTCGGCAAGCGTGCTCCATCGTAGACTGCATCGCATTTTTTTTTAAATTACAGAATAAAATAACAAAAAACACCAGCTATCATCGCCTCACTTTAAATATTGTAATTTTAGCCTATTCAGTATTCACACAATATTAATAAATCATATAATTTAACGTACAACCGTTTTGACAATATCGTTGATTTAACTCACGGCTGCAACTTTTAGAATGCTCGTTTGATTATTCCAGGGGCACATTCAGGATGGAGCGCGAGGACGGGTATACCTTCGACTGCCGCATCCCGCCCTTCTCCCTCGAGAGCAAGCCCGACGAGGCGGGGCCCGCGCCGCCCGCGCCCGCCTCGTGACGCCGGACCACTCGACATCGTTACTCGCCAAAAAGCGGCTAACTCACGGATTCTACTTTACCTCTACTTGAATGTTAGGCTTTTCTCTCTCGACTCATTCATGTATTCAAAACTAGCTGCGAACCGCGGTTTCCGGGATAAAAATAGCCTATGTGTTAATCCAGACCATGAACAACCTTCATTCCAAATTTCATGTAAATGCGTTCAGCTGTTTTTGCGTGAAAGAGTAACAAACATACATACTCACAAACTTTCGCGTTTATAATATTTGTAGGATCTTCTCTTCTTTCTCTTCTCTTGTCGGTGGAGCAACTTCCAGGATTGGCGGTCCTCTGCAAGTGCGTATCGACTTATCTGCGCTCGCCCTAATTCGCAATGGAAATTATTGAAAGTTAGTAGCGAGGTTTTGAAGAAAAGATTCGCTTTGCCGCTCAGAAGGATATACAAATTATATGATGGTCCATTTTTATGTAAAGTAGACTGCTTCTATGCTGTAAGAAAATTAGGAACAAAATTAGATTTATTTTTTTAAATCAATTGCATTGGATAGTCCTCGAAGCAGCTGATGATAACAGTATTGGAATGTGTCGGACAATCAAAATTAGAGCCGTGTTTCTTTGTTATATAGGATTATTCATAAAGGGTATGCTAAGCCGAAAAGGGCTCATAGTACTCACCATGGGAAAAATGGGACCGTGGGACCAACCCGAAAAAAAAAATCGCGAAAATTCGCGAAAAAAAAATCAGCTGTTCCATAGAAAAATGTCAATGACACTCGACAAAATGTATGGAACAGCTGATTTTTTGCGAATTTCGGGTTGGTCCCGTAGTAAAAGTTGTTCATAATGATGAGCACTTTGAGCCATTTTCGGCTTAGCATACCCTTTATGAATAACCCTGTAGTGAGATTATCAGATTTTCATACAAATTCATACAAATTTTCATACAAATTGTGATGAATATAGGGTTATTCATAAAGGGTATGCTAAGCCGAAACGGGCTCATAGTACTTATCATTATGAACTACTTTTACTATGAGACCAACCCAGAATTCGCAAAAAAAATATCAGCTGTTCCATACATTTTGTTTGGTGTCATTGACATTTTTCTATGGAACAGCTGATTTTTTTTTCGCGAATTTCGTGTTGGTCCCATAGTAAAAGTTGTTCAGAATGATGAGTACTATGAGCCGGTTTCGGCTTAGCATACCCTTTATGAATAACCCTGTATAGTCTATTTGTGATTCTTTCAGACCAGTCATTATTTTTATTTTATAATTCTTGTAGTAAAAATAATAAACGATTTAATTTATTTATTGCTGTTGATTTTATGAATAGATGTTTAGTATTCATTGCATCCGCTCGTTTATGTAAATTCCTTAGTCGTTTGTAAAATAATTTCTAGATCTGTAATAAATTACAGTATTCTGTTTATGAGTTTTTTATTCGAAGCCCTCTTCATGTTCATAACACTTTGACTGCGGAAAATACATACCTTGTTTTCCTTTGTGCTACGCGAGTGCGGCTGCACAAGCCCGGTGCGTAAAACAACGCATTTGACTATTAGCACACCTAAGGCAAGCGCATGTGATTATTAGCCGCAGTCAAAGTGTCTGAAATTGCGTTAGAAAGCGAAATTTTATAGCACTATAAGTTCTAAACAATCGACCGTTTGGTTGAACTATCTGCGACTCAACTGGTGGGAATTTTAGCTCTTGCCAAGTAGTGTAGGGCCAGACCGCCAGAAACAAAGGGAACTTAACAAAGGGATAAAAGGCTTGGATAAGTTTATAACTGGCCTGTATTACGAAGTGCCTATTCGTATTGTGAGTCGTCAAATAAAACATGTCATGGAGGCGATTTCTCTGCGAGATTTCAAAAGGGTTTAATAGGAGTAAAATTTCACAAATCTATACTAAATTAAGTTAAGCGCGAACCCATTTTGTACATAAATTTCATTATAATATATCAATAAAAGCTATAGCAATCATATTCATCAAATTTTGCTCTAAACTCAGATCAAGTAGAAAGGCAGATAAAGTCCCGCCTTAGATATAGGTGAAGCCACTGCCCTACTGCCCGTGTACGTATACTTCTAGCACATACATATTGACGCATAAAAACTACCCTTATTAGGTACTATTTATTTTTCTTGTCCACGTTCTCTGAGCAACTGACGTAAGAATTGACGATTGACTCGGGTAGTTTTTTTTTGCATTACCTGTATCTAAGGCTGACTTTCTACTTGATCTGAGGCCCTAAATAACATTCCGTAATCTTTCGCATACTTTACCTAGGAATTAATTTCAAGTAGGGTTCATTTTGAATTAAGTAAATTGAACCAAATATAAAAAGGTACTTTATTCAGAAGCAGTGGCTTCATTTTAACTTGAACATTGAAGCCGCGCATTCGACTTCAACGGGTAGCAAAAGCGAGGGCGGTAATCAATTTCTCACTGCTCTCGCCCACTGTCCGCTAATCTCGTCGCCGTAAACGCGGCCTCAAACCACTGACACTACGTCACTAACCAAGTTGGGGCATATCACCGACAGAAATGATAAAACAACCCCTTCAAATACACCATCACCCATCACCACGCAACAACAGCAAGGCACTTATAGTATGGCGCTGACTCTCTGTACAATTTCCCTAAAGTATTTGACATGTTGTAAAACGTTGAGGCCATTTTAAAACGTTTTGTAATGAAATTGACCTTTCTTTGGTACAGTATGTGCTGCATTTTATCACAATAGATTGGCGCAGATTAGAAACTTCATTGGCGCACAATCAAAAAACACTGCAAAATAAGTTTATTTACACTTTCAGGATTGTACCGACAGAGATTTCATAACAAGTATTATTTGTATGCAATTATACAAATAGTATATGAAAAACTGTATTTCTTAAAATTTAATTACGATATACATAAGTACTTTTTTCATTTTATTTTTAAATCTTCTATAATAATCCCAAGTTAAAGGCATAACCAGGCTCAAAAACAACTATACAAGGCTAGCTAAACATAACAAGGTATTTGATTTACAATATAAATTATTTATTATAATAACACTTCAACGATTGTAAAGTACTGAAATACTGCTATTTTGTCCCAACGTTTGGGAACTGCTTTGAACACTACTCGATTTTTAGGTGACCAAGAATGTGTAATTAACTAGAAATAGTTATATTTCGTCTAATACTTTCCTATCTAGACCAGCGAGCCATTCGTCTTAGTAACCTTAGTACTTACGTAATTTTTTACATAAAATTTTATAGTATGTATAGGTAACAATGAAACTAGTTTACTAATAATATACTAGTAAAATCTTCTTGCAATTAGTATTTCGTAGTTCTCTAAGTTCTCTACTTATTCAATGTTTCTCCACATCTCTAAATAAAAGGACAAGCGGACAGAAACGCAAGTCAACGCACTAAGGACCGATTTCACCAACGTTATAACAAATAACTCTAATAAAACTAGGCTGGCTCGGTTCAACGCCTAAACTGACTACAGGCTGAACTGATCGCGTTTAACTTCTACGGTCAAATCGGCCCTTAAGACGCTTTGCACTAAAACTTAACACTGACACAAACATATGTTCAAGACGAAACTAAAGCGTTCCTAGTTAACTACGAAACCCTAAAAACAAATAGTTTCCGTTAGGAATTAACGCGACGTAACCTACCAGTTTGTGCCGACCTGACACTTAAGACAAATAGCTCGCAAGGCTTATACATGGCTCATCCGATTCATTACCTAGCCAACTGAATAATCAAGGCGGCGCACATTTCGAAGAACTCCATAGTGTGGTGGCCCTGCGGCTGCGTGGGCAGAATTAAGGGGGGAGCAATGGGGGAAGGAGTTTCGTCGTCCATATCTTCTCTCTCGCCTGATAACGACTTGAAGTCCAGAAGGTAAGACTTGTAGTCCACTTGGTACAGTTGGAGCGACATCTTTACGTATTTTTCTGTCATTTTGTTCAGGGTGCGTACTCTGAAAAATAATGGCAGAATTTTGCAGATCACATACTTCGGTTACTTCACATCTGTATGTGGCAGACTTCAATCAGCTCTACATTATTAATCAATTACATAATCATATTTTGTCAATAAGCATGGACAGTGACGTAACTTTTGGCACATTATGTAATCCATGAAATTTTGTATTTTAAAGAGACCATCATTTAAGAGCAACATGCAAATATAATTATCGCATAACAGAAAGACAAAATAATTTAGAATGTTCTATTTGAAGACGGTCGTACAAAGTAAAATGCTATTGTTTTCTTGAATGATATTTTATTTACCTGACATGGTAGGGGTTGATGACCTTCCACTCGTAGTCTAGCGCCTTCATCGCTCGGAACACTTCCAGCATGATATCGTTCGGTTTGCTCTGCGACCTGATGCCCAGGTGCCATTTGGCTCTGAAATTATAGAGGAAATGGCGATTTGACGCAAAGTTACCTCTTACAAAAAAGTCTGCTTTCAAACTTTTACATTCGCAAAAAAAATATTACGTGTATGTTTTCCATCCAATGGTTGTCTAAAAGAGATCGCTCATAATGATGCACTTGTGGCACTAGTAAGTAAGATTATTTTGTTTTTTGACTCCAATTTTCTAGAATATGCAACAAAAAGCTTAAGCTTTTCTTTTCAGTCAGCTATTAGTTTACAGTACAGTAGACTTACAGTACAGTAGCTTAACATTTGACATGTGCAAGTAATGTTTTATTTTGCCAGTTCAAGTTGCTGGATATTTATAAGTATTTTGGGATCTTCAATTGCTCAATGATTAATTAATGTGTTAACGTGTACTGCATAAAGCAGCTTTATTACAGTTAGAGATCGTGTGCGGTTGGTAACTTAATTATAATAATAATAATAATATATGTTTTTAGGTTTTTATATAAAAATATTGTAAAAATTTAAATTTAAGAAAAATGAATAAATGAGGGGAGAATAATAATATCTAATATATAAAATTCTCGTGTCACAGTTTTCGTTGCCATACTCCTCCGAAACGGCTTGACCGATTTTGATGAAATTTTGTATGCATATTCAGTAGGTCTGAGAATCGGCCAACATCTATTTTTTATCCCCCTACATGTTAGGGGTAGTCCACCCCTAAATTTTTTATTTTATTTTTTAGACAAAATTTTTATTTTTTGATTTTTTATAATGTGGCATTAAAAAATAAAAAATACATACAACCCTAAATTTTAACCCTTCTATCACCAACCCCTAAATTTATATGGCAAAACAACGTTTGCCGGGTCAGCTAGTGTATGTATAAATACCGTTTAACGGGGGTCCCGCGTGCCTTGTCCGCGGAAGGTTGCGGCGCGGCCGCGGGCGGCAGCGACGAGTCGCGCAGCGGGGCGATCCGCTCCGGGTGCGGCCGGGCCGTGTGTGTGTCGCTCGACGTCGGCGGGGAACTGCCTGCGCCATTACGAGAAACAACTCAAACAAAACGTTGTTCTGTGTCCGAGAGATTCGGAATTCAGTAGGCTGATAAATTGGAAATTCGGCTCGAAGGACCACGTCCTGCACTGAATAATCGCTGCATATGGTGCATTCAGATTATTTACTTACTTATAAATGGCGTAACAAATATCAAATACTAGAATACTCAGGAGCAATGGGTGTAACATAATTTTCAACTTAGTTTAATCATACGTAGTTCCACCGAGTAGCGAGAACGAGAGTAGCGAGTCCCGTAATATTTGGATTTTACTTCTCAGAGGGTTATTGACACTGATTACTACATTCCTGATTCAGATTTCTTTACATTATATCGAAGATGCACAAAATTAGATTGTTTCGTAACGTCAAGTCAATTTCATGTTTCACGTCTCTGCTGTGCTTCGGTGGTGTCTACCGTATTACTTACTAGCAACATAGAAGTCCTTGATCTCAGCCTTGGCAGCTTCGTCGGCTATCCTCTTGTTGTCTATGATGAGATGGTAAGCGATCGCCAACTGGTCGTGGGGGTCGCCGCTCAGCAACGCGTTATGTACCTGTACAAAACAATACCACTAAAATTGGTCGAATGGTAAAATACGCAAAATTTATTTATTTATTTAATGATAGGTAAGCAGCAAAAGCTGATGAGCCTATATCTTGCAGTGTCAAAATGTATTAACTATCTGTCAGTATTAATTTGTCTCTTATTTATTCGTTCACCCTTTGAGAGCAGATCTGTGTCCCAACAATGGGAGGATTAAAGGTTGAGTAGTCTTATTTATTCGTCAAGACAATATTCTCTTCTTTAATCCATATAATATATTTTTATATAAACGCTTTGTAATTATGCGATGATCATTGCACAATGATCGTCGGGTTACCAGAGGCAGTGGCCAAGGTATAGTAAAGATATCTAAGTTTTGCGGGTTTAACTGATCTATCTTGATACGCACCTCATGTTCCTTTACTCCGAACTTATCGCAAACTTCGGCGATCGCCTCCGTGTCTATGACGCTGCTATCCTGGAAGTTGGTGGGATTATGGTTACTTCAGGTGTCTGTGATGACGCTTGGATGCTATTTTGTGTTATTTTATAACGTTTTTGGAAGACTTAAGTTGCTTCAAAACTGACGTTTACAAATTGTTGTTTTGTGAAGCGCAGAAGTGCTCGTAACTCGACTGGGTGTTCGTAACAGATCATCGATGTTAAGCAACGGACGACATGACTGTCGTCTTCGGATGGGTAATCGCGGGTGGCGTTTACAACTACCCGCTACCGTGGCTCTGATGACGAGACACGTTAAATAGTAGGCCCCGGTTGTTTATCCTACGACAACTGCCAAGTCAAGTTAGATGCCTTCAGGCTGCCTAAAAACTCTGATACTAGACTAGCCTCTTGGCCTTTAGAAACTTTTTTTTCTAGCAGCCAAGATGGATTACAATAGGTGCCCATTTTGACATAGGCGAGACCGCGTTACTCGTCTTCACGCGAGTATGAAATTATGAACCCTAATTACTTGACAATAAGGCAGCATTCCGATTTAACAACTCAACATGGAAGGACGCGTGATCCGCGCTGCGAAGCTTCGCCTTGCTTACACTGGTTGCGTGACTTAACATGACACTTTAGTATATTATGAAGCTCTTATAATTATGTAAGTTGCTATTTGCATATTGTAAATAAATAATATGAGTAATGTATGAGGTTACCCTTTTGTATTGTGGCTGTTATCATAAGAATATCTATCAATAGGAAATTTTACAACTACCTGCTCTACTGGCGACGGGAATAGATATCCCGGCAATTCCTTGTGGAACCATTCATGTTTCTTTACATCTTCTATTGAAGCCCTCTTCATTGGATCCACTTGGAGCGTCATACATAATAGACTAACTACGCTTTTATTCAGGTACTCGGGTATGGGAAAAATTCCAGATTTGATTTTACGGAATAGAGTTGGTACATGTTCGTCGTCGAATGGTAAGGTGCCACAGAGCAAGGCATAGAGAATGACACCACATGACCAGACATCGACTTCAGGGCCTGCATAAAGTTTGCCTGATATTACCTGTAAAATAATAAAGTTGCTTTAAGAAAAGATTTAATTAGGAATATCTGGCGAATAAGTTGATAAAATCACACTTAGCAATAACGGCAACTTATTACATAATGTTCAGTTTTTTTTTGTTTTTAGTATAGGTATATAAGAATGAGTACTAACTAAGTATTTTTGTACCTATTTAGTGAATATTTTACTGCAACACTTGTGCACAACATTTTTATCTAAAAAACCTCTCATTGATCTCAGTTGTTGTAGTTATAAAAGAAAGATAAAATAGTTTTGCTTGCAAATGTTACAATGTAGTGAGAAGCAAATGTGAATATACTTACTTCTGGAGCTGCATAGTTTGGTGAACCACAGGATGTCCTCAAGAACTCTCCATCCATCATCATGTTTGAAAGACCAAAGTCGGCTATTTTCACATGCATGTTATGGTCCAAAAGAAGGTTTTCCGGCTTCAAATCTCTGTGCACGATCATGTGCCGGTGACAGTAGTCTACTCCCGATATGATTTGCTGGAAGAACCTGCGAGCTTCATGCTCTTGGAGCTTGCCTCGTTTCACAATGTAGTCAAATAGCTCACCTCCTGACACATATTCCATAATCATGAATATGTCTGTTGGGGTTGAGATCACCTGTAAAAGTTTATGAACATTAATTTAGCAACATTCTGACCGTGGCGACCATACATAGACTAGACAAGTAGTATAGGACAAATTGTCAACCAATATGTTAAGAACCCATTTTCTAGATTTTGTGGAATAAATTAACTCATTTGTTGATTAATCGTTTTTAAGTTTTTTTTCTTAAATCTTATACGAGAGCATATCTGAAGCCTTATCAAATTATTTATGGCGATGATTCAAAGCCATGACAGTATTCAAGGCCAAAACAAAAAGGTTACCTGATATAACTTGATAATATGAGGATGCCTAAACAGTTTAAGATTTTGGATCTCGCGTCTAATCTTCCCCACGACATCGAGTGACTTGATCTTCTGCCTGTTAAGGATTTTTACGGCGACCTTGTGCTTCGTCAGCTGATGCTCTCCTATCTTGACTTTGCCGAAGGTACCAACACCTAAAGTGGCACCCAGGGTGTAGTGCCCTATCTTTACGATCGGCTGGTTGCCGCTTGCTGCCACTGGCTTCTCAGACATCTTTCAGGACTAAAAGAACTTCGTGTGAAGTGTAACGAAAACGAAGATATTAATCACAACCACTTCACATTTGCATGGGGCACTTTTAAACTTTCTCTGAAGCATAAAACTTCAACACGGATTTATTTACAACGTGAATTCACATGGTACAGTCAATTTGAACAATTTAACAATTTATTTACGACGAAGAATTGCAAAAAACGCAAATACCAAAATATCTGAAAATGTATGTAATCAAATGTCACAAGTCACAACACAAATCGAGCTGTCAACGATTAGTGTCAATTTAATTTTTTATCCGTGTGGGCACGTGGGCGGGTTAAAGCTTTTAAAACCAAACTGCTCTAGCTGTCTATGGGCCAGTGCTATTATTTTGGATGGCTGCGTTCTTGCTGATTTTTTTTTTAGAAATCACTGTTTGGCAACATTATTGCTTATGGAAAGGCTACCCTCCCCTCACCCTTCAGTTCCCCGCCTCCGCCCTGTTATTTTTTCTCAGAGCTCGAGATATTGCAGAAAATTTTATTGTTTTTGGAGTTTTTAATGTGTTTTCTGTTTTAATTTTTGGAGTTTATTGTGTAATCAATATGGATAATTGTGGAATATGCTTGAAAACAACAGCTGTAAGTATTTATCTACGTTTTATTGGCGTCCTTTCATCTTGCTCGAATCATTATTTTTTGTTTTCATTACGAGAATGTTACAAAAATAACATCTCTGGAAATATTTTGGGCCACTATTACCACGAAATTGAGAAATATCCTCAAGTTCATTTTGTTACTGTTAAAACGCAGCATCGTGGTAACCGAAAATATTGATAAAAAACATTCAAAACCTGCCCGCGTATTTTTTTTTATTCTCCTTCGGTCGGACGGTCGCGGTGCTTGTTTTTTTACGTCTGGCTCTGTGCCGTATAAAAAAACGAGTGAATTCCTTTTTTTTTATTTGAATAGTGAACCTTGGCATACTACAGTCTCTGTGTAGATATTTTCCTTCAACTTGCTGCTGTACTTGGATGAGTGTTATGACTTGTATAGCTACAATACTTGTAACAAAAACATGAAAATGTGTAGTAATACGATTTCAGTATGCTTTATCTTCAAATAAGATTACAGAATAACTATGTAATTTAACTGTGAACATATAGGTTCATCACATTATCGGATTGTAAAATATGTATTATATTAATAAGCCATTATCAAAGACAATTACAAATGTTTGGTACCAAGAGGTCACTGATAAAAGAGGCATTGAGACTTGAATTTTTTCTGCTACCTACCAAGCTCTATGTATGTATACAGGGTTGTAAGGAAAGGGTATGCTAAGCTCATAGTATCATTATGAACAACTTTTACTATGAAATCGAGAAAATAATATCAGCTGTTCTCAAAAATGTCAATGACAGTCAACTAATTGTATGGAACTGCTGATAATTTTTTCGCTATTTCTGGGTTGGTCTTATTAGTCTCATAGTAAAAGTTGTTCATATTTATGAGTACTATGAGCCCTTTTCGGCTTAGCATACCCTTTCCTTATAACTCTGTATTAAAGACGGCAATCTACAATGTACACTAACTATGATGTTATGAAGATGGACATTAGGTATTTACCTAGAGACATTTTATCTTAGAAAATTACAGCAAAACCATATAAACTAGGAGTAGCATGATAAAAAAGCACACTAAAAATAATTTTATTTGCAGCAACTGTTTGAGACAGGAACGTCAGGAGTTTATGCATGCGTGAAGTGCCAGCCGCTGGTGCCTGAAGTTACCATTGACGATAGTGAAGCTGATCAGGCAGAAGAAGTACAAATTTCATCTAATCAGGTATCTTACATTTACCAAGAAAAAATTTAGACAAAAAAAAACTTCTCTAAATTTTTTCGGGTTGTTATTATAGTTTACTGAATGTTTTAAGTTCTGTGAAACTAGTACAAAAGTAATAAAAAAAGTAGTTTTCAAGTCCTAGCTGGCCGAAGTTAAAAGCGAAGTCCCCAGATAATATTGCTCTGTTCTCAAACAATAACACAAGCTTCAATTATTAGATGAATCTGTAGATTAATTATTATCTATAGATGAGTGGTTGTACTTATGTGTATTGTTTGAAGACAGTAGTTGTTTTGTGGTCCAGGAGGGGTCGGTGGGGGACTCTGGCTACTACTGCAGCATTTGCCACAAATCATTCCAGAAAAACGTGCAGCTGCAAAACCACGTGCGCAACCATCGCGCCGAGCGTCGCTTCGTGTGCACCTACTGCAATAAAGGTAACACAATGCACATCTGCTTGCCAAAACTTCACTCCCAGTGCGCCGCGCCACCTGAAGATAAAGTAGAGTTCTGATTTTTTGCACGAAACAAGCTATCCTATTGGGTCACCGATTGGTGATACAGGAGATTTGAAAAAAAGAAAAAAAATTGTATCGCCGGTTTTGCTCCAGCCTACTCTACACATACGTGATTATCCCGAGATAAGGGAGAGGAGACCCGTATCCAACTGTGTAATCTATACTAATATTATAAAGAGGAAAGATTTGTATTTTTGTATTTTTGGATGTTTGTGTGGAATAAACTCAAAAACTACTGGACCGATTTCAAAAATTCTTTCACCATTCGAATGCTACATTATCCCAAAGTAACATAGACTATTTTTATTTTTATTTTTTTTATCCACAGCAAAGCGTGGCAGGGGAACAGCTAGTAATGGTATATAATGGTATATATATAATGGTATACTGATGATTATGATAGGTCCAAATGCTGGAATGATGACTGTGATAAGTTCCAGGCAAATTGCTCGAATCTGTCATATGATTACAAAGTTTGGAAAAAGATCAGGTAGACTTTTACCTACGAAAAAATATAAATATACCCTGTACCCTGTACCTACAATAAAATAACTTATTGGTGAACTACAGGATGAGTTACGGTTTATGTTTGCTGTACCAGCCTCAAAAGCCACCCTTTAAATATGTGTATAGAACTATAGATCGATATGTGTTCTATGGGTCTCTGTAACTTGCATTGCATGCAAGTTATACTGCCTGAAATAAACGGATTATTATTATTATTATTATAGAGTAAGTACTTCATAAGTACTGTTGTTGCAGCATTTTCCCAGTCCAACAATCTGCGGGCCCACCTCCGTATCCACACCAACGAAAGACCCTTCAAGTGCACTGAATGTGGGAAAGCTTTTACTCAGGTAAGAAACAGTTTACAACTTTTCAATATTACTTGTGTCTGCTAGTGTAAAGACCAGCTAATGAAATCTAGCCCTTATAAATGAAATAAGGAAAATAGTGTTAGTTTTAAAAAGGTTTTATAAGATGTTTATCTCGTCTGGTGATATTTGGCAGTGTAAATTCTATTCAAACTGAGTTTTGATATCATAATTTATCAAGACAACTGTGACACTGCACTTGATCCCGAAGAATTGATCAAACAACTTTAGCAGGCTTTACCAGAGACCACTCGTAAAGCTCGCTTTCGTATCGGTTAAAATCCATTCACAAACTCGTGTATCACCACAGGTGACGAACCTGAACAACCATGTCCGCCTGCACACGGGCGAGCGCCCGTTCGCCTGCCCCGAGCCGGGCTGCGACAAGGCGTACGCGCAGGTCACCAACCTCAACCAGCACCGCAAGCGGCACGTGAACGGGCGACCTGTCGAAGCCACCTACGTCTGCACCATCTGCGGCGACCAGTTCCAGCAGCGGAACCATATGTACACTCACAGGTGATGGCACCACATGTCCACATACATACAGACATAGAGATGTTTGAACCAGCTCTGGTAATGTTTTGACGCTTTTGTTGAGGTTTGGTTGTGTGTCAGAGTTTTGTGCCCGAGTCAGCAGGACTTGACGGTTCTCGTGAGAGTACGAGGTGTCTCGTTGAAAAAGAAAGAGCATGTAACAAAAAACCAAAAAGGGTAAAAGCTGAGAACATGATTTTTTTAACTTCTAGCAATATAATATACTAGCTGACCCGGCGAACTCTGTTTCGCCTTAAAGGCAATATAAATAAGCAGATTTTCGAATTTATTAAGTTAATTTTTTACCTAAATATTTATTTCAAAACTCAAATTTTCAACCATTCATTCATAGACAAAATTACTTCTTAGCTTTTTGAGATAGGCAATGGCTCCATCATTACATTATGATTGATATTTATTTTAAGGGGCGTCTAAACGGGCCATATTTTACGACAATTTGTGTCTGCAATTATTGGCAAATATTGCCCAGCCATCAAAAAAAACATTTTAGTGCATTTTATGGCTGAGCAATCAATTGCAGGCAACATGTTGCAATATGGCTGCAATAGTATGGCCTTTGATTCAGAACCCATGATTTCATAAAAACATTTTGACATACCAAAAAATATGTGGATATAATGCCGGGCCATCCTTAAAATATTGCATAGTGTGGCTGGTATTGCTAGCAATGTTGCCGGCCACAGTATTGCAGCCACAAATTGTCGTAAAATATGGCCCGTTTAGACGCCCCTTTATAGAAATATTTTTAATATTGATTTCTTACAAAAATCAAATTGTCATCCATACGTCACGTTACATAGCTGTCATTTGCGTTTTGTTATTCCAAGTCTGATTCTTTTTTGTTCTACCACGTTTTATAGTACCTGATGTTTTATGTCAAGTCACGCTTGAATGCTATCGAACGGAATAAATAGTATCCTATGTGCGTTTCCTGGCTCTAAGCTACCTCCTCACCAATTTTCAGCCATATCGGTAAAGCCGTTCTTGAGTTATAAATAGTGTAACTAACACGACTTTCTTTTATATATAGAATATAGATTTCAAGTTATGTCAATTGGTTTTAATAGTAACCGTTCAAAAATTTAAAGCACCGATATGTTGTTTCAGACGTGAGGCGCACGGTGAAATCAAGAGCCCTGCGCGACATAAAGAGAAAGTGGTGCAAATTGAAGTGGAAATACCGATTAGCGACACTCAAAGTAAGGACAATTTTTTATATACTAGCTATTTGTGACCTCGGTTTCCCCTGAATTTTCCCAAATTCAAAAGTAGCATATATTATGTTAATCCAGGGTACAAGCTACTTAATACCAAATTTCATCCAAACTTTCACATTTATAATATTATATAAGTAGGATTATTTCGGAGTAAGTTCTCCATTCTTGTACTTATCTATCTACTCAACTTTTAATCCTTCCACTGCTGGGACACAGGTCTACTTTCGAAGGGTGATTAGGCCGTATTTCACCACGCTGGCCAAGTGCGGATTGCTGGATTCACATACGCCATTGAATTTCTTCTCCGGACATTCTTGTACCTACTACTATTTTATTCAGATTCAGATATGTATATTTAGTGAACAACTGATACATTGTATTTTAAAAAAATAATTAACAATTTCCAATTCAATTTCAAATTCTATGCATAACATGACAAATAATTTTAATTAAATGTCAATAGTATTCAATAAAGATAATATTCTGTGGCTAAGTATAAATGGGTCGCTCGTGTGTGGTCGCAGAGTCCCCGGAGGAGCGCGGGTTCTCGTGCGTGTTCAGCACGTGCTCGTCCCGCTTCGAGTCCCCGCGCGCGCACACGGAGCACCTGCTGCGCGCGCACCAGCTGCGCGTGCTGGCCACCTCCTCGCAGCCGCCGCCGCCGCCGCGCCGCGGCCGCCCGCCCAAGCAGCGCCACTCGCTCGAGGTCGAGGTACACTCGCTAGTCGCTACTCTATATACTCGGACTCTGCACGGCCCTCGAGGTATCGTAACGCTCTTGACCAAGCGTCGTGCAGTGTTATTGCCAGGAGTGGTTATCGGTAACACGCCTCCAAATGTCTCGCCATCTCGCTGTTCCAGGTCATTTGGTTCGAGGTTCTAAGTATACTGATTTAAAAATTACGAGCTGTTTTGTAAAAAGGACTACCTACTTAATATGTAAAAGCGATTTCTAACAGACTTGAGGAGTGACAGTGTTGAGGTGTGGGTAAAGTAAACGCGTACTACAATTTGCAAGAAATCTAGTACCATCGTCCGTAACGTAGTAAAAGTAGCACACTCAGTCAGGCGAGCGATTTGCTCGTCTCGTCACTCAATTACATAAAAAAAAAAAAAAAAAAAACAATTCGTTTTATATTTTGACTTATCGCTCTCCCCGTTAACGTGACGCCACTTGAAAAACTAGAAGTTTACTGGCAACACCGACCTTCCATGTCTCTGCTCTTGTATTTGAAAAAAAAAAATAAAGAAAAAAATCTTTTGATGGAGAAAGTATCCTTACGTTACTTTTATTTTGTTTACAGACTTTGCAAGACCCGCTCGAGATCAAGGAAGAAGATTACCATGAGGTATATTAATTCATACTCGATAGCTCACATTTTTAATAATTAAGTAATAATTCAATTAGTAAAAGTACATTGAATTTGAAACTTATTTTAAATCACAAACCAAATTCGAACGCAACAAAATTAATGTACTACACTATAAAGCTAATGTTCAATAATACTAATTAAATATATTATAATAAATGATGATAACTGCGGCTAGAAGATAGGTTAAAACTAATCAAAAGGCTAAGGAGCTAGGTTAGGGTTCGATTTGCTTTCGCCTTAGCCTTCCATTTTCGCCTACTGACTAATATCTCATTTGGATATGCTTTCATTTAGTTCTACACATAAGCTTATTAAAATTAAAAATCTAAAGCACCTGATAAAACAATCTCATCAAAATGCAAGTCCCAGTAAGATTATAGATAACAAAATATTTCTGATATAGTTTTCAATAATTTCTGATTTCATTTTTCTTATCATATATTTTATTTTTAGGTAAAGATTTTGAAGCAGCCGCAGTACTTGCCGAAACTAAAAGTTCAGAGTTTATTCCAGTGAGTGAATGATATCGCGAAAGGCAAACAATGAAATATATCCGTCGAGATCGTACTAGATACGCACATCGCATACGCAGCGCGATCACGAAAATATAGAGAAAATAAGCGCGTTTGATAGTGAATAAAGCTAGGTGTAACTAGACAGGTTTCGCCTACTGATGAGTCAAAGATGAAGTGCGGCGCACAAACAGTCATGGCACAGTCAACCCTTTCCGGTTTACCGTAGCGTAGCGTATATGTTCAAAATTGTATCTGATTTATTGTTTTTTATTTAGAGCTCAATTTTAATATCTCTGTCAGTCTCAAGAATTTTCTAACGAGGGTAAGAGAGACAACGATAATCTCGCACTGGTACATAGGAGGTGCGTGGACAATTTCAAACCTACCTACAAATTAATTCTGGAAGGGTTGACTTTTGTATGGTCTCTTGCACGTTGCGCCTCCGCCTCGACTCACCAGTGGAAGTTTGCGCCAAGGTTTACAGTTTGCTGTGTAAAGCGTAGTATCACAAAATGTCTCTACAAAAGGTACAAGAATTTGGATTTTTAAAATCAAACGACTCGACGTTAGCAGTTTTGGTAATTGTGAATTCTCGCTCTACAAGTTTTTGGCGCGAGTGATTGTAATTGATATTGTAATACAGCAAGCTAACATGAGAGATACTGGCAAGAAGAAAACCTATATATTTGTGATAAAATTTTAATAAGCCGATTTTAAATTACGTCAGAATATTTTTTCGTCTCGCGGTTTTTCGCGTAACATTTTACACATTGACGTATGTCTACATAATTTGTTTTTTGTTTCATCAATGTTTTGTTTTTTAATTACTAGTAAACATAGTCGTCACAAAATAAGAGGCCCGTTTTGACACTTGAGAAAGACCATAGAATGTAACTTGGAACGCTTTTCGCGCATACTTTATGGTAGCATGTAATGTCAAATTATAACGAAACTCTCAAAAACAGTTACGTTCTCAGTCTTTCAAATATTAGTGTTGTAACTTGTAACCAATTAATTATTGAATTGACGATAGCTCAACTGACGATTTTGGCTCATCATCCGAAGAAAATAAAATTATTGAATGAATATTCAATCACTTTCGTTTTTTCTTGTTTTTTTTTTGTGATTGAATGAATGTTATTGTAACTAAAAATATTAAATTAAAGACAAATTGACCTCTCGCACCATTTCGTGTCATATCAATATACCTATAATATTCAAGTTTAGGTTAAATTTTCGAATCGTAACCTTAATCCAATGTACTTTACAATTCAAAATCAAATCGATCAAATACTCATACAAACTTGAATTGATTTATCGTGAGTATCGAGTACCGAGTCGTATGTTACGTCACTAGTTACGTCGCAATGACAAACGTCAAAACGGGCCTCTTATTTTGTGACGACTATAGTATTAAAAACCACTCGAGAAGTAACAAATTCAGATTTTACAATTCGATTTTTTAGAAACTCAAGTTGTAGTTATAATTCTATCAAGCTAAGCAAAGCATATACTCGTAGATGAACAACTGCACCCAATTGTATTGCACAATTTGTATTATTTCATTTGATTGTGGCGCTATAATCTGTCTTTTATATCTCTTTCTTATTGATTTTATTTTTACGAAAACAAAAAAGAGAACACATTATATCAGATCAACTTGTATCGACAGTAGAATTATCATGTTCTTCGCTGCCCTCTAGCCAAGTTGCAATACTATAATCGAATTCTATAGAAAACTATGACAATGTATCTATAGATTTGATATTCTAATGTAGAAATGTCATTCCCATACATTATCCTAGTTTTCTATCGTTTCGATTATAGAATTGCAAGTCCTGTGTTATCGATGGACGTATCTCGCACGAATTGACACTTCACGTAATGCTAAGAAATAGTGTATGTTACATTATCGAGTTAGTTCAAAATCGTTTGAATCATAACTTAGGGCCAATTACATAAGTTAATAGTAATTTTATGAATAAGATATTCACTTAGTTTTAACATTAGCTTTGTATGATATCGCCTGGTGCTTTGTTGTGGCATTCACGTGCCATCGAGATTAAGGATGGAAAAATTGTGAGCAGAGGTTTGGCTTAGGTACGAATTAATTAAGACGAGATTTTTGTTGAAAGTTTGTTGCTATGTAGCGTACAGTAATTAGTATCTAATGATAAAACTATAGATAGATAAATTCTTTAATATTCACACCATAAATTACAAACAAAAGAATTATAACACCTAAAACTAGTGCGACAACAGGCGGCCTTATCGCTAAGAGCGATCTCTTCCAGGCAATAATGTCACTTTCAACGCAGACGGTGGTATCAATGTGGTATCAGCGCGAGCGTCTGTAAAACCCACATTCGGGGCCGCTTTTACGTCTAATCTAACCAGTGCGAATGAGACAGCGATTACATCCTCCTCCTCGCACGCGTTGAGCGGCTGGGTCACTCGTGCTAAACATCCTGAAGTGAACCTTCGAGACTAAACACTTTAACTGCTGCTAATAATCACATACACACTTAAGGCAAGCGTCTTAAGTGCGGCTAATAGTCAAATGCGTTGTGTTTTACGCCCCTGGCGTGTCTAGTCGCATTCGCGTCGCACAAAGGAAAGCACAAGGTATGTGCTTTCCGCAGTCAAAGTGTTAAATTGTTATTTATTCTCTGTCGCAGGTTGAGATCTTGGGATAACCAAAAGATGACTAATGTCGAGAATCAACGACTACTAACCCCATAGACGCCTAATATAGCCTACATTAAGCAGACCAAACATTTTAAGACAACGCATGAGCTAAAAAGCGTTTATACAGACAGACCCTTACGTTACTCGAATTAGCGTTCAGTATCTTAGCAATATTTCTAAATAGTATTACGAATGAATTTAATGTATAATCCCCAGTTTGACTTGTCTAAAGTCGTAAATAGGTGCTTCGCACATAAATCGTAATATACATTAGTTTTTATTTTATATAAGTATTCAATGATAAAATACAAAAACCCGAACTGTTACACAGATATATTTCTAATAAAAACCCCCGAGAGAAAATCAATACTAAGTAATTTTAAATAGTACATAAATATATTAGCCAAACCCTGTGCAACATACTCTGTAATATTTTTTTTTATCTTGTTAGCGATTTAAAAGATTTTTGAATAACCTTATCGTTAAAAGTATTTACTTCGAGATAAATATTTGGTATCCGGAAAAATACCACTGTACATCATAAAAACGACTGAAAATAGAAGTTTGGTCCTAAACGTACTGTATTTTAAGACTAACCAAACCACCCGCACCCTAAATTACTTTGTCAATCGATTGTATTGTACAACTATTGTTTCCGATGTTTGCTGATGCCCGATATCAATCTTGAAATACTCTTAAAATTTTAACTTGGATGCTTTTATGTAAGAAAAGAGACTTAAAAACCATGGTCCCAATATAACATTATTAATATTATGGTAGATTATGAAAGTAAATTTTAAAACACTCGCAGGGTGGCCCAATCTTTAAAAATATCAACCTCAAAAAATCTAGTGGCCTGTGGTATTACTTAAGAAAAACGTGTGAAGTATACAAGGTTATAAGGAAAGGGTAGGGAAAGGGAAGGGGGGAAGGGGGGGGAAAGGCGAAAAGGGCTCTTAGTACTCATCATTATGAACAACTTTTACTATGGGAGCAACCCGGAATTCGCGAAAAAAAACAGCTGTTCCATACATTTTGGCGTGTGTGATTGACATTTTTCTATGGAACAGCGGATTTTTTTTGCGAATTCCGGTTTTATTTTATAGTAAAAGTTGTTCATAATGATGAGTTCTACGACCTTTTTCGGTTTAGCATACCCTTTTCTTATAGCCCTGTATTGGATGTTCGGATAGACGAAGGACGTCAAAGATGCGTTAATTTAAGGCTCAACTAAAACAATATCATAGTTCTGTGCGTGACAGTAAAGTATGGATTTTTGGGCGCGACCACACGCCCAAAAATGACCAGCGTTTAGCGAAGTTTGGTCACTGACCTCTTAAAATTAACTGCTTCTGTCAGCTAATTAGGTCAGCAATACCAGTGGATTTATTATCGGGACGGCTCGTTTAAATTTAAGTTAATTATTTTTTACATTATAGTTGGATGTCCCTTCTAAAGTATGTCCGTCGTCTAACCAAACATCCTGTATAAAGTAACAATGTAGATGCACGTTTAAAAGTATTAGAAAATTGATCTCTAAAATTGGTTCTCGAAATCTAAAATGAAAATATAAGATTTAGATTATTAGAGTTAAATATATTAAATAAATCATAATAATTATACATTAAATATTTTGATTATTATTTACGTAAGTTACTTGTATGATAGTATATAAACAGTTTTTAAGTATCACTGTATATAGCAGAAATAAGCTTATTTTTATGACGTCCATGGTTTCTAAAATTCTACATCGTTTATTTACAACAAATATAAAAAATAGTGCAACCGACTCCTTGAGTTATCGACGTGTCGAGCATAAGTCTAATTGTAAAGATCATCACTATGAAAGGATTTATTTGTACAAGTCGAATATTAGACATGCTCGGTTTATAATGGAATAGGCTCTTAAATCTTAATCTATAGAAATACCACGGAATAGGCAAATACAGGGTTATACGGAAAGGACTCAGCTAAGCCGATAAGGACTCATAGTATTCATCATTATGAACAACTTTTACTATGGGACCAACCCGGAAATCGCAAGAAAAAAACAGCTGTTCGATAGAAATACATATATCAATGACTGTCGACAAGATGTATGTCACAGCTGTCTTTTTATCCGCGGTTTCTGGCTTGGTCCCAGTAAAAGTTGTTCATAATGATGAGTACTATGAGCCATAGTCTGCTTAGCATATCCTTTCCTTATAACCCTGTACATATATAGTTAAATTTAAGTACGTCCACTTTTTGGAGTTGGTTGGACATGTTTTAGCTATACCTAGTTTTAGGCATATGTACTACAATTAACTAAAATAGTTATTAAAAGACAAATATTTAACAACAGGTTACACTAATTGGGGAAGGATTTCTAATAAACTGTAGTGTAGGTACGTACTCGTATTTTGTTAGGAGGAAAATAAACCAATAACATTGTATGTTTAATTATTATTTGCCGAAAACAACAATATAATTGTCGTAAGCATCGGGTAATTCAGTAATAACAAGACATTGAAAACAGTTTTAATTTTTTATTACATATATAATAATCTGGATTTTTACACAATGTATGTTTGTGTAGTTTTTATTTTTTAACGTTTTAATTGGTACTTAAAAAAGGACACGATTTTTAGAGCTGCGATCACACCAAGGCAACATTGTGCATGTGGCATCCTACGTAAAAACTTCAAGAAGCGAAAACAAATAAAAGCACTGCTGTTGAAATAGTCAAAAATGCATTGGTCCGAAAAAAAAAGGCTTGATCCGTCAAGTACGAGAAGGTAAGCAAATTCCGACATTTATTATATGACAGTTAACAATAATAATGCCACAAACCCACACGCCGTTACTCTGGTGTAGTGTCAGCTTTACATTTTATGTATATTAACTCATAATCGTACCTAATATAATATATGTACCTATGTATGTGCTTAGATTTAGCGTAAGGTGCAAATGTTCCTATGAATGTATAAATATCGGTTCGAGTACATGAAATGGTTGGATATGTAGTATATAAATATATTCATTATTGTCAGTTTATCAGTAATTTTTCTATTGTACGTGAAATTAATAAATTACGCTGTATAATAAAGTTTCGTTTTATTGTAGCCTAGTGTGGCCAAGTGCCAAGGGTTTGAGTTCAATGAACCTAGAAAAGTAAAAATGGAATATACAAAAGTATACTACTCAACTTTACCAGGTTTTTACATAATTTTCACACGCCTTACTCAAATTTGTCTGCAAATATAAATTTACCGGTAAAACAACTAGTAACTATAGTTTTTGTTTATCAAGATTTATCCTTAAGTTGTATCTGTAATTCTTATTATGTAATCGACTGAGTCCCGCAGTACCAGTTTTAAAATCTCAGCCGACAACCATAAACAGAAGGATTATAATTGATCTGGAGTGTACACATATGCTGACCTGCATACACCCAGTCTTGTAGCAAAAACAATGTCACAAAAGGTCATGAGCAATCCTTGGTGATTAACCGGTTTCACATTGAATGCTGCAAAAAATATAAAATGTGGCTAAAGTTTCGGCTGTACATCATTTTGTCTTGTACGTGCATCGCGACGGCTCTTCTAAGACATACAGGTAGGTTTAGGGCAGGTGAGGTATAATAAATTAAATTGATTACGTGCAGCACTTTCTGATCACCTGTGACCATAACAAACCTAGAAATAAATTCAACACGCATTGTGCCTACCTGCCTACCTGCATTCCAAGGTAATTTAGAAGGAATATATGGTAAGATTTATATGCATGTGCAGTTGTGCATAAAGTTCAGTGCTACCCTACCAGTATATATTGAAATCGTTCTTGATAAAATGTTCCAGACTCCAGTTGATTTGCGTCCAGCCACCACGTTAAGGATTTAAAAAATCAGGTAAGACAGATCTTGTTAATTTGTATTTGAGAGCAGAAGAAAGTAATTTTAAAGTACGTTAAGTTACAAATTTTAAAAGCTTGAAAAACTACGACTGATATAAAAAATAATAATAATAATAATTTATGTAAAATAGAGATATCGGCGCAGATTTTAGAAAGCTTAGGTATATAGTAGGTATACTTGAAAAAATGCCTTCTGAATTCTATTTATTATCATTAGGTTTTGTAATTTTGTGATTTTTCCTCACTTTTCCGAGATGTCGCTACCTCATGATGCATACCACTGTCCACTTGGGCAAACTAGCAATCATAACAAAACTTGCTGTTTAATTCAAACATACTGATATACAAGTACATTATGTCGGTTGCTGCTACGAACACTATCGAAACTGCAAAATCACGATTTTCTTTCGTTATACTAATTATGGAATATGTAAAAAAGTTTAAGAAAAAACAGAAAATTAAAAAAATAAATATATTAACATTTTAAAAATCAAATAAAATGGATGTCACACATTTTAACTTATTAATTTAGGTCTAATTTTGACTTTAAATTGCTCTCCTGTAAAAAATACCATTTGCAGTTTTGATATTGTTCGTAGAGGCAGTCGATATGACCATGTAAATTAAAACAAACTGTTTAGTACTTATTTAAGTATTTGGTGCAGTATGGATCGTTGGCAAGGCAAGGTGGCGGTGGTAACGGGCGCCAGCGCCGGCATCGGTAGCGCGGTGTGCGTGGCGCTCGCAGACGCGGGGCTCACCGTCGTCGGACTCGCCAGGAGGACGCATTTGGTCGATGTAAGGCCACTTGTTTTTACTGCTTTGTAGGTGTAATCCGCCATGTAGTATGACGGATGCTAAGAAAAACTGAACAAAAAAATTGTTTTTTTTTTTACGGGGAAAATCGTACCTCTAATAGGTAACACACCCCTAAATCTACTTACGGAATAAACGAAGCGCCTTCGATATGCCTCATACATAATGTCTCCCACAGAATCTAAAATCCGAATTAAAAGGAAAGGGCTCAATTTGCTCGCGACAGTGCGACGTGTCCAAAGCAGAGGACGTGGCAGCCTCCTTCACATGGGTCGACGAACACTTTGGCGGCGTAGATGTGTTGGTGAACAACGCTGGCACTCTGCATGATGGACAGATAACTGGTTAGTGGGTAAATCTAAAAAAACAAGTTAAAAATAATCCGATTTCTGAAATAAGAAATAACATGAGATATGCGGGGTTTTCCGTGAATTCTCAGTTGTTTTAAATTTTTTGGAGTAAAATCATCCTGTGCTATGATGAAGTGAAACATAGAATTTGAAAGTATTGTGATGTATTCTTGATAGCTAATAAATTATTACATTTTCAGATGTTGGCAACAATACGTTGTCCGAGGAAGAGATATCGGCCACTATTGACACAAACCTCAAGGGCCTCGTATTTTGTACGCGCCGCGCCGTTGCCTCCATGAAAAGGAGGCGTTTTGATGGTCATATTTTTAATATTAGCAGGTACGTACGCCAAGTAGCCGTATTTATTGTAGGATAAAAGGAAAAGTGAACAAGAACCTAATTAGCGCGTGACCGTGACAGAAAGAGATTATACCCAGCAGCAATCTCTTTCAATTTGGAAAAGTTCGCTCTTAGCGATGAGACCGCACTTTGCGACTGTCACATTTTGTATTTACTATTTTTTTATGAGAGGAGAAGAATGTGTTCTAAAGAGATGGAAGGAATACTTCGAAAGTTTGTTTGAGAAAGAGGATATGCAAGCAGAGACCCCACCTGGAGACATGCATGAAAGTTGCGATGAAAGTGAAATTAGTATGGAAGAGATTGTAGAAGCGATGAACAGTATGAAAGTCGGCAAAGCTGCTGGGTATGATAGGATTACGGTCGAGATGCTGAAAGCTGGACAGGGCCTGGTAGCTAGTCAGCTGTACCGCCTTTTTAACCTTTGCTGGAGGAGCGGCAAGGTACCAGTAGACTGGTGCAAGGCCGTTATCGTACCGCTGTATAAAGGAAAAGGGTCGCAGCAAGACTGCAAGAACTACCGAGGCATTAGCTTACTCAGCATTGTCGGTAAACTGTATGCAAAAGTGTTGATTAAGAGAGTGATAAATGAAACTGAAGAGAAGATGTGGGATGTGCAAGCGGGATTTAGGAGAGGAATGGGTTGTACGGATCAGGTTTTTTCCTTACGAAGCATAACCGAAAAATTCTTGGCTCAAAGTCAAAAGGTTTATTGCGCATTCGTGGACTTGGAAAAGGCCTATGACAGAGTGGTGAGGGATGAATTGTGGTCGACCTTGTCTATGTATGGGGTAGGCAGCTCCTTGATACAAGCGCTGAAATCACTTTATGTAGGTTCCAGTGCTTGTGTTAGGGTAAACGGGGCTTACACAGACTGGTTTAGCATCGAAAAAGGTGTTAGACAGGGATGTGTAGCCTCGCCGGGGCTGTTTAACCTATTTATAGACAATTGCTTGAAGGATTTGAAAGAAAGTGCGTATGGGTTAAGAATGAATGATTTAACTGTCAAATGCCTCCTATACGCTGATGATCAAGTTATATTAGCATCATCAGAGGAGGAGTTGCAGGCGATGGTTGATATTATGCATGGTGCCCTAAAAAGCAAAGGTATGAAAATGAATGTATGTAAGACGAAAGTAATGGTTTTTGAAAGAGAAGAAAGTATGTCGAATTGTAGAGTTATGATTGAAGGAGAAAGAGTGGAGCAAGTGAAAGAGTTTGTTTACTTGGGATCAAAGTTTACGAGAGACGGCAAGTATGATTGTGATATTGAGCGAAGAGTGTTGGCAGGAAACCAAGTGAATGGAGCCCTGCATAACTTTATGAGCAGCCAGAACGTATCGAAAAGGGCACGATTGGCTGTACATAGGGGAGTGCTGGTCCCCACACTTATGTATGGTAGTGAATGCTGGGTTTGGCAGAAGAAGCATGAAAGTAAGATTAATGCTGTGGAAATGAGAAGTCTGAGAAGTATAGCTGGAGTGACATTGATGGATAAGTTGAGGAACAGCGTGATAAGGGAACGTTGTGGTGTGGTAGAAGATGTAGTGACAAAGATAGAAAAAGGGATGCTGAGATGGTTCGGACACGTAGAGAGGATGGATGAAAGACGATTGACGAAACAGATTTATGAGGCGAGTGTGAATGGACAAGCTGGTAGAGGTCGACGTAGGCGAACGTATCACGATCAAATCGAAGACGTTCTCAGTAAAGGCCACGTAAAAAGTACCCGCAACCGACGAGCTTGTATGAAAACACTTATGAAAGTAGAAGAAGCGAAAGACACATGTCAGGATCGTAGCAAGTGGAGGGATGTAGTCTCTGCCTACCCCAATGGGAAAGAGGCGTGATAATATGTATGTATGTATGTATTGTATTTACCTCTAATGGTGTCAAAGTGTCATTGTTGTACACCTAGCAGTGAGACGCACAATATTGTATCGCATAATATTGACCTCGAATCGAATAATCCATCGATCGAATCGAATGAAAATCGAATTATTTTAAAAATTGACATTTACTTTTTTTTTCATTTTTACTTTGGCTTTGTAGGGCAGTAAGTGTAACGATTTGCTCTTGTGTCCAGCGTGGTCGGGCATTACGTGCCAAGAACAGCCACGTTCAACGTGTACCCGTGCACCAAGCACGCCGTCACCGCCTTCGGAGGCTCGCTCGGGAACGAGCTGGCGCACTTCAGGAGCAAGATCAAGACTACGGTGAGTACTGCGCTGGTGTTGGGGTAGAGAGAGGGGCAGTCGCTCTAGGCGCCAGGTGACAATAAATAAATAAATATTTGTTGTTTACATCAAGAAATTACAACACATATACAAAAAGACTTAATGGTAAACATACATAAATTGTGCAAAGAGGGCGGTAACACCGGGTCCTAAACTAAGCAGAGCCTGTGTCTTATGCAAACTCCGGCCAGTTACCAGATCCTGTATGACGCTGGGGTTTGTACACATGACCCATCAAGGTTTACAGAGTTGAATATTTATTTACAAAATACAAATTTGGATATTTGTTGAGCTTATTTTTATAAGCTCGCAAAAATCTTAATCAATTTTTATATCAAAATCGAGGGTAGGTTTACTCTGGATATAGGAGCACTAGTTTACTGACTACTTATAAATACATAAGAATATACTATAAATATAACGGTTTCTATAGCATAGATGGCGGCACCACAAATTGCAGCTAGGTAATAATTTAGCTCACTTATAGCTCTGCATTACTTTTTCCTGTAGGTATCAGAGACGCCACAGAATACCTACTATCCCTTTGCATTGCATACAAAGTCACATACGCTCAACTAACACTTAGCCCAGAGACTAACTTCAATTTGAATTAGACAAAAAATAAAATATCTCTTCGGTTAGCAATCGCGAAATCGGACCGGGGGCGGCGGTGTCGGAAGTTAAGCGTTGTGCATTCAGTTTTTACCTACTTATATATTGGTATAGATAAAGTTTACAACAATAAAACACGTATGATATCACCATCATAAACAAAAAATGCAAAAACCAATACTCTGCTTGACTTTGTTAAATGATATCTTAGTTAGAAGTTACCTACTATTTATGTAGGTAACCTGTAAATGTTTAAATAAAAACATTGAAAATAAATAACAAGAAGTGGACAAGAAATGGTTTGACGACCCTTGTATGGATTTAAAAGCGAATATCGTATGCAAGCCATTTCCCATATAAAAATCGCAAGGTGATGTAATAACATTGATCTCTGAGTGTAATAATGTTGCATAACGCCACCTACCTACTCGTATCTGCGTTGGAGGAAACTGAGAAACGTAAAAAAAATGATATGCCAGCAATTATAATATGTTAATTATAGAGGAACATTACTTTAACAAGCGGGAATGTTTTGTTTACATGCATACCAACAGATAACCGACGTTTCATAATGCATGTACTCGTATCTATAGCTATACCTATTTAGTTGTAGGTATGTACATGTACAAACGATACATATTTTTCGTATTAGAAACCAGTCGCGATGGAAATAATAACTTATTTCTCAAAACTCAGTTTCACACGTCGGTTACATTTTGCTAGAGTTAAATCATAGTACCTAAAGCTAATAGTTCAGCCCAATCGAGTCCCATGCAGTAAAATGTTGGAAAAATTTCGTATTCAATAAGTTCTGAACTGATCTGCCACATTTGGTGCCACTAACTACTGTTAATGTGGTACAGAATTACGGGAACGATACTTATACTAGATCTATCCATTTATAAACGAAAAAAAGAAATTTAAAATTTAAAAGCAATTACATGCGTATGTTACAGTTTCAAGAAATGCCCAGTATGACGCAAAAGATACGCACAGTATACGTATGCTGTGCGTATCTTTTGCATCATACTTTTCAAAATACTAAAAATAAATTAGGCCGAAATAGTTTATTACTGACATGTTAGGTGTTTTGCTATATTAGCATCTCTTTTTATAAATGTTCGAAAGTGCAGTTCCAGATACATGCCTACTGTAAATGGATGGGCACTGGTTCTCAAACTCGCAACCTCGCAAGTGAGATTATTATACCACACTTACAGTTAGGAAAGCGGTCACTCAGTTGACCCAACCAATACAAATTAAGGAAATCAGTTTAAATTTCTAGTATTTAGTTCGTAGGTATTATACCTATAGAAGGAAGCAGGGTTATAATTAGCCAGATGAGAAAAAAAATACTTTGCTCTTTCTTCATTATGATTTTTTAACAAATTCATCTCTACTTCACACAGTAAAGTTATGTATTCGATAAGATTATATAAGACTCTTTTATGATAGAGTCTGGTAGAAAGCAAGCCAGTGCCTTAGCACTGATTAGAAGTCACCGCGTCGCCTTCATAAAGATATCAATACCAGAAACACTGGTATTGACACCAACAACGCTTAATCAGGATAAGCATACTCTTGAACCGGTGCTTTTTACTTTGGTCCATCAGAGCATATCCCCTGGATTGGTGACCACTGCCCTGGCAGCGGGGCTGATAGAGAAGCTCGCACTCCCCGTGCTGGAGCCGCGTGACATCGCCGCCGGCGTGCTGTGGGCGCTCTCTACTCCGCCTCACGTCAACGTACGTACCTATACTTGTGACGTCCCAGCATAATATATATCATAATATATCATACATGATGATATTAGACAGATCCTGGTTCCATAGAATTCTCCCTATTACATAGAGACCTGCTTCATAGGTAGTCATGGGACGGCGATACGATTCGTTGTGGCCGTAGCGCGACGCTCTCCGACTTTTCGCGTTTGTGTTTGCAATGCGGCATCGTACCTTGTAAATATGGTGCTGCTTACGTAAGTCGGTTATGCGTTAGGAACGGTACTGCACCGCATAATTTAGTAATCGTATCAGCGCCGCTGCCGTTGCACCGCTGCCGCAACGCATCTTGTAACCGGGCGCTTACTTTTAAGTATCCCCTGTCTTTTGCACTAGTACCTACTCTATAACTTGTTTTGCTAATTCGGGTTTCTAGTTTTTAAAATATTTTTGGGTCTATCATAGAACCATACCAAATTCTATCTAAGTACTTCCATCCAGTCAGCTGTTTTACCTTGATACAGTGACTGAGTAAGCACATTTTCAAGAAACTACGCGCTATCCGCTAAGTTAAACAGTTGGCATTTTGGTTTTCAGATTACCGAATTGACAATCAACGCTGTGGAACAGACTTCTTTGTGATCTAGTGTAATTAAGGAATAATAAACTTAATTTTAATACTATATGTGTTTTTACTTCTGCCAAGAACTTACTTACTTCTGCTTCTGCCTTCAATCACCTGTTGAGGACTTCTAGAATTATTCATGTTGCTTGTAGTTTGTATATTCGTCATAAATCCGTATTAAAAAAGATATTTAAGTTTAAAGTATGCTAAAAACTGTTATCTTGTATTCCAAATGAATAATTTACATTTTGAAGATATAACATTGTAACATCCCAGAAGGTATAGGTACCTACCTACAATATTCATTGAGATTAGTATATTTATAAAATGTGTTACTTATTCTGCACGATACAATACGTATGTATAGATAGGTAGTAAATGCAGTAAAGTCGGATCACTTCCTCCTCTCACGATCATTCAGCGGTGCGCCGGCGCAGCGGTCACGTCTTTGATTTACTTGATTTCGAGCACAGAAATTTATTACATTTTTCAAGGTAAGAAAACATTATTTACTATTTAATTATTATTTTAACAGATCTGAGATATTTACAGGTAACTTTATGGAATTGATAAATATGTACATAAGTGGCCTTATTATTACCTACACGTAATTACAAAATAATTACAAGTATAATTATTCTAGATATTTAAATGATTGTTTACTTTGTAGTAGGTATCTAACTAAGTAACTAATCTCGTTACGTATTTTTCCTGTGGCCAATGCATGGAATTATATTGTATGTATTTTGTAGTATGAATCGCTGGCAAAGCAAGGTGGTGGTGGTGACGGGCGCCAGCGCCGGCATCGGCAGCGCGGTGTGCGTGGCGCTCGCAGATGCGGGGCTCACCGTCGTCGGGCTCGCCAGGAGGACGCAACTTATCGATGTAAGTTTTATCAAGGGGCTAACGAACCTCAAGTAACATAAATACCAAATTTGTTTGTGTCATCATCATATGCAACCTTTAATCCTCTCACTGCTGGGAGGTCTATCCTCGAAGGTTGATTAGGCCGTATTCACCACGCTGGCCAAGTGCGGATTGCTGGAATTCACATTCGCCATTGAATTTCTGCTTCTAATTTTGTAGCTTAATTAATTAAATATTTCTGTGACAAATTACAATTTACAACTTTTGATAGATAAGTATTAAGTACGTAATCTACCTTCCACAATTTATTTTTTTAGGGTTCGTTGGGGGACCTTTATACATAGTTCATTGGTCTTTGTCACTTCCGTTCAGTATTTGTATTTTAGACTTCGTGGTTAATATCTTTTCAGTAGATAATGCGATACTTAATAGTATCTGTAGCACAAAATAAATAATAGTTAGGTATAAGTAGTCGATATAAAAAGGTGTAGGAAATGTCCAATAGACAGACCTTGGTAGGTATAATACGGTTCAAACTTAATGGCTGCTGTGGAATGCGTTGCAACCGCACTAACGTCAGCGTACACCTATTATTCAGTTTTGCGCAACGTCTCGTGCGTAACTTTACAGCCGCCATAAAGTTTGAATCGAGTTAAAGTTGACAAAAGTAAGGTAAATTCAAATATAACATGTTTTACTTAGTTAAATAATAAAATAAAGTTATCTGTATACTCCAGGAACTGCAATCGCAAGTGAGTGGTTCTGGGCGCATCGTGTCGCGGGAGTGCGACGTCGCTGACGAGAAGTCGGTGGCGGCCGCTTTCCGCTGGGTAGAGGACACGCTCGGCTGCGTGCACGCCTTGGTTAATAATGCTGGGGTCTATCATAATGGACAAATCACTGGTAACTATCGTCAGAAGGCTACCCGTGTCGACCCTGACGACAGCGCATCCAAGGTCAGACAACTCCCTCACACATATCCCGAAAGTTGTCTGGCCGTGGACGCGCTGTTCCCTAACTATGCTCATAAAACTGAGGCTTAGTGAGCCTAAGCCAAAACCGTGGTCAGAACAATGTTATAGCTGTATGATTAAAGTTTGTAAATGAAATTGATGTATCTTTTTTTAAATTCAAATGTTCTATAATCTCGGTCAAATGCATTTTTGAACGATTTTATTCTGATTTGATTTTATTGCAGACGTGGGAGATAATCCTCTGAGCGAGGCTGCGCTTCTGTCCACCATCGACGTAAATATAAAAGGTCCCGTGATCTGTACGAAACACGCTGTCGCATCAATGAAGAAACACACCTTCGACGGACACGTCATCACAATCAACAGGTAGAACATACTTAAAACATAAAATACTACAATAATGCTTTATTTCTAACTATTTTAAAAAATCATCAAAATTTAGCTAACTTGTGATACGACCTAAAATTAGCATTGTATATTATATAGGATTTGTTGCAAATTCAAAAATAAATATAATATTACAATTAAGTAGATATTCAGTTACGTACCTACTCCGCGCAGAATTCAGAATTCATGCTACAAGTAGGTACGTGCATTTTTGTTATAATTAAACACGGGAATACTCACGTAAAAATTAAGTCGTAGTAGACGACTTAATTTTTACGAAAAAAAACCACAAAAAAAAATGTGTGAAAACCACGTTAGTTTCCATAGGTACGAGTACGTGCAAGTGATACAACTGATACAAGTCTATTTTAAGCTATGTTATGCGCAAACAGGATCAACTGCGCATTCTGGTCCTGACAACTAAAATGATGACGATTAGCTTACCTACGCTAACTACAGGGTATGCTAAGCAAAAAAGGGCTCATAGTTCTCATCATTATGAACAACTTTTACTACGGGACCAGCCCGAAATTCGCAAAAAAAAATCAGCTGTTCCATAGAAAAATTTCAATGACACTCGACAAAATGTGTGGAACAGCAGTATTTTTTTCGCGAATTTCGGGTTTGTACCATAGTAAAAGTTGTTCATAATGATGAGTACTATGAGCTCTTTTCGGCTTGGCATACTCATTATGAATAACCCTGTATATGCGAGATCTTTTTGAGATATTTGCCATATCAGGTCCGAAGACAATGGATGAGTCCGCAGGAATGCTAAAGAAGGCGCGCTGAACTAGAGACCTAATACTCGTAACAGCAGTAGGCGGAAAATAATCGATTGACCATACCAACTACACAGATTATGCAAGAGAATCTGGGAAAACTGTACTTTCTAAGTTTACTGTTCTGTAATTTTTTTAAATATCTGATCTATACTATATATCTATCATGTGTTATGGTTAGAGTAAGGGTAGCACCGTCTTGGTGTAGTACGGTTAGAATTTTATAAATAAGAAAATTGATAACAACAGTTAAAATTAAATTTAAAAAACCCCCGACGAAACTTCGCTAAGAACACTCCTGACTATAATTCACCCTTCAAACAAAATTAAAATCAGTTCATCCGTTCGGGAGCTACGATGCCACGGACAGACACACACACATATACATACACAGACAAGTCAAACTTATAACACCCGTCATTTTTCCGTCGGCGGTATAAAAGTCATTCCAGTTGTCGGTAAATAAAGCAGCACAATGTTTGTCGTAGTATCGCGGGCCACTACGTGCCCTTTCTGCCGCAGTTCAACGTGTACCCGGGGACCAAGCACGCCGTCACCGCCTTCTCACTGTCGCTGGCTGGGGAGCTCGCGCATTTTAAGTCGCTCATCAAGACCACGGTCAGTATTTTTCGATTTTGGGTCTGGTGTGATGTAGAATACGGTCGCTTACCTTTCGAGGGTAGACCTGCCCCCTAGCCGAGTTGTATGTTAATTATGTAATCGCAAGCGTTATAGAAAACTAAGACTGTCCTACTAGCAAAGTTGTAATTGTTGCGAACCCTAAAAACGAAGATTATTAGCTCCAATAGTAGACAAAAAGAGCTTTCGTTTCCCGACTAACTATTCCATCCATTTTTATTCCACCCATTACTATTCCAGAGTATATCTCCGGGGTTGGTAGCAACAGCGATGGGTGGCGAAGTGACTGCAGGAGACGGCTCGCGGATACCGGCTCTGGACCCCAAGGACGTCGCTGCTGCGGTGCTGTATGCGCTCTTTACGCCGCCTAGCGTTAACGTGAGTTAACTTTTAAGTTAACCAATAGGAACTTACTTTTTTGTGCAGAGGTTTGCATAACTTATAATTGCAAATCTACTATTGCCTCGAACTAATGGCAAATTATTATATTCTCACGCCGCGATTGTAACTGCGACTCGGTTATCTAACAGGAATTGCTAATTTAATTGAAATAAAAAGTAAAGACTGAAAATGGTTGGAAAATTGAAAGATAAGAGTAATGCTTTGAAATATTGCTGGTGTTGAAAGGTTCAAAGTAAAACGTACCTAACTGCGATGTTGTGATGTCTTGGTAGCAATTTGTCGAATTATCAAGAATTTTCGTTGCAGATTGACGAACTAACCATCACACCAGTGGGCGGGCTGAGACTGTAAGCTCCACTAAAAATATACAAGTATTTTTCTCTACTGATACAAAAACTCAAAAACGTAATACCAACGTAAAACTTACTTTGAGGTACCGTAAGGTTGTTTGTAAGAAGTTTCGTTTAGCTATAAGTTAATATTGATTTGGAATTCTGTTTTCTTTGCTTAGTTTTTTAATGAATAAAATGTTTTTATTATATTTATGATGCTATCATTTAGTAAATCTAAACATCTCAGTAAGTTTCCGCCGCTACACAAAAAATACATCCGATCCGATTACTCAATGCAAAAATATCTCAAATCAACGAAACCTATTTTCAAATATTTTTACCAATTCTAAGAGACAGGTTTCAAAGATAAGAAACACGTTGCAAAAGCCGGAGTTAATTGCTAGCAACAAATAAAAAACAACAGCTAATCTTAAAAATGTATTGCTTATTCGTATTATAAATTATGGCACAAGTAAAAGACTAGAGCGTGGAAGCGTTTGTGGAAGACGACGAGGCAAGGCCCAGCATGCTGGTGCCGAACTGTAGGAAGGCTCGCAGGAGGTCCATCTTGAAGGTCCACAGCGGAGACACTGGGTGGTCGGAGCTCTGGCTCGATGACGATCCTCCCTAGAAAATTAGCAAAAACGTTATAGTCCAAAAAAAAAACAAAGGCCGTCGTTTAGTTCCACTCAAAACTGATCCTGGTAAAAGCTAAGCATTGGAAGATAAATAGGAGTGGTTTATCGCGTATAGTATAGTAGTATTTTATATGAAACACAGCGAGTTTACATCGCATGGTGATTGTAGCACTCGTATTCGACATTCAAACTTATCTCTCTGGTACCCGATATTGCTTGGGATTAAGTTTGAGTGTGTCTAATAACGACGACCTAAAAGAAAACCAAGATAGAACATCAAAGGAGAAAAATATAGTGCAAGGAAAAAATAAGATGGTGAAAAATAAAAGACACAGACGAGAAAAGAAACAAACGATAGAACAGTGTAAAGGTGCTAATGTTCTTGCAGGTGCAGGACAATAAAAACGTAATTAACTTACTTCCATTTCAACAATATCTGTTAGATGAATGACACAATAAATGTTAACAATATGGCCTACTAATAAGTACAAATATAAAGATCTAGTTAATTTAAATTAAATTACCTATTCATTTATTTATTTAAACCCCATCTTAGGTACCTACTAATACAGTCTTGCATATCTATATAGATGTGTGTAAATGACAACTATTAATACAAAATACAAAACAACCTAAAAATACTATTACCTACATTAGGTAGGTATTACGTACGAACTACGAAGTTATAGTTTGTAGTTATTATCAAAAGGTATGCTTGTAAAGAATGCATTGAGCCGAAATTTTCCGATTATTGTTCCATAACATGCTACGCCTGTCCGTTCCTGGTCACCAAGGATGCGAGCTTCCTCCGGAACTGCCCTTGGACATGTCTCCGGACAGTGCCGTCAGCAGGCTCACGAAGAACCCAGTAGAATCCGCCATTTTCATCATCCCGTTACCATCTTCGGAACTCTCATCGGATTCTGATTGAACCTGTTGGATTTATTTCCTTGATTAGAAAATAACTTAACCTGACCTTTATTTGTTAATACACAAACAAACTCAATTTATTAGTATGTTGTCTCTTATATAGAAGACAAAATTATAAAGGTACCAAGTTATGCTCTTGTGCAAGTTTTCATTGAAAATATCATTTAGATAGAATGGTACGAAATTTCTTAGGTAGGATATGATAATTACAAAAATTACGGTAGGAAGGTATTTCTACTAATTAGTAACAATACTTTAAAAAAGCCTGTTTAAAATAATTTCAAATTTACGTACCGCGCTTGTGCCTTTTACCAATGTCGTCAAAAATCTTCCGAAGAAGGCGCCGTTGTTTTCCTAAAAACAGGATATTTATCATGAAAAATATAATTCAAAACGCTGAGAATGCTTGAATAAATTACAGAAGTCAACATACCGATCCTCCGCCAGTGATGGTATCCAAAGACGTCAATAAATAACCAGCTATCACATCCCCGGGATTTACTTGGTCTTGGGACTTGAAAAATAAACCATTGTCAGTACATTTCTCGTCAAAAAATATAAAGAAACTTCACACTCATGCCAAAAATAAATATATGTCTCCCAATCTGTTTGTTACCTTTTCATGCAAACAGTAATACCATTTTTAAATAAATACTTACAAAAATTATGAAAATGAAAAAATAATGAAAAATATTAAAATAACGGCAAAAAAGGTTTTTTTTTTATCTGGAGCAAGCGTGCAGTGTAGTTATTTAATATTTCTGATTTATACTAAATACTGACCAGTAGTCCGACGAAAAGTCCTATCGCGGCTGTAATAAGGGAATTCAAGTCGAATCCATCTCCTCCCTAAAATAGAGGTGAAATAAGTTTATACGTTCTCAAGTTGTAAAGTTTATAGACAGTATAGAAGTGTACTTACACTGAGGTTACCAACAATTTGACTGACTGTAGTCAGTAGAGTACCCAAATCGGATCCGTCTTCCTAAAACATAAAAAAAAATTAATCAACTTATTTTTTAAATAGAGTCTTTAGAAAGTATGAAAACTTCACGCTTTTATACTCCTATATACCGTCGCTTTTGTAAGGCAACAGTGGAAGAAGGTGGGAGATGACGTTTTGATAGCGAACTAAGGGCAACCATGGGCTATGGTTGCTCCGGATCTCCGGACCCGATCTGGGTCAATTTCATGGATCCCACATTTAAGTTTACATTAAGATTAGTTTTAACTTATCTATTTAAAATATCTTGACATTTAATACATACCCCACCACTAAGTCCAGCTAGCAAGCCTAGAACGCCACCTCCTTGCCCGTCACCTTCAGGCTCATCATAATCGGAGTCGTTATCTTCTGCACTGCCATCAGAATCTTGTTTCGACGCTTGATCATTCTCTTCTTTTTTATTTTCAACGCTTTCTTCTGCTGCGTCATTGCTTTCTGCAGATTCAGAATCGTGATTATCATCATCATCATCATCCGCGTCGTCATCGGAATCACTGTCATTGTGACTATCACTCTCATCATCCTCTTGACGTTGGAATGGTGGAGTCAAGTGTTTGACAAAGTCTACCTCTATAACATTGTCTGCGACGTCTTTTCTATGAAGTTTAACTTGTTGGTTTCGTTGGAGGTATTGTCTGATCATGCTTCTTATGATTTTCTGGAAATCCATTCATTTTAATTACAATGAAAACTGTAACTAAATATGCAATGAGTAAAGCAATTATTACCAACACCATTTCTCGCTCGCTTGTCGAGGGATTAGCAATAATAATCAAGCTGATTCAAGCTTAACTTATCGTCACCTTTTCGTAAATGTATACCTACTAGAAGTCATACTTACGTATACATTACGCATATTAGTATATCATACCTACTTAGTACAAAATATCTTACCTTAGTTCACACAAAGCAAAGTGCAGGTCATTAACATTATGCCCTTAGACAAGTGTAGTGCAAAACCAAGCAACACTGGTGACGCGTGGTGAGCGGTGACCTTGGAGTTACATTGTCGGAAGTATAGGTATGTGCGACAATAACCTGCCGAACGGGAAACCGCAATGGTCGGCGCTTCAAGGACAGTTAATCACTTCAAAGTGCAATAAGGTCGCTAAAAAGCAATTTTGTGTTACGATATGAGACGCGAAATATTTTTACTATGTATTATTTTTTCTAATGTTTTCACCGTGCAAACTAATTTGAAGCAGAATAATAGTAGATATAATAGTAAATAGTTGAAGTTGCCTAAAAAAATTATGTACGTTTTGTGACTATTCGTACGAACGAGTCATACACGAGTCCATACAACTCTTTTGCGCAAAAAACTCGATAATTCGTTCTTCAAAATCTTTGCTTCTTTCACATGATACTTTTAATCAGCGAGAAGCTGCCTAATCTTTTTTATAGCATAGTATGTACTGGCGACCGTTTATGCAAAAAAGTCCAGGCACATAAAACCGTAATGTAAGTCGGGTTAAAAGGATAAGAAAAACAAAATAAATTTTGCCAATTCAGTCAAATGAGACTCCATTCACTTTAGGTTATTGAATCTCAATTAAACACCGTGTCAATTGACATGACTTACATTGCCACTGCCGCTGGAGCTTGGAAAGAGCGCACTGGCCAGGTTGAGCAGGCTGAAGATGCTGCTGCCGCCGCCGGAGGAAGACTGCATGGTTCCGAAGTCGTCGTCGTCATCATCGTCGTCGTCGAAAGGATCTGACGTCGACTGTCGGGAACTACTTCCCACTAGGTCGTTCTGTCAATATGAGTAAATAGATAAACACTTATAAATCATATTCGTATTATACTGACTCATAAACCTATGAAACGAAGCGCAACAACAGGATAAGAATCCTTAATCTTTTAGCGATCTAAAATCAGTCTCTTTTAGGCAACGTTTCTTAAATCGACGATTTTATGACGGTTGTTACTACAAAGTATATAGGCATTTATGTCCGGAACTGGAGAGGGACCTGTTATATATACCTAAAGAGATTTCGTGAGAGATCCACATCATTACAACAATGACCAAAGCTCTGCAGCCAGATAATGTACCTACTCTTAGATTAAATGCTTTTTCTTACCGAATCATTGTTGTAGACGTCCCTATAAGGCCGGGACTGGTCCTTCCTTGGTTGAAGCACGGGCGACGGCGCACAGAACGCATTCGCCAGCAGACAGGCCACCCACACTGCGCACAGACCACTTCTGAACCCGTGAGCCATATTCCACACTAAAATAAAACCACTTTAAATTAAGGATACACGTTTGTATTTTTGCTTGGAAGTTTACTAAGGTCACAGCACAACTGAGTATGCGGCAGAGCTTGGCAAGCTATTATAAACTACTCTTAATTAGTAAATCACGGGAAAGCAGCCTTAATGTAAGTTATTAATAAATTGCAATGATTCATACATTTATTAATGTAAATTAAAAATATTTCACTAATGTGAACTGAACACTTGATAAACCCATCTGAGTACCTATGCAATAGATTCCGAGTATTATTAAAAGCTTTAATAGAAAAAATATGCTGGAGGGCTTTAAGTATCGTAGTTGAATTAGCCTCAATAATTTGTCTAATGATTTTAGAACCTGTTTAAATTGAGTCAAGGGACTAGGTCCTCTATAATTAAATATACAAGCAACAAAGTCTGGCTGAGCAAAGTACTTGACTGAGGTAAGAAAAGGTACCCTTCCCTTTTGGGTTTACCTCGTTTATATTATTTATTCGAGTTATTCATTGTTGACATACCTGTATGACTAGATGTTGTCGTATCGAAAAGCACTCGTTGATTGGGCCTCGGTTAGCACCAAAGAATATCTTATAACATCATAAGGTTCCTCTCGTGTATACAGGGTGGTGGTATTTTCAAAATATTTTACTTGTCGCGAAAAACCATGATACAGAATACCTGATTATGACCACAATAATAACTTGTGAATTAAATCATCTTCAATGTGTATTACCGACATTACCGTGTCCACTTCTCAATATAGGTACCTACCTCTCTCTCTCTCTCTCTCAAAACCACACACATAGGACTGGATATAATATAGCTATCTACTTCTTATTAGTTTTCAGAGCTATTTTTTTAACTTTTAATCGTCGTCGTAGTCGTCTTTTAGTCGTCAAGTTTGTATAACCTGCGAAAATGACGAATTTACCTAGCTCTACTACGCGGACTTATCCCGCGGACTCCGCGGAGCGGTCAGTACGGCCCGCTACGGTCGCCTTCTGCCTTTATCTACCCAAAGCACTGGCTTTTTATTTTAGTGTGTAGCTCATGCAGAAAATGTATCTTAAAGACTCGTGTGTGTCCTGAACGCTTGTTACCATATGTTTTGTAGTCAGCCTGTATGTTGAGGCGTGATAAACACTTACCGGTTGCGGCACTCGAGTTGCCAAACCGACGCGTCCCAGCTTCCGGTCGCACGTGGTACCGGCAGCGCGCGACGGTGGTCGTACTTCCTCGCAGGTTCCGCAGTCGCACCCACTTCCTTCGCCTGGCACAGGCCTGGTGTGGCTACTTCAGATGATTAGGGTTCATGGTACTGGCAGGCAAATATTCATAAATAGTTGTGTTGCGCCTGGCAACCGGACCACTGGCACTAGTCCGTTTAAGACACAGAGATGGTTTAAGAGTAGTTCGGCAAACTGGTCTACTAGCCTGTTCCATCTATATTGCATAAAATTCCTGGTTTAGTCACCTTTGCGAAATCTCCTGTTATCAGACAGAATCTGTGGCGGCTAATTAAGTTAATTTATTTAGTTAATAGTCTGCGGGAAATGCATCGTATGAAATTATTTTCACACTACGCCATAATTGGGGAAACCCATACTCAGAGATTCGTTTAGTTCTATCATTGCGTAGTTCAATCATTCTATCAATGTGACCACTATCACTGTGATTACGTTTTGCATTCTACCTAAGAATGTAAGTGAATAAACAAGACATACCTACTATGCTAGTGCATTGGGCAGTTGATATGTAAATGATACAAACTTTAGCACTAAAAATTATATTATTTATTGATTACAGAACAACTAAATTAAAAATCCGGCTCGTCAAAATAATTACACTTTTTAATGTAGGCTTTAAAGACGATAAATATTAGTATCTAACATACATAGAAATAGACATTAATAAGTCTGATTAAAATATTCAACCAATACATTAGTCGGGCAACGGTAAAATCAAATATAATGCCTAATAGTAGACATAGTAGGTTATACAAAACATTTTACCGATTTAATAATATTTTCAGTATAAACAGATAACAATAAAATATTTACAATACCTAAATCAATTACCTACAAATATCTACTTATTTACGCAGTTATTTTCTGGTTAGACCTTCAATACTAAGTATCGAAATACCATGCCCGAGTACGTCATCAAGGCGAAATTATTCATACCTTATAATTAGAAATGATAAAACGCGTGACTTCAGATTGGCGACTATTTGTGCAATTTTGGGGCAATTTTCACCTAAAAATCAAAATACCTTATGGGCCAAGTTCAGCGCCAAACTGGCGAACTTTGCACCGCTAGAACTCTATACCTCATTATTTGGTTATGTAACTATCATACAGAGTTAAAATAAAAGGTTATGCTAAGCCGAAAAGAGCTCATCATTATGAATAACTTTTACTATGGGACCAACTCGGAATTCGCGAAATAAAAATCAGCTGGTCCTTAGAATATCAATGACACTCAGTCGACAAAATTCTTGACAAAAACAGTCCTTTTCGGCTAAGCAAACCCTTTCCCTATAACCCTGTACAACCAACGACCTCTGAAAATTAGAATATATATAAGAAAAGGCTCTTCAGCAAACATTTTTTCACGATTTTTTTTATTTGACTTCTCTTTGACTATAAAGTAGTTAAATTTTTACAACAGAATAAAGCAAATAAATGTACTTTTAACGTTGACGTAGCGATGTTGTGTGAAATTTTTCGCTGAGTTGCTCCTCTAAAGCCGCCGACTGACCTGCAACATCGCTATACAGGTCAGTACAGCGAGCCGATCCGCTCGCTGCGAGCGCCGCGTGCTCCACCCGGTTGTCGGTATTTTCGCGAATCCCTTTGAGTAAGCCTTCTTACTTATGCAGTTTTCTTTACTTCCGTATACATAAATATGTAAGTTCTCTAAGTAGAAATATTTCTATATCTAAACAATGACTAGGTATAAATGAATATTTACAAAAGTCTTCTGAATCTTGATTATCTTCACAATCTTGGTCAGAATGTACTGACAGGGGCGTCAGATTTAGTAGGCGGACGCAGTTTCATTCATAAAAAGATATGGCACCACCGAGTGGCTCCTTCCAGGCCAACAGTCGCACTCACTCTTCTCCTTAAATCCCAGGTCTGGTGCCAATAGACGGTTAGCCAGTAATAACAGAGTTTTAGGCTACCGTACCTTTTTACATAAACAGCGGTCAGCGGTGTTAACGATACTTTGCCAGCCCGGAGAGTTCTCCCAGAGGTGTTAGAGCCGGAGATTTGACTTCTTTAACTATTTATGGCAATACCGACTAGCTCTTTCCAAGCCGCGAAACTCACATGCGACTCGCAGCCACTCCTCCCAAATCACTCCCTTCAAAGCCCAAGTCTTCTAATCGGTTCCAACAGATGCGTCAGCTTTAGCCGGCCGCAGCTTCTCTAACAAAGGTATAGCGACGCCGACCAGCTCCTCCCAAGCCGCGAGCCTCACACACGGGTCGCACTCGCAACTCTCCCCTCCCAAATCACCCTCCTCAAACCCAAGATCTTCGCCCGAAAGCGCCTCGTCTTCTGATATGTGTTCTAGATGCAAGTCCTGGTCGACGCTTAGCGTTCGGCCGAATCTGTGGCGTTTGGGTTCGTTGTCCATTTCGAATTGTACCTGAAGAAATAAAACCTGTTATAGGGTGACTCGCTCTCCTTCTGTGCAAATTCAATTTATTTTATTCTATTACTAGCGGCCCGTCCCGGCTTCGCACGGGTAGACTTTGGGATAAACGTAGAGTAAATTGAAATCGGTCCAGTCGTTCACGCGTGATGGCGTGACCAAAGGTGTTGAGAATAATTATAGGAACTCTTTGTTATAACCTCTATTCTCATGCTATTGCGTAACTATAGCAACCGTAGTTTGTTGATGCTATCTTGTCAATTTATAGTAAAAATTATCAGTATAAAACGCACACTGTTTTGATAGATATGATTGAATTTGAACTTTGTACAGAGGTAATAAAGTGCAAATTGACTCTTGGACGTTAGGAACATACCTACATTGCTTAAACAACAGTGAGTGCTTGCAATTCAATATGAACTTTATACAATAGCAATAAAGCTCGTTTTAGTTAGAAAACGTTTGTATGGGAAAAATAAAATGGCTGTTTTTAGGGTTTTTCAATATTTCTGAGAGATTTTCTTAATATTTTTTTCCGTAAGAACCTTCTCCTAATAATAACAAATACAACAAAAAAAGAATTAGTGAAATCGGTCCAGCCATTCACGCGTGAGGCCGTGACCAAGGAAAACGGGTTTCATTTTTATATATACATATAGACTAGCGGCCCGTCCCGGCTTCGCACGGGTAGACTTTGGGATAAACGTAGAGTAAATTGAAATCGGTCCAGTCGTTCACGCGTGATGGCGTGACCAAAGGTGTAGAGAATAATTATAGGAACTCTTTGTTATAAACTCTATTCTCATGCTATTGCGTAACTATAGCAACCGTAGTTTGTTGATGCTATCTTGTCAATTTATAGTAAAAATTATCAGTATAAAACGCACACTGTTTTGATAGATATGATTGAATTTGAACTTTGTACAGAGGTAATAAAGTGCAAATTGACTCTTGGACGTTAGGAACATACCTACATTGCTTAAACAACAGTGAGTGCTTGCAATTCAATATGAACTTTATACAATAGCAATAAAGCTCGTTTTAGTTAGAAAACGTTTGTATGGGAAAAATAAAAGGGCTGTTTTTAGGGTTTTTCAATATTTCTGAGAGATTTTCTTAATATTTTTTTCCGTAAGAACCTTCTCCTAATAATAACAAATACAACAAAAAAAGAATTAGTGAAATCGGTCCAGCCATTCACGCGTGAGGCCGTGACCAAGGAAAACGGGTTTCATTTTTATATATATAGATAGATAGTGTTGACAGCCGAAGCTGTGACTTTACTTTTATTACTGTTGCAACGAATTTTGATTATACTATATAACTAAATGGTTCAGCTGCACAATCGCAAATCCTTGACAATCCTAGACATATGACCCAATCTTGTTATTTTTTAAAAGTGAATAGAGCAGGGTTAGTAATTTTATTGAGGAAACTCACTTGGTGTTTCAGAACAGAAGGATCACTCGCGCGCCGATGGTCGTACCTCGACGACGCTTCACATGCTCTGAACACGGAGTCGTCATCTAAATTGTAAACATTAAAAAAATGTTAATTTGATAACAATTGGGGCACTTTACTCAGATAGTTTGACTTCAGAGTTGAAGGTCATTATGTAAGTCAACTTTACGACAAAAATTGATGAAATGTCTACTTATTTGTTTGGTTATTTTAAACAGCAGATAAACACACTTTTTTATGCCATAAACTAAAATAAAACCAAAGACCAAAAAAGGAATGACCCCGACGTGATTTGAACACGCAACCTTCTGATCTGGAGTCAGACGCGCTACCGTTGCGCCACGGAGTCGATGAAACATTTTTTAAAATTCACTAACAGATTACTGAAAACTACTATTATCAATGATGTGATAAGAGAGATAGATTGTCTGCTACACATGTACGTAGTCTCGATCGGTTTGAACCTTGTCTTTTACGATACGCGGCGAGAGATTTGAGAGCTAGAGCAATACAATCGCGAATGTTTATTCTTTCGTTTTTCTCTTGGCAGAGCTAGAAGATGTCAGAACCTATGAAAGACCGAGTACAGTACAGTAGAGTACAATATGTGTGTCTTCCAATGAGTTTATTATTATTTAGATGATAAAATAAAATAGTGTCTTCACGTCGAGAGTGAATCGGTTTCTGCTACACAGGCGTGCTGTATCGTAGTCGTAGAGTAGACCACATCATTGCTTACCATCAGGCAACCGCCATCTTGCCTGGGGGCGAGCACTGATGTAAAAATCAATTATTCTTACCACAAAGAGAAAAGCACAAACCCAGAGAACAAACCAGTAGAAGAATAAAACCTATGTATAGTAGAAGTATTTTTTTTACCTATTTACTTAATTAGCACGGATATACTCAGTTTGATACTTCGACTAGATTCGATCCCAAAAAACATGTTAGTTTTCATAGAGTAAGTAGGACACCAAACAGTCCGAAATATCGTGTTCATGCGTTGCTCGAGCGCACTTTGTGTGTAAATTGGCTTCTGTTTTGTGAGTGGCAAAACAGTAACTGACCTATGAAAGTAGCGAGTGCCCTCGCGGCCCGCAGCGCGCGCTCGGGCCGCAGCGGCGCGTGCGCGTGCGCGTTCCAGAGCGCGCGCGCCAGCAGCGCCGCCGCGGCCGCGTCCCCGCGCGCGCACGCGGCGCCGAGCGCGCGCGCCGCCGCGCCGCCCGCCGCGCCGCCCGCCGCGCCCGCGCCCGCGCCGCACACGTTCACCAGCACGCCCGCCGCCGAGCAGCGCACGCTCACCTCTTCTGCACACAGAACGACCATCACTTCACACTTACTAACAGCTTTTGACGCTGTTTCTTTAACGCTGTTTGCTAGCAATATTACTCGATAGTGAAGGGTTATTTTGGTCATGAAAAACACTTACTAGATACATATACACTTAACCGCGCAGTGATGAAGCCAGCGATGATGATGAAATGATGAAAAGCTCTGAGTTATTCCAGTACCTAAATTATCCATATTCTACATTTCATCAAAATCGGTTTACTTAGTAATTACGAAGATACGTGACAACAAACATTTACACATATGTACATGAACTACTCGTATTTATAATATCGGTAGGATAAGATTTCTCGGCTTGCCGTCATAATCACGGGATACCTTTTTACTCATAAATTTGGGTTCAAATACGCAGAAGCCTTACCGTGGTCAAAGAAAGGCTCCAGCGAGTCCAGCGCGCCTTCAAGCACGAAGAGTTGCGCGGCGCGCGGCGCCCGCGTGAGGTTGCCGAGCGCGCGCGCCGCCTCGCACGCCGCGCTGCCCGGCCGGACCAGCCACCGACACGTGGCTGCCGAAACACAAACCAGCTTCAGATAATTTTATTTTATTTTATGTTATTTGGATAACAAACAGCCTTCTTATAATTAAACAATAAAGTTTGATAGGCACACCTAGGCCTTCAATAGTTATCACTCGTAGCATAAGAATGAAAATGCGCGAGTAAAAATAAGAAAAACGAAAGAATATACAAACATAGTGTCAGCGAAAATTTAAACATAGAATAAAAGAATTAGAAATAAAATTTAGACATAACCTACCTTAAAATTCAAATTTTAAAATTCAATTAATTAATTATGAGCCACTTACATATTTATGTTAATTTATATAATGTATTTAATTATTGCCTTTATGATTACTGCAGCCAAAAAAAGTATTATTAATTATAACCGGGGCAATTTAGACATCCGAGCTTACATTAATTCACACCCAGCTGAAAATTGGTAGGATTGTTCAGAACACCATCATAAATGAAACCTAAAAAGTCCTCATCGATCCGATACGTGCAAAAATTTTTACTCCAGGTAGAAGGTCACCAAAACGGGTATTTCGTGATTTTCTCAAAAACGGTACAAGCTACGAGGATACTGTTCAAGACAAGTATGTTCACTATAACATTTTCTACAGTATTGCTCTTAAACGCATGTTGATAGAACTTATGGTTTTCGAGATATGTCGATATTAATTTCAGACCAGACCAAAAAATTGACAATTTCTCTTAAGATGCCTCAGTCAGCAGTAGATCAAATAACAAGTTTGTAAATGAGTTTTCCCGAAGTTTTAAACATTGTTGAATCCGACAATCTCAAGAAACACTTTGAAAAATGACTCCTTGTATCTCAAATCGGATAAATGATGATGATGGTTGACGGAAAATTGAACCCCTCGTATCTCGGAAACGGAAAGAGATAGAGGTGTACACCTGACTTTTAAAATTTAGATCAAGTATGGACCTTTCTAGGGAAATGATAAAAAAAGATAGCCGCCATACAAAAAAGTTTGACAGTCATACAAATAAACAAAAAAAAAGGAAATGCTCATAGCTGTGGAACCGCTGTAGATGGATGGAGTGTGCTCGAAGAAATATTATAGAGATTTATAACGACAATCGAGATTCAGCAACAAAAATCCAAGATGTCGGATTTCATATTTCCGTCAAATTTCTATGGATCTTCTAAATTTTAAAGTGATCCTAGGCAGTTGTAATTTTGGATCTGGAGGCTCTTAAGGTCCTTAAATCCATTCCTGAAATGATTTTTTTGGTTCGGCCATTTTTCAAAATGGCTGCCATACAAAAGAAAAGGAGTGAAGTTACAATACTTCGCACCCAGCTGAAAATCAGTAGGATTGTTCAAAACATCATCACAAATGAAATCTAAAAAGTCCTCATTGATCCGATACGTGCAAAAAAAAACACTAAGGGTAAAAGGTCACAAAAACTGGTTTTTCACAATTTTCAGAAAAACAGTAAATTTTATCATACAATTAGCCATACCAAATTTTAGATCAGATAATTATTTACAAAAAATGACAATTTTTTTTCCTAAGAGCCACCGTTTTTGAAATATAACGACTCAAAAAGTTGAAAGAGTTGTAATCGTCATAATAATTATGCACACGTTTCCACGTCACCTTAGAGGTAGTGAGCTTAACGCGTTTTAACGAATATTGCTTTTATTATATTCAACCTATGCCAATATCTTTTATTGATCAATACTTAGTTTCAAATTAAACAGACTCACAACAGAAACGTGGAATAGGCCTACAGGGAAATCACGTTAAAAAAAACGCGTTATGCACACTACCTCTAAGGTGACGTGGAAACGTGTGCATAATTATTATGACGATTACAACTCTTTCAACTTTTTGAGTCGTTATATTTCAAAAACGGTGGCTCCTAGGAAAAAAAATTGTCATTTTTTGTAGATAATTATCTGATCTAAAATTTGGTATGGCTAATTGTATGATAAAATTTACTGTTTTTCTGAAAATTGTGAAAAACCAGTTTTTGTGACCTTTTACCCTTAGTGTTTTTTTTTGCACGTATCGGATCAATGAGGACTTTTTAGATTTCATTTGTGATGATGTTTTGAACAATCCTACTGATTTTCAGCTGGGTGCGAAGTATTGTAACTTCACTCCTTTTCTTTTGTATGGCAGCCATTTTGAAAAATGGCCGAACCAAAAAAATCATTTCAGGAATGGATTTAAGGACCTTAAGAGCCTCCAGATCCAAAATTACACCTGCCTAGGATCACTTTAAAATTTAGAAGATCCATTGAAATTTGACGGAAATATGAAATCCGACATCTTGGATTTTTGTTGCTGAATCTCGATTGTCGTTATAAATCTCTATAATATTTCTTCGAGCACACTCCATCCATCTACAGCGGTTCCACAGCTATGAGCATTTCCTTTTTTTTTGTTTATTTGTATGACTGTCAAACTTTTTTGTATGGCGGCTATCTTTTTTTATCATTTCCCTAGAAAGGTCCATACTTGATCTAAATTTTAAAAGTCAGGTGTACACCTCTATCTCTTTCCGTTTCCGAGATACGAGGGGTTCAATTTTCCGTCAACCATCATCATCATTTATCCGATTTGAGATACAAGGAGTCATTTTTCAAAGTGTTTCTTGAGATTGTCGGATTCAACAATGTTTAAAACTTCGGGAAAACTCATTTACAAACTTGTTATTTGATCTACTGCTGACTGAGGCATCTTAAGAGAAATTGTCAATTTTTTGGTCTGGTCTGAAATTAATATCGACATATCTCGAAAACCATAAGTTCTATCAACATGCGTTTAAGAGCAATACTGTAGAAAATGTTATAGTGAACATACTTGTCTTGAACAGTATCCTCGTAGCTTGTACCGTTTTTGAGAAAATCACGAAATACCCGTTTTGGTGACCTTCTACCTGGAGTAAAAATTTTTGCACGTATCGGATCGATGAGGACTTTTTAGGTTTCATTTATGATGGTGTTCTGAACAATCCTACCAATTTTCAGCTGGGTGTGAATTAATGTAAGCTTACTCCTATTTTTTGGTCTAATTTGCCCCGATTATTAGGTTTTTAAATATATTGTGCCTTGTTGCAAAAAGATCAGTATGTTCGGAAAAATTGTTATTAAATTTTGAAAATGTACGGGAGAAGAAAGAGTTTCTTCGGTAATTCGTATGAGAACAAGGAATATGAAGTCGAATGTAGTTTTTACGCGAAGATATAGATGGCGTGACAAGCCTTATTTCTGATAGTAAGGAGGAACAGTCAATTCTATTCAACACTATGCTGTGCAGAAAAGAGAGATAATGTACAGGGATATGCCGAAAGGGTATGCTAAGCCGAAAAAGATACAGCTGTTGTGTAAAAATCAGTAGTTCTATACATTGAGTCGAGTCGAGTGTCATTGACATTTTTCTATGGAACAGGTTTTTTTTTTTTGCGTATTCTGGGTTAGTCCCAAAGTAAAAGTTGTTCATAATGATGAGTATTATGAGCCCTTTGTGGCTTAGCATACCCTTTCTGTATAACCTTGTATAAGAAAAGAAACAAGCAAGGGCCTGCACGATAAACTAGAGTTTAATCTACGTTTAGTGTGACAAGTTATTGGAAGGAATTAAAAACTCTGAACTTAGAAACGCAGTAAGTACTGCGTCGCATCGTGGCTATGAGCATGCAGTTTGTACAAAGGTGAGTGCATGTTTCATCTGAATAATTAGATAGATAGATAAACTCTTTATATTGATATAGAAGAGTAGATAGAAGGATTATAACACCTAAAAACTAGTGCGACAACTGGCGGCCTTATCGCTAAGAGCGATCTCTTCCAGGCAACCTTAGGATGGAGAGGATAGATAAAAAAATATATAAAAACGGGGGTGCAATATAGAAGAAAAACTGTGTCATATAAACCTTCATAAAAAATAATAATAAAATAAATACTTAGAAATACATTAAAAGCAACATGCCCATAAACCACCAACCATTAGTTTCATACAAATTAGTAAACTTTTCTGTAAGAATAAGAATTCAAGCTGAAGCAAAAAGAAGAAACAAAATAAAATAACAATGACACATTGGAGTATTATAACTCCAGTGGCCCTATTCATGACGAGTGAGATATATTCTCGACCACTGTCGTTCTTGTTAGTAACGTCATGAGTTAGACTGAGGGAGATAATCTTGAGCGCCCAAGAATAGGGTCCCAGTTAAGCAGTTCTATTCCACAAACCTCTACAGATGTTGTCAAGCGTCTCATCGAGCGGGTCGGGCGGGTCGGGCGGCTCGCGGTAGAAGGTGATGTTGTTGAGTGTGGCCAGCGCGGCCGTCGCTAACTCCTCGCGCCGCTCTACCAGGCTGTCGTACTCTTCGTCGGAGATTTGCTAAGGGAAATGTAAGAAATTCGTATAGGTCGAGGAAAAACAAACCGAGTTAAATTAAAGTGGCTGGCACAGGAGTTTTTTTAGAGTTTTCAGGCGACTCCAAGTAGGCCTGCAAAAATGTATGTGTCCGGATGTTACATATCCTGATGTGTACATTTTAATTTTGTTTAGTAGGAAAGTATGTAACTATTCTGTATTGAAAATGAGAAAGTAATAGTTTATAATTAGAATTTTTGCTATGCAGATCAAGAAAGAGTCTACGTGAGAATTTAAGCTCTGCCAAAATATGGAAGTTAAATTAAACGGATTTCTGTAGACCTCCAAGGAAACTCTCGTGTTCTTAGTGACCAATTGATGCGAAGTAAGCGCGAATCTTTTCGATAACCATGGAAGGCAGCCACAGGTCTGCCACAATGTTACCTGGTGCTCAAAGTAGTCTAAAAGCAAATAACTTTTTATTTAGCTACAATCTTTCTTAGCGTAGCATCCTATCCCTTGATTTCTCGTCTTTGAACACAAGAAAGCTTACCATATTTTCGGTAGACTTTTCGGCAAGTTCGAGACAAGCCTGCAGAGCCTTCACAGTCCTTTCAGCATAAGAAGCAGCCAACCCTCTGCCGGCTCGCTCCGCCAAGCACAGGTTAGCTATCACGCGAACTGTCTGCAAATGAGACATGAGAGAAAAATAATGTTAAATTAGATTAATTAAATGTAAAACAAAAAGTTAAGTTTTCAAACAATTTTAACAAATGTAAAACTTTACCTTTATCAGCACATCTTCATTGGAACCATCAGATCCGCCAAGGTCTGTGCCTGAAAGAAAATAACAAGGCTTTGTTTTTTATAATTTTAAATAAGTTTTGGGCGCTCTGACGGTAAAAATATTCATCTAAGTTTTAAGTTCATCTAAGTTTCAAGTTTAGGCATTCCATGACTCTACTTACCAATCAGATGAAGGTCAGGGTCTGCGTCGGGATCCCTGGCCTCGAGATCGTTTCGCTTAGTGTAGGATTCTAGTATGGTCAGTAAGACGTCAATACCGCCTTCCTCGTTGTAAATCTGTGGAGATATCGGTAACTTAGGATTGGTGCCTTAGGCAAATCTTCAAAACCGACCATCAGTAAGACGACCATGGGGGTTTTCTTTTATCATCAACCTTGGATCTTGGATCCCACTAATGCACATAATTATATACCTACTGCACTACTGCACCGCTAGGCTATAGACCTATGCCTATTTTCTCGGTCAGGGGTCAGGGGCTTCAGGGTTGTACGACAATAACAGCAGTGGTCCCAGACTAGGTTGACCAAGTCCAAACCGACCAAGAAGTAGATGATCAGATTTATTTTATTTTATTCAAATGCCGATGCAGATGATGATTATTACGTTTTATTAACTTAATCAAGGAAGTAGCATAGCCGACTTACACTATTCCTGGCGCGCTCGTCTGCCGCGGCCATATTGCCCAGCGTGTAGGTGAGGCGCACGGCGAGAGGCGCGCGCGCGGCGCACGCAGCTAGCGCGCGGAGCAGAGCGCGAGCTGCATTACCTGAACCGCACAGCCACAGGCAGCAGCACTCTTGTACGGATAGGACGCTGGAACAATAACAGATTAGTCGCAGGGGTGAAATTACGAACGATTTTTATGTCCGCAATCTGTGACGTCCTATAGCTGAACGCGTGTAGAGCGGATCTAAAACGGCCGCTTTAGCTGAATCATAATCACACAAGAAATAATAGTACTGGTTATAATATGACTATATTTCGATTGCCAATGATCTGCCGCTTTTCAATTGGAATGGCTTTTGGAAAAATTGCTTAAATACCATTTTAGTCCTCCAGTACCTAAATACTCAGCGCTGTTTACCATCTCGCTTTTTCAAGGTCGACGTCTCAATAACTTGCGTACCCATCCGCGTTGGCTATACTAGCAGTACCTGAGACAGCGAGCGACGTTGGTGAGCACGTCTCGGTCGGTGTGGTGCAGCAGAGCAGTCACGAGCTCGGCCAGCGCGCCGCTCGCGAGGAACTCGCCGCCGGCGCGCGGCTCGCTCGCCAGGTTGCGGAGCGCGCCCGTCAGCTGGTACAGTGCGTGCGTGCACTGCTCCGATACTGAACGGGGATTCTCGGCTTTCTACGAAGTTACAATCGTGCAAGTGAGGAGGAAGCTCATAAGACCCCAAGTTGCTAAGGGGTTGTCCACGACAGGGACAGGGCGACACATGATGTTTTTAGCACATTTTTAATCCTTCCCTCTTGTACGTACTGAGGTTTTAGACTCCCCACGCCATCTATCAAAAATCATGTGATTTTTTTTGGTACAAAATATCTTCTTTTTCTTGTATCATATAGGTAATTTAATTTTGAACAATAAAGCACCCTAATAAAAACATCCAGACAGATAATTTCCGCTTTAGAAATCGCGTGATCAACAAAAAAATAAATAAACGTGATATTTCCACCTCCAGCTCCTCTGTGATATTTCATTTTTTTTCGAGCCCCCTTTCGATCCTCACATGAACAATGGACGATCCCTAATTCACCTAACCCTAACCCCAAATTCTCTTACCGCAGTGTTGAGCAGCTTGAGATGCAGCGCGGCGAGGTGCACGGCCCCGGAGCGCGCGGCGCGCGCGCACAGCCCCGGCTCGAGCGCCAGCACGCGCAGCGCGCCCGCGCCGTACACGCAGCACTCGCTCTCCGACACCGGCTCCACGCGCCCGCACCCCTCCACCAACAACTCTACACAATCCAAAATAATTGCCTGTGACATACAGACAGACAAACACCGGACCAGTGGCACATTTATCGCCAGTAGGCTATTCAAAATTCCAGGTTGGCTCCATAGTAAATGTTGTTCATAATGATGAGGACTATGAGCTCTTTTCGGCTTAGCATACCCTTTCCTTATATAAGTCGGTCGCCTATGTAAAACTTAGGTCAAGGCGATCGTTTTGCAAACTGGTTTTATCTTTATAAAAACTCGTCCAATACTCAAAAAATATTATAAAATTTAAAACTTAGGTTTGAGGCTAACAAGGTACTAAAAACGATTATTACCGATTAAGTTGGTGTCCCTGAAGAAATGGTCGTTTTTATCGTTCTTGGCAATTTTGAAGACTAACTTGCAGGCGGCTGCCAAATCACGCCCTGTCACGCGCACCTGTGAACGGTTTGAGCTTTTAGAAATCTGGGAATTCTCTAAAAAAGTAAACTCGAAAAAATAGGCCGAGTGGCTATCCCTGGTGTCAGAGTTTTTAAGCCGCATGAAGACCTCTGATATGGCTTGGCGGTTGTTTTTAAAGACAAACAACCGGGTGTCCTAACGTGTCACCCGACCCACGGTAGTGCTCAGTTGTAAAAGCCACTCGCGGTCACCCATCCTAAGCCTGACCGTGTCGACCGGTGATTAACTTCGGTGATCGGTAACAAACACGTAGTCAAGCTACGCTACGAGCGAATTCAATGACTGTATTTCAATGGTGACTCACCGTGAGCAAAGCTCTAGCAATAGCCACGAGAACCCGTTCATCCTCAGTGTCGATGTGCGCGTACAGCGATCGAACCACAAGGTCTCGGAGACTGGCAGCCGGCGTCGAACTCTCCACACGGGTCAGCAGAGTATCCATCAGCAATATGGTGCGCTCCACGTCGCGGTTTCGTTGCGATAAGGCGTCGCATAACTCGAGGACGCTCAAACTGCCCAGATAAATATTAAAGTGAAGGCAGGCGAACACTAAAATGGGGATCCGTACAGGTTTAAGCTGCATGATTTTATAAACATATAATTCTTTGAGAAGATATTATTTATTTGAAATGACGTAGCAGCGCCGGCCAGCAACTGGATACTTGGACCTATCCGCACTTTTTAGGACGACAGATCGCGAATGAATAATAATTTTAACGAATTCTAACAGAATCTGTTCTGAAAATACTGGATACAGAACACCAAATAGCTAAGTAAGTAAATATAAGTAAAGGTCTATCAGTGGAAAAAAAAACAAGTTGTTAGATGAAAAGAATTGAAGAAGGGTCACAGTCACACCAAAACGAGTCACAGTGTGACTCGTTTGAAGACGACATACGCTTGAATATTTTTGTTTTAGAAAATGACTGTATTCTTAAACTTACCTGTCAACCTGATATGATGTCGTATTAGGCAGCTGGACAGCCAGATGCTTAACTCCAATATCTCCAACTGGACTTCGGTTGACATTTATATCGAATGATTGTGATTTGGTAGTAGTAAACTGTTTCCGTTTAGATCCAGAATCAGGACTCAGAGCTAAAAAGTAAAATATAACTACCATGAAACTCCGTACCAAGTTAAATCTGCATCAAAATAAAATAAACTTTAATAGTTTTGTATGGTGAAAAAAGTTGACTGAAAGGGACTGTAAAGATTTGTAGACATAGAAACTGCGGACTATTTCTTCTCGTGATAATACGAGCAAGTAGTATAAGAAAAGAAAATAAAACAGCTGATAATAGACGTAGTTACGAACTGCACGGAAAACACTTACATTTACTTAATTGCAGTCTATCAGGTGCGATGTCACCTACCATCCCTCCCAGCGGCGATATTGATATTGATTGTGCCAGTTCGGATTCTGTTTCTGAAAAATAATCTATAATTACAGCGCTTAAATGGTCAATTTATTGGACTGGTAATAAATATTGCCATTGTAAACGTGCTTACACGGTAGCCTTTGCTACACTTTATCTTAGCTTGGCAGCTTTGACACCGACATCGCAGACTATGTTGCGAACTCAGTCCATCCTTTTGATTCCCAAAAAGCTCTTATAGACTCTACTTTCCTTTGCCATGTCTAAAAAACCTTTACTGCAGTATTTCGTTACCTTCTGGAGTGACCTGTGAAGTATTACGTCTGTGCAGTGGCTTCGCTCTTCCGCTGAGATGCGGCAGTTTTGGGAACCCGCTCCACCCATCGCCGGAACACTCTTGCACCGAACGTGACTTGTTGCGCAACTGCATGAGGAATAACAAATTATAGAGTTGTACGTATGTACTCGTATAATGTAATGTTTAGTGTCCGACCGAAACTAGTTTTACGACCGAAACCGAAACCGAAAACGAATTTCGGCAACGGTCTCTGTTTCGGCCGAAACCGAAACCGAAACCGAAACTTCCTTACAAGGATCATATTTTGAGGGAAAAATAAAGAAAACGTTATTTTAATCATGACTGAAAACAAAACAATAAAGACTCACGTCTTTATTGTTTTCTCTTAAATTACATAGATAAGCAGTCTTCGACATTTTCATTTATTAATAATCAACATACCTCGTGTGTGCATAAGTTTTGAGACGAAATAAAAGTTGTATAACTTTTAAATAATTAACGTACATTTCTAAAATTTTCAGTACACATTAAGTTAATAATAATCAACAATAAAATATAATTGTGATTCAAAATGACCACCTTTATTTTTAATACAGGCCCTTAGACGATTTGGCCAGTCATCAATGGCGGCACGAATCTTTTCCAGCGGAATTCACTTTGCTTCTCGGATAAGGGCTCGCTTCAGTGACTCCATGTTTAAGTGGGACTTTCGACAGGCCCTGAGCCTTCTTTATGGCTTAAATTAGAATTTAAGCCATAAAGAATAATCCAGCGGGAAGAGGTCAGGGCTAGAGGAGGGCCATTTGTTCGCCGCGATGAAGGCCGGCACATTTTCCCTCAACCAAGCTTGGGTGATTTTTGCCTTACGGGATGGCGCTGAGTCTTGCTGGAAAACCCAATCCTTGTTGTGAAATAAAGTATGAGACAGGGGTTTCACACAGGCTTTATGATGTCACTTTGGTAATTCTTGGCTTTCACCTTGACGCCTTGTTGACAGAAATGGAGCGGAGTGACACCTTCATATAAAACTCCACATTCAGTCAAAAAAGTATCGGGAATGGATGATTTGTTTTGGGTTCCAAATTCAAATTTTTGTTTTTATTGTTGTTGTTAGATTGGCACAACTGTTATCCATTTTGGCGCGGAGTTTGAGTTGCGTCTGTTATTTAGATTAAATATGGTGCTGTTTTTAGTTAGGTCATGTCTAGTGTGTATTACGAATTTCATCATGGACAAAAACATCGAACAAAGAGTTTGTCTTAAATTTTGCATCGCCAATGGAATTTCGTGTTCGGAGTCACTAAAAATGTTACAGAAGGCTTACGGCGAATCGACTTTATCAAAAACACGTGCTTATGAGTGGTACAATGCGTTCAAAAGCGGTCGAGATGTGATGGAAGATTTGCCTCGCTCTGGTAGGCCATCAACGTCTGCAACTGAAGTTAACATCGCAAAAGTGAAGGAAATAGTGACTGAAAATCCTCACTCAACTTTGAGAGAGATAGCCGCTGAACTTTCTGTATCTCACGAGTCGATCCGTACCATTTTAAGTAATCATTTGGGTATGAAACATGTTACCGCTCGGCTAGTCCTAAAAGACCTGAATTTTCTCCAAAAACTCAATCGCATGAGAGTCGCTGAGGACATGCTAGAACGGGTCAATTCCGACCCAACATTTATGAAACGCATTGTTACTGGTGACGAGACGTGGGTTTACGAGTTTGACATGCAAACTAGTTTAGTAGGCACCCGTTTTCAATCGGTAGGAGACATAAAGGAGAATTCGAGGCGAGAACTCAACTCAATTCCGGAAACAGCGTTTAATAAAAAATGTTTTGATGATTGGATTATTCGTTGGCGTAAGTGTATCGTTTCTGAAGGAGCATACTTTGAAGGTGATAAAATAAATTTGGATGAATAACAAACATTTTGTGTATTATTGATATTTTCCCGGTACTTTCTTGACAGAGTAGTACCATCACACTAGCCGGATGATACGTACGCGAGACATTCCGTGCTGAAGCTGGGACGTCCTTGCTGCTTTTGGCATACACTTTATTGTTTTGTCGGTTAAACTTTTCTTCGAAAGTAAAGACTTTCTCATCGGTGAAGAGTATTTTCCTCGCATCGTGCCTCCTAAGCAGTATTGGACAACGTTCGCGTCGCAATTTACGAAGACGTTCGTTTAAAAAGTGAACTTTCCTACGGCTATACGCCTTTACCTTAAGATCATATTTCAGTATTCTGTTGACTGAAACGCGGGGAAATATTAGTCTGCAGAGCGAGTTTCTTCTGAGTGTGACATGGATTTCGGCGAAGTTGCTCTCGAATGATTTTGATGTTCGCAGGCGTCCTCACAGAGCGTGGCCGACCACGCTTTGGTGATTTTGCAAAGAACTTGTCTCCTTGTATCGTTTGATAGTGTAATACACGAAGCTTTCACCTCACAAAAAATCACTATTGATTTTTTTCTCGCCTTAAATAGCGAAATTATCACGAGAAAATTGAAAGAAATTAATTTGAAAATCAAAGAAAACAAAAGTTAACATTCCAAATTCAAAATTGGAAAAAGAAATAAATAGCAGCCAGTAATATCTTTTTTAATTTTTTAAATACAAAGTTTGTCTCAAAACTTATGAACACACGAGATAATAAGCGAATCACGACATTGGCTCTGATGGGATTCATTATTTAATTCATTTAACGCTCCGAACACGACCGATCACAGCGCGAAAACTCCCGAATGCACATTCGGTTTCGGTCGTAGTTTCGGCAAGTTTGCCGCCGAAAACGAAACTAAACCGAAACTCGTGTTTTTGCCGAAACTTAACCGAAAACGAAACCGAAACCGAACATTCGGTCGGACACTATAATGTATACTGTACAATTGTACATTGGTGCAATAGATCAAAAGTAAAATATAAACATTTTTTGGTGCCAATGCTGAAGAATGGCGGGTGACTCCTAACATGAACCCTAAAGTGACTTGCTAAGACCATATTAATATTAAGTGTTCGATCCTTACCGATGGCTTCTTCCGAGTGCTGTGTTGTGTACTAGTGTCAGTCAGAAAGCCGTTAAAGGTGTCGTCGTCCAAGCCCGCCACTCGAGCGCCCATCGACACCAACGCTTCATCGTTGCTCTCCGATAGACTTAGGTACCTGAGGCTGAAGAATTGACCCGGATTATGGTCGTAACATGTTTGGGCAAGATATCAAAGCTAAGAGTACAAAAAAAAACACAACTTCAGTACAGATTTTTATTAGATAAGATAAAATGACGTGATCAGGTGAATAGTAATGCCAGCAGTAAGGACTTACTCGAAAGTGCTGGGTGGCCTTGTGTCCTTCTCTTTCTTGCGCGGATCTCTGCGCTCGAATAGCGTGCGCTGCGGCTCGCGTGGCGTATACGGCCGGCGCGTGCGCAGCGAACGCAGTGCGCCCGCGCCACTCACGCTGCTCGCTGCGCTCGACGTTCCGCTCATCTCTGTCAACACATGCTTATGAGACAACCTCAACGAAATTCAATGATCATCGAATGAAATGTCTTCTAATAACGCCTTTTCTTGCTGGCAATGATAGCCTTTTTTCAGTCATCCGAGTTTATTTACTCATACTTTGCTAGATGCGTGATTTATCAAAAGGCTTTCCAAAGATTTAGAACACATGTTTGTTTATTCAAAGGCTTCACATCAAAGTGGATAAGGTCATTATAATAGTTACCGGAACACGATTTAATAGCCACGCTAACGGCTAACGTAGCTAAAGCAACTCAGTATTGTAGTCCAAAGAAAATAAAACAAGTTGTGCGTGTTATAAATCAGTACACTTCGGTGATTCCTTTAAATACCTACTCAACTAAGTATCGCGTGTTCTAACAGGATTTCTCCGTGGCAACGAGGTAAATACACCGCTTGACCGCGCGACCTCGCCTGAGGGTTGAACCACCTTGAGAAACCACCCTTGAGTAGAGCTATGGCATCGTGTGGATGAACTGTTTTGCTCTACTTGAAGTTTTATTGCATTGTGCGCTACTATATCTATGAATCACTTTAAAGTATGATCATTAATTTGACTCCTTGTTAAATCTTTGCCTGATGACTGTGCACAGTGAATAGTATTGCCTAATGGGTACCATTGTTCCTACCGTTGCTACGGTAGGTGTCTGTGCCCATAACTACGGCTTAAATCACATGGTCGCCGCATAACATAAATAAAATATATAAAACAGTTAAAAGTTCTTTGACACACAAACGCGACGCAAAAACGCAAATAAAAATATACTCTAAATGTGACCAAAACTTTAGTCGGAGAAAGTATACAATATGTCCGGTTTCCGATGTCCGATACTTTAAGGGGTTAAAATGCAATTAATTTTATCGACAAATCACGGATTTTTTTTTATTTTTCTCCGTCAATAAAAAAATGGCAGCACTTTAAAAAAATTGTTAGCGAAGCATAGGTGCTTGTATTAATTTAACAATATCTACCCAAGTAGAAGACTTACAAACACAAAAGTGGTCTCAAATGTTAGTTAATAGTGTAGACAATAAATCTAGATTCAAATTTTAATTTTTTAATGTTTCAGTATTATTAAAAATAATTTTTGAAAAAAATAAATTGGACAACAAATTGATGTTTTTTTCAGATTATTAGTTTTAAAAAAAAACCAATGTGTTAACCAATTTTATTTATTTATTTTTTTAATAATAATACAGGATATTTGCTATAAATGTAGGTACATTTAAATCTTAACTGTGAGTTAGATAGTTTAGGAGCTATGACAGTGTAAACATACGTACTTGAAAAGCGCGCATACCCCAGCAAATGAAATAAAACAAAAAAAATAAAATAAGAGATAACGAGAAAAATAAAAAAAAATCCGTGATTTGTCGATAAAATTAATTGTATTTTAACCCCTTAAAGTATCGGACATCGGGAACCGGACATATTGTATAACGCAATAATGCGTAGGTAAGCACTTCTGTGTCAATTGTAACAAAATGAGAAAAGATGCTCGCCTGGTGATACCTGATTACTTTGTGTCTTTGACAAACAGACTGAGACTGTCATCGCTCTTCATAAAGGTCAAGATTACGACCCTTTGAAAAAACTCTGCATCTAATACGAGTACCTAATCGTATCCATCACCATAATCAAATAGTAAAACAAAAGACAACGACCCAAGCTAGCTCTAGGCCAACTCTAGGCTGCTCTGACTCTAAACTGAAGGGGAAAAAATGCATAATAAACTCTAGAAG